>OZ005744.1:2706004-3906004 GCA_963930735.1 Dioctria linearis
CTTACCATTTCTATGTAGGTACAAAGGGCCTAGGGAGTTAAGCCAAGTGGTTTGGGTAATGTCGGCTCGTATGGAGATGAAATTCTTGGCAAAAAAAAAACAGTACATTTTTTAGGTAGCCCTTCTCCCCTGTACGTGCCGTTTCACACCGTTCCTCACCCTCGTTCCCTCAGCCTAGTTACGTGTTGTAATGAAGCCAAACAGCTGTATGAGCTGCGATACACCAACACAAATGTAAATTCTTAATATCAGAGGAGTGCAGTCAATTAAGAAGGTGTTCGTAAAATCGAACACATGCATATATAAAGCTGCGTCTACATGGATAAGAGGATTGTCGAACTGACAACAACGTCGACGTAGAGACTACGCCAGCGATGTCGACGGCGACGACTTTTAGAGCGCCCGTCGACTCTGTATAGCTCTATACTATAAATGTGTACCATCATCCATCCATTCCCATCCATCGGAGGTACCGAGCAGCAGATATAAAAGCGAACGAGGGGTTTTATTCTACAACAATAGAATTTTAGTTCATTATCTTGGACAAGGTTTTGCTCTAATTAGAACGTGGTTGTAGGGTAACAATTATTTATAATGGGGATTATATATGTAGGTAGATATATTTTATACTAGCTTGCTTGTACGTTATACATAAAAGTATGCACACTCTCTCTCTTATATCGAATAATGTGAATAAGATTATACATATCTGTCTCTATCGCGCCCCGCTCTTTATCCGCATAACCACTTTAAACTTTCCAATGTTGGAGGGAATTTAATTACGGACCAACCGTATAAGGTTGGTTGGTGGTAAGGTTTTTGTAGAGCCCACCGGTAAAGAAATGAGCGGGGTGAATTTATTGGCACGAGGGGTTAAAAGGAAGTCTGTCAATTTTAAGAAGTGTTATAATTCGTCTTATAACGTGTATATGATTCCCTCTCCACATCTTTGTATACCTACTTGATGAATGAGTGTCATCCGGAACTCTATAAGAATTTATAATACATATTGAATTTGCCACTATCAGGAATTCGTTAATTTTTAATAAGTATAATGAAATTAATTAAATAATGAAATAATAAGAATAATAGTTGGATTGTGTTTTTGAAACTATTTAAATACTTATAGAAAATAAAAAAAAACAAATAAGCAACAGCATAACCGAATACATACAGCTACAGCTTCAACCCTTAGCTGGATTGAAAATATTCAAAATTATATCAAGAGAAAAAGTTATAATTGGCCCAATAATACAAAAAAGATGAAAATAAAAGTTAAATAAAGTGAAAACCCAAGGTTTTGTATGGCAACACCAAAAAGGGGTGGCCCGATTTAGTTAATTTTTGAAATTTAATTTACTATTTTTATGAAAACGGTGTGTACAAAACTCCAGCATTCTACGTCAACACGTTTTCAAGCAGTGTCCAAACATATTACGAAAAACCAAAGTTTTAAATGGCAACACCAAGAAAGGGTTACTCGACTTGTATTTGCAATTTTTATGAAAATGCCGTGAAAAATGTTAGCTCTCCATGTCGACGCGCTCTTAGGCAGTTTCCAAATATACATATAGTGAAAAACCCAAAATTTTGTATGGCAACCCTACGAAGGAGTTGCCCGATTGGTCCCATTTTCGAGCTCTTGTGAAGGTATTCTCTAGTTATCGAGAGGATGGACAGACATACAGACGGATATGCAAAAATCAAAATAACTTTTAATATTGGGTGTCAACTAGCATTATTTCTATAGAATATATGGGTTACAAACGGAACAACAAACTTAATATACCCTATGATTTCATCATCTAAGGTATACAAAAAGGATCAATCTTGGAGTACCAGAGGGATCAGTTTTAGAAGATTTTCGTTTCTAATATACGCCACAGCATGTGTAAAAAATTATATTAAAATAGCAGAAAGGAAGATTCACAATCAACAACAAACTCTCAATCAACACTTACTGGTAATAGTAATACTAATGTAATATACTCATAGTAATACAGAATAAAAAAAATTAAAAAAAACTAATCTCAATCTATTTGCATTCTATGAGCTCAACTTTTGAATGTAATCAGGATGAATTCTAAAGATAATACACCTGAGCAGTACAGAATCTCTTGAAAATACCTATGTGTATATGATTATTATCTTTGGATTTGATAAACAGAATTTAAAGTCACAAGTGAGTTACGAATGCCGCCCATAATCCTCATTTATCAAGTGTTATCAAGTTCAAATAAAAGAATAAAGAGAGCACAGTAGACTTTGAGTGGCAATCCTACAAATAACCAAGAGCATTGCATTTAAATGATCATAAGATTTAATCTTTCAGGTTAGGTTGCTTACTGAAATCGGAATTTGTGCACCATTTAAACCCATTTTCGGCAATGAGAAACAATCAAGAAGAGCCACAGAAAAGTTGATAAGTGTGTGATTTTGTGGCATTCAGATTTAGAGTTTCCTGAGGATCAGCAGTGAACATAATATTTATCAATATTAATTCAAGCTAGACACAATCCTTGATAGGTCTAATTGGACGATTAAGATAATATTTGTAAATAATTAGCCTACATATTACAATATATGTATCTATATTTTGAATAGCCTCACTAAGATCCTTAATACTTATATAATCTTAAATAATAGTGGACCGAAAATTGAGCCCTGCGAGAATACCCCGCATTTTGGATAAAATATATTCGCCGTTGATGATGTAATCAAAGCCGGACTGGCGATCAGGCGCTAGTCCGATGAGCCGGTGGTCTCCACGTTAACGCGACCACACGTATTTATGACGTACTCTGGACGAATGTTGAGGCTGCGGTGATAGGAGAGCTATGAAATTGAAATTGAAAAAGTACTTTATTGGCCTACGGCAACGAGGCCATCTGGCCAGAATAGAGTTATGAGTTAAAAATACTCAGAAATGTTCCACAACTTATAAACACTGAAAGGACGCGGAGCCAATTGGGTATTGCAAAGATAGCATTATTATATGTTTATTATCCAGAGGGTTCATATGTACTTTTAAAACAAATTAGAAATTGAAGCACAAATACAAAAATAGATTTTATATTTTGTTTTTATTTTCTAATCTTTTAAAAAAAAACAAAAGTTATTTTTTTTCATGTAAATCAATTTTGAAGTAGAGTATATACCTACATGGTTATGGTATATTACAGTCAGCTTTTACTTATGACAAATTTCCAGTGTTAGAAAGTACCCAATTATTACAAACAGTCTGAATTTGCCATCGTTTTTGTTACTATATTGGGCTATATAAGTAAGTGAAGGAGCGATTGAGTTTCTAAGCGGTTACAAAAAGATTAAAAAAAAAAGAGTGTAGGGGAAGGGGTTAAGAGTTCACTTCTTTCCTCAGTTCCTTCACGCAGAGCCAGAACAACTCGTTTTGGCGCCTGAAGCAAACGTATAAATTTGCGCCACTGATCCATAAAATTTCCAACATAACTTTATTTAACTTTAACTATTCTGACGTGGTCTATCAACTGACTGATCAAAGTTGAGCAACAATTGATCATGAGAAGAATAGTAAATAATATTTATTGCACATAAAATATTTTATAGATGGACTTTTCGAGTTTTTTTTTCGCCACAAATTAGTTTATAATATTCTCAAAATGACGAGCATTCCTGTCATTTATTTCTTTTTCGGTTCACAAAACAGCCACATTTGACAATCTTTCTTGACCAATTTTAGATCTATGAACTTCAATTTTCTAAAGCTTCATTAACATGAAGCTATCGTCATTGGCAATGTCACAAAAACTCTGAAAGCGATTTTAACATTTAGATACGATTCTTGGAGGCTATAGCCGTGAATTGCTTGAAGCAAATCCAAAAGCATCTTTTCTCAGACTATCGGCATGCATTTTGCTAAGAAGATCGCCTGAAACGAATCAAAAATCTTTTGAAACTTGGTCCAACATTTCGTACCTCCACCAATCGATTCAAAAATTGGTGTACGAAGCTTTTGTTTTGTGACAATATTGAGATCACTCACCATTTTGTGATTCAACAAGTTCGAGTCGCTTCGTTTTTCTTGTTTCTTTAACATTTGCTGGTATAACCATATCTTTAGCAAATTTTGTAGCACTAGCAAGAATTTCTTCCATGTCAGGATCAAGAACCCAGATGATGGCAAACTGTTCCACATTACGGTACGGCCGAACTTGATTGACTTCATGGGTTTGAGGATGAGCTCGGGTTACAGCTCGTGTGGTGCGCATGGGAAGAATTCTACAAGGGATTAGGCTAGAAATCTCGTCAGAGCAATGACCATAGAAGTACCGATAAAAGAGAGACAGACATCCGACAATACGTCGGTGCTCTAGGAAATCAATAGTTGCTATTGATATGTCATCGTTAATAAGCCGGAAGGCCTTCTTTTGGACTTCGTCTAACGCGGATAATGCAGTGCGTCCAGCCCCTGTCCAAATATGGGAATTATATTCAAATCTACGCCCGATATGAGACTTGTAGATTTGCGCCAAGTCTGATGAAGTACAATATTTCTGTGCAAGAAGCCCAGGCATTTCATCGCGTTTTTGGAAATACCAAAAATGTGATCGGACCAACTAAGATTGTTGGATATTTCAATGAGTTCGAGATATCCTCTCCATCGATGGAAATAGGTTGAGCGGGTGTTGGAGTACGTTTAAGTGATAAAATCATTAAACAAGACCCGATTCGCTCTGCCCCAAGCGAGTATTTTTGTGAGGTCATAGTTTAGTGAACTGAACATGTGGCTATAGAGTCGAACGAGTACACGAAATCAAGATTAGTGACAGTGGAAGAAAAGTGTAGCTAGAAAAAGAATTTATTCTTGGCCTAGTGAGCCAGCACCAATAGCCTCCAGTGATTAGTAATATAATGTATTCTGACGTAGCGCCTTAGAATAAATTGAGTCTCATTTGTGCAAATTTAAAGGAAAAAAACCAAGCGTACACTATAGTGCAGGAACATGAAATTCAATCATTTTACGCCAGCCCTTCTAAACCATATACTGGATTATCCAATATCATGGTTAAGCATTCTTCTTCTTCTTCAATTCTGATTCGATGACAGTAATCTATAAATGGAGCGAGGTATAGTTAATCGTCATCCGTATGCTTGCTAAAAAGAGTTCAATGGAGAAGGTTTTTCCACAAGACTCTACAGATACATATATTTGAGGAAGAATGAGGTACGACTTCTTGTCCATATATAATGTACTACCAGGCTTTGAAATACAGACTACGTTCACTATTTTCAGAGTACATGACAATATCTTTAGTCCTAATATAGTATACCATATAAGCTCTAAAGATCGCGTGGAGATTAAGGGCCAAATATTTTGCTGTCTTTTAGAACGACGGAAATCTTCCATTCAACAATAACTAACGGTCGGTCGGTCTGTCACGAAATTCAACACTGGTTATACTTCATTTTCAAGGTCATATTAATGTCTCCGGGTGTGACAGAAATAGTAAGTCTGTTATTAGGAAAGATTTTGTGTCCATTCCAGGTAGTGTCCAAATTGGGAATCTGCATATTGACTCGTTTAGTGTGGACAAGAAAGTAATTTCGAGCTAGAAGATCACAAAATGGTACACTTTTTTTGAAGAATGGGCGCACGTATATTGACGGTAATTATCGTCAATATAAGGAAGGCCATCAACTTCGATGACAAATGAGAATGTTTCGTGTACATACACGAATGACAGTGGATGAGATCGCGGATAAGTTGAGTATGTCGAATGGAGATGCGCAATACATCATTGCTCAGCATCTTCAGTTTCGAAAAGTTTGTGCGCAATGGGTGCCTTCTTAATGACAGAAAAACATAAGTAACAACTTTTTTAAGCACCACTTGAGTTTTTGGATTTTTATTACAGAGAAGGAAATTAATTTTTGTCCCGTATAAGTGACCGACCGGAGACGAGTGGGTACATCACTTTTCACAATAAATTAAAAGGATGAATGGAAGTATTTCCATTCTCCTCGTACGGAACCCCAAGCGTTACATAGTTTTATAAATGCGAGTGCATCTAACATTTTACATACTTATTACAAGATTAGGTATACTATGATGTATTACCGGGCAAACTTTATACTTATTCAAGAGGACATTTTATTTTATTCTCCGGCGCTTTTGCTATTGTACCGAAGAATAAAAAAATGAAATCTTTAACAAGTGTACTTATTTCAGTAAAACAGTATTAGTTTGCCATAAAAATTCTTAAAATAAGTTTTCATCCAAATGAAACCTAATTTTCTCACAAAACGCAAAATATCCATATTGCACATTAAAAGCTCAACATATATTATCACCTTGCATAGCAGCTTAATTAGCCCTTGATTACCTGAAAAATCCAAACAGCTTCTTCAGCCTACACAGAGGAGCAATTTAATTATTTCGTAGTAAAACATTACGAAAAAAACTTTTCCGTTTCATCATTAAACGTTAATTAACCGAATATCATTACGACAGGCGATTAGGAAATCTTAAGTAATGGCGATGATCATTAAAGGGTCAAAGATTTGTTTCACGCGATAATTTTTAAATTATTTCACTCCCCTTGCTCAATAATTCTCAAATGTCGCCCGACCAAACGTTTGCTGGCTGGCTATAGATGGCTTTCTAGCTTGGCGTTGGCTTGGCACTACATACAACTCTATGGCAAAAGCAAGAGCAATCAGCCAAAGAACCTTCACCCCTGCTCTCTCTCTCTCTAAAATTTCTTTAATCTCCTCGCATGAGTTATCGCTAATGAGTTTAATTTAATTAAAAAATCGCCACACGTGATTTTGTGGTTTGTAGCCGGAAATTAAAAATTGAGCAAAACTGAATTGCAACTTTGCGCGAGTAGAGAGTAGTTAGACAAGACGAGTCTGACTTGCCATGGTGTGGTGTGGTTGGTAGGTATAGAAATAGAAACTATGGTGGCCAGTGGGTAACGTATAGTAGATCTGATGGCACGATAGGTGCTGCAAGGTACGCTATGAGACATGTATTATAGGTGGCGTTACATGCTGTGGTATTGAGTATTAGTAATTGTAATATAACTGTGCGTGGTGTTCAAAAATAACTTGGTGAAAGTTGCATTACATGATGCTCATTATCATTAATGCATATGCCATATTCTTGGGGTCAATTAGGAATCACGTTGTTGAGGAATCATTAGAAATGTGACCAACCAAACTTTAACGAACGTTCTCTTACCTTCTTGGTCGGACGATATAGCGTTGAATTTCATTGCATTCATTTGAATCAATGAGATTAGATAGACTTAGCGTGTGGGTTGTGGAATGAGGAATTGGAAAATATTTTTACAATAAAAAGTATATAGAAAAAAAAATTTTTCACACCGTTAGAGTTTTTGCGCTTGTTTTTTGTTTTTTTTTTTCAATACTGGATATACGTAGGCAAATCAGCAAGGTGACTTAGTCTAGCACGTATAGATAGAATGGTGAGTGGCTCTTTGGGTGTGCTAACTATATTGAGTTGGATCAACTCGACTCGCATCGACTCAACGACTTGACTGGAATCGACTGCTGGACTGAAATTGAACGTCGCTGGCGTGGTCGTGGCCACCTAAAAGTTTTCATATTGAAATTATCTGGCCATCCAGGCCAGCAACGTGAGCAAAGCAAGTTCGACATCGAATCAACCACTACCACAGCGACACGTTTTTTTATGGGTAAGCCTGAACTGAACCACAGAAAAATTACGAGGACGTCATTAATCAGAGATTCACATCGCCGTTGGGTTTATTTATGGCTCTTCGGTGGACACACAAATACAAATTCAGGCGATTTTGATTGAAAAATTACCTGCGGCCGTGCAGCCCCGCACCGATGACATTGCAAGAGCAAAGCAACCTACCACGCAATTTGATTGAGATTTTCTTTTTTTATATGGGAAAACTGGACACTGAAGTGAACGGCGAGGAGGGAGATAATTTCGTGTAGAAATGGAACTCATACATATCATATTCCTATTCCTTGTATGCCGAGGAGACATATGTGATGTTCTCGGACTTGGCTTACCTCTTGTTCCGGTGAAATTTTTCGTAAAATTACTATAATTACTATAAAAATTATGATTGTGAGGGGAAATTGCTTTCGAATTTTAAATTTATTAACAAAAGATTGAGTGATAATTGAAATGAAAACTAGATTGGAAAAGTTTCGTTTGTTAGCAATTATTAAAATTAATTATAGAAAAAAGATAAAGGCATCTGTACTTAGCAATGCTTTTGTATAGTTAGAGCGAGCATTTATTTTCGTGATTAAACCTATCAAATGTGCATATGTATGTATGTATATCTCTATTGGTCTTGATTGCCAGCTTTATCAATAGTAAAATTATTTAGCTGTACAACATCACCAAACGTACATAATATGTTGATACTAAATTCGGTTACCACCTACATTTCAAATTCACTTTGGATGAAAAAAGCAAAAATTATACATACAGAAAAGGCGTTCGAATAAATCTTGAAGTTCATCCAGCTTTTGAGCTAAAAATAGTAGTACAACTGCGACTTTCATTTAACACTTACCTATTGATTGCATTCATTACCGTATAGTTTAGAAATTTCTTAAGTTAACAACAGGTGCATAGTCAAATTGCACAGTTTTCTTTTCTTTTATGTAATTATAAAATAAATTGCAAACAGTAAAGCTGCTCAGGCTTGAAATAAATTCATATTAATGTCAACTCACCGTTTAACTGCTAAAAATTGCGCAATTTAATTAATTAAGCGTCTGTGACTTGCTTTGGCATAATGACATTTCAAAAGTGTTTCAAAATACCTACCTACATTTATTTGGAAATTCTGTTGCTCAAACTTGTAGTCAAACGTGAGTCATTTGTAGTTTTTCATTTTATAAATTAGCTTATGTCAAAGATTTAATTAAATTTTACTTAACAGAACACGCAAGGTAGTTCAGATATTAGTGTAATTTCTTTGTTCCATAAAGTTCTACTCTTGGTCCAATATTATTTTCATTTGATGGTGTAAATTTCACCGTTTTTTACAATTCATGGTTTAAACCAACTAAGCCTACTATTTCCATATAAACTAGCCAAAAAAAAAATCTACAGCGAGGCCAATCGAGGATCATACTAGAATTTATAGTGAAAAGGATAATCTTTCGCCCTACGGGAAGTGCTAAATATAGGTGAATATAAAATTTGGCTTAATATAGAAGGGAAATATTGCTTTTTATAATTTTCAACTTTATTTAGATTATACTCTGGGGCTTTGTTCAATATGTGTTAGGTATTCAGACATTTTTAGAGATATAATTAAACTTTTAACTCTGATCTCACTCCTATACATATATGGGTACAGTTTGAACGGAATAATTTGAAATGTTCATACACAAAAGATCGATCAACACTAAGCGTTTTTCATTCATTTGTTTAACAAGGATAAGATTTTTCAATTGGAAAACACTTTCCAATGAGCACAAGGGTTTTCTTCAGCCGACATTGCAGCAGAATCAAAACCGACCGAAGTATGATAATCATGAAGCTTTGGTAAGAAAATTATCTTTTTTTTTTGTCCATCTGGTTACATATGCACGGATTTCAATTGACAAATTTCGTATGGTCACTGCTGCTTGCTGCATAGTGCAGTACCATTTCTTTATTAACTGTGGTGGAAAACAGGACCTCGATCACATATTAACATGTACCATCAGAATTTAGCGCAACCAGTCTCAGTCCCGAGTTTGTATCAATTTTTATTTGTTTCGAAGGATGAAAGATAAACTGCATGTTTTACATTTTGAAAGCAATTTAAACAAAATTTAAAAAAATTTAATTTTATCTATTCCGAAAACCCAAGAATTTGGAAATGATATTTAAAAACAAAAACGTTATCGTGGAGAAAGCGTGTAAACAATATTGTATCAGGTAATTGGAGCACTTAGCAATCTATATAATATATGATTGTGTGTACACACATATTATGTAGATTTGCAAATCTCATTCTGAATGTATACTTTAAATTATTGAAATATCTTATCTAACTGCTTATAATGATATTATCTATTGTGCTATAGGTATATAGGTACTTTAGATACCATGGGTAAAAATCTAATCAAAGTTGCGTTCATTTACATGCATGCGCTTAATTTCGAACAACTTGGCACCAGAATAAAATCAGATATAACAAGGAGCCTTATTTTTCATAACTACCCTCAAACCATCAATGGCTTAGACGTATCTTCCAAATTTCTTAAAATTGAGCGTTGTGCACTTAAGATAATATAATGTGATCTTATTTATGTCGAGGAGGATATCAAATTGGTCGAAATAAAACTACAAATGTCAGCTTGCCTATAGGTATCACAACCTCTATGTGTTCTAAAGGTACGAATGCTTTTATTGTTTTACTGTGGTAAACGTTCTTTGATGCTCTTATGGTGAATATACGCGTTTAAGATCGTGCTGGCCAAATGGCTGCCGCGCTTACCGGATTCGACGCGAAAATAGAGCAATGTTCTACTTTTAACGCGCGGCAGACGCTTTGACAGTTCTTGTGATCGATTTTAAATTGTTGATATGCTTCGCAAGCTGCATGCGTAAGAGGTGCCACATCTAATAACTCTGATATCTTCATTATTTCACTTTTAATTACTAAAAAATTTATAAATAAATCTTAAGAGTAGCTACGCGACGCGTTCATTCGGTCTTGCTCAAAACCTACACGCGTCTGCCGCAAAAGAAGCGGAAAATACGCCACGCGCGACGCGTACATTGGATCTTCGCCTTTCTGGAAATGATCATTGAAAGAAATCTCAAGTTATTCAGAGAATATTACTAAAGGGAGAATAAGCTGCTCGGATTCCACACAGCAAGATCTGCAAGCTATCAAAGATCGTTTTTTAATACAATGCCAGTAAAATAACCCTTCGTGAACGAGTTAGACCTTAACCATAAAATGTATACGTTCAATTGATCTGAAATAAACCCGTACTATAGGCTCCTTTAGTTCCAGCTAAAATTGTCTTGACTGAAGCTTAATACATAATTAATACTCTACTTAGTATATTCTTATTTTGATCATCTTTTTATTAAGATCGGACCATCTTTTGATCCATAAATTCAAGAACAACTAAAGGTTCGGGGTTTGAGGTGTAATTGTCGTATTTTAGTGTATATGGCAAACTCTCTTGGGTCGTTAAGATCAGAAACAAAACATTAGAGCTAATACGGCAATCAATAGGAAGGAAAACTTAACCCCTTTAATTCTCAATGATTAATTTTAGATTTATTTCTCCCATAACTACTATGAACTTATTTTGCTATGATCGTTTTTCAAAAAAAATTGACTTCGAGCTCATTATTAAAATATTTAAATGAAAATTAAGGCAGACGGTCACAAAACAATATATTATACTGATTAAACCATATTTTCATATTTTCTGACATGCACAAAATTTACTCCATTGTTACCATAACAAGAATATTACATTTGACAGAGCTATAAAAGTCACCCTGTGCCAGTATATCAACGAAATTCTTTTCGTGCTAATTTCACTTTAAATTAAATTCAGCCTTGGTACGATCGTTATTTCGAGGACATTTCAGTTTACTTCAACTATCTTAATAGTACATCGACTTCCAAGAAGAAAGATCATCTTTATTTTTTTTTCTATCCCTCGTCTCACCAATATAATGTGTTCCGAAAGAAGAGATGTAATTGAAGTTGTTTTTGTTTAGCTGTTTATAACATTACAACACAGTATGTGAAGGATGAAAATATTTGAACACAAATAGATTTTCAGAGAATTTTAAGGCAAACCTAGTATGTAGGTACTTAAGGTAAAAGTAAATTTGCTTTGTTGTTAAAAATATTGTTGGCTTCTTTAAAAGTCATTAAACTAGAGTCACATGGTATGAGTAGGTACAATGTCTAAAAGTTAGATTTTTACCTATTTTCTGAGTGATTTTTACAATCTTTGTATTATCCACTTCTTTCTTAGATAACATATTGTTATCGCATATTCATATATTACCTACATACATATATTTTATATGGAAAATGATTTCTTTATAAATATTGACGTACCGATATAACGGAGATATTGAAAGTCATATCATAATTCTCTTTTCGATAAGCAATATTGATAACAGGATATTGACATACTTTAATAAAGATATTCAGAAGACATGCGCCAAGAAAAACTAAAGTAAGAGTGCTTTGACTGTTTTTAATAAAAATTTAATTTATTACAGATATATGTACTTACACGTGTTTATTAATCTTTTGAAATTTTGAGGTGAAAGACATTAATTCTTTCAGTAGAAATTAATTCAATCTCAGGAGTGGATGATATTGTAATGAGATTGTGGGTTTCTCTCAAATATTAGAAATTTTAAGCCATTAATTTATAATGTCCTATGAAAGGTACGCGAGACAACGAAGAGCATTCGAAGCACACATAAGTTTTACTAATATACATACATATGCCTTCAGATTATTTTTAAAATACACTTTCATACCCAGAACAAAAGATCGTTTCCTCAAAATTAAGCGATCTTATAAAGAAATCAATTGAATTCCTTTTTAGGTGGAACGCTAATATTCCTTTGAATAAGATCCGAAAGACGTAATTCTCTATAAGAAGTAGGTAGGTAGGTAGGTAGATATATAACGTTATGTTTCAATTCGAGTGATCTTCTTACTGTCTAACAAATGGCATTTATAGGTAAACCATTGATCTAAATAGATCCTCATTAAACAACCAGTTTTCAGCAGTGATTTTAAAATTAAATTTATGGCAGCAAATTTTATAGTTGCAATTGACACAGATTTTCCTCGATTCAGAAATGCTAAATGCCTTCCGCAGTAAACAGTGTTTAATAAAAGAGAAATGAATTTCAAAAATAGATCCTCGAATTTTATTAGATCATAGCTAAAAGTGTTGGTAGAAATGTTGATGTATATTACGAAGCAACATCATTCAACACACCTAACCTCATTTATGCTGCTGAATGCTATCATTAAACCATCATCAAAAATCTTATTTTTCGAAATTGTCCTAACTATGAAAAATGAAACGTGAAAATCATATTAAAATAGTATAAAAAAAAAAAAAATTATTTCGATCCGTTGAGAGTGAAAAAGTGTGAGAAATGAAAAATATATTTGGTACGTGGTGGATTAAAACATTTATTTTCCCCCCGATGAAAACCCAAATTACATCTAAAAAAAAAAAAATAAAAAAAATAAATGAAAATAAAATTTGCATTCCGATCAATCTTTTCCCGAAGAAGAAGAAGAAGAAGAAGAATTACCAACGCCATCACCACCTTCAAACTGGTTAAGCCTTCCTTGGGTACCTATGTTTATGACCGAACGAATGAATGCCTTTAAGTTCCTATACATAAGAAATGTTTAAGATATATATATGTACACTACAAGTCAAAGGAAGAGTGCAGCAGACAGCGGGAATGGTCCGTTGGGTTTTTAGTTTATTTTGCAGATGGTATGATATGATGCACGATGTAAACTCGCTATATGAAAGAAAGCTTGGCGCGGGTGTGAGTACTTCGCGTCTGGTCTCTTAGGACTGTATGTAAGAGATTTACACACTTCATTAAAAGGTGTACGTGACTGATGCGAAGAGCTCATCAGGTGAGAGTTGAAGATGGCAGATGTCTCGCGGTCGTCTTGTAATTGCCCAACTTAAAGAAAACTTCTGCAGGTAGTACGCATACGAATCGAAAACGAGTAGAAGTATAAAAAAAATTACATTTTTACACAAAGAGAAATTATATACACAGGCCAAGCCTGTAACAACCGCACATGATAGGTATAGGTATGTGGATACCTTCATACATATACATATATAATGATAATCGTTCTGCCTTCAGGTAATTTAAGTCCATCTATCATGGATAGTCACCATTAAGAATATCTTTACAAAAATTCCTAAGAGATTACAACAGATCTGTACTGTAATATTGTATGTGGAAACAGAAAGTTTTCTACATATGTATGTATGTAGCTGTGGTACCACACCGTGTTGGAATTCGTATAAAAGAAAAGCTTTAAGAAGAAAACAACAATTCAAACACTAAAATAAATTTCTCTTGTCAAAATCCTTGCACTGAACTAAGATAGGATGAATGTCCCAATTTGTAGTGTTGTTTTGGTCCTTCGAGCCGGATTTGATGAATATTAATTTTGTAATTTTTAAGACATATTATTCATACTACAAGCAGCTCGGCTGATGAAGGTCTTAATCTAGATAGTTAGTTGATTCACTTGGACTCAGTTGGAAAGAATTCTGAAATAGATCGGAGACTATTTGGTAGAACGTGAGGACTCAAACCTAGAATGATCTTGTAATCATTCCGTTTGATTATAACACAGATGATCACATATACTACATTTGTATGGCCGCTAAAGATAAAATAGATAGCGAGTCAAGTTTATCTCTCCATGCGCACCCGATCGATCTGAAGAAAGACGCCACAGTCAGTGCTATGAAAATGACCAGGTAATCTAGTTGCCCACTTAGAAATCCTTCAGGAATTTCTACAAGATTCGGTGATCAACTCCACCTCGGATGTAACACCGAAACAGTACAGTTGTAAAACATCATTTATGTAGGTATAGGTTTTAGAAGGATCCAACTGAGGCAAGTGAAAATAGATCACTGAAATGGTATACACATATTTATGTATCCAAAATTGAGGGTAAAGCAGGTGCTGGTATTTATAGACGAACGGACATGAGCTGAACATGTACCCTGAAATTGTGAATCTCTTTGCAACATAAGGCTGAAATATCAGCGAATGGCGTCAGCATAGGCAGAAAATGTAGTATAGGATGGCCTCCAAGAAAAATAGACATTAAGCTTTATTGGCTCATTTAAGCTTAATCCGAAGACTTTTTATGAAAATCATTACTATTTTATGCAACCACTGTAAATCGATATCTTAAGTTTATCTATGGTGAAGTAAGAGAGTAAAAGTATTTAAAATGATAATGAAGCAATATCATTTCGAATGTACATACAAAATCCTCTTTCCTTATTGTATAATGAGGGTAGGTATATATTCTGTTTAAGGTAATTTCGTCTAAAACATAAGAGAACGTGATCTTCAAAGGTGAATGCGTTATTTTCAGTCCAAAGAAAAATCATTGTAAATAATTTACAAATCACATAAGTAGTTTATAGGTGTACAACAATTCGACTATATGTAAATTTCGTCTTTTTTTTCTTTTCATTTTTTGTTTGTTTGTTAAAATGCTGTCCCCGTAAAAGGTGAACAATTTTATCGTTGGAGAAGCATTGTTACCTCATCATACATTCCACAAACTATTCAACCTAAATTCTCATGTTCCGATATGAAAATATTTAGTAGACCTGCCATTTATGTTGAACAAAAAAATTTATAAATATTTCGAGAAAAACATCATTGCGCAATGGAGTTTACTTTGGGTTCGATTTGTATTTTTCTTGATAACTTGCCTGCAAGTTTAATTTAACCTTTTTACACAGTGCGGACTTCTCTACACAAAATATCTAAAAATCTTGATAGAAAATTCCATTTTATTCTGCTGTATACAGTAAGAAGGTACAGAAGGCGCGGGGGTGTGGGAGGATTCTAAAAATTGCACTAAAGCTATCTCGATGAATTCCCTGGAACTTTGTATCCATGATTTTTCCATCCTCTGTAAAATCAATAGCAGTCCATCGATGTCATCAAATATTTATTACTTGTATCTCATTTAATACATGTACTCCAGATCACTTCGAATGCACTTCCCTCGTAACTTGAAAGGGTTGATGGTTTATAGTATATCAGATGTTGGGTCGCTCTATATACAAAACATCAGCGTTTCCATCGTTCGATATAATTATTTAATGCTGATTGGATAGGTGTTAAGTGGATGTAAATAAATTACAAGAAATCATTGTATATTTATTCAGTAATAATCGCGGTGTTAATAATGAAATTTACTGGAAAAATTGACATTTCTCTCTGTCTTTCCATTCATTCTCACAGTCGAATTTTCTGATGATTTATTCTCGAATTTTAAAATAGAGACAGGTTGGAGGTATTATTTAAACCAAAAAATGGTTTGTTTCAGTTTCATAAATAATGGGATAGGAAAATATTTTTATAGAAATATAACAATAACACTATGGAAAATTCTAATTCTAAAATCTAATCCAGAAAAAGTTATACGGCTCGGAATAGCATACCTAGGACCCACAGAACAAAATATGCTTCAAATTCTATTAGTGGGGAGAGAACAGCCTATAAATTATTTTTATTGCCCAAATTTTTGTTTAATATAGAACCAAGGGAATCAACTTGCATTAGACATTTCTCTTTTATTACTTGTTACTACCTTTGCCAAGAGTTGGCTTGGCAGCGTGGGCTTAATCGCTTGAAAAATTAAAATAACAAAAAGAAAAAAAAAGCTTTACTGCCCCCCTTTGATTGAAAGTTACAGCCGGTGCTATAACTCAAGTCTCTAATCGGTCACGTTGCTTTCAATTTGATTAATTGCCACGAATGGCTAGCTGGCGGCTAATATTGCAGAAGATGTCATCCCGGAAAATATATGGCAGCTGAATACTTACTAATCGGAAAATGTTTTTTTTTTCAATTTTTTATTTGGTTTTTGTTTTTAATAAAAACTCTGCACGGCCTGGTTTTATGGATACGATCAGTATTGCAAAGGTAGGGAATAATATATGACACGAATTATCGTTAACATGATTTAATGATTTGCTGTAGAAGAATGTTGATGAATATTTTTTAATTTGATTTAGTTACGAAAACTACCGAAATAGACAATTGCATAATTACAAAACAAAAAAAAAATTACTTTGCAGCGTGCCAAGAATGTATATTATATGAAAAAAAGGAAAACCGTATACACAGTTTAACAAGTGGTCGGTATAGAAAACTCAACTGCGCAGCTCCAAAAAACTTATTATTATTTGTGACAATAAATTCCTAAAACTTCTTAAAAATTCATTGATTGAGATTCGGAAGTGGTACAATAACCAAATTACTTTTTCTGTTTGTCGGTTTTGCTACCAAATATTTGAACCTTTCATCCTACTGCCTTTTCTATCAATTGTATCACAGAGCAATTTCCTTATCCTCATTTAGATACCATGATTTAAGAATTAAGCTCCATTTAATGAGTAAAAATTATGCATTAATTTTTATTTTAATATATATTTTTTTCTATTTCAGGTGAGTTACTCCAGCAGTATCATACTTAACTCTACAACATCTGTGTATTCCAATAATTTCCTATTTAAAAGCCGAAGCACCAGCAAGAACAAAAAACAAAAAATCAAACAAACACACAGCGGTAAGAATTAAAAAATTTTCAATTCTAAATAGAATCGATTAACTTGAAATAGTTGAATTGAAAAGTAATAAAAAGAACATTCAAGTGGAGTACCCCATCAAAATCAATTGGATTAACAAGAGACGGGGCAGAGCAAGCATGATAGAAAAAAAAGCGTCCAGTGTGAACACGAAAATTGATTGAAATTTAATTAAAAGCCAAAGCGTTTGCTCCCATTCAATTACGCGGCAATTAATTTGTTATTATCCGAAGGAGGAGACTGAAGGCAAAAAAAGTAGAATAAAAAAAAAACGTGAAAAAAGCATTTCTTCCTGCATGTCTATCATGCTACCGGGAAGAACCAGTCATGAAACGATATAGATTTTGCTTTGGAAGGGAACTTACATATAGTCAACATCATGCAATCATGACTTGAACATGGATCGGAAATCTATGTATATAGCCTCTCATCTGGCTTGTCGATAGGGCCATGATCGACTAATCAGATGCATGATTAGGCACAAATGAGGTATTCCCCGTGTACGAAAGGATTTTGTTGACTTTTCTACACGGTCAGCTCTTGATTGATTCTCATAGCCTTAGCTGTGATTTCTTTAAATCATTCATGCTTGAAGAGGATATTGATGTTTTTTTGTTTTTGTTTTACGATTATCTAAACTTGGATTAAAATATGTATATGAAACTGGAGGGGGGGATCATGCTAAAATATAGATATGTAAAAAGTAAACCAAACAAAAAACATTGTAAGACACATCACATAAGTTTTGTGACAAACTACTTATGTCAATATGATTTAAATATTTCTGATATTATGGCAGCACTGACAGCTGAAATTGAGCCAACATAACCACCACAAGCTCATTATGAAACATTGACAAAATTGCCTAAATGCTGTTTGTTTTGTGCAGTGAGCCTAAGATATTATCTTTCCGGTAAGTCTCTCCAGAGATAGATTGCTTTGAGATCTAAGACCTCGTCGTTCAATATAATTTGATTTCCACCGAACCATTTGTTCATGTTTGGAAACGAAAAGAAGTCTTAAGGGATCGTGGCCTGGAGAACAGGGTGGATAGAAGAGCAGTTCAATTGCAGAAGGTCGTCCAACACAATGTCATAGATTTTATTAAGCATATCTTTGGTTGTGGTCTTATTCGGACGTTCCGGGCGTTCAACATGACTCATGTATATAAACTATTCCATGCGATAGAGTAAAGTCCCCATACAATTTTTTTTAATTTTTCTTTAATTTCCTTATTGGTTTTAAGTATGCCTATACGTTCACATTTAAAGCAATTAAATTGTTAGTAGACTAACTTATTTTCTCCAAGAAAAGAATTTGATTTTGCTTTAGACTAAAAAAAAAACACTTTTCCTTTGGCCCTTCGTTCTTCGTCCTATTTGTTGATTTTCACCTTCAGATTATTATAACTAAAACTAAGAACTCTGAAGTCCATTCAATTGAAAAATTAAAATGAGATTAAAGTTTAATTTTATGCGATCCGGTTTTTTTAATTGACTGCGCCAATATCATACCAAAATTAGTTTTATTTTTGATTACGAATTGATATCTCTTACCATAGTACCCAACTATCTTTGACCGGCTTTTACTGTTACAATTCCAGCAAATCATTTTAATTGTTTCAATTAAAAGTTTTCACTTGTGTGTATACGATATAAATCTAAGCTTAATCTACCTCACTATCTTCGTCCATCATAACTAAGTATACTTTTCTAGCAACATTCACCTTTGATTGCATTTCGTCTTCATCCTTCAATACCAACTGTGGAGCCGATAAGATCTTGCGGAACGTAAAGTTGCCATAATTAGGCTTATTTTGTGTGTTCACTTTATTTTTACGTTTTCTGTTCGTTCAAATGGGGCAACAACAGCGAGTAAAGTAGTAATCGTTCCTCATACCCGCTTCACTACTAACCTCCTATATAGTCATGAAAACAGTTTTATATCAGTCGTAGTCCGCCCGCCGTACTATCAACCAGGTCAGAAATGCTTTACAAGAAGAAATAAAAGATCAAAGGCTCATGTAGACAGAAAAGGTAAAAGAACACCTATAATTAGAGAACTTTACCACACGTTAATTTCGTTAAGAGAGCTCAGCTCGGCTGGCTGGCTGGCTGGCTTGGTTAGTATGGTTTTCCTCTGGGGCTCTGGGCTTATAAACGTTGGAGAAGACTACCTCGCTATACTTTGCTTGGAGTACCTATGGCAAGTCTTTGTTTGCCAGTTATCTCGGTCAGTTTATCTCTTGCTGCGAGGTTAGGTGAAAACTGAAGCACGTAATGGCTGGCAAGATATGTGGACGCCCGGCGGGTGCTGCACATTACAAAACAAAAATTTTTAATGAAAATGAAAAACAACCACATCAACAACTATATCCACTTATTGCAGCAATAGCGTCATCAATGGTGTGAGAAAATTTGAGGTGAAAAATACTGTTTCCGTCTTTTTGTCCAACTATGGCAATCGACAAGTACTCACTCATTAAATAGCTCTTGAACTTGTTCTTTGTTTATTAAAGCAAGAGGCTGACGAAGGAAAGCTATGTATGTATTCATGCTGTGTACTATAAATCTATGCAAAGTAGGAAGGTAAAGCGAATTCATTAGTTTATGCCTATACAATTGTGGTTTGCGCAAACTTATACTACTCCACCGTTACTATAACGTCGCGCTATGGCTGTATACCAACCTTACTCTGATTCAGATAAATATGCACTGCACGCAAAGAGCAGCGATGGTGGAGCTGAGAAGCCAACAATCAACATGGACCCTCAGGTGGACAGCAGGTTGAAATGGGTTATTTATTTTGCATTTTGATATGATTAATGGAAAACTTCAAGTGTAATTATGTGTGCGGGAAAGAGTCAATTAGGTCAACCAAACTCAAACCGGAATGGCTGGCAGTAAATGGTCGATTTAATTTTCTGGAAAAGAGTCATTCAACGCACTGATGATTTACACCTTTTTATGTAAACTACTAAGTTGTAAGAGATTTTTTTTGGGGGAGTTTTTAGAGGCGCTCATCAAATTTTTTTTTTCTACGTTTTATGCTTGCTTGAGTTTTAATTTTACGGGAATCGTCGGCTTTTCGAGGATGTCTAATGTCTCTCATGGTGACTTATGGTTTGGAGAGTAAATGGTCTTGTAGTAAAATCATCGACCGTTAACTTGAAATTATAACCAAGAAAATTACATTCGGTACGAAATTTTAATGTTTTTTTTTTATAGTCTCACTTTTTTTTTTATATATGACTCTGCACAAAATTCAATTATATGAGGGATTAAAATCTTTGCCGGATATTCCAGAATTTAAAGTGGTAAACTGCTCCGGATATTATAAGAGTTATAAAAAAAAATCCACCCTACCGGGTTACAAGTCAATTATGTAGGTGTGTGCTGTTTGTAACATGATAGTGATGCCTTGAAGGTACTACATTAGGTTATGACACCATTGGAATTGGGTTCGCATTGCATTTTTTACTCTACCAAAAGTATTAAGGCCTGGTCATTGTCCTAAATAGGACAGCTCGGTGCATAATTCGTAAGATGGGGGGGGGGGCCGTAAGGTTTCTGAATAAATCGCAAATTGTTTAATGCAATATTTATTTAAATACCTAAGGCAAAAAAATGACGTTTTCTAATTTTTGTATAGCAACACCAAGAAAGGTGGCCCGATATGCTCCGCTTTTGAACCTGATATTTGAACTTAATTTATACTTTTTTAAAAAAGGCCCGTGTACAAAACTTCAGCTCTCTACTTCGATGCCTGAAGCAGTGTCCAAATATATAGTGAAAAATTAAGGTTTTGTATGGCAACATCAAGAAGGGGTCGCCCGATTTCGACCATTTTTGTAATTTTATTTACTATTCCTATGAAAACACCATGTACCAAAGTTTAGTTGTCCATGTCGACCCGTTCCCACACTGTGTCGAAATATACAGTTAAAAACGAAATTTTTGTATGGCAACCCTACAAATAGTTGCCCGATTTGTCCAATTTTTAAACCTAAATTTACATTTTTTTAAAAAAAAAACACCGTGCATACAATTTGAGCTATCCACGTCGACGCGTTTTCAGACAGTTTCCAAATATATGGTGAAAACTAAAATTTTGTATATCAACTCCAACAAGGGGTTGCCCGATTTAATCTGTTTTGTACATTTTATTTGCTATTGCTATGAAATAACCGCGTAGCAAATTTCAGCTATATACGTGCATCGTTGTCAGACAGTGTCCAAATATATACTAAAAATCGAAATATTTGTCTGGTAACCCTACGAAGGAGTTGCCCGAATTTAGTCCATCTTTGAACATGTATTTTCAGTTTTTATGAAAAAACCCCGTGTACAAAATTTCAGCTTTCCACATCTACGCGTTGTCAGGCAGTCTTTTACGTCTCGACAACAGCGCCACCTATTGTGTCCAAATCTATATTATCTCTAAGCTGGAACCAACGAAACACATTCACAAAATGTCATTGAAATCGGTTGGGATGTTTCGGAGATTAGCGTGTACAAACACAGTGGCACTGGATTTTTATATGTTAAGATTGATAAAATGAATATCGAAAAATTTATTTTAGCCAGTTAACTAGTATGCAAGCATAACCTTGAGTTTGAATGAATGCAAATAAGCGATTTTTATATGTCCTAGATAGACTGCGTCCACATATGATATTCCTCATATCATAGGATTACATACATGGTTTTTCTAGTAAGAAATATTGCGATCTAGAATTCGTTCGTTATGTATATTCAAAAAACCGGCCAAGTGCGAATCGGACTCGGACACGAAGGATTCCCTACCATCATGCACAAAGATCAGACCAAGTTTGACGCCCGTATAGGGCGCAAGAACAATTATTATTTGTTGTTTTACTTAAGAGTATATTGACTAATATAGTCTGAAGTAGGTATATTTTTTTAGATAGACATTTGTATTGTTTATTGTATTGCCATTATTAAAATCAGGCAACAAACGCAAAAAACACGTTTCTTGTAATTTTTTAACTTTATTTTATTTTTATTATTTGTTGCGATAGTATAGCTATCGTATTACTCACTCTTTCTGTGTCTACTACGGTTCAAGAGATACAGCGATTGTTAAGGTCGAGCAAAAAACGATGAAACATTCACGTTTCTTGTATGGGCCCCCCTTTAATTTTTAATTTAATTTAATTTATATAAGATACGCATACGATACAGCCCGCTGACAGAAACACGGACGGACAGGGGAGGCTTAGTAATAGGGTCCCGTTGGCACTCTTTGGGTACGGAACCCGAAAAACAAAAAAGGCTGACTGCAATTTTGCTTTTATTATTTGTTGTCGAGAGATGTCGACACCGTCACCAAATTCCCCGAAATTACATTTAATACCAAATATTTTGATACTTGTAGATTCGGTTAACCAGCGACACAAAATGAGACAGTGTGCGCATCGATAGAATCAGTTATGAAAATGGTTCAAGTAAGATATATCGTTTGAGATGATTTGTCGTGAGCCACAATCCATCCATAGATCTTTGTTTAAAAAAAGACAAAACGTTGGTATATTAAAATCATATTTGCATTCTGCTGCTACTCTTACAATACTAGCCTAAAAAATTATGTGATAATGAATTTAATCAAGACGTTTACCTATAACTATATATCTATAACTAGGGACTCATACCATAAATTATAACCTTTACTCTACTTTTTATTATATTTTAACATTATTTTGGAAAAATATTCATTTTTTTTATCAAGTAGATAAAATCTCTAACTTACAAAAGTCACACACCTTTTTTACCACAAAAATCTGCAACTTGAAAACCTCTCCAGTTATTTTGTTATATAAAAAGCAGCTTTATCTGAATTAAAATCAATTTGAAGAGGTCTAATCGATTTCAATTGATGCCCCACTTAAATCCTTCTCTAACTTTCAATGAGTTGGTTGTGCTCGTCGGTGTACCTAATAATAAGAATCCTCAAATCCGGAGGCCAGCCAGTTGCGTGACAGTAACTTATAGTAACTAACTTACATACACAACCAGGAAAACCAAAGCAAGTATCACGAAAGAAGGAAACCGCACCGTTCGTAGTATTAAATTGTATGCAAAAAGTTAAGCTGTTTATTGTTGACACATGAATATGCAAATTGCATACTCGTTCTCCAACTAGATCTGTTTTCAAAAGCTAAAGCAATTCAGCCCAGGCAGCAGCGGGTATCTTGGATTGAGTTAATTTCAAGTGGGTATTTTTTTTTGCTACCTTAATTGACTTGAAACGGGGAGATCTTGACCAAGAAAAACGTAGAAGAAGTGGCCGAATATTAATACCCTTTTTGTTTTCCCATTAAGTTCGCCTTTAAAATTCCCCTCCTTGAGTTTTCAGTCTGTCTAGTGGAGTACAACTTTTGCGACGAGTAGCCTTAATTACTTGTTTTACTCGCCCTTTGCCATCCCCTGAACAGCAGTTTTCCTGTAGTAGAGTAGAGAGAGAGAGTAGTAGCAGAGTGGCGCTGGCCACCGACCCCCCTGAACTACCGACAGCATGCTCCACTCGCCCGAAAGAACGGAGGAAGAAGCTAAAGCTATGGGACTTTATTTCCAACCCTCTGCATTGTTTTGTACAGGGCATCCAACCACTTAGCACCCACCCCTTTTTCGGTTGAGGGTGAGTCAACGAAACGTAAGGAGTGTGGTTATGCAACCAACAAATTACATGAAATGCGGGGGTTTCCCAGCTGGCTCGACGAACGGCGGCAGGCGAAAGAGGAAACAGCCGCACACGTACACACACACACACCTGCCCGAACAGTCATCCAGACACGAATTTAATTCCATTATTACGTTTTAGAACTCACCTGAGGGGTGAATTGATTAACAGGCTCCATGTTTGCTACGTGGAGCGGAGGCAGGAGGTAGTTGGCGGGAGTTCAAGAGCCTGTTGGCGAGCGGGACGATGTGGTCAAAGAATTCTGGAGAGGGGACGGGACGCACTATACTGACTACTGAGCTTTGGACCTAAGGTGTACGGATGGATGGTAAAAGTTTTCTCATTTGTTTTTGTTGTTTCTACGTTCTACCCCTAATCATTCGGCATTGAAGAAGAGTCAGGCGAACATGTGAATCTGGTATGTGTGTGGGAAGTTTTGGGGGTGGGTCGGGTGCCGGAAGAGAGTGGCTATGTGGTAATTTATTTTAATTGCGTTTTTCTATTTTTGTTGAAATGATTCGCCCTCCATCTAGAGACGAGTGTGTATACCTAATTGTGTGCATGTGATTCATTTCCTTGCCGAACTCGCCCCTCGACCTTCCGCATTGTATGAGTGATATAATTGCAATTTTTCGACGAACTCCTAATGAAGGGATATTTGTTGATTACACTTCTGGCACAAGCGGAAGGGAATGAAAGCAACGGATCCAGAGAGTACAACAAATGAACATAGTGAAACGGGGACGGGGCGACAGCATCATCGCCCACAGCAACAACAATGTGGCTCCTAATTGGCTCTTAAGTCAATGACTGAAATGGCAAAGGGCGGAAGGGAGCTAGCACCAGAACATGGTGTGGAGTGGAAGTTTTATAGCGAGACGAGGTAAGGCGGGGCGCTCCAAGGACTCCGTGTACAGTATCAATTAGCCTCGGAGTAATCTTTTATTAATTTGTTTCGTCGACAGTGAAGCCTCTTAGCCGGGGATCTTTGCGCATTTTCGTTTCCCTTCTGTTCTGCCATGCTATGCTCGCTCGCTCTCTACAACTCTGGCCTGGCACTTGGGTTTAAATTCCATGGAAGCGAAGCCACCGTTGTCTCTCAATCAATTCGCTTGCTTTTCTGTATCAGACATGGCTGGGTTTGGGTGATATAAAGTGCCTTCTTCTATAGGAAGAATCATTTAAGGTTATTAACGTATCAATTACATCGAGCCATTGAAATGCAGATAAGCACGAACCGATGGTGAAAAGTGGTGCGATAAAAGCAGCCACAAAAACCCTCTCATAATTGTCCATGGTGGCAATGTTTTTGTTTCGTTTTTTTCTTCTTCTTTTTATGCAACACGCCTTCTACTCCCGGTTTTAAGTGATGTGTTTGCACTTACATTTATGTGGCATCAAAAATAATTGAAAGTTGTCGCGTCTTATAATTCTCTTCGCGCATGATGGGATGCGAACGCGAACCAAGTGGACCAGAGCCGGCAATGAACTTTTCATTATTGTCGCCGCCATATCGGAGCTTGACCATAATTTGTTGTGGTCAATACACTCTTGTTTTTTAAGAAGTATGACCATATCTTGGTTAATCAAGTATTGCGAGAGACTCAAAATTAAACCGGACCTTAAAAAGTCAGAAAAGAACTTAACTTGCGTACATTATGAGGCATAATCGAGGAAATAATCGTGTGCCAACATGATCGATGTTGGGGGTTTTCCGTCAAGTTCTTAAGTTTTAATAAATTGTAGAGTTCAACAGATGTAGTAAAAATTTGTAAACAACATATATACTTATCTGTATACCGTAAATTGAACGCTAGAAGGATTGACTCTGATTTTTTCGTTATTGTCATCGCAATCAAAGTCTAAGGTTAAATCAGGTCGTAATCAAATGTATCTACATAGGTTGAGTTAGTCCATGGTTCAGTCACTGGTTCGCTTTCAGTGCAAAGTACAAATAGAAATTGCCATTGAAGCTTCCTATCAGTTAGATAGGAAAATAATCAATTTATAAGACAATGCAGATTACAGAGCAAAAGATGATGTGAAATCTTTTCAAAGATCATGTCAATCAAAGAATTATAAAGTCATCATCAATATCATTGATTCGTTGAAATTTTTTGATTTAACCTTGAAAATGGTCGAAAGCAAGAACATCCATACAAAAATTTTGATTTTGTATCTACGTTTTTGTTTTTATTTGTTTACTGATTAAATGTACGCGTGCCACATATTTCTAATTCATGATGTTAGTAAGAAAGAAAAATAAACAAATTTTGAGAAAATTTTCAGTGTGCTCAAGAAAATTCGTCAAAGCACTTAGGTATATCAATGTATAAGAGAAAATTTCTCTCATCAAAAATAAGAATAAACCTTTTGTTTGATCGGCTCTCTCCATGCTACGTCTTAAGAAATATGGGATTGGGTTTACGCAAGCAACCAACCAACCAACCAACCACCTACATACTTTTCTCCTTCCCCAAAAATCCGAGTCAGAAACTGATTTCCAGCATCAAAAAAATTTCATCCCAGAATCTTTTGTGAATACTATTGAAATGATAATTGCTTCGTCCATTGATATTTGTGTGGATATAAATTTCACGGAGAATAAATTATTATGATATGAAAATTTTCTCGTAAAATTTTATTTGATTTCTTTTCTGCTTTTGTTTACAGTTTTGCGGTGAATATTACCGGAAACAGTAGCGGCATAGTATATACAACAGAAACCAAAACTTTTTCGAAGACTCTGTTTTCAGTTCACTCTGTGTTACATACATTTATACATGAACATTCATAAATACAGACATGTACATATATACGTAGTATGTACAGCTAAAATTGAGACTAGACTTTTCTGGCCGTTTCGAATCCCAAACTGCTGATTCTATAGTTTAAGAGTAAATATAGCTATATATTAAGCTCAGAATGGATTCGACGTTATTCAGCAATCAGTATAGTAACCTTTTCGCATGCATCTTATGTAGATTAACGTACATATGTATGATTATGTATTATTAATATAAATAATTTGCAGATGAATAAAAAATAATAGCCAACAGTATTCAGAAAACCGAATTAGTTAACAATATACATACTATGGTGTCATCTCATACGCCTCTTAACTCCACTTTTATTTATAGCGGCATAATTGTACAGATAAATCATTTCTAAATTTTGTTCACAGCTTTGAAAATAGCGCAAAGTTTTGGATTAACTTTAGATAGAAATCTTTTGAGTAGAAACATGCCGCTTGATAAGATTCATCATTTAGACAATATTCATCTTCTTAATAAAGGATGATGTCTTATCAAATTGCTAAAAATTGAATAGAAAATAAATAAGTTGAATTAATTTTCTCGGTGTTTTTCTTTTATAAACAATTTCAATCGTTTCATCTGAAGCCTTTGAATGGTAGATATATAAAATGTGCCTGTTGTCTAATAAGAAATCGAATAGAACTGAATTTCATTGAGACGAAGTTCACGTTTGAATTATTTATTTTGTCATAAAATGTCAATCACACCAACATTTTTTTTAATGTATTCTTCTTTTTGTACCTCTTTCATTTTGTTTCCAATAAATCAAGATTTCTCTTGTCATGTCAATCAGTGAATTTTATTGGATTATATACCTGTCCCCATTTGATAATTAGATTTCTCGCACTGAAGTACAAAATATCAAAACCTACCTACATATATAGGGAATTTTGATTGACAATATTCGAAACAAAAAAGGATTATATCTAAAAATACATTCAATATATTAAAATAAATAGTTAAAAGGAAAAAAAAAGTATAATTTTTCTGTCAAAGCTTTGTCTGGCAATAATAGTAAATATGTATATAGAAAAGCCCAGACACAGTCTTTAACGCGGACGAATCCCAACATTCTTTTCTTTTTTAATGAAAAATATATTTAAGAAATAAAAGAAAAACTTAAAATAAAAAATATTAAAATTAAAAAACAAAAAACAAAATTTAAAAACTTAAGAGAGAATCCCGTTCAACTTTAGCTAGTTTTTTTTATAAGGAACAAGAGGTTTAAGAGGTCGTAAACAACTTCAGGCCCCTTATATTTTTTCAGAAAAAGGGCACCGACTTTCTTATATTGGCACCTTTGTACGCTTTTAAAACAATGAGCGATGAGAATATTTAATATTTTTTTGGAGAAAAACATAAATGAATTATTTTTGTGGTAATTTTTGACCCCGGGTAGTCATAAAGGGTTAAACATATCTCTGTGGCATACAAAAGTTCATATCAAAATAAATGGCAGAAGTAGATGCCGTAAAGTATGGCTAGGCTAATATAGGTAAACTTAATATTTGTAGAACTATGTGTGAAGAAGGACTTTTTCACATAAAGTAGATTAATTAGGATTGGGGTCTCTCCAGATCATGAACTTATCGAGATTAATTTTTAGATTATTACATTAAAATTTATCAAAATACAACAAGAAAATTGAAACTTTCTCTTGTGTTAAAGTTTCATCAGCCAAACTGGGTTCCTTAAACCTAACAATAAGCCTCCATGAGATCGCCCGAAAATTCGACAATATTCATTAATTTCGGTACAGAGAAACACAATTATCACACGATGTGATGCCTCAATGCTATTGTTGTAAACACATTAGAATAAAATGTGAAAGCAGTCGGCAGTTATCTTGTTTTTTTTTCTTTTCTGCAACTTCTTTTTCCTAAGTTCTTTAACGACAGGTTTTGAACGGATATAGTGTGGGTGCTGTATAGTCTCATGTTCTTGGATGCTGCGGATGCTGCTGATGGTGACGCTATATAGTGCTATATTGTATGTATACATATCTATATGGTATACATCAGGAATATTTCTATGTGTAAGTACATAGTTATGACTCCGGTTTACTATATAAATAAATGAGGTGAAGATGCACATTGAGCTTGTGTACTACATATATAGGTATATGTATAAGCATTTCAGAGCCGTGATATCTATGTTTTATGTTGGTTTGTATGTAACACCGATTCTGTACTGTGCTGTGCTGCTGTATTGTAGCATGGTTCTGTCTACAAAATAAAATTTTACAACCAGGCCCCTAAATACTGTGGGAATCACACCACCTGTTGTCTTTGTTGCTCGGGTGTAATGCCGCATTTAAAAAGGAATTAAGCATTGAAAACGTTTTCGTTGAGACTTACACAACTACAAAGACATGACGTAAATATGCTGCTTTGGAGTTAGGGCCTTTAGGGGAAGTGAAAGCTGTGTATCAGCAGCAAAGCGTTACTGAAACAGTGAATACATATATATATACCTATGTAAGTAGTGTTGCCAGGCATAATTAGAGAACAAAAAAAAAAAAAACCTTGTCCCCACATAAATTAATTGTAATTGACATAAAATTTTAATGCTTCTTCAGATACGTACATACAGTTCATGCGGTTGATTGGTGGGTTCATTTACTTTGTTTTTAACTAAGTTTCCTATCCTCAATGTTCACAGGTTGTATAGATATGGATTACGACAAGTTTCACAGAAATCAATACTTCTGGATCATTGTTTATGTTCTAAAGAACTCTAGAAATAATTCTGATTGAACGGAAAATTTTCCTAAGATTCGTTGCATGTAGGATATAGGATACGTAGGTATATATAACGTAGGTATATATAACCAAACGATACAAATCTCATTTCAAGTGTTTGGATTGGTTAATTCAATATCGCCAAATCATAAAATTTTTCTAGTATGAATCTTCCGAAATGAGCTCAAACACAAGTGTTTCGGACATTATTGATCGTAAACAAAAATATATTTTGTAGGTAGGTAGTTCATTTCAAATTGTTCCTGAAAATTAGCATACTATGGAAACCCTTTAACAGATTGGATTGACTCTTATTATAATAAAAACATCATCCCACATTTTCAAGCTACTGAATCAAGTTATCATATCCTTACAAGATCTAGGTACTGCAAATCACTCAAACAAGAAGTATGTACGTATACAACGTTTTTGCAAGAGTTTAATTTTATTTTATAACTTTTTTACGGAATTAATCACCTATTTTACTTTACAATTTGTGCCACAAAGCTTAAGGGGGCAAATAGGTGTAGACGCTTAAAAAAAATAGTTTTTTTTTTTATAAATCACTTGTAAAACTATTCAAAAATATACTCCAAAAATGTAAAGTCAAAATTCAAAAGTTATAAGCGATTAAGGGAGCGTCCCTCGTTCAAGTGTCGGATCGCGTGGCATGTATGTAATACCTTTTCTGGTACTTTTATTTCAAACGCGTTTTTTTCGAATTTGCGTACACTCTAGCTTAAAAAGCTTTCAGCCGATCATTTTGAAATTTGATTATATTTTGAACCTGAATCCTCAGTAATATCTTTGTATTTTTTTAAAGGTACGAAAAAATGGCTAAAAAACGTGTTTTATGTTCTAAAAAAATAGTTTTTTTTTCTGAAAATTGAGCTTCACATAGAAGAGACCCATATAAAAAAGTAAATTATTTGTGCAGTTCATTTCAGAGATAAAAATTGCTGCCTCCAAGATGTACGCAAACTGTTCAGTCCAATGAGAATCTTCAATGCATCTCCGTTACTTTTCGAGAATTTTTTTTGAAAATTTCAGAAGTTATTCACAAATATACGTTAAAATAACCTCATGATATCAATATCTGTTAAAAAAAAATTCAAGAAAATCACTGTAAAAACGCCATCCTACACCTATTTCCCCCTTAAGTATTTTTCGATAAGATTAGGGAATATTCCTTAAAATGTACGTTTTTACCCCTAAATTTTAGGGAATAGTACTACTTTTTTTACAGTGCACCCAAGTTATCTAAATAAAACAATGAAAATAGTCTCTTATAGAGATGGTCTCTATTATTCCCATAACACAAAAACGCTTGTTTAATACGCATAAATATAACTAAAACTATAATAACTATAAATTCATCGGCAGCTGCAATATCAAGACATTCATTTTCATGTAGGCACCATAAAACTTGTCTAAAAATTTTAAATTTCCTAAAGTAAAAGTAAAATAATATCAATAGCCAAAGGGAACTAAATTATCCACTAAAACTGTCTGGAACAATTATTAAAATCAGTTTAAACCAGCGATGATGGAAATGGAACATACTTAGAAGAGTTCTGAGTTCCCGCCAAACTCTAGTAATCACATAACACCACCACCATACCATCGCCACCATTACCATTCACAACTCACCTACCACCCCCGTCTGTTACCACTCTCTACACCACATCCATCCAAGTTATCGTCGTCGAACAATGGGTGGATGGCGAAGAGATAGGTGGGCTGAGAGCTGGGGTTTTAATTAAGGACACAATGCGGCATTTAAGTGTTTAAATGAGGGTATTATACCCGGGCCGTAAATTATATTTTAATGAGATATCGTTTGATTTATGTTTTAATATCAGAAAGAGAGTCCTCCGTCGGTGCGGAGAAATCAGGCCCAACGTTGGATACGATATAGGTACTCTTCTAGTATCAAGAACAATTGGGTGGGCTGATGGCGACCGAGCGGATGTGATTTTACTATAGTTACGGATATGGGATCTTTGAAACGTAACATACTGCAGAGCACAAAACACCGGGACATATGTAAATAAGACATTTTAATACACGTGAAAGAGGATTTGCTCCAATCAAGACTACCCAAATAAATTCGTTTGTCGTAGGGAATTACTTCACGTTTTATAGTCCAGGTGGAGTATGCTTTGATGTACATTTTTTTTGTCATCTTGCCTTCCTACTTAATTTGTGTCGTACACTTTAAATCTGTATACTGCAAGTAGATATATGTATATGCAGGTATGTATGTACATATGTTACATATTTACAAAGGAAACCTACCCATATCGGAAGGGTAAGGTAAGAGTAGGTATGTATATAGGTACAAACAAGTCGCTATGCACGATTTGGTATATCACCTCGACTTTTATGTTCGTATCTACGACTACATACATGGTGGAATCATATCAGGTGTTGTCAGCATTGCCAGAAAAACTTTTAATGCTGCGCCCCTTTTCGAAGATTTTATGATTTGCCTGGTGATACCAGACCAGTCAAGCCCGTCAAGAAATGTGTGTAAATTTGCAGACTTCAGGTAGTTTTTGCTTTATAAAATAGAACGGTAATCCAGATTTATCTTAGAATCTGAGTAAATCGAATTAAAATATCTGATCCTATCCAATTATGTAAGAAAATTTTAGTTACTTGGATCGTTAAGAGTCTTTGCAAATTCAATCATCATCGTTTGAAAACAGCTGCCCTATACGGCGGCGTACGTATGAACGCTTCTGCGTTTAGCTCGTTTGTACACAGTTTGATTACCGAAATACACTACATACTTATATGATTTATTTCTTGACAATAGTACACAAGATTTAATATTTAATATTATCAACATTACAGTGTTTAATTTCCTCAGACAGATTGTCTGTTTTGTTAGGGAATTACCTTTATGAGCTCAGGACCTCGAAGAAAATTTCCAAATCCAAGTTTTCTACTGAGATTTGAGCTTACGATATTTTGTTTAATTGAGAGTACTGACTAAAGGTTTTAGCTTGCAAAGATACCCACTAAGGATAATATGCCGAGATACTGAATTAATTGTAAGTACCTATGTACATGACAATGAGAACCAGAGTGATGCATATTCTGATGAAGATAAAGTATGAACTTAGAACTGTTAGAAATCACGTTCGAAGAACTTATTATAGCCCATAAAATAAATACTTCCAGGGCATACGAGTTGAACTCATAAGATTACGCTGACTATGGAGAAGTACAATGGAAGAACAGGTACCTACACACAATTATAATGGACTGTGTAACTTACCGAACGATAAGTGTAATTAATTCAGTAAGAAATATTGACGCAATCTTGCAAGTCTTTTACTTTTTTATAACTAGCTCATCGAATTTGCTATTGCAGCCATTTTTTTTATTGAAGGCAGGGGAACGAAAGATCCCTAGCACGGAAGCCAAGGCGACATATAATCAAATAAATAAATAATAAAATACCACATGAACTCTCACCAAAACATTCCGGTTCTCTTAATAAAGTGTAACAGGTCTAGGTGAGGTAAGTGCTTCAGCTCATCCACAGATAGAAGGGCAGACACAAGCGTATCCAGCCATAATCTATAATACAGTCTGTTTGAGCCGTATTGATAAAAGTATAGATATAGCTGAAAAAATTTATATCCTTCCTACAGCCTATGGGACTAACACTGAACGAAGAGAGTAGCTAAACATTTAACTTTAAAAATAGCACAGATGAAACTAGGTTAGCAGCTATTACACATCAGCTTAAAGCATTGAAGAAACGATGAGATATAATTAAGAAAATCCTATCACCTCATAAGATTCAAGGTATAGTAACAGAATATATGTAACATCCGAGTACAACGCGGCGTCTGTCAATTTGCACAAAATCGCGTTCCTTTTCAACGCCCAAATTGAGGTGATTTATATGTCCCATTCCAAAATGGAGTTAAATATCAATTTGATATAATTCTCGAGATGATAACAGCAGATATGGTTAGTAATTTCCAATTCAAATTACAAGAGAAACGGAACGAGCGCTACCCTGACTTGTATGCATGTATGTATGTATATGTACCCACGTCCATATACATATATATATCTGTTCTCCTTATGATTCGTTGGTTAAATATAAAAAATTTCATCCAGCCATAAAAACTAGTTGAGATCCAGTCCAGTACCTACAAAAAAATATTTCCTCCCTTCAGGATAAAACGACGCAACGATTAACCCAACTAAAGCACTGTCACACAAAACTGTTGCTTTCCCCTGCATGAATTGAAAGATGTGGTGCCGTTTTGCAATTAAGGGATAAACTTTTCTATAATCGTGCTATTGTTAAAATCCTTCCCAAATTTAAGGGATGGTATGTACATACATACATAGCCATACAGAGAGGGATGCATGCAGAGAAAACGTCAGATGTTCCATCCAACTTTCACAGTTCAATTCAACGAGTCCGTCCGTTCAGAGGAGAAGCACTACGGGAAAGATATGACGACATCTGGATTCTGGGCTACACGTAAGTGTACATAGAACGAAAATACTAGGCACCACCAATCTTCCACAGTCAGGAGCTCTCAGTTTAATTTGATGAAATGAATTTCGCAATTATCATCAATTTCCCATTAAATTAACCAGGAAAATGGTTTATACTATGTATATGTGTATGTTTCTACATTTGCGGCTACGTGATGTACTGAAACTTTCGCATATCTATTCAACTATATATGTATACATATAAGAGTATGTATATACAAATATTAGGTGTAGCATTTAAGGATAATTGTGGATAAAACCTGTCCCTGGAGTCTCCAGTGGTTAATTGAACCAGAAAGATTACATACCATCGGCAATCCGGAAATATCGAAAGACCGACGTCCAATTTTAATTGCAATCTGTTAAAACTTCATAATATGTGTGTAAGTTAGTTGGAAAGAATGACAAATTCGTATATTCGTTCACATAATTTCGGTATTTTATAACCTGGATGAAATTTAATGCAATATTAAGCTTATGTTGCTGTTTGTAACACATATACGGAATTGTAAAAAAAATATTAGCCATAGTTACACATATTAGGTATAAAGGAAAATAAAATCCTGCGAACATAAATTAACATAGGAATTAACTTTGTCCGCATTTCAGACACGAACTGTGTTTTTTACAATTGTTTTGGTACAATTATTTTAGTAGATTTGCAAATTGTTCTTTATTTTATTAAAATAGGATAGAAAAGCATCTAAAATTAAACAAACGTATATAATAATACTATTAGCAGATTTAAAATAAAAACTTCACATATAAAAATGTTGTTAACAGAATTAAGTCTTGTAGCTGGCATGGAAGGCAGAGACTCCAAGACAGGTTTGGTATTGTCTCATGTAAAACATATGTGAGTAAAATTTTGAAGAGGTCTGACAATATTGCTTAGTATATTATTGTAAAATACCTTACTTAAAGCTATCCGAATTTCCCAGAAGAAAAATAAATGTGGTTAAGTTTCAAAATAAATATGGTCCGCTTTTAAGTAACATTGATTGGTTTAAACGTAGGAGAGATGAAAAAAATTAAAGAGGTTGTTGCATTACTTCTATATTTTTCTTTTTGTTTACGACGTACAAAAATTTAAAGATAATTTGATTTTAAACAAACGGTGAACTAGCTCAACCTTTACTCGAGTGGTATTATCGTCTGAATTTGCATTCACCTCTAGGTGGTACTAGCTCTTCTACCAAGAGAACTTCTCACCCAAAATTGTACGATGTAACAACAGAAATGATATATCGTGAGCTTTGTGTGCCAGATTTACAGACAGACAGCACTGAATAGATTTTGGAGATGTATGCCTGCATTAAAAATTACCAAATAATGAAAATTATTTGATAGTGCGGTTTAGAAATCTTCAATTTTTAGTAGGTTTGATATTTGAGCATTTGTAGAGTTTTGAAACCAATAAACTTGAAAAAATACACGATTTTTGGAATATTATCGAAGATAAAGTGGGTCGCTATTGAAGATTTGAACCAGAAATTCATTTGGAGTGAATCCCATCATTTATTGATTTATTATTTAAAGTGAACTTTATTATATACATAAATACAGAGCTGTATTTGGTTTGGTATGTACGGTCATGATGTGAAAGCAAATTCTTGTTTCGGGTGATCTCACAATTTGGTCTATTTTCAAACAGTTTTGCATGAACAAATCGTTTCATAATTTTTCATTTGAATATACTTTAGATGCTATACTTTAATTAATAAAAACTCCAATCCTTCCTTATATAAACCTTTTCACTCCTTCTGGACATTGAAAAAGGCTATATATATAATATACTAATATAGCTATTTCAGTGTAGAATCAATTCCAAAATTCAATAAAACCCGAGTGATATTAATAATGCTTTAATTACTTTCATTAATTAAAACTATTCTGGCAAATATTTCGGCAGCTGTTATCTCATCCTTCGCAGCCTCCTTGATCTTCTTAATCCTAGACGTCTTCAATTAAAATCCAGGAATATTCCAAGGAGATATCTTTAATTAATTGTGCTCATTTGTGTATCAGAAGAGTTTTTGGCAACATCCCTTATTACAGTACCATCGGTGTATTTACATTAGCTGACAAGCATTCCTGTACTTAACGATAAGGGACGTTTACAGTCACCTCAATTACCCCCTGTACTGCAGACGCACTATTGTATAGAAAGGGTGACATACTTCAAAGGGAAGAAAAACCGGGATCTCAGTGGGGGAAGAGGGATACAGAAAAAAAAGGTGGAATGCCTTAATTTAATTAAATTCCACTACATCTGAGAATGAAACCCATTTCATTACATACATTTCTGCCAGGCTAAGTCGTCGGTCGGAGGAAAATCCATTTTCCCCTTGTAGGTGACTTTTCTTCTCTTTGGCACGATGGTGCTTTATATGAGTCTGGCTCTTTTGGTGGTCTGCTTCGTGTGTGAGCAGACTATGTTATAATGTGCGGTGCTACCCCGGGAATGGGTACCCCAACGATGAAATTCTATGCGATATATGGACGAGAGTTGACTATGTGTATATGGTGTTGTTTGGTCCCCTGCAAACAAACATTCACATATGGGCGATTCTGGGTACAGTATGGCAGTGTGGTTGGTCCTACTATATCAAATGAAGAATAAAAGCAACACCACGTGTGATTTTTGTGAGATTTCATAGAGTAGCCAGCCCCAGCCAGCCAGTCGCTACTTTGACCTTTATTTTCCAGGGTTGTGAAACATTTTTATTGCATCGGAAATTTATTTAATTTCCTTTTTTTTGTGGTTTGTATATTTATTAAACTTTAGGTTGAAGACCTTGACCTTTGAGGATGAGGATGTTCTAAAATAGAGCATTTAATAAAGATATACACATACACACTACCTGCGATTTTGACTCTAGAAGTAGCTATTGATAGCATCTATATCCCCGTTTAGTGAATTGTTTACTAAGGTAAGTAAATACTAAAACGCTCAAAAAAGTGAAAGAAAAAAAAATGAAAGTTCCAATCCAGAAGTAGAACAAATTTGGTCCATTTAATGAGCCTTGAGAAACACCGTCATAATGTTAATTGTCTTCAATTGACTTAAATTTGTAAAATGGTGTTTATATGTAGGAAAATACCATTGTTAGCAGGTATCTACTAATGAATCACATTCATTAGCCACAACTGAGGAATTAGCTTAGATTAATTTCTTCACGTATTAAATTTAACAGCAATAGATTAAAACTTCCCTTTTTCTTCTGAAAGCGAGATGCTTTAAAACTGTGGTAACCCATAGAGAGTTATTACGATGTGACAATTGAAAGTTCTGCAACAGCTACTATACTCGTAAACTTTACGAATCCAAAGCACGTATGAAATTATCAATTACTAGCACTATCAACTGCCATATTTTAAGGATCGAACCGAAATTCTAGAAAATCTACAATCTTCTTAGTTTTTGTTGACTTCTTGTTGTACATCTCGTGCATTGATAAACCAATATCTGCCTTTATTTTATTTTCATTTATAACTCATTAATGGAGGGAAATACAGACAATGGTAAACCGTTTCACATTCGCACTATTTTCTTACGAAGGTTTGAGAAACAGATTGGGTTAAGATTGCGATTAAGTTCCTCGTCAAATAGCGATTTTATCAAATCAATCCATATTTAAAATCCTAGAAATACAAAAGTCGAAAATTTATTTTTTTTAACGCCGCGCCGTAGATAAAAACAAAGGCAACTATAATTTTTTATCTGTTAGAACTATCAAAAAACATAAAAGAATCCGAAAATAATACTTCTAAAAACGAAACCTTGCAGGAAATATCTTAACCGCAAAACTTAGAAACAAGCTTCGAAAATATTCTGCTGCTTGGATTGATTGATTTTAATTAAAAATAATGCCTTTAACTATTTCCACTGCTGTAGACGACTGAGTGTCAAAAATTATGTTACCAAAAGACTAAACTTCTTCCTTGTCATCTTAACTGTTCTTAATTTTCAAATAGTATGTTTTCTAATTACATACATTACTATTAGGTGTACAGCAAAATTTTGAAATTCGTACAAATTTATAACTTGAAACTTCTCATCTTGCTTGGCTCGGTAAAGTAGTTCATTCAATTGAAGGCCTAGATTTCCATGAAGACGATAATCACTAATTAACTTAACTGGAAATGTTTTCGAAAATGTTCATTACTTCACATTTACGAATGTGTCGTTTAGATTGCATGTCGATTTCTCCATTTACTAAATTTGAATACGGAGCATTCTAAAAACAGTTGCTGCGATCTAAGCATGTTTTTCTATGTGTGGTGTATGTGTATATAGTGAATTGCCTGTCTGATATCAACCCATGGTCGTTGTAGCGATTACGAAAGAGCCACTATATAACTTGTTTATTTCGCCAATTAAGCAAGTGTCGTCGCAATTTCATTAAAATCTTTTGGTATAAACAGTCATTAATGATAATTACTGGGGGCAGATTAGGATTAATTGAAACCCAAGAAGTTGTCTGCCAATTAGTGCAAATTCTCGGCTTTAGTAATTAAAAGACAGTGTACAACACATGTGTAAACTAGTAGTCGTCGCCGGGCATATTAATACGTCATACATATATGTGAAACGAAAGCGATAAACACCCGCGGCTATCGCCCGATGAGGTGGACGTTTTCTGTTGCTGAATGCTCTGGTGTTGTTGGTGATTTGATTTAGTTCAGTTCAGTACGTACATCACTCGGCGGCTGACTCCCGTGATATCAGTAATATCCGGCAATTGTTGAGTTGTTGTGTTGGGCACATGTGCGGGCCCCCAGTTTGCTGTGGACACTCTCATTCATACATATAGTCAGTCGGCGAAAGAACAAACCGCATCCAATTAAAAATAATGAAGTTAATTAAAAGAGTGATATTATGGCCTGTCGCTTTAATTAATTAATAAATCTCTCGGTTTGTCATTGTCAAGCCGTCCCCGCCGCACCCACCAGCTGAGCCAAGCACCTTCTTTAGAATTTGGCATGGTGTGCTGATGTGGCTGGCGTTGGCTTATGGTGGCTATGGTAAAATGCTGACTTGACTGGACTGTGTACTTTAAGGTGCTTCTGCTCTTTTCCTTTAATATACTCGCTGTTCCCAGGCTCTATATTATAAGAAAATCATAGCAAATTAAAACTGAAAATTAACTCTTTCTGCGTTTTATTTTCTTTCGCAGGCAGCACAGATGACGACGACTGACCATTCTTCCATCAATCGCGCGTTTATCTAAATTTGATTAGTCGACCAGAAATTGCCTCCAAGATTGTACAGTGGACTTTATAGAGGAACACAATATATATATATTGTTAAAACTCTTTAAAAATACGATTGTAATTTTTAAGGAACGGTATTTTTCTATACTTACTTTAAAACAAAGAGAGTTCAGTACGAATACTAAACAGAGAAGACACAGAAAAAAGTTGTAATATAATAATTCACAACGAGAAGACAAATCGCGCATACCCAGTGGTGGTACGTTCTTGGACTAAGAGTACAATTGCGGTTGCACGCAAAAAAGTTCTGACCGATTCACCTCATTGAAAAAAATATAAATAAGCAAAGAACAACAAACCATCATCATCATTGGATCGGAACGTTTGTACCGCCTCACCTAATACACGTGTTGACTACATTCGAGGGATTAATAAATATCGCGAGAATGTGCCGATTACACTTTAATTAAATTGACTGACTCTCTCTCTGATTATGACGGTGGTGCAACCAGCTATTAAATCAGCTCGGATAATTGAATTTACACGATAATCGGACGTACGATCTTGCCAAGTCGTAAATCGCTAAATCATACACAGCTACTATTGCGACGAGGAGAAGAACATAAGCGGCGGCTGCGACTACAAAACAGTGCTATACAAAATAGGACGGTGAAGTTGTTTAAGAAATATTGGAGTGCATGACAGACTACTCGTCGCAAGATTTAGAACCAGAATTTTTGCCTTTTAAAAACGTCAAGCTGGCGGCTACCGTAGCAATGAATACCCCCTACCATCCGTATTCGGATATATCACCATCACATCCGCCCAGTCCGGATAATAATAATTATCCGCCCATTTCCGGTGGCTATCATAATGGACACTCAGGTGTTCATACACCCCAGCTGACATCGATGGAAGATGTAAAGCCTGATTTTCACCATCTTCACCATCACCATCATCAGCTTAACAACAACAACAACAATAGTCCAATTAAACACTGCGCCGGGTGCGGAGGTAAGTAAGATATTTGCCTTAAAAAAGGCCACAATCAAATTATTTTTATATAAAACAAAAAAACTTTATTGGATAACTCGCCTATTTCGTTTCTTACAGAAAATATAGCTGACAGATTTTTATTACATGCGTTAGATAGATACTGGCACAATTCCTGCCTCAAATGTCATTGTTGTGGAGCTCTTCTAGCAGATATGGGTTCCAGCTGCTACACAAGACGAGGTCTCATACTTTGCAAAAAGGATTATTCAAAGTAAGTCAAAAATCTATTTTTGTTCATAATAATATAAAACTTTTATGGTAGAATAAATTTAAATTATAGTAGGTAGCCAATGAAATTGGCTTAGAGGCTAAGGGTACGTACACAACGTGGCAAGGCGGGGCGAGGCGAAATGAAGATACACCTCGAGGTGTAGTGTTCACAACAAGGCGTTCAGTTTCTTGGTGAATAGCGAAGTGAGAGCTTATATAAATTATGTCATCAGATTCTGAAGAACAAATTTTGTTTTTGTCAAGTAGTGGGACTATATGGCACTTTTCACATAAGCGTTCTTTCCGCAGTTTTGCTTGTGACCCGATAAATAATAAGCGTTAGAATTTGGAGAATTTGTCATTCACATATTTATATGAAGATTTACATACTGATCCTCATATATTCTTCCAGTATATGACGAATGAGTTAAGAACCCTTCAAAAAGACCTATACGAATATGCCAGTTATCAAAATTAGCGTGCTGCACCTCACGAAAAAATGAAAAATTTCATTCTCGAGCGAGATACCTCGAGGTGTCTCACCATATCGCGAGCTGACTCGGTGTTGTTATGAACACTCCCATAGTAGAGCGTGCAATCATTTTATTTCTTCAACTCTTGATATAGCCTCGCCTCGCCTAGCCTCGCCACGTTGTGCACGTACGCTAAGAAATATGAAAAGGTAATGGAGATGTATAGTAGATGATTTTCTGCTTGAATATTTACTCGTTGCTTTGTTTATAAGAGAAGATAGTAAATTGTTCCACATATAAAAAACTTGAAACGTACGACTAGAGAATATTGTCAAGGACACGAATATTGTGTACAGGATTTTTCGTTTATTTTATATAAAGAATCAGACAACTTATTTCATTGCCAAAATTATTGTGAAAATTATAAAGCAAAAGCTGCGATTATAACGTGTGAATTTAAAAGCTTTCGCCTTTGGGAATTCGGAAGTTATATCCTACGTATGTCCTGAATAAGCCTATTTTTCTATCTGTTCTATCGAACATCCCTGGCTAAAATCGCGGTGGATAAGTTAAACCTAAATAACACTGTGTTACAGCGAAAATATACTTTTGACGAGACATAGTGTAGGTTGTAGGTCTAATGGAACTAAAAGTAGTGGCATACTAGAAATTTCTCATACACCCTCAAAATCTCATTTTAGACCACAAAAACCGTTATTCGGTAGGTCCATGTATAGAATAATTTATTATTCAGCCGTCACGAAATTACAGTCGAAAATATTTCGAAATTTACCATTTTTTACACATTTTTTCAACTTTGACAACAATTTGATGGCTTATTTTGCTCTACAATATTTTTTTTTCTGTTCATATCACTAATAGCGAAATCGATTCCGCGTCTAATGAGCATTTGCTAACTAAAATCGGTTGAAATTTGACTGAGTTTGCTCATTAAGCAGCTTTAACCGCGAAAACTGTGAAAACGTGAAAAAATGCAACAAATAACAAAAACTGAAACAACAAAAACAGCAACAAATTCAAAAGCGTTGTCAGTAACGCTAACTTAGAATTAAATTTCATGACGCATGCCCAAACGTATAATAAAGTAGTTTTAATGACAATTTTGTTTGGAATGTAAGGCGGTAATACCAAGTATTCTTGTTACAATTGTGAGTGGGATAGTCTTGAAAGAAATTTAAGTGTGAGTACAAAAAGTCAATGTTGATGGTCAATGGACATGTTGTAGCCCATTTCACCGTAGGCACTAAAAAATTCGTGTACAACGTTTACGTAGTTGGAACTTTCTTGTTGGCATGGAAACTATTGCACAATGAAACAAAACTGTTCCAACTCGTCTTTCTACAGTATTTAGTTTGGTTGCAAAATCGTTGTCCCGCATAATTTTCTGAAATTGTGACCCAACAAATATTCCTGAAAATTAGCCGAAATCAATTGAAATATTTAAGCACTTATTGCCAACAAATGCAGATGTAGGGTACCTTCTTTGATCTCAGCTTCACTGAATCCATGAAACTTTGTTCTGCGTTGACGAAATGCTTCGCTGTCGATGTTCAAATTTTCACGAACTGCTTCATGTAGCCGATCTTCAAATGCACTGGCGGTAGGATGACAACTTCCTTTTTATTCCTTTTCGTTTTCGAATAGACCTAAACTTAACTGACCAGATCACACAAATAGTCTTCCGAAGACCTGGAGACGACAAATGAATAAACTTCGGAGACTGGAGACCGAACCAATGGAATGTTCATAACTTTTTACTTTCCAATTTGAAACGATGTACGTGGTGGCCAGTCAGTCAGTTCGTTTATACCTATTTCGCATATGACTTTCACCATCGAAAATCGCATTTTGAGGACTCCCTTAAGTTGTAGATTACATTATAGTAGAAAAAGTAAACCCGCGTACCACTTTTCCTTACAAAAAAACTGACGCGAGTCAAAAAATTTGAGTTCCGGGTCCGAATATTTGTTTTGAATAATTTATAAAATAACTTCATAACTAAGTTCATTTAATTTAATAAAAGAACCAAGAAAAAATTTTATCAAATTAAAAAGTTATGATAGAAAATGTTGAAACAGTTTTCCTGAAAGTCCAAAGCAGCAAAAAAAAACACTATTTACGATTTAAAATTCATTAGCCAACAAATTCTGAATGAGCTTTTAGACATTTTAACACTTTTGTTTTTTGGGGCACCCTAATGCTCAAGGCATACATTGTTCTATGAAAAAGTAAGATAATATAAGGCCAGTAGCGCCCAGCACTTCGCCCAAGCTTTACTTTTAAAACAGTATCAACCTTTTCACAAATATAATCAAACTTTAGACGTGACGTCAGAAGATTATTTTTAAAACAAGTTCAAAGACTTTAATTGAAGTAGGCCCACAGTTTTCGATAATTTTTCGAGTTGCTTTTGTACATAACTTTTGTCCCATACCTTTAGAAATTTCAATTTAAAACTGTAACAATAATTTTACGTTGAGTTTAAATTTTTGCAACTTAATGCTCAATTTATGCAGCAAAAAAAAACTTTTAGTTGCTTAAGGTTTTCATTCTAGAGAATTTGTCATTTAATTGTGTAAGTTGTCAATGGTGTAATTGATAATATGGCTCCGTATTATAAAAGTGTAATGACTTGATATTGAGATGAGCTTAACTATTATATTAGTATAGATCTTAGCTAAATGTGACGTTATGGTTTGCTTGTTATAAACTGTGCATTTGCGACGCGAGTTCTGAAAATATTGCTCCTTCAACGTAGTATAGTATCCTACCTTCACGTAATGCCCATCTACCAGACTTGGATATTCCCTAAATTAAAGAAAAGCATATACTTTACAAATGGCGGAGCAACCCTACAAAAAATCTTCCCTACGAAGGAGTTTCTCGCTTACCCATTTTCATACGGAGGCCTAAAAATTATTTTTAATGCCCATGTACAAATTTTGTGCTCCTTTAGTTGACACGCTCTCAGTGCAAGTAAGCGTATGATGGAAAATAAAATCTTGTCTACGAAGGAGATGCCTGATTTCACCCATTTTCGTACTTTGTTTAACAATTTTTCTAAAAAAAAAGAAAAAAAAAGTCAAAGGGCCTTAGAGGAACCGGGAGAGTGAAACCAGTAATAAATTTGATATATGTAGAAGCCCCTGACTGAACTAAATGCTTTCAAAACTAGGCCCCATGGACAGTTACTTCTACTATAACGAAGCCTTGCAATGCAGATACATAACGTACTGTATGCAACAAAATTATATAATTTTTTCTAGAAAATTACTAAATATTTTATCAAGACAAGCGTTTCATGTAAATCCACAGCGCAAATACAACTAAGCTTTCATCATGCATCACGCAAGAAAGAATCAACTAACAACTCTTACTAATCATTTTATAATAGAAGCTTGGTGTAAAAATTAATTAGTGCATGCGAATAAGCACAAGTAAATTTAAAAAGAAAAGATGTAGATAATCTCCATTCTATAGGGAAGCAATAATTTTCAAACGGCAAGGGAAAATTCACCGCTGGTTATCAACTAACTCTTTCTCTTATCAAAAAGTTGGCAGCCACATAATATTATATAACGAAGACATCAAGGTGCCGGATAAGATGTTGCAATGAAGAATGGAGCTACTCCTCATGTGCAATATGCAGAGCTACAAAATTTTAATTGTAATCATCTCACGATAGACATTCTTAACCCGCCACCATCATCATCATCATCATAATCATTTCGAAAGTTTCCGCTTCCTTCTTCGATTTTACGTATCGTATATAGGTAGAAAGATAGGTTTAGGTATAGCCCCCGTCTCGAAAACTTTACAGCAACATGAACATGCAGAGCGAGTTATAAATTTTAAAAGCTTCACAGAATTGGTTCAATGAGGAAGTTTCAATCTGGAAATTAGTTTCGGTGTAGATGGTGTGGGTGCATATATGCATGCGTGGGGAGTAATTCCTGTTTCTTACCTAGAAGTATAACTAGTTCCCATCAGCTTGCTACAATGGAGAATATGTAATGAACTTAGGTAATTAATATCGATTTCTGATGAGGCTGAGAATATTAAAATATGACGAAGAGCCATAAAGCTAAATGAACTTATGTGAAATGCATAAGCACGTCATGCCGTTACTCCTGAATATGAAATGACGTCCTGTGTTCCTTCGAACGAACGAACGAACGAACACCATCCAGGAAATGGGCTTCTTGCAGCACCATAAAGCTTTATATATGGCGAACAAATCAATTAAGTTTTCTGAGCCAAAAAAAAAAAAAAAACAAAGGTGCGATGAAATACCAAACCAAAGACGATTACCTCGAGACGTCACTTAGCCTGGCATCTGGGGGCTGACAGGAAATTATGGTCAAAATGGAAGGAGGAATTCGATTAATCGAATCAATCGCTTTGAAGTCGTACCATTCGCATACGCTTCGGTTTTCTTTTCCCAACTTTTCCAGCTGCTAAAAGGAAAATATTTGAACACAACACATACTACGTACATGAAAAGAGATCTGATAAGCAATGATTTGATTCGTTCGGAAAATTTCAGTAATTTTCCTTTTAAATGTGGCATGGCGATGACATTGGCTTTCACACCTACCCCGCTGTTCTAACAATTTCCCTCTAACTAACTTTCGTTTGATTTCTATGTTTTTTTACGCTTTTCAAGCATGAAAATTATTTAGTAAAGATTTGGTGCGAAATGAACGGATTTGTGTTTATTAAGGTGTAAACTTTTCTGCTGTATTTTGTTGTTGTTTTATCAGAAATTTCACGAATATTGGATGGCATTTGATAGAAATATCTAGCAGATTAGAGCCTATTATAATTTTACAATTCAAGATATATTTTCTTCGTTTTTTCGTATGTGTAAGTACTATATGTGTGTCATACACATTTTTTTTTCTTTTCACTTGAACGGAGCAGTATTATAAATGCATATGAATAAGTACTACGTTCAGAAATTCCTTTCAAAGGACATAGATCTTTTTAAATCAAAATTTTATTCCCATTGATTGAATTTCTTAAGAACAACACAGTTTCATTGGAATTGATATCTAAAGGAAAATAGTCCCTACTGGTTTTCATTATTTATTAATAAATAAAGGTAAAGTTGTTTTTTTGTTTCAATAATTTCCACTAATTCTATCAAATCTTATGAATTCAAATAAATCTTCAATTTAATTCTCTAAGTACTTACATTAAAATTTAAAATATCACCGGACGAAGCTAAAGGTGAATCTTTTGTTTTTAAAATATCTCCACGACTACTGTAGCATTTTTCTAGAAGTTATTTTACTAAGTTAGATTTCTGCATCCCATCAACTATTTAGATACAAAGATAAAGTAAATACACAAAAAGTACTTACTTAACTAGTTCCTTTGATTCAATGAATTCTGACGACTATCAAAATCAATGGGGCGTTACCGAAATTAAGATAATTGCAAGTCTTACTTTCAATCGAAATCAGGGAACAACAACAACAGTAACTCACTGTAGATATCTAAACCTGTGTCATGGGCTGATATCGATTTAATCAATAAAAACCTTCAAAACACTTTCTTTAATTTTCTTCCATTTACGAAATGGAAAAGAGAAAGGAAAGAGATTGGAACCGCGCTGATTGCTTAAAGTCAACTAATGGCCGTGATGACGGTGAATGGTGGGACGAAAAGCGAAGGACGTAAAACAGAAACGGCATGGATGTGCTGAGTAAGTAAGTACATCACAACAAAAGGATCAATTTAATTATCTCGTTAATTATCATATGGCAGCTCCCTTATAATGAATTTAATTTGATAAATGGACATGGGAACACCCAACTTGTGGGGTTGGGGTGACCGGAATCCATCCAGAACGTATATGTATATAAATATATATTCATACATAATATATCTACACGATCATCCCACATACCCACATACCTATACGAATCCAGACCCAGGCAGGCAAGGATTCTGAAATCTTTTGTATTTCTAAAATGGAATCATCCTAATTATAATAAAATTTTAATTAATTACCCCCGGCAAAAAAGGGGGAATAAATGCCAGCCTACAGAAGTGGTAAGGAACAGGAAGACGGGGATATACATATCCTAAATAATTAATTTATGAGGCTTTAACGATACGTAGTATACTTAAAGCACAGAGTGGGGATCTATAGTGCACTTTTCAATGTATATATTCGTTGTATAGCTGGGCGGATTTTTCGTTATTAAATCATAATAAAATCATAAAAATATTTTTTTTTCCATAAAAAAAAAAAAAAAAATGTAGGTACAATATTTAGGACGGACTTGGGTGAGGCCAGGCCAACCGTAAAAGGCGACTGGGATACGGGTAAATGGATTGCTGCCTAATGATGTCAGACTACTTAATGAATAACTCTGACTAATTAATTAATTAACTAATTAATGGTATATCAAAGTCTGTTTTTTTTTTTGTTTTTTGTGTTCATAATGAAATGGAATGCATGCATGTGTTGTGATATGATGAGTAGTGTGCGATTGGCGCAACAACATTCCGCAATATGTAGTATCTTTGCTCCTCCAGTCAGTCAGCCTCTTCTTGTTATATCATTTTTATGATCCAGCGGCCTAGTGGTCGTAAAATCCAAAACGAATCTTTCTAATTAGCAGAAGTCGACAACTCGGGCGACTAATAATCTGAAATGTCAACAACCGACTTGTAACGGGCTAATTAGTGAGAAGTTGTCTTTGCGAGATACTCTCGGTTAGCCGGGATAGGAGGATAGAGGTCGTTTTCTGTGTGCCTGCCTCGGTGATTCATGAGTTGTAGGCTAATTGGCTTGAATCTCACTAGCAGAAATTGTTTGGGGACTCTTTTAATTTTTGTCCCCTCACTAGATCTTGAGGCGGCTAAATGTACTATACAATACCAAGCCTAAAAACACACATATGCTTATACAGGTATATACATATATAAGTAAAACATTTGTATGTTATACTTTTTATGGTCACACAGCAATTATCATCTTAAGTGACTTTGTTATTTATTACCTGAATTATAATATACATACACGCGCGTGTCCATCTGCATACTTACATATCTATGTATGTATAACTCTTTCATGGATCCGTATAGATAGATACCTGTTCACCTATATTTTTTGTTGTCCATTCTGCTGTTTTATTGTGCTTTAACAGCTTCTCTTTGTCCACTGAAACAACAGATTTAAGTGCAAACGAAAAAAACAAAAAACGCGATAAAAATGAGGGTGTGGGCAAGAAGCCATAAAACTCGATGGTGATATAAAATTTTTTCGGAGATTTAATAAAACGTAAAGTCTAGCAGAAAATAAGTTACTCGTCGGAAGATAAATTTAGCACCTTGGGAAAATTGAGGAAACAATTTCAAGGATTATTGCCTCGAAAGCGTCATTTGTTTTAAATGAAAGCAGAACAAGTGAAAAATACTTTTTTTTAGCACTTATAAAATAAGCTCTCCTAGGTTAAGATTGAGGACTGGGAATTTTTGTTGGTGGAAAATTATTGTATTGAATCGAAAGTTAACTTGAAAACCACCTTATTTCCGAAATTGGATGGTGATTTGTTTATACATATATGTACATTTATACAGAACCATCTACAAAGAACTTAGTACTATGACGAGGATCTTAGAATTATGAGAATATGAGAAAATGAGAATCAATACCTACACTCCTAATGCTGTTGTTAATGTTGAAGGGTAAAATCAACCCCTTTGGCACATATTCCCCTCTCAAAAATTTCTGGAATCTGCTATTATTACTCGTAAATACTGCGATCACAGTTCTACCACTGCACAGTATTTTTGCCGTCCTTCTCTGTGAAGAGACATTTATGAAATCGTTCGTGTTGAAGTCTCCTACCTAACCCCTCTAGTGATTCAAATGCTTTTCTGCTAGCCTGTCATTTTTAACACCACATTTCTTATCAATTAAGCCTTTTATATCCTGAACCCAGGAATAGTATTCTGGCGTACTATCGTTTGTTTGATTCGAATTCGCAGAATAGGTGGAATAGAATAACTATAGACGAGTTTTTTTTCGCTAAAGGGAGCTTCTGACATAAATAAATTTTTCTGGTTATTCTAGTATGAGAAATTGTAGAATGCTTGCCTTCTTTTAGTATATAATCGATATCCCGACTTACTCTCGAGTATTCTCGACGTTATTATAATTCATCACAATGGAACCACAAACCAATCCTCTTGTTTAGCTAATGCTTATTGAAATGTTAAAAAGTATTCTGGCAGACGGTTGGCATCATTTGCTGCATTCAAACACTCGACTTTAATCAATATCTTAAATTTAGTGTGATGAAATTGATTGAACAATTTTTCTGATTGAATTGGGTGAAAGGGTGATCTCAATTATCTACAAAATACAATGGTCGGCATTCAAAGCCGAGTGAATTTGTTTCCATCATATTATTACATATTTAGTGACAAAGTCGAGTCACCTCTTTTAAACAAATGAATTTAAATTCGTATAGTAAAAGTGTAATCTGGATCTTATGGCAGGCACACTTTATATTCTCCGACATGTTTGCGGATTTGAATGCAACTCTTTTCATAAATCTTAAATTATAAGGATTGCTCTTATTTGACAAAATTATAAAATCAATGCATTCACAATATGTAGAGTACAACCTTCGTTCACGTTAACGCACATATCTATCTATAACAATCAAGGTATCATCCGAGTGTAGTAATAAGCAATTCATTAAATTTGAGATTCATTTGCCTGTCACGCATACATTAGAGCAATTGTTTCGAAGGATATGAGGCATGTATAGTTAGGTGAGATTCCGGACGGGCGGGCGACTCCACCTTTCCAGGGTTATATTTATTCCTGCATAGAAGCAGCCTTACATGAATAAACAGAAGTAAGTTAAATTGCTCAATTAATTAAATAAATGAAAGCCATGCCGTCCACCTCCTCTTCCTTGCGATGTACCAAACAAGCAACCACCAGCAACAACACCAGCAATAGCAGCAGCACCTCTTCGATTTCGCCAGGACCACAGCGGGTCCCTATATCAACACACAATCGCCTTGATTGAATGTATTATAACAGTATTCTTCCCCATATATCTATGAATGTATGAAAATGTAAGTCCTCTAGGATCTAGATACGCTAGAGTGCAGACACTGGTGCTATGCTGTGCTCAATGCTCGCTCATATATCCCACGAGTGACTATGGCTTGTGTTTGTATATTAAGGAGGTAAGCTTTGGAGTTGGAGGACCTGATTCAATTAAATGTGTACACATCACCGAAATTTCTCATTCTCTCCCTGGCAAACTGGAAAAACAAGATAGCAGGCAGAACTGGTAGTGGAGACCAATTCATCCTCCTCAAAAACCAGCATGAATTCTCTCCCAGGTTCCTGGATGGTATGGTTGATGGTATGGGCGAAGAACACTTTTAAGCGCCCAAACTCTCTAACAACACGTTTCTGTACTGTGTGCGATGGTCCCCATTCAATAATCTTCCCCTATTCGAACAAGTACCATCCCCCAAACCTATACCGGGATGAGGCCCTCCCGTTTATGCCACATCACTTGGCAAAACAACCGCCCTAATTGGATTCGTTAATCAAGGATTTAACCGTCCTCTGGCAATATTTCACTTTAAATATTGTATCACCAGTCGCCATACCATTTTGCTGCATTCTTCGTCTCACTGGTAGGTAGGTAGGTAGGATGCTTGCTTGCTTTTCGCAGAAGTGCACATACGACGAGGCTCGTCGATTTAAACCGAAGAGCCGAGGGTCTGTGTAGATCTGGAGGACTGTATGTCAGGATTGTGACATATCCTAATACTAGGAAGAGGACGGTGTGTACTATGGGAAGGTCTTGCTTAGAAGTTGACATAAAGACTGGGTGGGTGTTCTGTCTACTTAACAAACAATTTAACTGCATTTGTTTTTTAAATCATCTGACGATTTGGTGAACATTTTAATGGTACAAGTGTTCTGTAAACGAATTGTATAACCACAAAAAATGAAAAGCTGTTTAATATGCAGACAGGCATGTCTTTTGCCAATAAAACGTACTCAACTTTAAAATGGTTTCAATAAGGCAAGAAAAGCAATTTTTGTGTTTTACATCAATTACACGCATCATATGTGTGACAGGAAGAGATTAAAATGTCCTTCCGCGCACCCGTCAGGTAATTTCATTACCCACCAATAATAATTCCTTATGTCGCTTTTGCTGCCGCCATGCCAGCACGCCAATTCATTCTGTGTAAGTATATAGAAATGTCCTCCCCCCATATTTGGGAGTAAAGTTTAGGGTTTGATTGATAGTTTCAACACGTTGTGGCCATCTGATGTAATTTCGATAAATGAAGGATTTAATTGGATTCAAAATACGAGAAAATTATTCCGGAACATGAGCGTTAAATGCAATCAAATATGTATGAAATTAAAAATTTAAATAAAAATGTAATACTGCGAATTAAGTAGGTACTAGTTGCATTTTGAAATAGTAGTAGTAATAAGTAGTTGTAAGAAATGAGGCTGAATTATAAATTAGCTTTGTATTGAATATTATCTTACTGACTTTTTTTAAGGCATTCAATTGAATTAACAATCAACACAAGAGTTGTCATGAATTTCTCACCTACTTAGTACTTATACGCCAGTAATGTCAATTTTTTTCGGACCTTTTTTTTTAAATGATTTTGGAGGTATACTATAATAGCTATTTCTTATTTTTTTTTACAGTATGTTCGGATGTTCCGGGACATGTTCAGGTTGTGGTCAAACAATTCCTCCAAATGAGTTGGTAGCAAAAGCTATGCCACCTCTAAATCAGCAATCAACGAATCTAGAGAACCAAAAAAATAGTCAAAACAACTTATTCGTTTTTCATCTAAAATGTTTTTCCTGTACGAAATGTGGATCCCATTTAAGGCCAGGAGATAGGTAAGAAAAAACTTACACTCAAACCTAGACTGTCATTCTTAATTCAAATATTTGATTTTTTTTTTTAACAGATACACAATGCTTGCAGGTAGTTTAGTTTGCGAGCAAGATTGGCACAAAATGATCAAGAGTACAACAGCAACAAATGGTGCAAATCCACCAGTTCGAAAAGGAAAAGTTGGCAGGCCTCGACGATCTAAAGAGTGAAAGATGACATCATTGAATATGATGGCTAGGGGCTGATACCAACCAACCTCTACCCAACCACATCTAGTCGATAACTTCCGTTGACAAACTTACTATATACATATATATGGAGGGACTTGAGTCAAAAAAAAAAAACTCTTCTACTCCTCACATTCCATATGTGAACCACAAACTAAGCAAGAATGAACAAATTAGTTTAAAAAAAAACAGATTTGAGAAAAGAAAAATTAAAAGTTTTAGGAACATTCAGGCAAAAGCCAACATGTCATCTCTATACTAATTGAGACCGCGGTGGTGGCATAAATGATTGCTCTGCTCCTTTATCTTCCACTGTAATTTTTGCAATTGATAATCTCTTTTTAAAACAAAACAAGAAACTATTCAGTAGGGCTCTTAACTCCTCCTGGCATCAACATTAATGAGAATTTCAGCAATCAACGAATAAAATTTAATAAAAAGTGATACAAAACAAAAATGCTAAAATGAGTGAAACTGATAACGACGTCGGTGCTCTCCTTTAGACTAGATACGGTCGTTTTTGTAAATAATTGTAAATATAATTAAAAATGATCTTATTATGTATAAGTTTTAAGGCTAATTGTCGAATAAATTTATGAATATAGCTAACATTTGGTTGTTTTTATAAATTTTATTTTATATACATACTTTACGTGGTAATGAAGTAATTATTTTTAGATTCTGAGTTGGCTAAAAGTTATCTCAACCTAATGCTGAAAATATCTAAATAATTGAACAAATCCGAGTGCGAAATTAAACTTTAATTTATCGAGTATTTGAAGAAATGCATGAGTAAATATTTTTTGCTAAAAAATGGAATTACCAGCGATTTTCATAGACAAATTATGTGCTAAAATTTCTAAGAAGCTCGGATTTATTAGAAGAGTCAGGAATCGCAGTGTTTGTTTATAATATTATTATTCTGCTGCTCAATCCTATATGGAAAAACCAAAATACGCTTCAAGTTCTACAAAACAAAGCAATGAGAGTTATGTGATATTAGGACTCATATGTTAGAAATGTTACAAACATTAAAATAGTTAAATGTAGTACTTCGCATAAAATTTAATTCTGTCGTAATCACATTTAAAGAAAAGTAAAATTTTTATCCTGCATACCTGCAACAAATTGTCAGCTATATAACAGGCGAAAGTTACGGATTGAGGAACGGATGACTTTAGGTTAGAGCTAACCCGAAAGACAATGTCCTCTATAACGGACTTCAAATTTTTAATGGACTTCCTAGTATAGGCTTAAAAATGGACAAAATCTAAATCTATCTTATTTATTGAAGGAAAATATTATAACTTTAAATTTTTAATATCTTTTCTATTTTTCCTCTTTTTTGTAAATAGTTTTTCAAGCTAATAAAATTTACTACTTTTTCTACTAAGAGGATTCATATCAGCTTGGAATACAAAACGTAGATAAAATATTTCATTCAATTTATCAGATAGAAATACTTGGACAATCTATAGTTTGGACATGACAACAAAAAGCGTATTTTCCCCGTTTTCCAATGTCATTCTTGTAAAATTCTAGGGAACTTGGACTTATGCGCCAAAAATATACAGTTTTACTTGCATGATAGAGTAAAAATGCAATAACTGTGTAAAAATACACTATGAATTCGGTGAAATGTGAAAGCTTTTTACATTTGCATAACATTTCTTCGTTTGTTTAGTAAATATATTGTGTAGCAATAATTTACTGTAATTATGCAAAACATTTAGAAAAATTCAATGGTATTGGACATGTATACATATGTATAATCAACAAAGTGCAATTTCTATAAACAGAAATTCTGCACCATTAAATATTTCAGATAAACAATGTAAAAATGAACAGTGTAAAAATAAAGCTTTGCCGGTGTAGTTTTCTTCGAAGTTTATGCTACTATAAATTGACAAATTAAAAAGTGAACATTCATATATAATTTCATCGATGATAGATGTATAATTAAAGTTTCCGAGGGAATTCTTCCTCATCAAAGGGGAATTTTACACAGAAAGAGTAAAAACATAACAATCCATTTCTTTCATATTTTTCACATGAAACAATAAAAGAGAAAACTAATTTTGTCTTTACGTCACGCAGACGTAAGCAAGTAACGTTGAACATAATTTTGTTTTAATATATTTACAATAATAAAAGCAAAGATTATTTCAGAAATTACGTCGTTTTAGTATAAGTGCTATGTTTTTTTTTCACTGCGGTTCAAGCTCAAGTACATGCATTAAACAACAACCTAAGTCGCAATTTTGATAAATTTCTTATTTTTGTATGGCATGCAAAAAAATCATCTCAATCCTGACGTAGCAGTAAAAAACAGTATAGGTAAAAATACGTATAAAGAGTAAAAAATAGTACATTCCTACTTGGTAATTTTATCGATGTGAAATTGCATTCAGTAAGAATAAAATTCCTGTTCTTGTTTTTAAACAATAAATGCAATAATTTATACGTCAAAATTTCACAGCATGTGAGTAAAAGAAATCTTGAGGCAGATTAATCGTTAAGTGAAAAAATGTTACTACTACTTGCTACTAATAGTTGATAATAGTTGCTAGATATAATAGGTTTAAATGGCACAAGCAAAAACTTGTATAGCTGGTGATGGGCTTAAGAGGCTCGGGAGTTTAAGATTTTTTCTTTATTTTGAATTAATCCCTTTATAATTTATGAACGATACACCCGCAGCTCCCAAACCCTTAATCTAAAACATTCCCATAATTTTAATATAAGTAAAATATAAAAATGTTTAAATTGCTTAAAATAATAATAATAATAAAAAATAAATAAAAAATAGTTTTTCTATAACGACAATATTTATGTATAGTTGAGTTGAATATTTTTTGTTTTTCATTTTAAAGAAGACTGCAATTCGGTCGGACTCAAGAGCAGCTAATACGCATTCAAAATTTTATTCTATTCTATGAATCAAGTGCAAATAAATTATTCAAAATTTCGATCACATTTGTATTCCACATTTCAATTTTTTTTGCTTTTTGTATTTATTTCGTATTAATCCAGCGGAATTCAAATTAATTTTTCTTTATAGAAAACTTTTAGTGCAGAATATACAAAAAAAAAATAATCCCGTTAGAGAGTTTTGTGGTCCAATCAAAATTCAATTGAAGTTATATATGCATAAATTTAATGCCGTTTAAGCTGTATTACGAGAGTATTAAAAACGAAATTAAATTAAATTTCTATTAAATGCATTGACAAATACAGTCCTAAATATAATGAAAACTCTTTGTTTGGGCTTTTTCATTTAAAATCTTTTATATGTGTGGTGTATGTACCTACCTTCAAATTTCTTCCTATGCGTCTTCGTTGCCACATTCCATGTATGTAGGTATATAGAGAATAATCACATCATTTTCACTGTTGGAAAAACAATTTGTAAATTATTCACAAATTTTAATTATGACCAATTATCTTTAAAATTATTAACCTTAAAAACAAGAAGATTCGAGTGGCACCTAATAATCACATATTAATCTTTTTCAAACAATATTGTAATGGGATTTTAGAGAACAAAGAATCAGATCTCCCCTGGCAAATTCTAGTCATAGAAATAATTGGATCCAGGACGATTTATTTCATTCATATGGTCTCTATACAGTTGCAACAAAAGTCAACACAGGCGCATCATTTTTTTAGAATTTTTATGAGATCAATTTTGTCAGCCTAATTGCTCTAACCAGAATTTGTAGTAACGCCATAGATGGGTTTGAATAGAGGCAGTTCTGTTCGTATCGGGTGTTTTAAACTGCCTCGAAAGCAATGTAGCCAGTCATAAGAAAAATTCTTGAAAAGAAGTGATCAATTCTGTTTTGTAGCCAGCAATCAACGCCTTCTGTTCCCTGAAAGATGTCTTGGCTAGCACCTAACTTACAAAAGTTGGTCTTTCTCATACATAATCGCGGTCTTGACCTACCTAATAGAGTTCACACCATTGAACTATCAAAAAACTAGTCAGCAACTTTTTCGAGTCCAAACGAAGTTCTTGAGCTTATTTTTGTATTCGTAAGATTATGAGTCGACTCTTTGTTTTTATATTCTCTACTGAATGTAGGTAAAAACGAGCTCCTTTGGTTATTGAGAGGGAAAGCGAAAAGATCATGAAGCAACTGTTCATGTAGGATATCGTTATAAAGGACGAACATTCGCTGTGATATCATTGAAACGGCTTATGAAAAAACGAAAAATTTCCAAACGTAAATTTGATGGAGAAGGATTGATTTTTATATAAGACAAGAAAAATCGAAAGACATAATTATTTTAGCAATTGAAGACATATACTAACTTTAGAAACTATAGACTGAGGATCTACGAATTTTATCTCAAATATGATATGAAACCTTTCTGACATAAAAATTGAAAAGGACGACAATAACGGAGTAGGACAGGATAACCTCTACTGCGATGAGTTTACCTTGTTAATTCTTATGGAACCATAGATGCCATCAAATAAAATTTTTATTTTGACTGCCTGATGATGATTCCACATTTTAAAATCTTTTTTTTAAATTTCTGGTTGAATTCATTTATGAAGAAGAATTACGAATATTCAAAAATTTAATTTTTTTCCTAATTTCAAAAGAAGCCATTGTTATATCTATATCTATAAAAAACTTAAAAACACTATGAAATCGAAAAATAAAAAATAAATTACAAAAATTGATGATTTTAATTTCTCATTTCGATACCCCCGGAGCCATCTGTTGACAGAGGTAGAGTTAATTTAGAGAGAGAAAAAAATGATTCCAGACGAAATAAACCTGCCAAGTAGGCGTAGCGTTTGAAATTTCATCCCACTCACACTTGTGCATTTCGAAGAAACAACGAATACCAGGCGATCAGCAAATTTCGATCATTTACGACCAAAATGTAAAATTCTGTTCTATTGCGCATGACCAAAGTCTTCGTTAAGTGTGAAATACAGCTTTGTGTGCATTTTATTAGCCAATGAAATTTTAACTTTTGGAAGAGGAGAAAGCAAATGTGATAATATTATCTTTATTTATCTCTCTCTCTTATTTGCCAAAATTTTAAATATCAAGAGGATAGAAGCGTATCGTTAAGTAAAGTATTGTGCCATTTTAAATTATGGAAGAGGAAAAGGAAAACATGATAATTATCCTGATTTGCTTTGTTTCTCTGTTTGCTAGTGCTGACTGCTGACAAATTGGTTCATTGTCAGCTGACGGAAACATGCTATTCACAGCGGCGGTATTATACAAAAGAGAGAGGATAGAAAAAAAGGGCAAAAACGAAATCAACGTTTATTAAATGAAGTAGTGTATTGATTAACCAATCGTAATGAGGAAGCCATTTTAACTTTTGGAAGAGAAGAAAGCAAATGGGATAATTATCTTTATTTGTCGTTTTCTCCCTCTCTCTCTTATTTACCAAAATATTAAATATCAAGAGGATAGAAGAAGAAGCGCAGGCATAACAAGTTTCGTTAAGTAAAGTATGTGTGCATTTAGTTGAAAAATGAAGCAACCATTTTAAATTATGGAAGAGGAAAAGGAAAACATGATAATTATCCTGATTTGCCTTGTTTCTGTTTGCTAGTGCTGACTGCTGACAAATTGATTCATTGTCAGCTGACGGAAACATGCTATTCACAGCGGCGGTATTATACAAAAGAGAGAGGATAGAAAAAAGGGCAAAAACGAAATCAACGTTTATTAAATGAAGTAGTGTATTGATTAACCAATCGTAATGAGGAAGCCATTTTAACTTTTGGAAGAGAAGAAAGCAAATGGGATAATTATCTTTATTTGTCGTTTTCTCCCTCTCTCTCTTATTTACCAAAATATTAAATATCAAGAGGATAGAAGAAGAAGCGCAGGCATAACAAGTTTCGTTAAGTAAAGTATGTGTGCATTTAGTTGAAAAATGAAGCAACCATTTTAAATTATGGAAAAGGAAAAAGAAAACATGATAATTATCCTGATTTGTTTTGTTTCTCTGTTTGCTAGTGCTGACTGCTGACAAATTGGTTCATTGTCAGCTTACGGAAACATGCTATTCACAGCGCCGGTATTATACAAAAGGGAGAGGATAGAAAAAAGGGCAAAAACGAAATCAACGTTTATTAAATGAAGTAGTGTATTGATTAACCAATCGTAATGAGGAAGCCATTTTAATTTTTGGAAGAGAAGAAAACAAATGTGATAATTATCTTTATTTGTCGTTTTCTCCCTCTCTCTCTTATTTACCAAAATATTAAATATCAAGAGGACAGAAGAAGAAGCGTAGGCGTATCAAGTTTCGTTAAGTAAAATATGTGTGCATTTAGTTGAAAAATGAAGCAGCCATTTTAAATTATGGAAGAGGAAAAGGAAAACATGATAATTATCCTGATTTGCCTTGTTTCTGTTTGCTAGTGCTGACTGCTGACAAATTGGGTCATTGTCAGCTGACGGAAACATGCTATTCACAGCGGTGGTATTATACAAAAGGGAGAGGATAGAAAAAAGGGCAAAAACGAAATCAACGTTTATTAAATGAAGTAGTGTATTGATTAACCAATCGTAATGAGGAAGCCATTTTAACTTTTGGAAGAGAAGAAAGCAAATGGGATAATTATCTTTATTTGTCGTTTTCTCCCTCTCTCTCTTATTTACCAAAATATTAAATATCAAGAGGATAGAAGAAGAAGCGCAGGCATAACAAGTTTCGTTAAGTAAAGTATGTGTGCATTTAGTTGAAAAATGAAGCAACCATTTTAAATTATGGAAGAGGAAAAATAAAACATGATAATTATCCTGATTTGTTTTGTTTCTCTGTTTGCTAGTGCTGACTGCTGACAAATTGGTTCATTGTCAGCTTACGGAAACATGCTATTCACAGCGGCGGTATTATACGAAAGAGAGAGGATAGAAAAAAGGGCAAAAACGAAATCAACGTTTATTAAATGAAGTAGTGTATTGATTAACCAATCGTAATGAGGAAGCCATTTTAACTTTTGGAAGAGAAGAAAGCAAATTTATTTGTCGTTTTCTCCCTCTCTCTCTTATTTACCAAAATATTAAATATCAAGAGGACAGAAGAAGAAGCGTAGGCGTTCAAGTTTCGTTAAGTAAAATATGTGTGCATTTACTTGAAAAATGAAGCAACCATTTTAAATTATGGAAGAGGAAAAGGAAAACATGATAATTATCCTGATTTGCTTTGTTTCTCTTTTGCTAGTGCTGACAAATTGGTTCATTGATTAACCAATCGTAATGAGGAAGCCATTTTAACTTTTGGAAAAGGAGAAGGAAAATCTGACGGCAATTATGAATATTTTCTGTTTCTTTCTTTCACAATAGTGATTAACCAATCATAATGACGAAGCCATTTTAACTTTTGGAAGAGAAGCCATTTTAACTTTTGGAAGAGAAGACAAATGAGAGGATGATTATGTGTTGGAAACATGTTAAAACTGTTAAAACTGACCGTACAATAAAAAACTCCGATTAGATTGTTACCGAAAAACTGAAGAGATAATTCTTATTCAACTTTCAGCATAGGACTTAAATGAATAAAAGTCTCTGGTCCGTAATAATTAATTGAAATTTATGAAAGTCTGCTAAGACAAAAATCATTATAGACTCTTATCATAAGATTTAAATAAATAAAAGTCTTCGGTAACAGTTATGATGACTGTACAAAATTAATAGATACTAATTTCTTATGATATACAATTTTAGAAGGTTTTTATATAACAGTTATATATAAAAAAAAAAAGTTATAGTTACAGTTCTTGGTCCCACCTCTATGTCTACCGATCTCTTTGATGACTTCTATAGAGCCACTTTTCTAAGACTGACTGTGATATTAGTTTCAGTATAAATCTTAATTGATGAAATTTCCGTCAAACTTCTTTCAAAATGAAAGATCTTGTATTTGACAAGGAAATTTTTTTACAGTACTTTTTTTTTGCATCCGGTTGACGCGGTTTATTATAAACAAATTTTTCTGTTGTTTTAAAAATATGGCTATACAATTTAGGCTTTCCACCCTATGGAATTTATGCCACATTAACAGATCTGCAAAACATAAACTGAGTGGAATAATATGAACCACTGATTTAAATTAGACGATGATGTCAAGTTCAACCCGTTCTACTTGAAAATTGTAGCTTAAACTCCCATACACAAAACGAATCTAATTCTTACGGAAATAGAATGTAAGGTATGCCATCAATCTGATGGAATTTTCGGTTAAAACGTCCCTGCTTGTCCAATAATCGTCATTAAAACTCATTTACTTTCAGGTTATAGACATTCCCTCTTTAATTCTTGCATTCAATTGAATCACTCCACCTGTACAAACCAATATTCGAAATGGATTTGGGAAAAGAAATTGAAGATCAGTAAAAAGTCAGGTGAAAGCCATTCGCTCTATTCCTCTTGGTTGGGTCTCCAGGCTGTGGCAATTACATTACGCTGGGCAATAACACAAATTGCTTTTATTCTCTTCGAAATGATTAATTCATTTCTATAGAGAAAGGCGTCTAATGCACACAATCCCATATGAGTAGAAAGTGAAGATGGTATTGGATGCCCCTGTACCCTCCACTCTTCTATCCTATCCACCCACTTAGTTTGTATAAAGGACTCCACAATCCCTCGAACCATTTTATTCGGGTAATGGTAGTGGTGGTGGTTGATTGTGGGAGGACTGAACAGACAAGAAACCTAGGAAAACTACAACGTCTACTCGAACAGCGGATCTGAAGTGTTTTATGTGTACATAAAAAGGAGGAACGTGGCAATTCTGGTATTAAGGTGGTTGTAAAGCTTCTTTTTACCCGACACATGCAGCACCACCACTGCGTAATCGTAAATTCAAATTGACGGGAGCATTGTAAAACCTGGGTTCTGAACTACTACATGAATCTCGTCCAGGTTCTAGTTATAGAGAAAATGGACGTCATCTGACAAGGATTTTCACCAATTAGTGAAATTAGTTGTACCTAGTGAGGAATTCGTTTCATTCGAACGAGAGCATTTCAATTTATTTTGTCGACGAATTGCTGGGTAAAGAATAAAATGGTGCAAGTCATCATAAAGTTGTTATTTCAGGTAGGTTTATTAACGGTACGAGGACTATAAATCAATTTAAAAGTTTTAGACAGACTTTTTTAACATTTATGCAAAAGTCTTATTTTTTTTTCATTCATGTGTAGGTACTTCAGCGTATATTTAGGTACCTACATATATGCTTTGAAAAACAATTAAGAAGTGAATTATGAGGATTGTAGTTTGTGAGAAAAATCGCGATAAGTGCTATATACATATACCGATTATGGAAATGAAAAATAAATGGCTGAGATCGAATTTACAAAAAAATAAGTTGGTACCTCCACCTCCAACCCCTACAATGCAAGGATGCGTTTAGATTGAAAACTATATCTGCATGGCCTCATGTCCTTTAAAAAGTCGAAAGATAGTATGGACATCATTGGCCCCACGGCAGTACCATCACTTTTCGTTTATCTTGACTTAATCTTGCAAAGAAATACTCGTAAGTATAACCTATTGCTGTTGAAAATTATTTTTAAATGGTAAACTCGACTCACGCGCAATACAATCATACATGGAAGATCGAGGCTCCTCCATGAATGAAAAGTGAAGGTACCTACTTAAGTAGAGAATTGAGAAGGTGCCATTGGCTCAATGGCTGCGGCACAGAAGTACAAATCAGAATACTAAGGTTCGAATTTTGATCGCCAGAGACCAGATATTATTCTGATTCACGCAACACAGGTCAGCGCAACTTAAAGTTGAAAAGAGCAGGTGGAAAATATTACTTTTAACTTGATTACACAGCAGACAGCAAAATATCACAGCGAACAATTTTTTATCCAAGAATTTAGCAGTGTTATGATAATGAATTGTTTTTACAATAAACAGTTTATGCAAAAAGATACTGCGATCGGCATTATTACATACATATTTGTTTTCTACGTAGGATTCATTATAGGTATACTCAGAATTTATATTTACCCGGGTTCTACTTTCTATTAGTAGTTACGGCCCTGCAAATGTTTATTTTAAACCGCTGGCGATGCGGGCGATTCATAGCTGATATTGAATGGAGGAAGATCTGAAAACCTACACTAAACCCGACAAATTTTACAACAAATTACTGAATTTTCTAATACGTATATAGGGTGCCCCAGATAGATATGGAATCATCAGTATCATTCTGTAAACTAGATGATACTTGGAGTCAATACTTTAAAGATTCTTTCCTTTCTAGATCACCCTATACCTGATTTTGATGATTTAACATTTATTAGACATATGTATGTAGGCAATTGTTGGAATTTTCTTTGACCACCTACGTCACAAGTTTTTTGTACTGAATTTAACAAAGATTTCGGTACAAAATGATCTAACACACTCTGAACCAAATATTCAACACTAGTTTTTTGCAAATTTTGTAAAAGCGTAAAAAAAGTTAATCATACCTTTAAGGTAGGCAATTATCTTTTATCAATGAGCTTTTAAAGCAAACTATTTCTGTAAATGTTTCAAGATTTCTTAAATTCAGTACGAAGAACTTGTGCCCAATTTTCTCTTAAAAAACAAAAACACCGAAAGAAAACGAAAAAATCAAATTTATGAATTCAAATAACACATCATCAACAATAGTTTTTCATATCGGAATTAAGAATCCTTATGTTCAGAATTACTTATCCTACTCTATCACACAATGTATCTATCCAAAATACAACTCTTTTTGCGTTTTTTTGAAACTTTCTTTAAAGCATGTCCATGAAAGGAATGATGCTAAGTGATGGGCATGGCTTAGATGCCACCAACATACATAAGGTATGTGGAGAAAGACCAGTGCCAAATATTTAAATTAATATGATTTAATTGAACATATGACGTTACTATAAAAAAATTTATTTACCGGAAAGCTCTAAAATAAGGCATTTCATTGCACTAAGACTTTTGAGTAGCTTAGTTTAAGTCTTGGAAACCGATCATTAAACTTGACGAAACATTGTTCAATGTCATTGTTGATTTCGAAGTTTTTACATTGGCTTCAAATTGATCTCAGTCTAGTGTCTTATTTCAAAATTTCTTTTTAATTATAGAAATTATTATTAAAAATCCAGCAGAAAACGGCTTGCAATCGCCGGCAGATGTAATTAAATGATTCTCTGGCACATATCAATCACACAACAAGATGAGCCGCCACTATGTAATAAAGGAGGTTGGAAGGCCCAGTCTAGCCCTAATATCAAAATAATTTTTGCTCTGAAGCTCTCTTTTCTGTATGCCAGTATTTTGCCGGCAGGCCGCCTGTAATCAAAAAAAAATTTTTTTAATTAAATTTCGCGGGTTATTTATTGCGTCATGTTGTTAGCCGAGGACTGTGAGGCAAGAAAAAGGACGGCAAAGGGAACAGCTCTATGGCGATATAACTTCAGAGCTTCACCCACGATATCGCTTATACAGCCTGCAGTGGTGAAGTAATTATTGCCATCCATGGTGGGTGGCTTGACTGTGATGCTGTACTAGATAGATGGTTCCCAAAACATACACCAATAGCATCATCCCATATATAGTACAGTATATACAAACATACATATATAGAGACATACATATGTATATTTCGCCATCAGTTTTCACAAGTCTGGCCCTGGCCCTGTTTCTGTAATTCCACTCACTCCCTTTCTCTTACAATGGGAAAAATGCAATTAAAATTTTCATTAATTTATCCGCTTTTGTGATAGCACTTTATTTGTTTAATTAAATTTTAATTAGCCCCTGCTTTTCTTAAGAGCCTCCCTTAACCAGTTTCAAACTCGAGGAAGTTGTGGTGGTTAAGTATCGTTAAATGTTGGCACAGGCGTTTTTTATTCCTTCAGTTCTTCTCCTTTACTACCCAGCTGCTAACTTGTTTAAGATTTTATGTTAGGAAAGTGCTTTCTTTGTAATCGCACTTTATAACTAGATTGACTTTTAATTGAAATTATCTGCCAGCTTCGTGGACTGCTTACGAATGGGTTTTAATTTTAATTTTAATTTTTTTTTCCTTCGTTCTGCTTCGCTCACGATTGCCTTAATTGTTTTAACAAAATCGGACGCAATCTGCTTTTAGTTGTACTCGATTATATTGTCGTCGATTAAAAATTGTCAACATAAAATATACCTACACCAATAAGTACTTAGTTAGCAGCAGTCACTACTTCTTGAATTACTAGTACATACATAGAAAGAATAATGTAGTGGGACATATGACGAATATGTCAATATTTTAATTTTTATTTAAATGTTATGATTTAGCTTAATTTATGATTTGCACTTCAATACGGATCTCTAATATAAGGGACTTGTAGTAAATACTACATCACCTAACGTTAAAGGACTAGTTATATTTAAATATATAGTCTGCAATAACAAAGGAGATTATTAAAAAAGGTATAAGGAAGGACCATAATTGGAAGCAGACTAGTCCGAACTAAATTCACAACTTTTGGCTTAGGGGAATATAACCATACTATATCCTACGATTATATAACTGCTAAATAAGTATTTGACAACTCCAGCCGAAATACGAGATAGTCGATGCTGTCGATCCACGAAAGTAAAACGCCTACGCATGTGCCATCCACTGGTAAAAATTTTAAAACTAAAATCCGGTTTTACATGGAAAAAAAGAGTTGTTTAAAATTAATTTTAATTCATTTTTAGTGTGAAAAAAAAACTTAATTTTTCCGTTTCATTTAAGTAATAAATATAATAATAGTATATATATTCAAAACTAACGAAAGTTGCCTCTAAAAACTAAGCTATAGAATTGAGTTTCTGATGCAAAATTATATTGTATATAATCTTAAAAGCTATATATGTTCTCTACGATTTTGAAAGTCTTGATCGCTTAAGGCTAAAACATTTATGGTATCCTTATCACACTATCTATAAATGTCTCAGTAATGATATGAGAAGCGAACATTGCCTTCCTACTATGATGTGGTAATAATAATAATACAGAAATTTTGGTTGCATTAATATTGCCTCTGGAGTCTATGGGTCTGGGCTCGAAGTCCATCAGAGCGCATACCAATAATCGATATTCCGATTACTATTATAGATTATTGAGAAGCTGTAATGTACGTGTGATATTTCACTTGTTGTTTCAGAACCCAAACATACCTAAAATTGTATAGATCGTCATTTATCAAGAAACAAATGAATCTTATCGGGAGATTTAAGCGAGTTGAAATAAGAATTGTTAAATTTGAGAATAGTCAATATTGGACAAGCCGTTCGAATAGGGCTTCCGGATAAAAATTTAAATATTCTACTGTGAATGTACTAAAATTTATATCCATTTTTACAGCTCATCCATACCTACCATTTTCAAAAAAAAATTCCAGGAGACCTCATAATTCATCTTTTATCTTACACTAATTATAAATTTTATCACAGATTCTCCTTATTTTTCGAGAAAAAGGATAAAAAGAAAGTAAATATAAACAAATTTAAATAAAGTAATGAAAAGGAGTTTAGCTGGAAACCATTCATAAATTCCTTATTCTTTTCATTACCTGTATGCAGAATTCAAGGAATATATTTAGTTGTGACTCTACATATATACACACACTTGTGGAATAATCATTGTGGGTGGAAGGCGCCCACCTACATTCATCTCATGTTTTGTAACCTATGCCTCTTAATACTCATACCACAATAATACTACTAACATTACTACTCCTACTACCTTTGACATCTGGAGGACGGACGTAAGCAAATTACGATGAGATGACAAGGCAATATGAGGCAGTAATTTGATGTAGAGAAAGTCAACCTAAGAATTAATTAGACGCATGTAATTAGCCCTTGCGCTATTGAGTAACAAGCAGTCCCGCTCTCCTTGTTTTTCGCAAATTGAATGTAAAGCGGTTCGTATGGAATACAATGGCTAATTAAACCGAATGTTATACACAATTAATTAAGCTAATTAGTAGAGAAAACCAGCAACGTTCATACAAACTTAGAGGATGGATGATGTTGAGGGTTCTGGCTTGTCTGTATATACAATATACATATATATGTATGTACAGACCCAAGTATAACCGCGCTAGCTTACATAATACACAACTGAACTAGCTAGCTAGAGTTAGTCTACTAGTGAGCTCCTGATGATGGCGGGACAACTGAACATTGCAAGCGATAGGGGGGCGAGTAGCCGAAGGGGACCATGAATAAAGTCAGATTCTGTAGTGGTCAATTAAGAGTGGAATTGTGACATGTCTAGTAAATTAAAGTTTTGTATTCATAAACAGTCGCCTAATTGCTTGTTAGTGCGCTTATGTGTGTGCTCAAGTGTGACTTTCAGATGTTGCACAAAAGTTCACCTCCTTTTGAGCGTGGCCCCCCCTGTGTATATATTTTAATTTCTCTTGATACGAGTTTCGTAAAATATTTACAATTTTGTCTCATGGACATAGCTAATAGAAAGTGTCCGTTACATTGTTACAGGTAGGTATGTATACAGATTTTCGTCGAATTTTAAAAAGTTATGTTAATTGAATAATTACAAAAGATAACAATTTAATGGGGTAATCATATGTATATACACATACTTATAAGGAGAAGAACTTTAAAATATATTTTTGAGAGTGTATTGCTGGATGAATAGAAAAGACGAGAATTATTATCTTGACTGTATTGATACGCAACAGCTGAAAGTACATGTGAAAACATAGCTATTAATTAGGTTAAGAAAAATTTATCGGGAAACATAAATAAATAAATAAATGAGTAATGAGTGCCGCTCTGTAGATGCAATTAAAAAAAAATATTGTATTATCAAAAAACATGTTTTTATGTTTCAAAAAAAAATAAACGGTTTTATATCAAAATCCCAGTATTATAGAAAGATCTCGTTTTTTCAATTCAATTCAGTTTTATTAAATCCAGATTTTAGTGGATTCAAAAGGTGCAAAATTTAAAAATACCAGATTTATTTTGAACAAGCCGGATTTCAAAAAAATCATATATCATGCCTAACCTGTGTGAAATCGAATTTTGAAAATGGGATTAAAATAAAAATAGGATGAAAATTTTCGTTTTTCACAATGAAACATAAATAAAATACTACAAAATTCTGAATTAAAAATCCTGCGGATTTTTTTAGAATTTTGATTTTTCACTTATTTTGTATTTTAAATATTTTACGTTTTCCGAATTTAATTTTTCAGGATTACGGACGTAACCCAACTGCAGTTTCTATTCAAAAGTGCTCTTTATTTTTTCCGTTTGCATTCTTAGGTGAAGCTTTGGATTTTATCTGACTTGTGAACCTGAGTCGTACATACTTAGCAGGGTATGTTCTTTCTAGTGAAGAGCAAGCAAGAAGCTGTAGATGGGGTTGGATGTTGGCCGAGATGTACAGAAAGAAGGAGAAGAATATAGAAGAAAAGTTAAAAAGCAAAGGTAATAAAATAATGCTACATAAATAGGATACTTAAGCAATTTTGTGTCACTTGTATCTACATATTACTCGGGCTTAATAACGTATTTTTGAAGTCATGAAAATAAATTAAAATTGTCTATTAAATATGGATCACAAGACCAAGTGATAATGACCACAATTACTTCGAAAGTAAGCTTTTTTTACTATAAGATCGAAAAATTACTTTCACATTGCATGTATATTCAATATCACACAAGCCAATAAAGATTTATATGGACAAAATGTAATAACATTAAAATCTTTCACTGAAATTTATATCTTGACACAAAAAAGAGGAATATGATCTATATTGAATGCATCTATAACAACTACGAATGCCAACACAAAATTATATTTCAAACTCTTTTATATTAGTTCGAAAATATGTACAAAGTGTATAGATATGAAACAAATACCTATGTATACTGCTTAAAAGGTAAGCTTAAAAATTTTAAGAAAGATTTTCTGTAAAAATATACAAAAAAAAGAAATAATGTACAATTTCAACAAGGAAATTCTCAAAATTACGATTTTAAAGCAATTAAAACTAACTAAAAACAGCGGCAACACAGCTCTCTCGACTCATATCTCGTTAATTTCAATGACATTTTCGCTAACAGCACTTGTTGTTAACTCTCATTCCGTTCAGTTTCTCGTTTGTTTGTTCCAATTAAAAAACTTCAAATTGAATAAATACGCTCCCGTTTCGTAACGAACGCACTGCAGCAACGCTGAGCCCTCTACTTTTAATTAGGCAGTCAATTAAAAGTAGCAAAGCAGTCAGCTGAAGTCCATTCAGGAAGAGATTTCAATAAGCACCATCCTCGCCAGGGCAAACGGGTCCATTGTATATGCGATGTGACCTCCACTTTTGAGTGCTATCCTCTCAACAAGGAATTAGGAGTCCGCAGAAAGCATCATTAGTGTTCCACACCATCATATGTGAGGGGTTGTATCGTGTATTTATACATACTATACTCATCTGTCTGATGTAGTATAATAGTGCACACTTGACATATGTCATTCATATCTTGTCGTGCCCCATTCGGCGAAAAGCTTTGATTTTACTTTATATTGGGTAAAATTAGTGCGAATGGTACATCCCCACACTTGTACTACACTTCCATTAGGCAATTAGAGAGTTTCCATCTAGTAGATATCTGGTTTCTGCATGGTGTTTGTTCCAAGTCCAACCAACAACGCACACAGTTTCAAACCCCGTTGGCACTCAAGATTCGTCTTAAGTTACGGCGACGAGACATCCTTTCTACCCTTGTTGCTACGTATGTATGTATGTATGTATACGTATATGTGTATGTATCTTCCATCCCTAAATATATACATTTAGCGCCATTTCAGTTTCAGATATTATTATGGAAGCATTCATTAGAGCTCACTAATTACTCCCAGCTTTAATGAATAAGCTCTAATGAACCACTTTCCGTTAATTAAAAGTGGAGTAAAGTGGTCTAGCGTCTTCCAACAACATCTGTGGGTCGGTCTGTTCGTTCGTTCGTTTCTTTCTCTTCCTTCTGGGGTTTTCTCGTTTTCCCGCCAACCAGGAGGTTTTCATTATTAGCTATCCCGGGATCACCTTCTCAGATTTCCTTGGAGTTTCAGCTAGTATCAACTTGAACAGCACACCAGAAGCAGCAATGGTAGGTAGTTTGTAGCATAAGCAGCAGCAGCAGCAACAGCAGCCATGTACCGGATTCACGTGAAAACGTTATTCTCATTAATTAACATTTCACATTCCCTTCCCCCTCCTCTTTCCGGCCAACCCCATTTTCTTCCTCATTATTCTATAGCTCCTTTACATGTGTAGGTAAATGCGACTCTCTACATGATTGATGATCGCAGTGATAATTAGCTTTTTTCAATTATCTAATTGGGTAAAATAATTATGCCTAAAAGGTATAAACTTTTTCAGGACATTCTTTAATTAGGAAGGAATCTTTAGGCGGACTGGATTCATTTCGTGCCCGGACTATTATCAAGATTTGCGTTTTAATTAAGTTATGCCCTACATACGTGTTCAGAAGTAAATTATTGTTTTTTTTCTTTTATGGAAAAATATAATATGTAGGTACCTAAGTACCTACTCCTCGTTCATCGTATTAAATTAAGAATAAATCACTAATGTTTTTCAAGAGGAGAAAAATTTCTTCATGGCACTGGACTCTAGTTTACAAAATAATCAATGGGATCAATGAAATTGTTATCAACGATCATGAGCAGAAAAGTGCTAGATAATGAATGAAGCCACAATAAGCCACTATATATGTTTGCTAACACTAACTACAAGACTAATTGCATATTGAAATTTCGAACATTTGCTCGGTGGTCATATGCTGTTATTCAGTAACGGAAAGGATTTCTTCCCTCCCCTTTATTGGAAATTTAGTTCACGGTTTATAAATTTTTCGATCCCACCAAAATCATCCTATTTCGCTTTTCATTCTGTTAGCTTCCATATTGGAGAGACAAATGTTCAAAGTTTTGAAATCGCTACTTTGCTGTAGATTTACAAGGAATGAAGGTTAATTATGTACATACTTAGTCGAGATTTTATAGAAAAATTGAATAAAGTTAGATACCGCCCTTAATTGCTAGGTAATAATATTCAAGAAGCGCTTAACACTTGAGCTCTTCGCACAATACCAGCTGCGGGAGTAGAAATTATGATGATATCAATGGTAAATGGATAGTTGCAAACCAGGATCACATAAGGATATACCGAATCTGATGTCCCCAAAACTGTGCACATAGTTTACACTATCCAAGAGTTATCTTAAAAATAAAACTTTCAACAAACGAGAATCCTTAGTAGAGCAGAATAGGAGGGTAATTTCGTGGCAAATGATTCGAACATACCTCAGTGTATTTATAGGCGAATAATCAGAAATGGATGTGGAGGGTTGTAGTCCGGGTATATCCAGCATGCATTTAAAAACTTTGTATAGAATTTCTACGAACGAAGATGAAGTGGAGTTCCAACACTTGTTGCATGAATGTCCCAACCTTTTCAAACCAAGAAGAAAACATTAGTTATCTTACCTGTTCCATGAATTAGGGGAAAGATTTAGGCTACCTGGTTAGGTTCATTATTTCTTGTCGCTGCTTATATATATCTCCGAGAAGGGTCCTGGGAAAGTGGCATCCGGAACGCTTGAAGGTCTAAGTGTGGTTGATCAACTTCGCCTTAACTCTTAGGTTTAAGATCAATTCTCATACGATACCCTAGATGAATGCCCGCATGTACCTAATACCAACTAAATATCTCCAGGAAAGGTCCTGAGAAAGTGGCATCCGGAACGCTTGAAAGTCTAAGTTTGGTTGATCAACTTCGCCATAACTCTTAGGTTTAAGATCTATTCTCATACGATACCCTCGATGAATGCCCGCATGTACCTAATACCAACTAAATATCTCCAGAAATGGTCTTGGGAAAGTGGCACCCGGCCGCTTGAAAGTCTAAGTGTGGTTGATCAACTTGGCCTGAACTCTTAGGTTTAAGATCAATTCTCATACGATACCCTAGATGAATGCCCGCAAGTACTTAATTTCACCTTTCACCACTCGGTGCAAGTTTGGTTGCTAAAACGTTTTTTTATCTTTATTTCTAGAACGGTTCGTCGGACAGTAAAAATGATCATAACAAATTTCATAACATTTTATATTCTGAAGAGCTTTTCGTCTGAGTGATCGTTTTCCCAATATATACGTAAAAACCTACGAAGGAGTTGCCCGATTTGTATACCACTTTCGAATTTTAATCTATTATTTTTATTTTTTTTCTTAATGCCGTGTGCAAATTGTCAGCTCTCTACGTGAGCGCGTTCTCGATTTATCGAGGGGACGGACATGCAAATAATCAAAATAACTTTAAAACACTAACTGCGATACGCGATATAAATATAATTTCGAACCGAACTTTAATTGGTGTGGCGTACTTCAGTTTATTGTAGCAGATAGTACCATCACATATAAATATAAATAAATATAAGCTCACACCAGTATAACAGTTAAGCCATTCAATCAATTTACTTCAATTTTGAGTTTATAAAAATTATATGAAAAATAGTGAAATGTTACGCGCTAAAAAGTGACACAAGCGACATCTGTTGGAAATAGAAACAACCTTAGGTTAGTGACATCTTAGTAAACTTTGGGTTCGGAAACGGAATATTCAGGCAGGTTCTAGGATAATTCGTGGAGTATAAATACGGCGCTTCTCACATCCAGGAGGCGAGCCAGGTTACTCCGAGAGTATCTCTGAAGAAAAGCAATGCCTTAGGAACCATTGATTCCTAAACACTCCGAAATATCCACATCCTATCCTCTCATACCTCCTTTCCCCGCCCCTCTACTAACAACTAACTCCAAAAGGAGAACGACATGAGGTACGACGGACAAGGCGCATCAGCTGTAAACCAAAAGACGACAATAAAACGGAATGTTAGAAAGTCAGAAAGGACACCTGTTAACAAGAAGACAAAACACGACATCAAACCGAACTGAGGGTTGAAGATGAGCCCCAACGAACAAATCAGGACAAATAGAGATAACATCGAGGGAAACTCCGACAACACAAATAAGAAATCGGCGCAAAAAACACACTTGACTTGACTTGACTTGACTCCAGGGGAAAGATTCTATAACATGGAGAATTGTGGAATTTTGGAGAGGAGAGTTGATTTGACAGTTAATTCTCCACTTGGAATTCTGTAACTTGGCGAATTTGTTTTGAGAATTACCAAATTCCTCCACTTGTTAAAATTCTCTGATGTTTTGCAAGTGAAAAAGTAAGAAGAATAATTCCCAACTGAGCATATTGTCTATTTTTGTTGTATTATGAGAAGGCAGGTAACCTAGGTAACCTACGAATTTTCAAATTAACCGATGGGAATTGCAATCTCTATTTTCGCATTTCTCTGACATTTTCCTGAATTCTCAAACCATGTTCGTGAATTGGGAATGGAGAATTAGGGAGTTTAATCGGAGAAAACGAATATTCTCATTTCCCAAATTCTCCGTGATTACAGAATCCCGCCTCAGGAGGCGAGTCTTATTTCAGACAGTGAAGTGAACGAAGTAAACTACTTGGATTATGATAATTAGAAGTACAGTACTACCGGTAACTAAAGAGTTGATTTGATAATTGTTTGTGAATTGTGAATTTGAATTATATCTGAGAGATTGTGTTTTAAATAACGAGCTAATGCCACGCTCGTAACAATAACATCCTTTTTGAAATATGAATTTTAAATCTACGTTACTATCAAAGACATACCTACTCAATAGCTAATGCAATAATACAATGGACTAAATGTAAAAATTATAATGTATATGTCCATATTAAATGCTTTCCATCCCATACATTTAGGTTATCTCATCGTTATCCTTATTTAACTACATTAATTAAGAAAACAATATCCATATAAAGTAAATCTCATTAGAAATGATTTCAAAATTCTGCAATCTTTGGAGCAATCCTCCTAATCGCCATAGAACAAAGGATCGCTCAGAACGTACAGCACAAAAACAGACCATTCAATTATCCCTGCCAGTATAATATAGTTTTCCACTCGCATAGGAATTTTAATTAGCAAACGAGCACAACTTGTTCCTAGTTGGAAAATACATCAAAATTATATAATTTCGTTTCATCTAAGAAAATTCTCAGAATATTCCTTTAAGATGCACAGCGCACTTTCATCCTTCTAATTAAGTGTACTTATTCGCGTATTCAGGAGACGGTGGAACGGATTTAATTAGAAACGCATTACTTGTACTAATTATGACATCAATCCGAATTAAGTTAATTGCAAATTCCTAGTCATCACCTTGGGTATGAATATAAGCTCTTTAGATGATGAAGGCATGCCAAAAAGAAACTAGGGGGGCTTGTAAGCCTGAATAAAAGTGAGATGCCTGTGCGAAACTATGTTGAATTAACAAAAAAACAAGAAGGATACGGATAGGGGACAATGCCTTATGCCTTATGCTGTAGAAATAAAAAATAAAGTGTGGGAAAGAAAAGTGAGAAAGGTAGACGACAACGACTACGACAACTGCTATAGGTACCGCGACTAAAAACTTCCCGAAAGAAACAAGATATCCAGGACAGGGGAAAAAAATTTTCTCGGCGGCCCTTAAACAAGAGAGTGTACAAGTGTACCTACATGTTTTAATTAATATCGTGTATCAAATTTTAATTAACTCGCGTCCTGGTTGAGAGCTTTTGCGTAATGTTATTTTTTACTAATTATATTACATATACACGCGACCATGAGCACAAATACACAGAGATAATTGGAGTGGGGGGGGGGAGGTTCTATTAAATATGACTTTTTTATCCCCAACATAATACACGTAGATTTAATTTTAAATTTAAAAAAGTTTTTCTGACTTTAGCTCGAAATTTTACGTGCAGCAGCAGTACAGATACGAGTCGGTATGTTTGGATATGTATTACGTAAGTATGCAAAGTGGTAATTACAATTTAAAATATAATGGTTTTTAAAGGGTTATATATACATATATACGATTTTACAGTATTGACATAATACTAGAAATAGAAGAAGTAGGAAAGGTTAGAACAATTTGACAACGATTTTGAATCCAATTTTTCGTAAACCATAAATCTCTCAATTCTCAGCTGTAATTACATAACGAAAAAAATTCCAAAAAACAATTACATTTTATTTGTCCCTGGTACTGTTTACTTTTTAAAAATAATCTTATATAGTCTCCTCTTATGAAAGCTTTGCTTTATTACGAAAGAACCTATAGCAGAAATCTGGAATACACAGTAACAACCTAAATGTACCTTCACAACTAAAGCCCGGTATGCTAGAGCCAAGGAATTCGGTCAAGGAATTTTTCCACTTATTTCTTAAAGAAAAATTGACATTATGTTAAGGATTTTTGACAAAACATATCTCAAATAATAAGGAAAATAAAGAAGTGGATAATTCTCAATTGTAAGTAATTTGACCATTGCTGAATGAATTATATCGGAAGTGTTATTATACATATATTGTTACTCGCGTGACCTTGGTTCGTTATTTAAAACACAATCTTTCAGATATAATTCAAAAGTTCTTCTTTTATTTTATTTTACTGTTTACTCTCACAAATTCACAAATAATTATCAAATCAACTCTTTAGTTATCGCTAGTACTGTACGTCTAATTATCGCAATCCAAATAGTTTACTTCGTTCACTTCACTGTCTGAAATAAGACTCGCCTCTTGGATGTGAGTAGCACCGTATTTATACTCTACGAGTTATCCTAAAACCTTCCTGAATATGTCGTTCTCTGAACCCAAAGTTTACTAAGATGTCATAACCTAAAGTTGTTTCCATTTCCAACAGATGTCGCTTGTATCACTTTGTGGCGCGTAACACTGCCACTGTTCGTCCCGAAGACATGTGATCCACGGTCTTGATGCTCGCAGTATTTACACAAACGATCCAGGTGAATCCTGTATACTATGTCATTAATTCTAGACACTACTGAATACGGTCCTTCCCAGTGTTGTTGTAATTTTGGTGAACGTCCCTTACGTCGTTTCGGGTTGTACACCCAAACAAGATCACCTTCATTGAATCCGGCTGCATTAGCACGTAAATCATAGCGGGTCTTCATGCGATCGGTATTTACAGCTAATTTTGCTCTCGGGGCCTCATTTACATCAGCTAATCGTTGTCTAAGTTCCGATACATAATCGTCTGGTAACTTTTGTTCACCTCTGGGTGTACCAAACTTGAAGTCGCTAGGTAAACACATCTCCTTTCCGAATATGACCTTTGCTGGAGTTTGTCCGGTCGTGCTGTGAACAGCTGATCGATAAGCCATTAGGAACATGGGAATATGCCGATCCCAATCGCGTTGATGATAATCGACTACTTTCTTTCGATGCTCGACCAATGTTCTGTTGAAGCGCTTTACCATGCCATCAGATTGTGGATGCAGAGGAGTTGTTCTGTTTTTTCTTATTCCCAGCATTTTACACATCTCTTGGAAAGTCCGTGATTCGAAGTTCCGTCCTTGGTCCGAATGAAGTTCGGGAGGCACACCAAATCTACTGACCTAATTCATTATTATTTGCTCCGCCACTGTGGTTGCCTCTTGATTAGGGATTGCATAAGCTTCAGGCCATTTACTGAAATAGTCAATAGCAACTAAGCAACTGAAAGCACTGCCCCGATACATTGCTGGCATCCGTGTCCAATAGAAATGTTTTTCCTAGCTTTGGATAGTGAAGTACTGGAGTTTTACAGAGTTGTTGCTTCAAATTCTCGAAACTCCCATTAAATTTCTCCACCATATTAACGGCTTTCCTTTTTCCGTAAGTTGATGTAGGCTCCCTCCTATATTTGCAAAGCCTTTTACGAACCGCCTGTAGTAGGTAGCTAGACCAAGAAAACTCCTTAATTGATGTTTGTCCTTTGGAAATGGTCAATTTTTGACAGCTGCTATCTTCCCTGGATCAGTTCTTACTCCTTGTGATGAAACTATGTGCCCCAAATATTTAGCTTCATTTTTACATAGAGCGCCTTTATTCTCTCTGAGCTTCAGTTTCGCATCTCTCAGTCTTTGAAGTACGTCCCGTAAGTTGTTCTTATGTTCCTCGAATGTCCTTCCGATTACTATTATGTCATCTAAATAGACGCGACATGTTTTCCAGGTTAATCTACGTAAAACACATTCCATAAGTCGTTCGACTGTGGCTGGAGCATTACATAATCCAAACGGCATAACTTTGAATTGCCATAAGCCACTTCCAACTGAGAAAACAGTTTTCTCTCGGTCCTCGGGATGCATTTCCACTTGCCAGTAACCACTCTTCAAGTCCAGTTTGGAAAACCATTGCGCTCCGGAAAGGGTATACAACGTGTCATGAGTCCTTGGTAATGGATAGCTATCCATTTCACGACACGTTATTTAGTTGGCGGTAGTCTACGCAGAATCGGGTGCTGCCATCCTTTTCCCTGACCAGAACAACTGGCGGTGTCCAAGGGCTATTAGATTCTTCTATTATGCCTTGTTCCTTCATGGAGTTTATCATATCTGCAACTTCTGATTGTTTCGCTAATGGAAATCTTCGTGGTGTCTGCCGAATGGGCCTAGAATCTCCTGTATCGATCCGATACTGGACAAGATTTGTTTTACCATAGTCATCATCATTCATTGCGAATAATTCCGAAAATTAGCATTTGGCATGTTCCTCCTCCTAGTCTCATAGGAATTTCTATGTTGCCACATTTGAGTATTCGTTCTCCGACATCTAGATTTCTTTTATATGTGCTCATAAAGTCTACTCCAACAATGCATTCATTCATGATGTCTGAAACAAGGAAAGTGTGAGGAAATAGTTGTTCGCCTAGTTGAACATCCAAAGTTATTTCTTCAAAAACCTGTGCTGCTTCTCCAGTTGCTGTTCTTAGTAAATATTTGGTGGTGTTGTGAAGCCCTTCGTTCTTGACAAGATCTGCTCTGATAATGGATCTCGAAGCTCCAGTGTCGATAGTGACTGCACAGTCATTTTTTCCTACACTTCCATATCTTACAAGACTGCTATCATTTCTCTGCAACTGGGCTACCTGAATGATGACTTCGGGGCTGTCGACTCCACCAACCAAACTCTGCCCACCGAAGGTGGCTGTTACATGTTGTCCGACTGCTGAACAGGGGAGCTGACGCGACTAGTCTCTGTTTGATTTCTAGTCTTTCCCCGAATAGCATGCTCCCTGATTCCACATCTTTGGCACTCTTTCCTGTCCTCCTCTTCTAGTGATTCCATTCGTAGGTGTTTTCTGTGCAGTCCCTTTGGAGGTGACCTGGTCTATTACAACTCCAGCATCGAAGAATACCAGATAATGGAGTGCTCGGTGATGACTACATTCTGTTGCAAGTACATTCCTCCACTCCTCTCCTCCTCTCTCACTCGTACTGCACTCCGAGAAGCTTTTCTGGCAGATTCATACGCTAATGCATAGGCTAGCGCTTCTGCTGTTGACTTCTTTCCTGCTAGACTTAGTGCTTGTTGTAAATTTTGGTCTGCAATAGCGTTCACAAATGATTCTGTTGCCACTTAATTTACGCTAGAGTATGAAAGATAAGCTAATCTTTCCACATCAGCCTGCAATATACTTGCTGCATGTGTTCATCTCCATAACGCAACTCTATCGCTTGTACTAATGAAGTATAATCACGTTGCCTTTCTATCGGTATAGTTTGTAAAAGCTCTTATGCAGGACCTCGAAGTGCTAATACGAGGGCTGTAGCTTTTCTGCATCATTCCATCCGTTTACTTCGGAAGCAGCCTCGAATTGTCTCTTGAAAATATGCCATGAATTTTGTCCATCAAATATTGGAGGCTTCATTCTGCCTGTAAAGGATATTTCAAATCCTTCGTGCCGAGGTTGTCGATGCTTGTTGGGGTATCTCATACACGTATTGAGTTACTCCTAAAATGTAGAGTGTCTCATAAGAATATTCCTAGGATGATGATCGGGGGACGTCTCAGTCACTGATTGGTTGTGTTGTATAGACGTCTTCTCCAAATCTGCTTTAAAGTTGTCAAGCTGTTCGGTGACTTTTTGTTGAACTTCCGCCACTTCCTTCTCGATTCCTTCAATTTTTTAAATTTTGTTCGTCTAATGAGCTTTTCAGGAAATTCTTCTGTTCCTCAAAGCGAGTTTCTAGACAATTCTCCAGAGAACACTTTTGTTCGTCCAAACGGATTTCCAGTGATTTCTTCTGCTCATCTAAACGGGATTCCAAAGAATTCTTTTGTTTGTCCAAACGGGTTTCCAGAGAATTCTTTTGTTCCTCAAGAGCATTCTTTTGTTCCTCAAGAGCGCTCTTTTGATCGTCCAAACGGGCTTCTAGATAATTAATTCTTTTGTTCCTCCAGAGATTTCTGCTGCCCATCTAAACAGGATTCCAGAGAATTCTTTTGTTCGTCCAAACGGGTTTCCAGAGAATTATTTTGTTCCTCAAGAGCATTCTTCACCTGCAGGGTTGAAAGTTCCATTTTGGTCATTAAAGTACCCAAAAGCTGTTCTATGTTCATCGCAGGCTCTTCTTCAGCTTCTGGTTCTTCCTCGAAAACGAATGTCTCAGGATTTTTTCTTCCTCTATCAAAGCTTGTCTGGAATCGCTCGACTAGAACATTCTTTAGACATATCGTTTGCAATGACCGCTTCCCCAAATCCACTTTCAATTCCTGTATGCGATGCTGTAAGTTTGCGTCCATTATTTTGATAATTCACTCACAGTTTAATATAAAATTATCTTTCGGAATTTTCACTTAAAGAAAGAAAAGTTTCACACGATTTGAATTTCAAAGTCAAATGCGCCCACTTTATTTCGCGATCATCGTTTTGTCAATCGAGAAGTAGAGTTCTCCTGCTCGAATTTCTTGTCACTCGCATACTACTTCAAGGAATCGGCAAAGAAAAAAATTCCTTGAGTATTCCATGACTTATGCTCAGCATACCGGGCATGAGTGATGAATGCACCCAGGTTCTGATTGAATACTCTACCATAGTTCAGCTTCTTCAGAGGGTTTTTTTAACAGGTAATAGATGTCTGACCAATGGTAAGGAGGATATTGTAAGGTGCACTATTGTAACTTTGAGTTTTTTCAAAAAAAAAACTTGTTTGGTTCTTAAGTGCGGTATGCTAGAGCCAAGGAATTCGGCCAATGAATTTTTCCACTTATTTCTTGAAGAAAAATAGACATTAGGTCAAGAAATTTTTGACAATTTGGATTTGATAATTGTGTGCTATCTTAGACAATAAAAAAGTAATAAAGAAAGTGAAGAAATTGATAATTTCCAATGAAAAATGAAGATACAAGTAAAACAATTTTTATTCCTCCATTTGTCAATTTAAAATTGATTCACCTCTGGCAAAATCGCCCTTCCCTTCTTCAATTTTTCAATTATTTTACCAACATCAAAATTTCTTACAGATATAAGTGTATCGGTACTTGTTTCTTCCAGAAATATTGACATAAATGGATTTTTCGAAAAAGCACGACATCTTTTTGTCAACCAAGAAGTAGAGTTTTCCTGTTCGAATTTCTTGTCTCTAGCTAGTATGCTTTAAGAAATCGGCAAAGATAAAAAATCCTTGATCATTTCATGATTTTTGTTTTACATAGTTTTTGTATAAGAACAAAAATTCCTTGGCTCTAGCAGACCGGACTTTACCAGAGAGAAATAATGAAAATTCGTTTAAACATTTTGGGAAAATTTTAAGTCAATATCAATTAGACTATCTCACAAATATACAGAAGTACGAAATATCAAAATTAAAATTTCATTTGAGAAACATCAGGCTATCCTGAAAACCGATTTAAGATCAACTCTATACTAAAGCATAAAAAAGGATTTCAATCTGATTAGAGATCTCAATTTTAAATTAAACAAAACCTTAGAAAACCAAACAGTTTCTTTAAACTATAGGTATCTATATGTAGTACCTACATACCGGCACACCTGTTCAAAGCCTAACCAAAGTTCATGTGAATACTATTTTAAAACCACCAGTTGATCTTTAAACCCCATGTTACAGTTACTTTTGCTTGGGTGATTTCTAAAATATCCTTTTGTAATTCAGTGCAAGTAACAGTTCTAACAGAGATGTAAAATCAAAACCTCATTTGAATGTCAAGTGAAAATTCAAACGAACTAACGAATTTTCATTATTTGCATTGGAGGGAAATTACAAGGGTTCTGTTTCCACCTTATATACATATGCATACATACCTATATACACGACTATAGAAGAACTTCACAGTATTAGAAACGACACGATTTGATGCATGTCCTACGAGTAAATGCGCTTTGTAGAAAATACTCAAGTAGGTACATGAAGATTCTAATCGTACGTACAACATCTTAAGATTGTTTCAATTCCTTAAGAATTTCTAATGAATTTGCTAAAACCACTTTCCTGTATTTCGCATGAATGAGTTATTATACGAGAAAAGGCTCTTCTCTCTATTTTCTGGATATACACATGCATATGTACCTAGATACGTCTACAAGAGTAATATATTTATACATACCTTTTTTTGCGGGCTGAATTGTAAATTTTAAAATTGGTAATTACAAATTTTACAACAAAATTTCGTACTTTTTAAAAAAAGAATATTTTTTTCTGATACACGAATGGTTATTGACTTGGTAAATGTGCTTAAGAACGTCTTTAAAAAAGATAACATCGATTGCGCTTCAATTTGAATGCCCTTGACACACTTAGCCCACAACTTATACATAGCTAAAACTCTAAAACTCTTTTACATTAAATTAAATAAAGACTGCTAGCTTTAAAAATTTTCTATTCCCGTCTTTTTACCATACCCTAGGTTTATATCTTGACGATATCTAAGGCTAATTTTAAAATCATTACACTCCGATGCGTTGGATCAATTAGGCGGAAATATGGATATCATGGGACAAAGTGAATAATATACCTACACATATACAATATGTAGATTTATCTCGACGCCCTCTCCTGGGGCCACTTTGTCTTTTGTCTATTCACACCACAAAATTCGTATAATTTTGAAAAATTTACAGGGTGTCTGACCCTTAGGAGGTCAATAGAGCAGGAGGTGATAGTACTCACCTAGTTAAAAAAAAATGTATTTCAGGGGGGGGGGGGCAATATCAACCGTTTATGAGTTACAGGGTGATTAAGAAGAAAAGCTAGTATTTCACAAAACACCCTGTATCTGAAAAAGAGCTCATTGTATGCAGAACTTCATGGCCTTTCCAACGACTGCTCAACCAGCCCCATTCCCCTCCTCGCACGAGTTACGGGGGTCTAAACAAAATATTTCGGATTTTTTACTTTTTTTTTTACTTTGATCTCTATTTTATTTTGCAAAACGATCGTTAACATAACTTTTCTTTATAAAATCTATAAACCGTAGACTCTCCTCTTTAATTTGTGCTACCTGCAGCCGTTAAAGAGTTATTAGCTCAAAACCATTCTCAAACCTAAATTTATTCCCTTACTGACTGAAAACACGTCATTTTAAAAAAAATATCGGCTAATTTCGGTATGACATGAATCAGGCACGTATCCAGCCCTGCAGTCTAAACTAAAATGCTCGAGGGAGAGGAAAAAGTTGGGAGAAGTCGCTTTTTAATTTTTATTTAAATCATATTTACGTTATACCTATCACAAAATCTAATTTTCGGTTCGATTTGGAAAACCTATCGATAATATTATTCACATTAATCTCAGAGTGGACATTAAGGATTCATAACCAGATACGCCTTGACGTGCAGAGATTGTAGAAATAGATACTGACGCAAGCGATTCTGTCACGGATGAAGTAATTGACTGAGAGTAAGATCTTGAATCTTGAGATACATTCAAAGGGATGGGAGTAGGAGTGCATGATATGTTACTGACAATTTCTTCTGATGGGAACTTAACTGATCTTGCTTTCTTCTGAAAAAGTTGTCAATGGTATTATCGCAAGTTTATCCTACAAATGAAAAGCAAACGTGAAGTTAAATTAAACAATACTACTTGAATTAATACGAAGTGCAAGCAAAGCAACGCTAACTATATACCTCAGACGAGAACGATCGAACTGATAGTTTTTAGCCACCAATAGTGTATAAAGAAAGAAAAATGTTTAAGAACAAAATGTATGATTGCCAACGCTCATAAATATCTTTAGTGACCAAGCTCAGCCAAGGCACCTGAATCAATATAACCCGGGGATTACAGCAGATAGTACAGCGCGATTTTAAGCTTGACAACAGAAGGCAGTTCGGTTGATGTCTTATCATCTTGAATGCAAGTTCATTTAAAAAATGGTATTGAGACGTAAAGTCTTGCGTATATTGGAAAATTATATCAATAAAGCAGGCAGTAGAATTATCCAAGCTCCTGTTCTACAATACCCGAACTTTGAAAAACATTTCTTCGTTACTACGGACGCCAGTAATGCAGCGATAGGCGCGGTGCTTTCGCAACGAACAGATTCTGATGGTACGGATTTACCTATTGCATTTGCAAATGAGGTCCTGAACAAGGCCGAAAAGAATTATTCAACGATAGAAAAGGAAGCGCTCGCGGTTGTATGGGAGACTAAACAGTGGTATGCCGCCTGGTGTGGATTTTAAACTTAAAAGATCCATCCTCCAGGATTATGCGCTGGAGAATCAAGCTCGAGGAATATTATTTCAAAGTTGTTCATAAATCGGGTCACTTAAATACAGCCCTTTGGACGCAGCAGCACTAAAGTTGAAATTTGGGAAAAGTGCATTACAACACCAGCATTAATCACCGGTGTCAGTTACACATTGTGTCCATCCCATACGAAAATCGGCCTGTTAAACTTTTATAACTAACTCTACGTCTAGCACCACATTCAATTCACCGCGAGGGTGAGGTGGCGCTTCGAGGGGGGTCATGACCGCCCATGACGCTCCCTCTGTATACGCGCCTGACATGAATTAGGTTTTGAGCTAATAACTCTTTAACCAGGGTATAATCAGTTTATAGTTTTTATAAAAAAAAAATTATGTTAACGACCGTTTTGAAAAAAAAATAGAGGTCAAAGTAAAAAAATCCGAAACATTTTGTTTAGACCCCCGTAACTCCTGAGAGGGGCTGGTTGAGCAGTCCATGAACTTCTGCATATAATGCGCTCTTAACCGTGACCGTACGCCCTGTACTTTTTGAGATACAGGGTATTTTGTGAAAAACTAGCTAGTTCCGACATTTCAAATCCAGAGCCTAAGTATTCTGAGTTAAGATCCATACCATAATTTTGTATTAAAATTTTTTAAATACATATACCAGATTTTTAATCTGGAAAAATAGCCGCGGGAATCTTGGAAATCCAAACATTGTTAGAATCCCTGCGTGATGAGATCTATCGATCTCCATCTTTATTTTACTATCACTTTTTGCTACCAGGAAAATTCAAATTTTTTGTTTACATTCCAGCGTATATAGAAGTTCGGAAAATATATGGAATGGTGTATGGCTAATCGATTTCTTCGGATGTCCTGATCTACGTCTGTTCTAACAATCCTCTCCTCTTACCTAAAATTAGGCTGCTGTTAGGTAGAATGACGGGTCAAAGATTTTTCATTCATAATTTATGAATCACCCCTTAATTACTGAACGCTACAGTCCATGATAATTATTAAATTGTTAAATAAATAATCCTTGGAGCTTTTCTGCTTTTCCGCTTTGTTTCAAAATTATGGTTCAATAAAGTCGTGAAAAAGTTAAAGCTCGCGCTCACTGTGTTGATAATTTTTCGCGCATACTTTAGAGTCATTTAGGATATTGTATTGTATTGGTCAGCATGAAAACATCTTGAAAGGCAATACATTTTTATGACTTAGCTGACAATTGACAGTTTGGGAATCCATTAATTTTTGTAAGTAAGTACCATTGTATGGGACTCAACTATAGCCTTAGATTTTAATTAGTTCCTGTTGTTTATATATAAAAATACGGATAAGAGAAGCTTAACTCTTTTGAACTTCATTAGAGCAATTTTTTTTTTTTTACGAAAATACTCAACAAAATTAATGCAATCCATATTCTTGCATCAACTAAATTAAAATCTGGCGCCTTCAGACTTGCTGCAGTGAATATTATCGCGAATTCACACCACTTTGCATTCTGTATTAAATCTTGGAATTCACTGCTCCTTTGCCCCCGCATATCCTCCTACTATCCATCCATTGCTCTATACCGTCAATATTTTCACCCAAATGTGCCCGAGAACAATATTTTCCTAATTAACTGCATTACATGCCTGATTCTGTACCAGTGGTAGTTGCGGAACAAGCGCCTCATCATGAACTACGTGAAATGCTCGTAACGAGGTTTGAATCGGCAAATTACAGTCCCTGATTGTGCGGAGTCCCAGTCTCGGGCAGACCCACGTAGGTGCGCAAATTGAGGTGAACTAAGGTTTAATGCAGCCGTACGGGACGAACACAAAGAGGCCTGTGAATGCGCCTCTAATTTTAGACAAACGCAATTAAAATCAGCAGCACAGAATCGAGCTTTAAAATTTCCCACATGAATAGTTTCATAATGGTGAAGCCTTCATACTCTTGTTCTTTATATATGAAAGAATAAGAGAGTGGACAATAGCGAACGAAACTAGTGAGTTTTATAAAGGAATGAGATGTTAGTAATCGATTGACTTCTATTTCTATATAAAAGCTCCTAGATTCAAGTATAAAAGGAAACTTGTGTAATCAGCGGAAATACTTTCAAGGACGAACAGAATATTGCGGAAGATGGAATCGAATAGTTTTAATTGCATGTTTAACAATAATAAATAAATTGATGGAGATAAGAATTTCATTTCAATTAGTTAGGCATGCCTACTTTGCTTTTTCATATCTACATATATTTGATATTTTTTCCATAAATAAATGTCGGAAAACTTTCATAGTTGCATTAGTATTTGTGTTTCTCTCCATGTCAAAAAGAAAAGGAAAATTTTCGTATGGTAGAACGATTTTCATATCAATTATGTTACATGGTGTATTATAACAGTAAAAATCATCAATAATCTTTTTACAATAGTTATAATATTGCTCTTCATTTTCGCGTTAAGTTTGAATATTTCGTAAACAAAGTCACCCCATTTAAAATAAAAAATTTCAAACCTGTCAAAGAACAGTGAAAATAGTACCTACGTAATATACATATGTATAAAAAATGAGCTCAAAAAAAGTTTTCCGTGCTACAGTCAACTATGCAGAACTGTTTAATAGATGTCCTCCTGACCAATTACGTAATCTAAGATTACTGAAAGAGAAAAACCGGCTTTACAAGGAGTAAGAAATAAAACTATTTTGTCTTTATGATTTGTAGGAAAAATTGCTATGAACAATATTTATTTCAGAAAACTTTTTGACCTACCAGAAGAGCCACCAAAAATCAATTGGGATTTTTATAAAAGCAATGTCAGACCTGAATTTGTATCTATGGTAGAAGAATTTGAAAAACGATATAATGAACTAAAAGTTCCATACCCTGAAGATCCATATAGTAAACAGATAGAAGATTTGAAAGTACAAGTTATTGTGAGTTAGATATCTTTAAAAATTTTACTTCCAAAACCTTAGTCCTCAATGAATTATATTAACTCGATTTCAGGAAGAAGTTTGTAAATTCAAGGATGAATCTGATAAACGTATTGAAGAATATGAAAATGACATTATCATAAAATGTTGTCAAATACCAATCGAAGAAATGACTATGGAAGAATTTTGTGAATATTGTCCTGATATAGCTCCTGACTTCATTAATAGGCCAACATTTTGGCCACATACGCCTGGAGAAGAACTGCCTGGATATTCTAATCCAGAAATTGTGAAAAAAATGAAAAAAGAAGCCGAATTAGCGGAGGAGCAATATGGACACTATTTAACTGCGGGAAAGCTTAATAAACATACTACAAAAGAAGTTAGTGAAGAACAAAATAAACAAGAAGAGCCTAAGGCCAAAGAAATTTCAAAGAAAGAAGAGGATAAACCAGCCAAACCTAAGTCCATAGAAATTTCAAAGAAAGTAAATTCTGAAGCAACAAAAACTGATGATGATAAAACGAAACCCACTTAGTTGTGATATTGTAATTTTTTTTATTTATATTACTTTAAATATAGTCAACTTTTATCGAATATCTAATGTGATTCTGGTTTTAAAATATTTCCCCATAGAAAAGTGAACTTAAGTGAAGGATACAGTTTACGATTAATGTTAATGAAAATCAGATCTATGTACTAAAAATCGACGGCCCAAAAAAGTTCTTCATACCAATTCATAAGTCTATGATAATCGATAGTTTTTCAATTTCATACATAGTATAGAGAACTAAAGTAACTAAAGTAAAAGTTCATGCTGGCGTACATTAATATTAAGAGCCAGATTTTTGTATACATCAACTATTATTATAATTAATACAAACATATAAGTAGTATATCAGCATGAAGTATCAGGTACACAAGATTCAAAATCAGTTTAATTTTCAAGTTATACCTGCTGTGTTGTAGTACCAAGGTTATTAATTACAAAAGACATGGAAAACACAGGCTAGGTAAGGAGTTCCAACGAACAGCTCCCACCAAATACACGCTTCTACTACCGAAGTGAGTTCTAAGTCTAGGTAGCACAATTCTATATGGATCCAGACGGCTCCAGGAAAACCCATTATTAATATATGGTGGGATCATGTTGTGTCTGGCTCTAAAAATGAAGCAAAGAGTGTTCAGTTCATATATTGTCAGGAGCGATCCTGGAATAGGGTGAAAGGAGTCTTGTAGCGATTGCTGACCCGGGGGAAGTAAATCATGGCTTGAGATTTGCTGGGATTAAGCCCAAGTCCATTTCTCGAGCACCACTCGCTGATTCTGCCCAAATTAGCATTGACTAGTCTTGGTAGATCCGGAGTAGGTGCAGCAGCATAGATCCGCATATGTATGTGAAAGTTTGTATTTGCCAAGGGGGAAGCAATATCATTAATAAACAATGAAAATAGAAGAGGAGCTAATACAGAACCCTGATGGACCCGTCAGTACAGGTTTGACACCAGATCTGCGGCCGTCGCTGCAAACAATCAGAGTCCTGTTAGCCAGATAACTAGCAACAAGCGCACACGCAGAGGTGAGAGATTCAAAAAAGGATCAGTAAGTCATGTCCAACAGGACATGTATTACCGTCTTTCCATCGTCGCAGAACCCACGAATATCACTCACCACTTTAACAAGTACCGTAGTGGTAGAGTGCTTGCGTCTGAAACCCGACTGATGATCTAATAGCATGCCCTCGGCGTCGATGTGTGACTGTATTTGATCCCTGATTATCACCTCAAATAGCTTGGAAATAGCAGGCAATATGGAAATGGGTCTCCAATCTGACAGTGATAAGGGTGAAGAGAGTTTGGGGATAGCAGTTATCAACCCGGATCTCCAATATAGCGGAAAATGTGATTCAGTGAGTAGTCTATTAAATAAATGAGTAATTTCAGGGAGAATGTCAGGAAAAATAATTTTCATAAATCTGACTGGAACCCCGTCGTGTACAATCGCATTAGATTTGACGGGATGAAGTGCATCGATGACTTCTATTTCGTAACAGTTTCTGAAAGATGGAGGAAATGGGTTGAGGATCAGCCGAGGAGGTCATAGATGGCCTAGGAGGGAGAAAGTCGCTACCGGAGGTAGGATCCCGTGAGGGAAGAGGAGAAGAGGAGGAACAGAGACCGTCCGCAAAGTCGTTGGGATCTATATCAGCGTGGACCTTAGATCTAGAAGTGACTCCCAGGTTTCGAATCTTCTTCCAGTTAAGCTCACCCTCGAAACTGCTTTGAATGAGTTCCCTGGTTTTGGAACGTTTCAGGTAATCAGCTTTTCGACGCATTCCACGAAACACAAAGCAGCTAATTTGGAATTTGGATCTTTTCCATTGTATACATGCAATGTCACGAAGTTCACAAAGGAGAGCAACATCAGGTCTAGAGCTAATGTCTTTAATCTGAACGGTTCGACGTCCATTATAAAAAGCTCAAAACATGGTATACCTACCTTTGATATTACTAACAATAACAATTTCAATAATAAGAATCTTGATCCCTAGGACTAATTGAGTAAATTTTTCTATGATTTTTGAAAGTCCACTCTTAAGTGCATTGGACCATCAAACCAATATTCCATATATAGATGTACATGGATGCACTTAAGCTAAGCCGGTATCCATCATCATCATCACCATTACAGGCATCCAACACTAGAATTGCCTTCATACCCCCGCATTGCCATCCTCACAGCGAATGTTTAATTACCTAACCTCAAATAGCACTCAGCTCCATGAAAAGTTGTTAACTCTTCTCCTCTGAAGCCTTCAACATCAATCTCACTACTTCTGCTAATAGGTAGAGCGACGGATTTTTCATTTTAACTAATGTCCAATTACACTAATGCATAAAAGCTTTTTCATATACTCTCTCTTGTCAATTTATACTAATGAACATCACTATATGACTGGGATGCAGTACACATAACTATATACAGAATATAGAGACCATTAGGCAGTTATTGCTCCTGTAGTCCTCTACAGCTGAGAGTGATAGTACGGGAAGAAAACCGAATCTGTATGAATCCTGCACATTTTACGTGTGGAAAAAGTTTACTTGTGTAATCAGAAGGTAATGCAGGGTATCCGGGTATACAGGAAATGGGGCACATTAAATTCGGGTACTTTACAAAAATTTTAGAAAATTATCGGGCGGGTTAAACTTTTGCAGAATTTCGGTTTAACATTCCACATTTCATATTTCTTTTGGAAAAATTTTCTTCAAATCGAGAGATATAATATATTTGACTTTAAAAGAATATCCCTTTTTTTTACATTTATTTCTAATCGTTATTTTTCATATTTCTAAATATTAGCTCACCAAGGGCTCTATAGGTTCGAATTTTATCGACGCCCACTAATAACCGCGGAACTCTACTATCTACATATGGTGAATTGAAATACATATATATTACACATTTGCAGAACAGAATGTAATACAATTTCTATTTATTTTGTTTCCAAATATGCGTCCTTCGAACTAAATAAAAATAAACAGGCACAAATGAACATCGTTGGCAGTTATCTACGGATATAGACTTTTTAAATTCACATCTCGCACTGACGTTCACATGTTCAATTTTGCCATCAATTTTTTTCCCTGGATGGTAGAAATTCAATTCGCGAGGACGGCATAAAATTAACATAAGATTCCCCCATGGAGTCTTTCATCAATCAATTGAAACAACTTGAAATGTTTTTCTGGCGACTCTGAATCAGAACAATCAGAGAATGTGGCTGTCATGGAGGTGGCCCGCCCTTTTCTAGTTTTGGCAAAAGTTGATACGTCAATTGTGGTAATGCACTGCTGTTTCCCCGAGTTTTGTGAAAATAAAAAAGCAAAAAAAAAAAAACGTATTAGGAAAATTGGAATGAAATTGTCAATTTTTAAGTTGAAAAGCTAACTTTTACCTTCTTTCTTTATTTTTTCCCCTTAAATTGAAGCATGTTTGTGAGATTGACTTGTTTGTTTGGTTTTATTTATTACAAAGTTCGTTTGAAATGTACTAATCTGGAAAAAGCAAATATCCCAGGAGTAATAATAAAGGGAAACAGGATGAGGATCGACAAGAAAAGCAATGACGATCCGGAATTGTAACATTATTGCAATTATTCCTGATTTCAACTAGCGTACGATTGTATACCCTGTAGTAGGTACATTCTTATAGATTTGATGAAAATAAAACTTTTTTGTTGATTTGTTGGAATGTGTTGATAAGATGGCTATGAAAAAATGACAAGAGCGAAATGAGAAAATACTGGACTACGACAACGTGACAACAAGTCACATCAAGGGAAAGGGCATGTATCGCCAGACGTAATCTGAAGGAAAGTCACTGATTTCGGATTATGAATTATGTCCGTTACTGCCAGGACACTTTTAACTTGAATTTGATTTTGTAAGAGTCAGCAACATATCCTCTTACAGCTTTTTTTTATTATATCGGTAAAATTACCTAACATTTATAGGTGCTGTGCAAAATTAAAGTCTAATTTTATAATTATGCCTCAAAAGCTTCTTCATTTACTATAAAATTTGGAAATTCTCGTAAACAAGTGTAATACCTTGATTTCTCGGTGTCTAAAAACAATACTCCATCTAGCAAATCAAAATTGTAATTTTCATCAGATTTCAGCAGGTAATTATATCTGACACTATTTTCAAAATGTTAAAACCCAACCCATTCTTTCAACCAAGCTAGTCTTAGTATGACGCGCACTCGCCATCAGAAACGCCTTACTTCGCCCTTTAAATGTATTACGTATTTGGAGAAAATTTTAATTTTCTTAAAAAGTAAACATCAAATATTTGCAACAAAATAATGGAGGGAATTTCATCTATCACATTAAAACTGTAAACACCAATATCACATACAACAACATACCTATAAACTCTTGCATTCTATGATATTAATATGCCCGGTAGCAGTTCGTTAAAAGTTAATTATTTTATCTAATTAATCCGTGCCCTAATAGACGCCATCGGGTATTTCATGACCTCTTCCAAAATTATCAATAAGTTAACTTATGTACGTATACCCAAAATCCCTTGGGCTGCTTGCATGAATTACTAACTCAATAATAAACCTGTCATAAACATTTGAGAACAAAGACTGGCTACACTTGTATATAGGTATGTATGTAGGTGAGCTACAACTCTCCTCACTATAGTAATTGGAAACATCCTGACTTAAGGTGTAACAAATCTATGGAATTACCTGTCGGCCACAACATGATCTCAATGAGAATGTAAAGGAGAAAATTCTTTTTTCTTTTTTCTTAAAATTTTTATTTAAAAAGAAAATTGGTTATTTAATTAGGATTTGCCCGAAGCGATAAGCTGATAGAAATAAAAAGTTCAAGAACAAAGAAAATTAAAGAGACTTGAGGCGAGGCGACCTACGAAATTTCAGTTTCATAAAAAGCGCGTTATTTGAATATGACTACGTCTTAGTTCGATAATTAAAATTGGTCCGTACCCAATGATTGGCAGTCTTGTGAAGCGGCAACTGAGATTATATTATACTAAATATACCCACAACCAATTCTATATCTAATTGAATAAAAGTGGAAAATTGAAAAATTTAATGTAATCTACATAATTGAAAACAGCCTAACTAAAACTTCAAGTATTCAAATTGGCGCATTTCCTCTAGTTTAATGTTGGTATGGAAGTGAATTTACGTACAAAAGAGCGGAAAAAATAATAACCACAGATCAAAGAAGCAAAATCAGGAATTCGTTTCAACCAAAAAAGCTCTTCGCTGCCTGCCAATGACAAAGCAGACTTGCTACTCATCAAATAGGTATTTTCTGCGGCATATCAATATCTGCTGCAAAAGAAAGGCGAAATGGGTGCTCCCTGGGCCTGAGTTAATGTTGAGGTATTAAAACAAATAGAAATGGTCGCGTTTTTCACTTTTCACAGCCTCACTTCCAAAGGGCTATAATTGTAAGGTAGAGTTGTCTTCCTTTAAATGTCATCCTTGGATCGAGGCAGAATAAATGATCTCAAAACCACCAAATATAATATATCAAATTATATTTCACTACGCATTTTCGTTCTACATATATCAGCAGAATTTGATTAACTTGTCATCCTTCCGGGCAAATATTTTAAATAGGATTCTGAAAATGTTATCGCCTCAATCCCAGCTAACAATGTGAATACATAAATGTCAAACGACATTAACTTTGACATCACCAGTCAGCGAAATGTGCCTAATATGCAATTTTAATTAGAACCGCGTAAAATTATATCAGAAAGTTGCGATTATATAGAATGCGACTATAAATTTTTACTGCTGGGAAAGACTTTTAATTTAAAATTTATAAAAGGGGTCGACGATCAAAGTCGTCAGCCTGTCGTCCCTTTAGGCACGTCGAGAATATACTCATACCGCCCATAAACGGATAAGTCCTAATGAACCACTTAACGTTAATTAGATGAAAAGCGTATACATATATAGCCCCTTAAACGTGCTAAATGTCACAGCACGCAGAAACTTTGTTTTTCGCTCTGCTCGTGCTAGTGGATCCCTTGTTTAAAAAAAAAATACATTTCAAGCTCGCATTAGTGAACAGAGTGCGTTACACATGTCAACAGTAATTAGTCCCTTTTCGTGATTGATATCTTTTTCAATTTTATATTACAGCTCGATAGAATTACTTACTACAGAGCAGGGCTATGGACCATACCTAGAGCAATGATTTGATATTCTTCGTCTTCTTTTTTTGTTCGGTTAATTTGGGAATTTACAATAATTTTTATTTGAGAGAAATCCTAAAATGTCGTTGTACAGTGTTCAATATGCCACAATGACTGGACTAATTGCGGCATACAAATATAGCACGTGGATTCCAATCTTATCTGCTTACAACAGAGGTACAAGCATTGAGTAGTATCCGGGGGATTTTATAATATCTATGAGAGCTTTGTCAGTTGGGACATGAAAGATAAAAGAAGAAAATTTAAATATTTAATAAATATTGTTAAAACTTCTAATTCTTATGCTAATTTTTTCTCTCATGGTTCAGGATATGTCAAAACTTATGTCCATAATTTATGCAGAATTTTCTCATATTAGATCTATTAAATAAATAAATGATTATACAACTTTGAAAATAGGAAAACTACTAGGGAATATACAGATATTTAAATCTGTCCTGATGCTGCTCCCAACCATACATCCGCATCTAGAAGGGAATAAAGTAGATGGCCATCAAGGAATTGCAAAAATATGTTCTCTAAAATATTGTTATGGAAGTGGTGACTGCACCTTTAGGAATATTGGAGCTTAGCCCCATTAGATTTGTTTTTTAAAAGGATTGCATTAAAGGCAAACAAAACAATCCATTACACAGATTTTCCCCATTCAAAATTTTATTCGAAACATTTTTTTTTTACGTAGAATGTAACAATGAAAACATCTTCTGCAACAATCTCTTCGAAATACTTTTAAAATTTTAGGATTACACACGTCATCAGTAGCACGTATGCAAATGACACAACTAATATTTTATATTTTTAGCAAATAAAAAGAATGGGAGAATAACCCGATTTTCCGGACATCAAAAGGATCTAATTCAGAATCAACAAGATCACGAACACTATCTACAGAAAGCGCTGCTATTAGAGAGGAAATTTCAAAAAATGTGCGGACTCTATCTGCTGTCTCCAGAATAGAATATAAGTAGGAAAATTATACTACACTGTTAGACGCGTTCTATTTGAAAGCCTCTTTTGCAATTTTGCACGTTATATTTCATTTTACACCAAATTTTACACCAAGTTCTAAACAAAGAGTTTAAGCTACAATCAATACAATATCAACGCGGTCTCAAGTCTCTACCACATTTACGAATCGGCACAGAAAAAGTCCTGCAGATTGCGTTTAAACATCTTCAAACACTGCTAGGAAATGTCCTTTCGAGTGTGTCAACTGTTAATTATGTTCTATTGTTCTATTAATATGCTTACAGCATCAGCTGTCTTAAACATACACAAACAGCTAACATTCTTCAAAACATCATGGAAGATCATCAAATATAAATAATTGTCTGGCCACGTTTCAATTCATTTACCCAATTGTAAATAATCTAAACCGATGGAGCATATTCATCATGCCCAAAATCCAACTCGAATTTGATATCGCCACAATTATACTCATTCAAAAAAATATATAAAAATAATTCTAATATCACCCTCTTTTAGCATCCATCATGTATGTAAGTGAATTTATAGGAAAATAATTAAAGATCAGTTTGAGCAAAAAGTTCGGAGTAGGATAATTTATAGTTTTATTCGGGAAATCAACCACGACAAATCGGCACCCTTATACAAAGAAGAAAAATATTAATTTCAATTATCTACCATAAAACTTTCATTATTTTCACATTTTCTGTAATTCTTTAACTTGTACTATACCTATACCAAAATTTTCAATATTATTATTTTCCACCTACATGATGACATTATTCCTCTAACTAATCTCATTAAGGATTTCTACATAGAACATTCCTGTCTGTAAGTCTGAATTGCGCTTAATTTTCACCACTTTCGAAATCAAGGCCTTCATGTACATATACCTACTATCCAGCAGCAACATGAAATATATGAGAATATGCTGTTCTGGAAGGAAGACGGTACTTGTGCGCCTGTCTATGTGCACCACAGAAAAGGAAAATTCGAGATAACGAAAAGTGAGCTTCCAACTTTTAGACACTGCAATTATCCGTTTTGTTCCTGGCAATTCATCCGATGTACAACACGCTCCTCATTAATCCCCACTAAGTGAATTAATGTCAAATACACTAATTATGGCTTTCACTCAGTTACCCTAATTTCTTCTTTCATTATGGATGAGTCAGAGAATTTTCCGCTGGTGTGGAATAGGGAGAGCACTGGTCTGATACTGGAGTTGTTGTTAGTTTAATAGTAATAATGCTGATGATTACCAGAACTTTTTTTTCAATTGTGTGCTTTTAATTCGTATTCTAAATTATAAAAACATTTTTTTATATCAACCACACGATTTTAACATAAACTAAATTATACCTGCTACCCAAAAAATGAAATCTGCTTAAAACCTGATCAAATATTTTGAGCTTTTAAATACGATTATAAGAATACAAAGTTCTAAATACAGAAAAAAAGGTCTACAAATGAACTCGTAAATATGGTAATTTCCATTTAGGAAGATTACGGGTAGTGTGAAATAATTTTTAAAATCTTATTATCTGATTTGCAATTTTAAATTGTTAAATCATAGCATACTTTACAACAAACTTTAGTACGAAAAGCTAAATTTCGATTTCGAAACTTTTTTCCATAAAACCACAATTATAATTTTGTTTAAAAAAAAACTATTCCACTTTGCAATACACTTCCGTTTCCTTTTAGATTATTGATTCCTGCGTTTGAAGTGTAATTTTACTAATTTTATATCGTAATACTCTTGAATTTTTACACTTTCCTTAAGTGTGTTTACAATATATGTTTTCTTATGTTTTATATGTTAAATTTACTTTACATATTCAAATCCAGAATTGTATACTTGCGTAAATAGTTCAAATTATGTATGCTAATTTACAGTCATTAGGTACATTAGAAATACATCTTTGTTAATTTTTGTATCGAAACAACACCGTTGGCAGATAATAAAAATCCAGTTTGTAAAAATAAAGTTTGTAATTGCAGGATTTTAAAATCTCAGCGCTAATTTTATAATATTATGTATCATTTCTCGAAGAAATTGTAGCAATATTAATTCAATTAGAAGAACTTAATCCGTCAAAACCTTCAACACATACAGCCATATTATATTACATCCAACCATACATTCATACAATCATACATCCATATGTATACAGTGGGTAGCACATGACTCATTTAGATTGGTTTGCGGCACCAAAATACCCTACTACCCCACTCAAACCCATTTGAACGCGGGCGGTACGGCGAGGGGTTATTTATTTCACTAAACAATTTATTTCCAGGCTTTCTTCTGGCATATTCTCCGCATCGAATGTTGTACACGATGTACGCTTTCCCTTGCTTGTTATTTAGTTAAAATTTTAATTGGCTCTCTAATTAATTTGCTTTATCTTCAGAGCAAATAAAAGTTTCCATGTAAAGGAGGAGAGATAATTAATTCAGGAAAATAACATTCACTAGCACAAGTTCATGGTTTCGACAATAAGAGCGAACGAACGAGAGCGGGTTAGAAATATTTTCTCAAGATATCATTAAATTCGTTAAAAGTTATTTTTATGTCTGCAAATATAATCAGGTATTACCTATTAATATTGCAGGAAGGGAATGTCCTTAAAGGACCCCGGAGCTATTCAAAATACTCTGTCTGTCTGAACCCCTAACAATAAGTCCTACAACGCAACGGTACAACGGTTTCCAACAGATTATTATTGATTCGAATTCTAACCGGAAGATGACTAATTTAATGAATAAGCTTCATAGAATTTGTATACGAAAAAATTCAAAAATAAAATATTAATTAGATCCTGATCTGTATCCATGGACGATAACTTATTATTAATTTTTCAACTCAATAAAGAAAATAAATTCAAACGTATTTTGAAATCATTTGTGTTTGTCAAAAATCCCTCCGTGTGTGGAGTTAAGGGAAGACGGGTTTGGGGACCTTGCTGTATTGCATATACTATTTCTCATTGCAAATATATTATGTACGTTAATAAAAGCATTCGGTCAAATATTAAAGTCTTCGACTCAATAAAGTTATCTCATTTTGGGATTTTTTGGGAATAGTCCAGTTGTTCCCGTAAATTGGATTTTAAATTAAAAATAAATGTTGGCGGGAGAGTCACAAAGCCTTCAAATTGCTTCCTTTGTCATAGGAAAGCTCTAAGCTACACGACATGTAGCAAAGCACTGGAAACAAATTAATTGCTTCTTCCATTGTAGACATTTGATTAGTTCGCAGGACATCTGAATTGAGTCATTTTTTATGCTACTATATACACAGACGACGAATCTCTATGTTGAAAAGTATACTGGGGAATCTGAACGTTGTTGCCAGGATTTTTGTTTGTATGCGCCATGACTGTCAAATCGAAATGTTTTATGGAAAAACATTTTTCAACAAATTCTGTTTATTATTAAGATTATACTTTTAATAGTTTTCTAATTAAGAATGTAATATTTAAGGTATTTTTTTATCGGGTATTGAATGGAATTATATTAATATTATTTTGTGCAATATAATTGTAACAAAAATTTAGTACAGAAGGTACCTAGTCATTATCGCGTTTACAATTTTAACGAATTTAATTGAACAAGTTTTGATGATAGAAAAAATTGCAAAATACGTGTACTTAGATATAACCATCAATCAAACGAATCTGAAGAAATTGTAACGAAACACAATACTTTTTCAATTTTTCGTAGGCTAAATTTTTGGAAGAGTATCACCGAAATTCTAGATTTCGATAAATCTTTCTCGAATCAAATTTGATAGTTAAAAAGAGAGAAAGCAGATGTGTAGCAAGAGTTCTGAATGGATGACACCTTCCACATATCATAATGCCATCAATAAAATCTTTTCAGAGATTGAATCTAAGAATATCGTAAGCAAAGCAAATCGGTATATCTGAACTCCATAAAGGATCTTTTTCTTTCCATGACTTAAGAACGTGTCAGATTTGAATTACATTTTTCTTTAGGTACCACCAATGTACAAATTAAAAAAGCTACACAAACATTGTTATGTCTATTATTTTTATTGATTTTTACGAATCTAATAATTAACTAACTGACTAATATGTGTAAATGAGATCTACAACTATGACTTTTTAATTTAGCTTTTTTTTACATATGAATTCGCCATAATTTCTACTAGAAAAATTAGTCTAAGACCAATTTTGACGATACATCAAATAAATGCCCGTAAATACATAGCAATTATATCGTTAGGTGGTTTTTCGCATTTCTTTCCAAGACGAATCGTTCTTTCACATGAAAATCCCATAAAACATGCTTCTTGCAAGAAATATTATTTCACCACTATCTATGTAGGTATCTAATATTAACATGGTTAATCCAATATTTATATGATTTGTGATAGAAATTAATAAAATATAAAATTCTTATAATATTTTCCGTTTCGAATGGATGCCCCACGATAAGACCAAAAGACATTTATGCAATAGCAATATCATCCCGAATTTAAAAGTGCCATGTTTACAATTTTAATTGCAGGCTTATAATAGAGAATGAGGAACGTGATAACGTATACGTTATAATTGAGGTCACAGTTTCCGTTTGACGTATTTTGGAGCTTTCAATACAAACTTTCTTACAAAATTGATTGGGAATACAAAATGAAATTTTTATCAACTCACTATTATAAAAAATTCACAATTTATTTAATGGAAAATGTTGAAAAATAAACTAAATATAAAATATTGAATCACCTTTAACTACTGCCAACCATATTTAACGAACTTTTTTTTTTTACACTCAATTTATGGGGAGGATAGAAGTTTTCTCCATCCACTAAATTATTTCAACTTCATCACCGCTAAAACCACATTTCGTGTTGTTCATATAGCTCAATACTGTTCGTAAATACACATTCGATACACACATTATCACACACATACATACACACACAAAAAATTCCTGGGATCCTATTTTAATTATTATTAAACCTATTGCGATTTAAAATTTAATTAGCTCGCCGTATTCCAAAGTCATTTAGCAAACTAATTAAAAACACTCCGATGCTCTCTGTTATCCCCATATTAAATGGCACCAGAAAGTGATTGAAGCCTCCACAAGGACTCAATTACGCCAGCAAGTTTCATATAATTAATAATTTATTATCACAAAGCGTTTAATTGGGGACAGGGATTTAACTTTATTTTTAATTTTCCGTTTAACTTTCCGTGTTTGGGTCTATATACAAACATTTATAGGCGGGGGGCGTACAGCCGGCGACAATTTTTCGTGTAATGATATTTGTTTTTTGCGATTTTAATAATCTGTTGATTGTGGCTTTTCCAAGCATTTCGAATGTAGCGACCTGTCCCAGAGAGACTTAAATTTTCCAATGTATTCATTAACTATACTCTATGTACACTATACTCTGCTGGATGGAATGGAATGGGTAGGTAAACGTATATTTAGTTAAAATTGAGTGCTCCGAAATTATAGTAAATAACAGATTAAATATCAAATTTCATTACAATTTAAAATGCTTATAATTAGTGGTGGCACTACTTTATCCAGCTTAATGCAAATATATATACATATATGCATATATCTTTGTTTAATGAAATTTTGGAAATTAAAAGAAATAATTATTATATTAATATTGTTCAGGATACAAGAAAAAAGCGTATTTTTCGAGAAAATATAATCCAAAATTTACTCAATTGTTACACTTATTAAGAACTGCCTTATGATTGACAGAGCTCATATTCATTTTCAGTTAAATCAGTTTCTGATACACTTTACAAATCCTCCAAACTTCGATGTCTGAAAGTACGGCTAACGTTTTCATGATATAATCCGGTATTTATGTACTTTCTCCTTGGAATAGCTAAATCTAGTGGAGCCAAGTTTACCAAAGCTATCACCATCATTTATGAATAAGATTTATGGATTAGAATACATATATTTAGTTCAGACTTAAGTACTTCAAGTAACACCATGGATGGTGAAAAACAACACTGTCATCATACCGGAGCTACCAGATATGTCATCTTGCGACATTTTCCTATTCATGAATATAAAGATTGAAAACATATTTGGCATAAGTGCATTATATCTGACGAAGACTCCTTTGCCAGGGAAAATATCATCAATATTGAAGATAAAATAAATGCTTTTTGATAAAAATGAAAATTCTCGTTATATTTTACCAATCTTAATAGATATGAATAAGAACACATTGGGAGAAAAGAGAGCTGCTCTTTCCAAACAATTTCCGAATTTGAGGGTATAGAAACAAATGTTAATTCCTGTATAAAAAGAAAACTTCGACCTTTTAACTCTAAAGTGAAAACTTTAGTACTGTACGGTTGAAAGATGTGGGACAACTTATCATGGCATGTGCAGAGTTGTATAAATAGATATTAACACATCAAGCGTAAACGAGAAAATGAACAATAGACATAAAAAGAATAAATAATAATAATATTGCTAAGCAAGGCCGGCCTCTAACCAGCAAGGAGCTAAAATTATTTTTGAAGGAAAAGCAAACTTGAGTAGGTACTACAGTTCCAACTTTTATCTTTCGTACGATTTAAAAAAAAAAAGAAGTTCAAAAAATTGTCCTTTGATTTGAGTCTCGCAATTAGAGTTATAATTCTTGAACTGTTTGATATATTAGAACTTTGCCTAAAATTTCATTGAAATCTCTCTTAATCGTTTCGGAGTAATGGCGAAAAGAACGAACACAAACAGAGTTTCATTTTAGTAGGTTTTGTTTGTCATATTTTTTTTTTCATCTCAATTACGTATACATACATATATACATGCAATTTCACAAATGCGAGTCATAAAAATCTCATCAAGCATTATTCTCAATAAAATTAAGAAATTAGCAACGAGAGCCATGTTCTTTTACTCGCAAGCCATGGCAACCTTTCATTTCCCTAATTGAAAGTAATTATATAAATCGACCGATAATTTCCTTTCATTCTATCAGTGAGGTCGTAAACATTGATGAGTTTAGCTTTATAAAGGTTAACTATGTATATATTGTATCATTACTACTCAGAACATGTATATCTATACATATCTACATAATATATTATATGATTGTGCAGTGACGATGTTCTGAACATGGATAACCCGCCACAAGGATGAAGAAAGAACGATTTTAAGCTCTGCAAATTTGATCCGTGAAGGAGTGGAAGGCGCATAAAGTGAAATGTGTGGAAGCCATTTAGTTGATTGCTAATTCCAAACTCACCAAAATTAATCACGATATTGCTTGGATATTTCAATAGGTATTTTTGCTATTGTCGAATAGATCTCATATTTTTTAATATATTTTCACATAAAGATTGTTATGGAGCTTTTAGTCTAGTCATCACAGTGATGCCAGGCCCCTAAGGTCTCTTAATTTTTATTTTTTTTTTTTTAGCTGGCATGTAAGCTTTGAATGAATAACATCTTTATAAGAATTGTATTTGATACTACACATTTCTTTCTGATGGTATGAGATCATAGCCTGGATGCACATAAATGGTAGATTCTGCTGGTTTACATATTTTGGACGCTTGCAACAGAAAAACCATATAAAGTAACGTTTATTATAAGTATGTAATGATCAAATCATGTGATTGCGTGTAGCTGGAATAAGGCGTACATAAAATACGGTTCACATCACACTGCAACCCAGTATTATAAATTATTTAGCACGTAACAATATTTATTGTCTTACAATTGCAGAGATTTACTCTAAGCAGACGAAAATCATTGTAAAACTTCATTGAACCAACCAATCAACAATAATGACTTTAATAGGAAATTTTAATTTTATTTAATCCAATAAATCAAAAATCATTAAATGAAGTCATTTTAATCCCTTAAATAAGATAATTTGTAATTTTTGAAATGATTAGAAGAACTGTATATCAAAGAATTTGAAACATAAATGTTTTAGTTGCTATTTAACACTCCAAAAACAGCATATTATCGAATAAAATTACTCTTCGCCATTTGACTGCTTCCGTTAACGATTTAAACACTCAAATCGTTACAGAAGAAAATTTCCCAAACCACAGACGCCAATGTCTGATATTATCCTGTCCCAGTTTTTTTTTTTTTTTTTTTGGCGGTAGTAATTTCATCGAATGTGGTTGGTTATCCTTCAAGTTAGACTGCTTGATGCCTTAGATGTACGCTTCCGAATGTCGCTGGAATGCTGGATATATTCCTGTCTGCCACGATTTGGCACTTCTTCTGAATGTATATAACTTTAGTAGAGTAGTACTCATGAATGCCAGCAAATGGATGTGATAATGTAATTGCTTTGTTTTATCCCGCACAGAGGAGAGCAAGTAGGGAAAGGATAAAAAGTTCCTTGAAAAATTGAATTAGATATAATGAATGAATCACAGTTACTAAAATGGATTGGTTATTGATTTTTATTTCATGCATATACAATGTACGTTGTATGTATGATGTACGATGCATGTGCAGTTTTTAAAGTTTTTTTAAATTTTAGTGACTATATGGAACTAACTTATGACCTAGCAACGAAATCAAAATTATTTAGTAAAAACTATACTAGAAGTATGGGAGCTTGTGTATGGGGATATTAGAGCTATAGTTACAAGATCTAAAATGTAGATTCAAAAAAGTCTAGTAATAAAAGTCCATTAATGAAAAAAACTGCAATAAACTACGTTATGCCGCCTCAAACTGGTTAATATGCACCCCATCAAAAAAGTGTAAAATACTTTGAGGAGCTACGTCTAAATAAGACTAGCATATTCCAAGGATTGGTTTTACGAAAGTACAGTAAAGAAGCTTCGTTATGTACTTAGTAGTCATCAGTTAATAATGTAATATGATCTTTAACAAAACGGACGAATTGAGCATAACTACAAAATCTGGATAATGGTCTGCTGTTAATTGTGTAGTCGAAGTTCAAGTCGTTCATTTTACGTAAAAATGACACTTGTTGCTGTTAAATGGAAGATCCTGATCAGTATAACAGAAAATCATTGAGTTGTTTGTAATTAAAATTCTAAAATATATAGATATTTAAGATAATCGCGTACATTCCCTAATCCTATCCCAACTCGTTCCTTCCATGCTGTGCTTTGAATCATAGGGTATCTCCTGAGATTGGCTTAATAATATAAAAATCAAAAAAATCATTCATGTAAATTATTAAAAGTAGCGGGCCAATATGGCTACCTTGAGCGACATCTGCGATACTACTTATTGAACTAGATTAGATTAGATTTGTGAACAATATCAACCGTTTAGGAGTTACAGGGTGATTAAGAAAAATAGCGCTAGTTTTTCACAAAACACCATGCAGTTAAAAGTTAGAGTTAAGAGCTTATTGTATGCAGAACTTCATGGCCTTTCCAACGACTGCTCAACCTGCCCCGTACCTCTCTCCTATCAAGAATTATCTTGTGTAAACTTAAAATTTCGGATTTTCTTACCTTTTTTTTACTTTGACCTCTATTTTTTGTTGCAAAACGGTCATTAACATGATTTTTTTTTATAAAAACTATAAACTGTAGACTCTGCTCTTTAATTTGACCTATCATACCCTATGTGCTAGGAGCGCGTTAAAGAGTTATTAGCTCAAAACCTATCCCCTACCCCCTTTTGACGCACCTCGTCAAATGAAAAGCATTGACAAATATTTGACGAATGCACACAGTGTGTAGGACTAGCTTAAGATACAATACTTTCATGTGTGTCGTTGCCGGCCCCCACTAATGCATAAAAATTCTAAAAATTCTAAAAAAAAATTCCAGGAAATTTCCAAGAAAAAATTTAGGGCTTCTTATATCAAGTCGAGAACCTTGATTTTATATTGGAGCGAGGCATTTCTGTGGGCCTCCCTTAATCGGGTCGAGACTAGAGCTAAGTATCCGGATAATTTACTATCCGGATTATTATTGATAATTAGGATCCGATTCCTCAAATCCGGGTATCCGCATCCCAACTGTCCGGATCCAGATCAAAACTATCCGGATCTGGATCCGAACTATCTACTATAGCACTGACATATAGACTGAGCAAAAAATGTCAAAACTTCCTTCAGATTGCATTGTTTCATTGGGAAAATAAAAATTTCATGATATTTTCATTTTCTCATTGAAACAACACAATTTTGGAGCTTTTTTGCTTAGTCTGGATTCGGATAGTTTGGATTCGAATCTTAGGAATCGGATAGTTCGTAGATCCGGGTATCCGGATGTTAACAAATCCGGTTGCTATTTTCAGCTCTAGTCGAGACATCGTCAATTTTATTTTCTATATGCTCGTACAGCTTATCCTTGAAAACTGTTCAAAATGGTACAAGTGGAGCCATCTGATATTATAAGAAGGAAGCATTTTCGCAATCACTATATATTTTATACACAAGGGTGGTACATAGATTTCTTTCCTTCTCCCGTCTTACGAAAAAGACGCAATTTTCCTAATTTAGCATTTCTAGATTGACTCCACATTCACATAGTATTTCAACTAATTTTAACGATTCACTGACGAACACACTATATAACTTGGACTTCCTAATAAAAGTTTTTTAATTAAAACAAAATATTTTATGACATCTTGATAACGTTGCTGGTTATAGTTGATAAAGAAAATCGAAATATCACACAGGGAACAAGAACATAAGTGGAAAATTAGAAAACCCTCTGGCACGGGATCCTTGTGCAGAACGTCATCGGGCAAAAAGCAATCTTTGGTTTATCTCAAATAACTTGAGCAAACCCCACTTTATCTCGTCTAAATCCTGCAATTTAACAAATTTTCTAGTTCTTTGTAGAACAAACATTTTCCTTTGCTGTAAATGCCACAAGATTTGGTCGGAATTGGTCATTTAAAGTAGATTTGATGCCAGATAAAAAGTAAAACAAGAGTCGGAGATTCAGAAAGGACTCGAAAGCAAAAAAAAAAAAAAGCACCCTTAAGAAGGAAAAATACTAAAAGGAAACTGGAGGAGGCAAAACAGTGAACGTCTCAGAGCTAGTTCATCTTGAATAAAGTGGGGGAGAATGAGGTGAGACATTGGGATCCAACAGAGTCCCAACCAAATGGAAAGAAATTAGATAAAAGTTTATTCGTTGATTTCTAGAATTAGTTAGACAAGAAGGGGAGAATCGGATGAAAATTGCAAGAATCGGTCACCGAAGGCTACATAAGTCACAATGTTCATTCGTCTGCCTGTCCGTCCGTCAGAGAAGCTCTCTCCGGCCCCTATGATATATTCCATCAATTGATTGGCCATAAATCAAAATCAATCGTAAACCAGTTCTCTGTATACCTGAGCTGTGTAAGCGCGTCTGCACAGGTTGCTGCTGCTGCTGCTGCTCAATGCTTTATTGTTGGACATAAAATAGAAGTAATTTGAAGATTAGCTTTTATTGACATATTCAATCCCTAATAACACTTGGTAGCACCGTCAACCCCTGCGGCCCACTGGGACAATAAAATATGATGATATCTCAATAGAAATCATCGTCCCTTTCAGATCCTTAAATGGTCCAGGGGTGTTTCTGGCGATGAACAGAGGGAGATTTTACAGATATATGTTCACTTTTATGCGGTAGAGGATGGGGGCGGGATGCTTCTCTCCACAACAGCATCCACATTGGATGGAGTCAATAAAAAGTATAGAAAGATATGTAGTGTGGACGGAACATTTGGGAGTATATTGGTAAAACAAAAGGATTATTGACACAACCATATACGAGATGGCATTAGGATGACGACCGACGAGTTTAATTGAGCTCACAGCTTATTCGGTATTTTTGAAATACGCTATAACTTTTGTAATATATGAAATTACTTATTGTTGAATTGATAAGTGTAATTTGACGCCTTATATTCAGACAGAAAGAATATGAAAAATTCTGCCTGTCCTCATAAAAGGCTAAGATTTTTATTGTTGACATCATTTTGGTGTTTGGACTTTCAAAATAAATTTGATATGTGAAATGGAAGGGAAATTAATTATTTGTCTAATTATACATGAAAAGTTGTACTCGTTCTTCTCACTACTATGTATTTCATTACCTTCATGAATATTCCAAAAACATCGAATATACTCGCTGAAACAGATTCGCCTACTTACAGTTTTTTGTATAAGGATTCGAAAATCGTAAATTTATACCGATTCGCTAGAATAAGAACGGTTATGGGTAGGTCGTCGCCATGGCCCCCTTGAGGGGCTTACTCTTTACTGGGTATTCAGCTGTAGCAGTTTTCAATCTGCTCTATCTACTCAAGTCCCCCCGGAAATATATTAACAACCAATCTGGGTATGTGTAGCTGTTGTATAACGATATCAAATTAACGTGCTTCAATTTACCGATGGATGGGGGAGTTCTTTATTAACATTTCTTCACAAACATATACCGTGTTTTATTTTCCTTTTTTTTCTCCCATATCCAGGGAAAAAACATTTCAAAACTTGCGCTGAAATATTTTGCATAGAGACGGCAAATGGCTTAATAGACGCAGACAGATTTAAGGATCATACCTACATATATACATGTGAAATATTTTTCAAAAAAAAAAAAAACCACCAAAATTTAAGGAACAACATTTGCTCTTTTTTCGGAAATGGATCCTTTTCGATGATTCCTTCACATATCCTTTTCGTTTTCCGTTTCCTTGTGACAATAATTTATTTTTGCACCAATAAAAGAAACTTTCAAAATGATAGCCACGAAATTTTCAATTTGCCAATTTTCGAACTTAACGGGCAGACAAACAGAAACTTTGTATAGGATACCTTGGATTTAATTTATAATTACCTTTCAACATCAGTAAGGCCAAAATGTTTCTTTAAATTTTTGCCGCAAAATTTGTAGAAAACAAATTCGCTAAAGTTCTACTCTGAATTGACCACACAGATAGGCGAGCGCAATATAAAATCCTCAAGTCGACGAAAATCAGGCATTGGGAAGGAAAAATATCACGCGAACAAAACAATATGGGAACGAGGTATATACTTTATAATAATTAGCACAATTTGCTTATATTTTTTTGGCGACTTAAACGAAATTCCAAAAAGTTTTTTAAGACAAAATTTTCGTAAAAAAGATAAAATGGTTATTTTGTCACGAGTGCCTCCAAGCTTTTAAAGTGCAATATATACGGATAATATCTAAAATCTACATAGATCAGACTAGATCGGATAGAAAATATATGTGAAGTCCGAAAATATTTAAAAACTCATTTCAAAAGTTTTGAAGTATTTCTTGTGGCAGTATTTGACAGTGTTTCAATTGTAATAAAGAAATAAGTTTTTTTATAAGTAAATTTACAGGCAAATTTAAATTTGTTTATATGTGAAGAAGTTAAAGTTACAGTTAAACCTAAAATGAATAAAAAATCACATGTAATAAAATGTTATTGTTGGGGGAAAATATAAAGGAAAAATCAAAATCATAGAAACTTACGTCTCTCTTCCCATATTTCGTGAAATTAATATCCACCAAAAAATTTTTTTTAATTGCTGTATTTATTTATCGAAGACGCCACTAACATGCTCACCAAAAATTTGTTTCATTTTGAAAAGCCGTTCGGCAGCGGCGATTTCACAAATTTTAAGGCTGCAGAAATAACTATGCACTTTTTATTTTAATTCACAGTAATTTTACGAATTAACAAGAAAAAAACACACCGCACTTTTTAAACTTATTTTATAATTTTATATTTCGCACGTGTAATTAAAAACTCGCGCACGTAAATATCAATTTTGTCTGTTAAACAATCTCTTTTCATTATGTTAACTTTTATTTTCATTTTAATTAAAGCATTATACGAAACAAAGGACAGATTCACTCTACTAGAAAAAATTAAAAGATCATTTTGATACATGTGGAGCCACATACTGAAAGAAAACTTAGACCGCTTTTTTTATAGGTAGTTCTGATTTCGAAATAAAAATTAATAATTAAAAATTCTGATAATCTCCTCATTCTTTAACATTTTCTGTCTGTATTTACACACAATCAAAATATTTTTCATATTTCTATACTTGAAGTTGGTAATTTCCCGTTATATTTTCTCTCGACCATATTTTACTCATTACCGAAAATCCTAGGTAATCATGAATTTATATGCAATTGCAGAGAGGAATTTCCTGATCAGTAAACAAGTTTTTAATATTTTATCAGAGAATCCGAATAGAATTTCTGTGGGACTAACAAATTACTTTGAATGTGTTGTGTTTGAAGTAGAAAATAGAATGTTTTTTTTTTATCCTATTTTTCAATGTGTAAATGATCTAACATTGCAGAGGCAATCAAATTAGTTGTACACCTACCTACTGTACGCTATTCAATAATGGGAAATTAATACGAGTATGTGTGATTGTATGGTAGGCACGGCACGAAGTTTTAACGAATGAGAGAACAAAAAACAGTTTTATTGAGAGCATTGAACATGCGCTTTTTGATAGTAGTGTATAGATAAATCGTATACCAAAAAGAAGGTAAACTTGTAGTTACATATATATTCTACCACACCTATGGTGGTCACTACCATACAAGAATTTAAAACTGATTATTCTAGAATTTTAAAAAAGATTAATATGAAAAAATAAAATAAATAAATTTAAGTTATTTAGTTTAGCCTCTCATTTTTTTCATGTTTTGTTTCGAGAATAATAGCTAAATTTCAAAAACTGAAAATATTGCAAATCACTTCAAATCAGCTAATTTCGGTACCCCTGGTGCCATCTGTTGATAGGAAATTCAAGATATTATATGGAGATCTACTCGTCGATTTGCTGAAGTTTGCGGCTACTTTATTCTCTATCATACATATATTTTCTCTTTCAATTATTTGGTCGCCTGTATGCATGTTTGGTGGTAATAAAACGAAAGTCCGTACTATGCAGAACTGCAACTATGTTTTATTATTTGAAGATCATTTATTAATTTGAATGTAATTATTGAATATTATAAATAATAAGACCTTTTTTCATCTGTTTCTTGATAATGTTCTCAGCAACATTTTTTCTTATAGTGAATTCTTTTCTGCGGTTCGGTGTTAACACTGCCACCGAATCTGTCATTCTCGTGCTCTTTTCTTCCCTACTGGTATGGTGGGAAGAAAAGAGTCGGGAAATGACAGATTCCGAGGTGGTGTTTACACCGAGTCGCAGAAAAGAATTCACCATTAGTTTTGTGAAAAAGTTTTAACGTTTACAGTAGGATGTGCAAATACTTTTTATTGTAAAATCCTCCCAATCAATCAAGCAATCAACTGTTCAAATATTAGTCATAATAGTACGGTAATCCCTGATGATTAATTATGGGATAGGCGGTGAGTGTGATTTTCAGAATAAGCAAAGGAGTCTAACTTTTTTCGAACTCACCAAGAAGTAAAAATCATGAGGATACATTCTCGGTTTTTACAGCAAATGAATTTTCTTAAATCAATTCTATTATGTGTGCTGCAAAAATAACAAAAATGTAGCACGATTACAGACAGACCCAATCTAAAGCAATATATTTATTTTTTATTTGTGAGAGGTGAGTCTAGAAGTCTTAAAGTGAATTTTGCGTTTGGTTAAGGTAAAAAACAATCTCTCCAAATTCTAAGTCGTAAGTTTGTCCAGAAAAACAACAACAAATACTAAACGTATTCATATAATTTTTTATTTTTATTTGGGAAGTCTACTGTCGAAATTTTCAAAATACTTTCGGACTAAATTTCTTTTGCTAAGTTATATTATCCACAACAACAATTCATATCTCTTTTGAAAATTTTATAAGATAAGGGAAATTAATTTAAATAAAAAGGCAAATAATGATTACACAATTAATGTTTCAGGCAAACTTGAATGAATTAAATGGTCATAAAATTTAAAAAAAAAATTTTAGTTAGCTAATGGAATAAAATAACATCTGAATCTCGTAAACTGATCATACTGAACACAAGAGATCTGGATGTCTTCATCAAATCTGGACACTTTCAGATCTAAATAAGTTAAATTCGTAAAAAAACAATCATATTTTACTTTAACTTTCAAATCATCTTTCAATCATCTTCCAGAAGTGTTATTACTGACTCTCTATTAAATCAATATCTTCAAATATTTCCAAATTGTTAGTTTTCGTAATAGCATCTAGCCAATGGATCGATGATCATGAATCTTGAAACCAACTCAATTAATTTATTTTTAAAACTCCTAGCAAAATTACAGAGATGGGGTTGAGGGTGCTCGTTATCTTATCATGGAAAATGGGAAGAAACTAAATATATTTCTAGTCAAGCCATGTGTTTTATTAAAAAAAAAAGAAATCGATCAGTTTTCGTGTTCCCTGATATTCTCTGACTCCTCACGATCAGTAGAACTGGTTCGTGCACCTACTGTTTTCGATCAGTTTTAAGCAAATATTTTAAAAAAGCTTCAAAGATCTCGTCGTTAGTCGTTGGTTGCGTTTTCAGCCATTAAAGTTTATTTATGCCCATAAATATATGTACTCAAATATGCGAATGTATTGTATCTACTACATTCATATAGTTCCATAAAATAACCTGACTGTGTTAATCACACATTATAGTGTGCTTTCCGTCAAGACTATATTATCTATAGAAACATATATACGTAATACTTAAGTAAGTATAATCACCGCTATCATTCTGTAGCTATTCTACCAATCAATCTAAAAAAACAAGCATGAAATAGCACCATCGTCGTCACTGTTCTTGTCGTTCTCCAATTAAAAAAAAAACAGAAAAATATAGCGATTTCAAGCAAATGTTAATTTACTCACTCCCAAGAACACACGATCAGTGCGGTTGCGGTCTCAATTCAGTGCAGTGAAATGCCGACCGCTGATTAAGCTACCACCACGCTCACTACTAACTCTACCGTGTGTTTTTCTGTATAAGTAAAGTGTTGTCCGAAAATTATCTATTATCTAGATTTTGTGAGATCGTCAATTAAAATTTTGCCCTAAGAGGTTTGTGCGATATTTTTTTTTATATCTTGGCGCTTGCGCTTAGAGCCTATTTCAAAAATAACTGGATAAATATACCTAAGTAGAAGAGAAAACGATCCCGGTCACGATCACATTATAAGATAAAAATAAAATTTATTTGCAAGTGGTCTTTTTAGAAGCAGCTGGACAATACGCGATATGGTGGTCTGTCAGAATATCAAAAAATCGTTTGTTTATCTTTTTATGGAAAGATATGCGTGGTAAATAATATATGCGCATGTGTTTATCTGCATAAAATATGTTTCTGTACAGGTTTGAGCAAAAGTGAATTCCGGCCGGTTTTTTTTGTTTTGTTTTGTATACATACTTTCCCTTTCTTTTAAATTCCTTCTTTATTTTTTTTTATTGGCGAGCAAGTTATTCTAATTTTAGCAAATCTAGCAAAAACACGTGCCTGATCTACCGTAACATACGGAATAGTGTCAATCAATTTCTCCGTTGACAATGAATGACTATAAATCAAGGACTATACATAAAACTGCTGCAATATTTAAATGAAATTTATAAACGTGTTTCAAATATCAACATATCATTTCACACAGTTCTTTGTGTCCATACTGACGAACGCACATGCATCTATATATGCATGTAAATGACGTAATTATTTTTCAGTGTAGTAAATCAGTTGAACTTTTTATGACCGCGTTTGATTACTGCAAACAATAATTATTAAGAAAACTAGTTTTTGCTCGTTTTGATATTATAATTTAAATTTTAAGTCAACACTTTTTTTTCTAAATCTTTGTTTTGGCTAAAAACAAACAAATTTCTATATAAGCATCTACGGAATATGAACGTGTTTTTGTTATGTGTAAAAAAAAAGACATTATTCAACAAAATATAAATTGCAGTACTGTAATTAACCCCGCTATTATTACTCATGGAATGTTAATACAGTTATTGTGCAAAAGAAACTAAAAACTTTAATTTTTGAAAGTAACGTAAATGTCATATCGCTTTTTTCAATACCCCGTTTTTTTAATTCAGTTTTATAAAATTAAATTCAATTCAATGGAGGCATGCGCCTTTTACTAAATTTTAGATAACGGGATTTTTTGGAAAACAATGGAATTTTTGAAAATTAATTTATTTGATTATGATGTGATACGTGCTCTAGTGCGAAATAAACAGGTTCGACAGCCTAAGCTATGGCTCCCACAGAAAAATGAAGTTCTTACAAATTACAGTTGAATATTATTTATATTCAAGCCCAAAAACAAACTCAAAAACTCAATAATTTTCGTAAATTTACTACACTTTTTTCACATCATTAGAAAGGGAATTTCAGGCAATTTGTTATCATTCGCATTGCAAATATTTTATAAAAAAAAAAAGCGCTAAACAATAAACCAGGCAAGGAGATAATTTCGCGGATGCATCGCGAATGTAGAGTGCGAGTTTGAATTCCAATCATCAATGCGATTATATTTTACTTGGGTAAAGTAGACTCTAAATACTTAAATTATCATGATTTTCCAATTACATATGTACATGAGGTTGAGAACAGATAAATACGAGTGTCATCTATTTCTTAACAATGGCACCGCTTTCAGATTTTTTTCCATTTCTTATACATGAAAATTGTCAAAGTTCAAATCAACTTGCCGAGATTTGTACCGATGGCCTCTTGCCTCGTAGATACAGTAAATAGCTAACCACTAAGGAATCACGAACGCAGACTACATTAAGTGTAATAGATGTCTTATATGGGTACATTACATTTTTAATGAGTTCATAAGGCTAATATTTAGCATTTTTTTCGGATACAAAAGCTTTCTCTAGTATGTACGTTTTGTTTTTTCATAGAATTTTGCTTTGAATTTTTATTTATTTTTTTTTTTTTATTTAGATGAATAAAATCGAACAATTTCTTTGCGGTATTTACAAAAAAAAATTGTGCGAAAAGGCGTTTAGCTAGAGAATTGAAATTTTGTACAAATATAGATCGAAAATCGGCGAAATCAGTTAGCTTCTTCGTAGGATTACTATAGTGTCTAATGAACCGCCCTGTTCGGTGATATTTTACTCTATCATTCAGAGCTCACTTAAAATTATAGCACTATTTGACTTTGCCCTCTATAATTATCTTTTATCACACACTTAAGTAATAAGAGCATAAAGAAGTTAAAAGATCACCTATCACGGAGATTTTAATGTCTTCTTTAGGTATGTCATATTATAAGTAATAATTTTTAACCAAAATTTTAAGACACGTCAGCCACATAAATAAATTTCAATGGGGTTAATTAAAAGTAGCTACATATAAGGTAAACATTGTTACAGACAATATTCAAGGGTATCTATCTACGTAAATTTTAAAATATAATTTCATTTCACAATTATAAAAATTCATATTTCTCTATAACTTTGCAAATAATTAATCATTATATGGATCGCAAATCCATGTTGGTTTAAAGACAGCTCCAAAAATATTTAAAATAGCGCTATGAATCCTGTTGGATTCTGGGTAGATAAAATTCTACATTGTTGCTATTCGTTTTCAATGCAATTAGACTCTATAAATACTTTGTTTTTATTTAATCAAGTAGTTACCTACCTACTTAAAAATAAAACATTTCCCTGGAAGGCTAGTTTTACGCCGCATTTTATATTCTAAACAATAATAAAATATCATGAAACTTGGTTACCATTGGACGGATAAAAATAAGTCGATTAGGAGGTAGAAGGAGGTTAATAAACATTTGGCCTTAATATTTTACGAATCACCCTATAGCTCCATAACGAACACCCTATTATGATGATAAATTAATATTGGATAGAAAATGCTTGCTGCTTTAAACAAAGTCCATAAGCATAGACACTCTAATAACACAAATAAGTAAATAAACAGATAACGAATCGAATAGAAAAATTGATAACCAGAAGACAGATACATGTTGCGAGTCAATTAAAAAAATTTTAAACGTCTCGCTCGAATAAAAAATCGCCGATGTCTCGACCTGGGGACGGATTCACTAACTCGGAAAGTTGTGGAGTTGTGGAGATGAGAGTTCTTTTGCCACTTAACTCTCATTCGGGATTCTGTGACTCGTGGAATTTGTATTGAGATTTACCAAAGTCTCTATTCAACTCGGCAAAACTCTCGGCTGCGTTAGTTGTGGAGAAGTAAGAAAAATATTTCTCAACTGACAGTATTGTCTGCTTTTATTGTCCTTTGTGAACGTACCTATTTACCTAGGATTTTCAAATTGAATTATGTTTTCACTGCATATCCTGGCTATGTTTACAAAAACAAATTATGGGAATCTTTGCAATACTTACAGAGAAATAAGGATTTTGGTGTCTCAAGGTATACCCGCTAAAAATTGTAATTCACGCGAAAATGGTCAATTAGGTCATCTTCCAGTACAGAATAGATGCTATGAAAATATGCACGTTAAACCTTGTATGTAAGATGAAATAGCATCTACATTTTGTCGCCTAAATAGATATGTAATTAGTTTTTGAGTCCGGTAAATAGTTTTGGAGATAACGGCAAACGAAATGAATTAGTCCTTCTTAAGTTGAAAAAATTGCCGTTTTTTAGTACAAAAATGGACATACTTTCAACTCATCATTATGAAGAAGTGGTAAGTCGGGGAAATTCACTCTCCATGAGAAAAATGTTCACAACAGAGTAGGTACTAATGGTTGTGAAACAAAGAACGGAAGAAATATATGCAAAATATAGGAACTGGGGTGTATATGACCCAAGTGCAAAAAATCCGTCTTTCGGCGGTAAAAGTCAGTTATGAAGTTTAAATGATCAAAAAAAACTACACCACTCGATTACCGGCTACTCCCTCTTTAATTTGATACCAAACATGACGAATTTTGGACAACCCCCCAACCCCAAAAGCCCCTACCCCAGAAATTGTTCACCTATATTTTTTTACTCTAGTCGTAAATCCGTAGGTAAAATCCCCAATACTCTACGACTCTCCCACACAGAGTTAGCTGTCTTTCAATATTTCGGTACTTCTCACGTTTTCTTTAACTCTCCTAGTACCTATGTTAGAGAATCTCGAATGGAGAGTTAGGGAGGTTTAATCGGGTAAAACGAAAATTCTCATCTCCCAAACTCTCCGAGTTACAAGAATCCGACCCTGATATAGGAAGGCCTCAATTCTGTCATAGAAATTTTCTGGAAATTTTTTCTTAGAAATTTACTGGAACTTTATTCCTTACAAGTTTTATGCATTATTGGAGGCTGATAACGGCAGAAGAAATGAATGAATATGCGCAATTGGACGCCGACAAAGGCACAAATAAAAATAGTGTATCTGAAAATAACTCAGCCACCAAAGGGATAAAAAATTCTACCGAAACATTTTCTATAAATTTCTAAAACAAAAATATTTCTTCAAAAATGCGTATGAATTGTAAGAAAAAATTTCCAGTAAATTTCTTAGAAAATATTGAGGGCTTTCCCACATCACGACGAGGCATTGTTGATTTTATATTGGACCGAGGCATTGCATTGCTCTGGTAAAAGATAGAAACTTGGGTGTGTGCCTGAGCATTAGGAACATTTTCTGTTAATAACATTTCTTAGCTACAATTTTCGTCGTAGCTAACTAACTTGGTTACCAGAAATGTTGATAAGGTTTTCATTTTTTTGATATGCGTTCTTCTTCTATATATTATATTTATTTATTTGTACTAATGACATACAAAGGCTGGACACGTAGAACAAAAACGCAGTAACGCTTTTCTCGAATATAAAATAACAATGGCTTGACGATGCCTCAACTTGACACTTGATGACGTAACCAAAGAGTAAGATAATGCCTCGCTCCAATACAAAATCAACGTAGTAGAAGTAGCTAAAAGTTGTTCATTTCAACTGCCTTCGACGGGTTTAATTGCGCTAGAAAAATAAGAGCATATTGTTAAAAGTTAGATTTTACAAGAAAGAAAACGTCCCTCTATCGCATTTTCTATTACACACTATAAATCTCTCTACTTGAGAGCAGTACCAGCACAATTAAAAGAATTAAATGACTGGTCATTCACCTACAATGTTCGTTTGTTAAATAAAATCGCAAATAGAATGGACATTACCTAACTCACGCTATCACTTAAGTAGTAGCGCCATGCCATTCTGAACAAAGGTTAGCGAATAAATTGAAAGATTAGAGAGAATCAAAATTCTTTCCATACGTCGCCGTTTTTTTTTTTTTATTTTGTGTACCCGTTAAAGGTGATATAAAACAAGAAATGTCTTCTAGAAACTTGTCTAGTCGATTTCCTTAACTCTCTAACAAAGCTTTCTACGAAAAAAAAATGGTAATTATGCAATTATTGCTACTATTAATTAGCTTGAAGCCAATGAAAATTCTGATTTTTTCCGATATTTTCACAGAACAATGCTTTTATCTCTATCTTTATCTATCTGAACATTCACATGAATGTATGTATATGACAATGTGTAATGTAAATAATATTCTCCACACCAGGCTATTAAAAAAATCGACTTGCTATCAGTATTCTCTTTATCAGTATCTTTAGATACTACACTTTAGTTGTTGTTGTTTTTTTTTAACTCAACAGCTCCGACTGCGATAAATCGCTATCGACACGTTTTAATATAGATGACCACTATAAAATGAAGTTCCTTTCCTCGATCTTTACACCGTTTGATATTGATATTCTCCTCTTATCAGTGAATTAATGATAAAACCAAGTTTTTATAGTCAAAGCAAATTTAGTTACGACTTTTTCTTATATACATTATTTTATTCAGTTGTGATGACGGCCGAAATTGAGGAAAGTAAAGTGCGATATAGGCGCGCACAAAGTGTTACGCGAGCTGAAGAAATTACAACCAAAGAACAAAAACAAAGGAGATCACAACCGGATAAACCGTAAGATACAGAATAAATTAATAATAAATTAATAATAAATTAATAATAACTTACATTTTAGATGCCACCGTCCAAGAGATTCATTATTTTCATGGAGTTCCGGTTTCGAAAATTTCACAGGCCTTGTAAATTGGGCTTTTCTTCTTCTGACAATGGGTGGATTTAGGCTGTGTTTAGAAAATTTTATAAAGTTAGTATAAACTATAGTATTAGCATATATTTATTTAGAATGTTGTAATTTACTTTTATTTTATTTATTTTATTTTATTCGCTTTCTTTCTTATAGATATGGAGTCCGAATAGATCCAGTACAATGGTTTGTGGTTCTAAGTGGTAAAAATGAAGGTGAAGGACATCCATCGCTTATATTGTATTTATGTGAGTACTATAGTATATAAAATTTACTTCTTACTTTTGTAATTCTTGTACCTACTGTTATTTATTCCAATTGATTGAGTAAGTAGATGCCAACAATCTAAGATTTGCTTATACTCATCAATTCGAGTGAAATATTCTCTGATTGCAATGATGCAACATTGAAATCACCTAATTCTTGGCAATAGCGCTCAAAGTAGAAAATTTTTACAACGCATTTATTTATGCAAATCGTATATGGCAAGAAAATATACAATTAAAAGAAATAAGTTTATATACGTTATGTTAACATCACTTTTCGATTTTATTTGACTAACAATTTTGCAATGCAAATTTCGTTGTATTTCTACAAAATTAGAATTTAGAATTAGTGCTACAAGAGAATGCGAGATTGAATTGTTAATCAGCATGGAGTAGATGTTGGGAAGGTTTATAATCCGACCAACAAAGTAAACTTTCTTCTCAGGGTTCTGACATTTTAACTGTTCTAGTTATTGAAGAGAAAGCAACAACATTTCCGCAATCAAGATAATCGAGGTTCAATTTTTCGATCAAAAACCAGGAAGTATAATGACTATGCGCAAAAAACATTCTGGTAGAAGGATGAAACCGCACACATTCATTATCCAGCTATCGAGCATACGAATTAAACCTTTATTTATATCTTAAATCGACATTATAATGTTTTCCGCAATTTTAAATTTTTTCACATTACATTAAATGCATATTTTGTTTCAATCCAATTTGAATTCTCGACCACACGTGCACGTGCATTAATGAGATCGTATTTTTGTACAGATAGTTAACTTGTGCTCCTGTAAGGACACAAGAATTACTAATTTTATATTAAACGATTGGGTATGTTTAATTTTCCTGAATGCTTTGACAGCTTCCTGTCACAATACTACTGTAATAACGGTTCAAAGTTAATCGTTAATAGATCAAAAATTGTATGGTCTTCATGGGGAGCAATTTTTGTTAGTCCCAATGTTTCTGCAATCACATGGCTGCTACATCATCTATTTTATTAACCCTTTTAATCTTAAATTACTTTAGAATTTTTTTACACGGACCTATTCAATTTAACAGCTATAAAATATTAGCACAGATAGAGAATGACTGCGATACCGAAACCAATGCAAATGAAGTTATCGACACACCCACACACAGTCCTTAAGGTCAGATGTGGGATGCCAAGACCCCTGAAAGATACCTCGTCCAAGTCACGAAGTAGAAATGGATATGGAGCAAAAATGCTAGTCCAACTTCTGCAATGTCGCTTATTTTTTTCTTATACGGAAATGCAACAACCAATTAAAATTGAAACTGTCACACATATATTGACGAAGCTATCATTCATACGGAAATATTGTCTCAAAGGAATTTTAAGCTTTGTTCTTTACCTTTCCAATTAACAACATTTTTAAAAAATTTGATTGAACCGATGAGAAGCAAGGATTTCCTCGCAAAAATAAAACAAAAACAACATGACTGTTGGTGAGATATGATTCAGTTGCGAGATCTCGAATACAAAGCAGAGCAAAAACATAAAAATTCTCTGGACAGATATTTTTCCAATACTGAGTTTTCTATATGTACTAAATATACACTTAGTGTTAGTACCTAGCTATTGATTCATTGCATATTTGAAGGAATTTCTGAATTTTTCAAATTATTCTTAAAATTGTATTTCACAGATTCTATAGTGCCAATCACAATTTGTCTTCTAATAGAAAAGGGCCTATCTGTAGTAAGTAATACTTTTGTATTAAATCAAATCTATACATCTAACAAGATAATTTCAGGAAGTGATACATGAAAATGCAGGAATGTTTTCTCATATTGTTAATATAATCGTCCTTGTGATGATACCAATGGTTGTTATACACGTCAAAGGACATGCATTTAGTTTGAGTAAGTATATAAATAAAATAAATAGAACAAACTGAGCTTAATAATTCTCATTATCTTTTCTATTTTTTAGTGGGAGCATCATTTGTATGTTTTCTTTATTCTGTACTTTTCTTAAAATTATGGAGCTATGTCCAAGTGAACATGTGGTGCCGACAAAATTTACATGAAGAAGCAAATAAATCAAAACACCGCCGACCAAGTATTTCAATAGCAGAATTACGTAAGAAAACTTGTTTATGCTTAAACTTATTTCAAATTCTTAAGAGTGACTACCTATATAAAAAATTTTAATTATATTTTTAGAACATCCAAATGGTCACATAGATGAGCACGATACTCATGATGAAAAAATCAAAGAAATTGTTCAGTACCCTGACAATTTGACATTTAAAGATCTTTTATACTTTTTGTGTGCACCAACACTTTGCTATGAATTGAACTTTCCAAAAACAACAAGGTACGAGATTCAAAAAAATTAATGCAGATCAGCACAAATTTATAATTTGAAACTTTTAGAATACGAAAAAGATTTTTACTTAAAAGAATTTTGGAAGTCGTCATTGGTATAAATGTAGTATTGGCAGTTTTTCAACAATGGATGATTCCATCAGTCAGGAACTCTTTAGTTCCCTTCTCAAATATGGATTTCGCCAAAGCAACTGAAAGAATGCTTAAACTCTCTGTAATTAAAAACAAAATACATGAAATCCACTTAATAAAGACAATACAATCATTTTCAGATACCCAATCACCTGGTATGGCTCTGTGCTTTCTATTTAACATTCCACTCATTTCTAAACTTGGTTGGTGAATTGCTACACTTTGCAGACAGAAATTTCTACTGTGATTGGTGGAATGCCAACAACATTGATACCTTTTGGCGAACATGGAATATGCCTGTCCATAGGTAAACTAGAAAGTGATATAAAATTCATATAGTAACTTGAAAATAAATTTAACCACTTTTCAGATGGTGTGTAAGGCATTTATATATTCCCATCGTTGAAGTTGGATACAGTTCTAGAGTTGCCTCGATAATAGTATTCTTCATAAGTGCTTTCTTCCACGAGTATTTGGTAATTATCCATTTTATTTTTTGTAATTGCAAATCAATTCATTATCAACAATCTATATCTATCTATATTTATGTGTCTTTTACAGGTCAGTGTTCCATTAAAAACATTTAAAATCTGGGCATTTATGGGGATGATGGGACAAATCCCCTTATCAGCAATATCGAGATTTATGCAAAAAAAATTCGGACCCAGATGGGGAAATATGGTGGTGTGGGCCTCAATAATTCTTGGCCAACCGCTTTGCATTATGATGTATTATCACGACTATGTCATCACACATTATAATGAGGTTCTTTTGGATGATCCTCCAGTTTAGTTTTATGAATAACGTTAAGGATATGTTATGCGCAATAATAATTGTTGAAAATTTGTTTATACTTTTGTATAAAAACGGAAATTTTGTTATAAAAGTTCTTTATATTAAAAATATTTATTTTTTCATATATAATTTCAGTGAGATTTGATAAGTGTGCTGTCTACCCATTCCCCAGGTTAATATTAACTGAGTCTGGACTCTGGACAATCAACCTTTAATGTAATCTTCCAGGAATTTGCAAATAATTTCTAACTCCTGAATTATTATCAGAAACAATTGAGAAATTTCGTCAGTTAGAATGTAAACTCACCTTTTTGTCCACATCTATTTGTTATGTGTATAATTATCTCCCAATCAGATGGGATTGATTCAGGATGTCTTTTTGTACCAAAAATATCCGCTCCTACAAATTAAAAAAAAACCGTTTTAGTTAGTGTAAGAGAGTGTACACACATACATACTTCAGCGAACGAGAATGACACGAAAATCGATCAAAAATCACAATTTTTATGGCCTGGATAGTTGAGATTGCAAATTGAGTTTGTTCCCAAAAAGCATAAAAGCTTATAAACCGGAAAAACTACCAATTTACCCTAATTTTTATTCTCTAATACCACAATTTTAGTAAATTTTCATATGTTTTATGAACAAAGAACCCCCCTGTCAATCTTGCATAAAAGTGACCGTTACTCTCTAGAAAACAAAAGCAAGGGAAATTTGATTGCTTAAAATCGAGTAAGAATCATTGTTTAACTTACCTACAGTTTATGTACATTGATTCTTCTTGTATCGACTATATTTTTCCAACTTATTACTTTAAAATTTAAATGAAAAACATAACATAATGTACATAATATTTCACAACACAACTCCCGCTCTGCGGCTGGCTATACAAGAATGGAATACCAATAGAAAATGTGCCACACACACTGAAACATTTCCCGCCATGTTGCATTGCAAGGATTGTGTAGTTTGGTGCACACGAACGATACACTACAAATGGGTCACCATTTCATAACTAGTGGGACTCATAGGACTAAATTTCAAAACAATAATAGTGAAGAAGAAGAAAATTCTTTGATGATATGCTAAACATCCGCCATGTTATAAAGGGGAAAAATCTACTTACCACTAATCCATTAACACGCTCTCACAGAGCCACGGCATGCCAAAATTGACACTGTCAGCTGTCAGGAAGCAAACTTCTCGGTCGGGTGAGGTTTAACTTTTTTTGCATAAAAAAATCTGTTTACAAAATAAAATCCTTTTCTAATGCTTTCACTTAAATTAATTCATATGCGTTCCATATGCAGATACTCAAGAATTCTTGGATCATTTAATTCAGTAAAAAATACTTATGTATGGTTAGCAATTGTTTCAAATTGGAATTTATTTTAAAAGAAAATTATTTTCTAATCGCAGAAAATGAATTATTACCGTGAAGTTGATAATAATTTCAGACGAGCTTATGATGGATGTTAGTATAAAATATAAAATTATTAATTTAATTTACATTTTACATAAAAGATCAATTTTCTATGCAGATGATCGAATGGGTTTTACTGGATCACAATCGCGGCGTAATATTTATGATCCTTATGTTTCCAATTCTTTGCTCCTTAATCCTCCTCCACCACCTCCTATAGTAGTTAATTGTGGTGAATTACGAAGGAAGCATCAAGGAAAATTCGTCGAAATAACTGGACGTTTTGGAAAGAAAAGACTTAGTCGATTTGCTGAATTGAGGGATCGATTTGGTGTCACACAGCTAGTAATATTGGAGGAGAAGGTATTGGAAATTGTTAATAAAATTAAAAAAAAAATCAAACAAAAATCTCCCTATAGTATCCACAACTTGCACGTAGATTTTCAAATATGACACAAGATTCAATCTTAACAATTATTGGTCAAGTTGTTGCTCGCCCAATCAGCTCTAGAAATGAATCTATGCCAACTGGTGATATCGAGGTTGAGGTGGGTGACATTCTTAAATATGCAAAAATACGAAACTCTGGCATGAAACGATCATACAGTACCATGACTCAATCCCGAACCAATGGGATAACAAGCACCGAATATAAGATGGCAAGTATGTTTTACTGTGATGACAATATTCTAAGCATTGCAGGAAGTTCCTTAAAAAAGAATTTTCTTGTTTGTTTCCGTTTTAGAAAGTGAAAATATTCTTAAATATTTTGATAATCGAGACATTACATGCAATGATCTCCGAAGAACAGATGTCGGAAAGGTAGTTACTCTTATTGGTTGGCTACCGTCCTTGGCTAGTTCAAAGTTTAAACAGTTAAAGGATGGTTACGGTCAAACACAGATTATTGTGGAGGATAAACAGGTATTAGTTAATCAAGACTCCAACAAACTAGGCAGCTACACAAAAAAACCTATTTGCAGTTGGAAGAAATTTTGCAGACAGTCACTTTGAACACAGTTTTGAGAGTCACGGGACGTGTTGTGGCTAGACCAAATAACAATATAAATCCGGTGAGTTTCTAGGCTTTGTTTTTTTATTTACATATTTCTCCTTCATAAAGCAAACACACTCGCAAGCACGGTTCTATAATCTGAAAATTTTCAAATATACTAAAGGGCTAACAGTCACATAACTTCTAGTGCAACACCCTACTACCAATGACTAGTGCTTGCATTAGGTATATCTACAAGTTTCAGTGTACTTCAAACACTGTTGTCCATACCTGAAGCTCTCAATAAGGAAGACAATCACAAAAGTGTATGATATTTAGGCCAACTTGTAGGAACAACCACCAAACGAAAGTCTTTCTATTCATCTAGTATGCATCATTTCGATCAATTGAACAGAAAAGATAATTATAAGCTTGTCCAAGAACTTTAGTTGAATAAACTTGTTACGTCATCTTCTGATGAAGAATAATTTGGTCCACGTCAGATTTGAGTATGGACAAGCAGTAGTTATGCTAGACCATCTGTCCCTCATACCAACAAACAGAAATCCTTAATCACCAAAAATTTACATAAAGCACTAAGAAATAAAGATTTTTGCAAAGGTTTTTAAAAGTAATAATTTCAACCTCCTTTACACATAGTACCTCTACCTGCAGGACACCTTAATATAATCCACATCAACATTTTTTATATTATATTTTCCACAGAAATATGAAACAGGACAAATTGAGGTTTGCGTCGATGAATTAAAAATCTTAAACCCTGAAGAACCTTATGATGGCCCTATAAAAGAGAAAATTTCAAAAATGACGATAGAAGAAACATCAGAAGAAGATTATGATGGTCAAGCTAAAAACACTGCTGTAGAAAAACCTCAAAGAATCGCAGATACAAATAAATTCACGTGCCGAACACACAATTGTGGAGAACTGAATATTGCAAATGTCGGAGACAAAGTTACAGTTTGCGGTTGGTTAGAATTTAGTCGAATGAAAAAGTTCATAGTTTTAAGAGACGGTTACGGACAAGTTCAGGTATTAATTCCAGAAAATCTGGCCGAGAAATACTCTGTGTCAGATATTTCATTGGAATCTATAGTAAAAATTGAGGGTACCGTAGCACCTCGGCCATCAAATATGCAAAATCCGGCAATGAAAAGTGGAGAAATTGAAATCCAGGCGAATAGTATAGAAATTTTAAATCATGCTAAGAAACAATTACCAATGGAAGTTAGAGATTTCAATAGGGCAAAAGAAGTGTTGCGAATGGAGCATCGATACATTGATTTGAGGTGAGTCTTTCTCAGTTTTCAGTTCTACCTTTACTTTAAATCTCATTTGTGGCAATAGGTTTAGTGATATGCAGAGAAATTTACGTATACGTTCTTCAATACTAATGAAAATGCGAGAATATCTAATAAACTACTTGGGATTCGTTGAAGTGGAGACACCAACATTATTTCGACGAACACCAGGTGTAAGTTTTTTATGAAAAAAACTTGTCTTACGTTCTCCATTCTATTTTTTATTTAGGGTGCCCAAGAATTTGTAGTACCCACGAGGAAAACAGGACATTTTTATTCCCTTGTTCAAAGCCCACAACAATTTAAACAAATGCTAATGGCAGGAGCAATTGATAGATATTTTCAAATTGCACGTTGCTATCGTGATGAAGCCACTCGCCCTGATAGGCAACCAGAATTCACACAATTAGATATCGAACTATCATTTACGGATCGCGATAATATTATGAAACTTATTGAAGAAACACTCATGTACTGTTGGCCACAAGAACTTGAACATGAACAAATTACACTTCCATTCCCTCAGATTACATACGAAGAAGCTATGTCCAAGTATGGAACTGATAAACCCGATACAAGATTTGAGCTGACGGTAAGATTTTCTAAATAGAAATTCTTCATTTTTGTATCGAGTTTTTCCCTCCCTCTTTATTTCAGTTGAAAGATGTTACGGAGATTTTATCAAAGAATGACAAACTCACAGAAGGAATAGAAGAATTTGGTGCATTTGCAATTCTGGTGAAAAAACCAAATGCAATTTTACCAGCTTCTACGAAAAAGAAATTTGAAGACATTGCCAAAGGTTTCAAATGCAAATTTACAACAAGTAAATGCAATAAGGTGAGCCTACAATAATCGCCTGCTCCCTCTAAACAGATCATTTCAGCGGAGATTTTGTAAAGCATACTTTTCTTGTAGAAAATAAAAGAATGGGCCGAAGCTGGTATCGGAACTTTACTCACGAAAGATATTGCAGAAATCTTAGGAAATACACTATCTCTGGAAAAGGATGATTTAATTTTCCTGGCTTATGGACAAAAAAGGCAAGCGGTATGTACATAATTATTTTTCACCTACAAAAAGGTAAATTTAAAACTTTTTAGCAATCACTACTGGGTCGAATTCGTTTAGCATTTGTTGAAATGTTGGAGTCATCGAATAAAATTCCTAAAAGAAAGGGTAACCAGTTCAATTTCCTGTGGGTTATTGATTTCCCAATGTTTACGGAAAATGAAGAAACAAAAATCATGGAAAGTACACATCATCCATTTACCGCTGTACATCCAGATGATGCTAGTAAATTAAAAAGTAAAGAAGATCTAACAAAAATTCGATCTCAAGCTTACGATCTTGTATTAAATGGACAAGAAATCGGTGGTGGTTCTATACGGATACACAATAGAGATGTCCAATTACTTGTTTTAGATGAAATTCTTAAAATAGAACATACACATCTGCAACATTTACTGGATGCATTGCATTCGGGATGTCCTCCGCATGGTGGTATCGCCTTAGGAGTAGATAGATTGATGGCAATAATTTGTAATACTAATTCAATACGAGATGTTATTGCATTTCCTAAGGGATTAGATGGAAAGGATCACCTTTCTAAGGCTCCTGTACCCATTTCAGAGGAAGAAATGAATTTGTATTCGTTAGTGATTAAGAAGAAAGAAGAAGAAGAAGAAAGTGCTGAATAATGGTTTTGTTATGATTTGTGCGCAATTGAATGAGTATGAAATGATTTTTTTTTACTCTTAGTTCAAATGTGAAAAGGAACAGCATTTTATGAATAAATAGATTTACGAATTGTCGTTTCTCTATCTGCAGATTCTGCTCTTGTACAGGGACATGACGCAGAACTATTAAAGTAAGCACAGAAAAGCCCAGATTGTATCACATGTAGAGTAGTTAGGACATCATTTCAAGTTTCTCTTTCTGCCATTTGGTCTGGACATGTGGCGATTTATCTGTGGTTTAACATTTACCTTACCATCTTCAAGCGGATTTTAAGTAGGTCGACGATACCGTTTCGGCGGTACATTGGATAAATTCAAAAATATATCTACGCGCTGATGAGGCGAAATATGTTTGAAAATGCATCGTAATCTTTTCTATTGGATCAGAAGTTGGCTATTTGCGTTGACCGTGTCGAAAAGCATTCTAACTTTCATACATCGAAAGAGCACCCACCAATATTTTTGTGAAACGCATTTCTCGTTATTACGAATTTATTTTGTCGCATTATGGCATTAAGTTTACATAAAAATGAATAAATACAAAAAGAAAAACAAATTTAAGATTATTTTTAAGCCGCCAATTTTGTAGATGCAAAAGTTTTGGCTAGTTCTAGCACCTCATCAAGTTTATCGTAGTTTGGTCCCGAAGCTTGAGCAGATTCTGGTTTGCCTCCACCTTTTCCGCCCATAATAGGAGAAATATGTTGAACCCATTCGTTTGCTTTTAATCCTTTCTCTACAGCAGTTTTAGGAACAGACGTCAAACAAAATATCTTCTTGGAATCAGGATCGACAGAAACAAACATAGCAGAAGTCTCCGGATTCAATGTACGAACTTGTTTCAAAGCAGCATCCAAGGCTTTAGTATTATTGTACGCTTCAAGTTTCTGCACCAAAATCTGTGCATTCGGATTAGCTTGACAAATTTCCTTTGCCTTTTCGACGACATTGCTAGCGACAGCAGATTTTAAGGCACGCTCCTTATCATCAAGGGTTTTCTTTAAGTTCTTTAAGAAGTTTCTCATTTCATCTTTCTTTACATGAGCAATTGTCGCATGAGAAATATCTTCAGTTAATTCAACAATATTACGTACATGTTCCCTGGAATCTTTGCCATCTTTGTCTTGTTCGATTATTGTTTTCAGCGTATTAATTTCATTTTCAAAACGTTCTGCCTTTTCAATAGCTTTAAGAGCCTCAGGACCTGTAAGTGCAACTATCCGACGAATACCCTTCGCAATTGCCTCTTCACTACTTATAACAAATTCAACAATATGACCAGAGCGATGCAAATGAGTTCCTCCACAGAATTCAACAGACGTGTGTTCACCACTTCCACTTTCTGGTGCGTTTTCTAAATCTTCTACTGGAACTCCAAATGAAATTACTCTGACTGGATCAGGATAAACTTCGTCGAAAACAGAACGCAATCCCTTAATTGTCTTGGCCTTTTTAAGTGATGCTTCTTTTGCAAAAATTGGCATATTTTTGTAGACCATGTCTTTTACCAGTTGTTCAGTCTTTCCAACCTGTTCAATAGTAAGTGCACCTTTACTATTAAAATCAAACCGAAGTTTTTCAGGTACAACAAGGGAACCTTTTTGATCTGTATCTTTTCCAAGTACTTGAAGCAAGCAATGATTTAGTGCGTGAGTAGCGGAATGATTTTTCATTGTAAGGCGACGTCGGACTGCATCAATTGCAAGATGTACATCATCACCAATTTTGAGAAGCCCATCCACAATTCCAATGTGAAGGATGTATCCGCCACGATTATAAGTACGATCAACTAAAAACTCAGCTGCGTCATCACCCCGACGTTCCAGAACTCCCTGATCATAGATTTGACCACCACTCTCAGCATAAAAGTTGGTCTTATCTAAAATAACGCCACATCTTTGCCCAGAAGTTACTTCATCGACAAACTTGTTTTCATATCTAAGAGCAACGATTTTTCCGTTGCATGGTTCAAAATTATATTCAGCTTCTCTGTCGTCAGATTCTGCTTTATAGTGGTATTTATAAGAATCATCTGTTGGCGGTACACCTTGCTCTTGTAATTCAGAAATTGCATGGACATCTAAGTCCACTTCATCAACCTTGTTAGCACCTTTTCCTTGAGATAAAATGAAAGAGTTGTGCTTTGCCTTTTCGTATCCTTCCATATCGATTTGAATATTATTTTCTTCAGCCATTAACTGGGTAAGATCAACTGGGAAGCCATAAGTATCATACAAACGCCATGCAACATCTCCTGGAAGCACTTTTGAACCGCCCAGTTTACCAATTGTCCGGTAAAGTAGATTACGTCCACGTATAAGAGTCCTCAGAAATTGTCGTTCTTCTTCATTGATAATATCAATAATTTGCTGTGGATCTTTTTTTACCTCTGGGAATGCTTCGCCCAACAGACTGACCACCGTGTGAACAAGAGAACCAAAAAACCCAGGTTTGGCATTTAATTTTTCTGTTGCATATCTAAACAAGCAGATATCGTGTGAATTCGTTTCAAAGATTAAAATCATATTTTACCTACCTCACAGCACGTCTCAAGATTCTTCTCAAGACATATCCTCGACCTGTATTATCTGGCATACCACCATCAGCCAAAGAAATGGTCAGAGTTCTGGCATGATCAGCTAAAACGCGATACGCCATATCGATACCATCAACATCTTCGCTACCAACTAGACCTTTGTATTCTCGAGCACCTGTACCCTTCTGTATGGCCTCAAATATTGGAACAAACAAATCTGTGTCATAATTGGACCTCTTATTTTGGATAACAGACACCAAACGTTCATAACCCAAGCCACAATCGATATGTTTCTTGGGCAATAGCTTTAAGCTGCTATCTGGTTCACGATTATATTGAATGAACACCAAATTCCAAACCTCAAGTACATCTGGATCATCCATGTTAACTAATTCCGGGACGCTTCTTCCTCCAATCCGATCGAAATGTAGTTCAGAGCATGGTCCACATGGACCAGTCTCTCCCATTTCCCAGAAATTATCTTTCATACTTCCTGGCAGTATGTGTTCAGCCTTAACACCTAATTTCATCCAAATCTCTTTACATTCTAGATCAGGCTCAAGACCAGACTGTTCATTTCCACCAAAGTAGGTAACATAGAGGCGATCTTTAGGTAATTTTAAGCGTTCCGTTAGCAATTCCCAGGCCCATGAACAGATCTCCTTTTTGAAATAATCACCAAATGACCAATTTCCCAACATTTCGAAAAATGTATGATGATAGACGTCTTTTCCTACATCATCGAGATCATTGTGTTTGCCGCCAGCACGGATACATTTCTGCGTATTGCACACACGAATCCATTTGGCCATGTCACTGTTCGGATCAACCGTACCTAGGAAGATGGGTTTAAATTGATTCATTCCAGCATTAGTAAATAGGAGTGTTGGATCATCATGTGGAATTGTTGACGAGGAATGGACGTAAATGTGTTGTTTCTCTTTGAAGAAATCCAAGAACAGGTTTCGAATCTCTTTAGCTGTTAGGGATGTATGCATTTTTGATAATTTTCTGTAAGAAAAACGAACACTTAAATGTGGACAGATAGAATCGTTTTCTAATTAAAATCAAGTCAAGGTTAAGGAAATTACTTGACGGTTACTAGCAATTGGCGTTCCGATTAGATTCAAGAATAGAATTGTTGGCTATTGCTAGGAATTTTACTAGAATGCTGAACACATTCACTTTTGAATGTAAGGTAATACGACGAAGATACCAGAAATAGAGGGATTCAATGATACGACACAGAAAAAGACCTTGGCAATAGACAGATACCAGAAATAGAGGGATTCAATGGAAACACAATCTCACAGCATTACTCCCAAACTTTAAAAGTTTGAACTAACCGCACAAAGGCAATCGGGCGGTAGAATGATTGGTAATAAGTTCACAGTTGAAGCTTTTAACAAGTTTCCTAGTTTTCGACAATACAAGTTAGATGAAAGAAATCTGCTATTCTCTGCTAAATAACGAACTGGATCTTTACAAATCCTATATTCATAGGTGCACACGTGCAAAGAAGGAACAAGCAAAAGCTTTTATTGCTCCAGTTTAGCTTATAAATCATGAAAGCAAAACTTTCTTTTCCCAAGGTCGGGGCCCGTATACTAATCATTTCTAGATCAGTCGGTATATATCTATCCAGTAGAATATTTTCCTATTTCAAGAGCATCAAGAAACTGAACAAAATTGAATTACAGTTTACAAATCATCAAGATAAGTTGCATCAGAAAAGAGAACTTTGAAGCCATGTCAGCAACAAAGTGAGAGAATCCGCTTGCTCTGGAAATTTATGCCTTCTTTGCCTGAAAGAGTATTTCATTTTATAGGTTAAGCAAATTTTCATGGCCCGGCGTACAAATAAAAGTAAAATTTATTTTTCAAGCATAATTACATGAAAATTCATTTGCTTGCTTTCTTGTTGTCCTAGCTTTCGCCACGAAGACTTAAGACTAGACTATGGCTTAGCCAAACTTACAATTTTGGAGTAACCTTTAGAATAATTTCAAAAGAACTTCAATTAGAAATTTAATAACATATTTACCTTGTTTTATTTCAAGTACAATTTCACAATTTCAACAAGAATTACTAATTATTAGCCAAGCAAACACGTTTCCGGGTTCTGGCAAACGGCTGACACAGGCAGGAGGAGTAATAAAAACATGAAAGGAAATTTTGACATTTATTAGCTTCGATATGAACCATTTGCATTGCATAAATGTTTAGCTATGATTTCAACCATAATCTAGTGCAGACTGCAGATAAAAACTATAATTTTTCTTTACCTTTTGCCCATTGAATAAACAACAAAAAATTGTATTTCTATAGTTTTAGCGTCTAAATATATAAAATTTGCATAAATTAAAATTTTTCTGATAAATAGTTCTGAAAAATGCAAAACATTTGCAATTTATGAAATTTGTTTTCATATTTCCGAACACATCCCCAAATTTTACCATAGCCAATAGCCATAGTCCACGCCAAATTTCACCACTTACCTCACCTTACTTTGACATTAGACACTTGACATCTAATTTTGCAGAGTATTCGTTTGTTTTTCACATTTTTCACAGAAAAAGGCGATTAAATTGTTTTTCAGAAAAACAGATAATTTTAAAAACTTACACAAAATGAAGATGAAACTAATAGACCCAGTTGTTAGAAGTTTTAAAGTAGCAAAAGTATTTCGAGAAAATACAGACAAAATAAACGCAATCGACTTTTCCCCAAACGGAGAACATTTGATTTCCTGCAGTGAGGACGATCAAATTGTTATATATGACTGCGAAAAGGGAACACAATCTAGAACGGTTAATTCCAAAAAATACGGAGTAGATCTAATTCATTTTACACATGGTAACAACACCGCAATCCATAGCTCTACCAAAGTCGACGACACTATACGATACCTCAGTTTACATGATAACAAATATCTCCGTTATTTCCCTGGACATACGAAAAAAGTAATTTCACTATGTATATCGCCCGTGGAAGATACATTCTTATCAGGATCTTTGGATAAAACACTTCGCCTATGGGATTTACGATCACCAAATTGTCAAGGACTTATGCATCTGTCGGGAAGACCAATTGCTGCTTACGATCCTGAAGGATTAATTTTTGCTGCTGGTGTAAATTCGGAGAGTATTAAACTTTACGATTTACGTTCATTTGATAAGGGCCCATTTGTAACGTTCAAACTTAACCAAGAGAAAGAATGTGATTGGACTGGCTTGAAATTCTCGAAAGATGGAAAGACTATTCTTATAAGTACAAATGGATCTATAATTCGATTAGTTGATGCATTTCATGGCACTCCTCTACAGACGTTCACTGGATATCCGAACAACAAGGGAATACCTATTGAGGCATCATTCAGTCCTGACTCTCAGTTTATATTTTCTGGAAGTACAGATGGCCGGGTACATGTATGGAATGCTGATACTGGCTACAAAGTTTGCGTTCTAAATGGTGATCATCCTGGACCTGTGCAATGCGTTCAATTTAATCCGAAATATATGATGCTGGCGTCCGCTTGTACGAATATGGCTTTCTGGCTGCCAACAGCTGAGGATGGCTGCTAATTCATTCAAGACGAGTTCAATTTTTTGCCCTGAATTACTGAAGTATTGTGGAGTTTAGCACTCTTGTTCAGTCTAGAGATAACATTTCTTAAATTAACAGAGTGTGTATAAATAAATGGAGTACCTACTTTTTTTTATATCTGTAAAATGTTTGTTTTGATTTTCTAACTTCTAGTTTCTTGAAATGGATGATAAATTGAGGTGCAAGGGAAAAAAATACCGTAGCTACGTAAGACCTGGCGTAGTACAGACTTTCGCTTCCTGCGACAATAACTTTTTCATGAAGTAACAAGTCTTCTCTCGCAGAAGCAAAATTAGGCCGATATATTTTTTTCAGGTGCTACTTGCCAAATTCCAATCATTGGGAAGGGAAGTCTTCCTCCACTTTCAGACTAAATATATTTGACTGTCTAATAGCCAGGCAAATAACGTGCAATGACCGGTTTTCTATATTGTATTTGTTGTGTGCGTTCGAGTATGTTTCCCAATGAGAGCTTTAACAACAAAAAATGGATCTTGTACAGCTGAGTAAGGCGTGACGTGATAATTTTTGCATCTAATCATGTTTCAATGCAACATTGTTGATAGCCAGTGGCCGTTGAATCAAACAGTAAGCAAATCCCTCACCACGAAATTGAAGCTTAATATTTTGTTGACATACTCTGCTTGATTTTGAAATGCACACGTTTAGGAGAGGGGATGATGTTTTCATCAAACATCCTTATGACCTTATCCAGTGCTCATTTGTGCTTTACACTCTATCCATTAGAATATGTTTTCAAGAATTACAACTAAAATTGCATCTTAAAATTTATTAACCATCTTCTTTCTCACTTTCATTTTTATGCTGATCATATATTAACCGTATATTCTCTAACACCTTTGAAATATTTGTTCCTAACTTAGCACTAGTAGCAATGACAGGCACATTTATTCTTTCCCTAAGGAGTTGAGCATTTTCCTCAGCCCCTGGTAAATCAATTTTATTTGCAAGAACTATTTTCTCTCTTTTCGCTAATAGCGGACTGTATTGCTCCAATTCGTATAGAAGCATTTCATAATGTGTCCAAGGATCCTCTTGTGAAGCATCTATAACGAAAAGAAGTGTTGTACACCTTTCAGCATGCTTCAAAAACTGTATTCCGAGACCTCGATTTTTGTGTGAATCTGCAATAAGTCCAGGCAAATCTGCAACAGCAATCTGTTCATGATCATCATATTGTATAATGCCAATATTTGGTTTTAATGTTGTAAAAGGATATGAAGCCACTTTTGGACGAGCTCTTGAAATTGCGCTCAAAAATGTGCTTTTTCCGGCATTCGGCAATCCAATTAACCCAATGTGCGCCATACTCCGTAATTCGACTTTATACATTAGATCTTCTCCATTAGCTCCATGTTCGCATATTTGAGGAGCCTGTTGTGTATCACTAGCAAAAAAGTGATTACCTTTTCCCCCACTACCTCCTCGTGCTGCAACGAACATTAGCTTTTCCTTGTTTAAATCTCCTACAATTTTTCTTGCTGAATTTCTTATTATAGTTCCTATTGGTACTTTTATGACAGTGTGATTAGCACTTTTTCCGTGGCAGTCCTTTGAACTGCCCTTTTCACCTTCATCACCTTTTAGTATGGTCATTACATGATTGAAATCCTTTACATCCGAGGATGCCTCAAATATTACATGACCTCCGTTACCGCCATCTCCACCATCTGGGCCGGCATTTTCATTACACCAAAGTTGAAGAAATGATATACATCCGCTACCTCCGTTTCCACCAATGGTTCTAACTTGCTTCGAATCTGAAAAATATTGAGTCTACAAAAATTTAGCTGAAGATTTTGCTTGAAATAAAAGCTGCGTACTTGCTTCCTAGTGGATTTCGCCTTTTTGGATCGAAGAGCGGTGGCAGCATGTTGTGAGAAGAACCGTGGAATATTGTAGCTGGAAATTGGAACAGTAGTCTGGTGGATCAATTGACGGCATACAATTCTGCCAAAGAAGCTGAACAACATTTCTATTTTGCAAATTATTTTGTTTAAATTATAAAGCTTCCATGATTGCGGTGACAATTGAATGACAATTCTTTGACAGTTATTTCTAACTCCATTTAATTATCATAGAGTGCGTTTAGTCAGGCGTTATTTTGAAAATTAACGAAATAAATATAGTTAGCATCTCCTTTATAAATTTCTTTTATTGCTTGTAAGTTAATGTGTAAATTATATTTAATTAGAAAGTTTCTGTGGTGAAGATTTCCAAAAAACGGGGTAGACTGCACAAATTTGTAATGCGTGCTACTACGACAATTTTTCAAATCTAAAATTCCGCAAGCGCCATCTATTGGCCGGATTTTTTTTAAAGTTTAAAAGCGACTGCGGCGACCGTTAAATTTTATTTTTATTTTAGAGATAGTATCTCGTAGAATGGATAAATGTTATGACCAGAAAGGTTAGAAGTAAGAAAGCAAAACTTATTCAAGACTATAAACTCGAATTTCACAAAAAACTTAAATTTTATCAATGAATTTGTGTGTCGGAAAAAAACTACTGTCTCCTACCTCTCTTGGAATATTATTTGATAATTTGTTGATCTTTTGGCAATAAAAAGTAATAATAATGTAAATAAGTTGGATTTTAAAAATTCGATCGATCTCTCGAGTATCAAACGATAACATTTAGGCTAGGATAGGACGAATAAGAAATCAAAGAAAGAATAAATATAGAATTGGTGGTCATGAAAAAGTCGACATGAGGAAAGATCTCCTGAAGATAACTGAAAACTAGCGCATGGATGTCCTCTAGGGGATGATAATTGTTGGTTTATAAGCGAGTGGTGTTTGATTATTTATTAGAAGAAATGTGATCCGTTTTGTAACGCACAGAAATAATACTGGTAGAGCAAAATGACTTGGATACCCCCGCACAATATTAAAAGTTATTTTGATTTTGAATGTCCATCTGTCTGTCTGTCAATTCTCACGATAACTCGAGAAAATTTCACTTAGGGTGATGAAAGTTTTTACACAGGATTTAAAACAAAAGTAACATTCATAGTACTGTGAAAACGATCAATCCTATCATTTTTACTGTCCGACGAACAGTATTAGGAATATATGCGAAAAACCATTTCAATGCACAGATGGGTGACCATACGAAATTATATACGGGCTTTGATCTAGGATATCCTAAGAATTGGTCTGATACTAATACTAGCTTTTTACTTATTCACTTTAAATTTGAGCAATGCCTAAGAACGCGTTTTCATTAAAATTGTAAATACAAGTTCAAAAATGTACTAAATCGGGCAACCCTTTCTTGGCGTTGATTTTCACTTTATTTAACTTTTATATTCATCTAGGGTATAATGTTATTGGTCTTAGAGCAATTATAACTTTTTCTCTTGTTTCTTCTATAAGTGTTATCCCAAAATTTTTTATTTATTTATTCTTATGTTTTCTGCAACAATTTTTAAAAAAAATGTCTGTTTCAAGTTGGCTCGATGTGTTATTTCTGTTATATTTTCATATTGCGGAACACTGTTAGATGTGGATAGTGCCGAAATCGAAAATATTTGCACGATTTTTTTTTATATGAAAATGTAAAAGCCTATTCTGTCAAGTATTTAAAAACTTCCTAACGATGTCAAAAAAAAAAAATATGTCAAGTTTTTTTTAGAAACCCAAATTTTCTACAAATATTGTTTATTCTTTAGACACAGGTAGATATGTACTTTCTTAATAATTTTATTTATTTTAGTGAGAAAAAAAAATCGACAAAAAAGGGAAGAAAACTTTTTCTTATTTCTGTTTAGTCTATTCAAATTTGCAAGAGACTGTTCCAAATCACGAAATCCTTTTCCTCAGCATAAAGTGCTCCTACCTAACTTGGATAAATTTAAAATCAATAAGCTCGCGTGGCAGTGGCATACGTGTACTACCTACATATGCAAATCCCTGGTTGCAGTTAATGCCATTAAGCAATAATTTCTCATTGAATTTTTACAGAGCGCATTTAGGGCAAATATCAAACAAGTCCCGGGGGGAGAGCTCTATATACGAGTAAAAGTGTGAACAAGAACAGATCAAGGCGCAGTTCAGTAACCAAAAAGTCCCCGAAACTCTTGGCTCCCATAATCCGAAAAGCCACCCTACTCACTTCCTGGTTGCACCACCATATATATATAGCTTGTTGTTGTTCCTCCCTAGTCAGTCGGTGTATTTCTGATTTAGTATCAAAAAAAAGCTCAGGCACGCATTCAATTGAGCTGTCTAGTGTCTAGCACTATTCTAGCTGTGACGTCGCCGTCATTTTTAGTGTATACACATTTATCTTTGGTGGGTATCCCCTTTAATCCCCCTATACTAAACAAGAAGTCCGCATGACCGTTGTTAAGCTCGTTTCGTACTTGTACTATACTTAGTTATAGTCTAATCTATATATGGTTAGCGTTATAGCTAGCTATAGTGCATCGTCCGTCCATTCGCTTACTCACTAGGTCAGTATGTGTCAGAACTTGAATGTGATCGGGAGGGCGCGTACACTTAATTACAAGATGCTCTCTGCGTTTGGTCTGTTTGTTCTTCGATTAAGTTGACAAAAATCTTCATCAGTTATTGTTGTTCGGGCTCGGCAAATTGCCCAAAATTGAAAAGCTTTTTCAACTTTTCTATACTCGCCTCTATATTTCGCAGGTCAGACTTAAAAGTATTTTGGTGTATAATTTTATTAAGAACAATTATTTTCTATGAATGTACGTACGTACGTACGTATATATGTACAAAGATATAGTGCTCTGGTGATAAAATAAATTTCATGTGATTGATAACTACTATATTTATGGGAGATATTCCAACGGACTTCGAATCCTCGACATTTTTACTACTAATTCTAATTGACTATACATGTGAGCAGAAAAAAGGGAAAAACGAAGTTAGGTACCTATAGAGATAAATAAAAGTTTCTAATTCCGGCACGTTTAATTTTTTTTTTATTGATCTAATCTACCCCCGTCCATAGTGTCCATATACACATAGTGTCAGCACACAAATTTTAATAATAATTAAGTTTTGTATAGGAATGAGACTATTTTGCTGTGATAGATCTACATTCATATATTCCTGGACGAAATATGCAAACTTTGTATCTAACCGTTAATACATAAAAACAAACTATAATACTTATGATTAGTTTTGTGCAGAGAAAATGGATATAATATCGCTGCCGCCCTGTTCAAGACGTCAGGAGAATACAAAAATGCCAGATCAACCGACGACGACTATATGCCAAACCTCAGCACCAGCAATTAAAATATCTACAACGTTTCTATCAGCGGTAAGTAGAACATAATGCTAAAAAAAACAAAACCTACAAATGTCAGTAAGCTTTATGTGTTTTAACTTTTCCTGCAGGATAGTTTGTTGTGGTTTTTTTTCCTTTTTGAATTTATTGATTTTAGTATAGAGCAATGTGATTCAACTGTTGCTTTTTAGGACGCTCTTTTTTTTTGTGTTGGCTTATTAATGCTTCCACCCGAATTTAAAACGAATCCTTCCTTATCGGTGTGTCTCCATCGATGACTAACAAATAATTTCAGAATTTTTGTCTTAACTCGCATAGAGGGTTAAAATAGTACACGACTAAAACCGGTATAAGTATACAGGGGCTTTCCGCCTTGCTGGTCCATAGGGCAGGAGATGATATTACTCACCTAGGCAAACAAAAAATTTATATGGCAAAGTTACAGAGTAATTAAGAAAATACAATGATTTAGGGTGTTTTGTGAAAAACTAGCATCTTTTCTTAATCACCTTGTACCTCCCATATGGAGGATATGACCCTCTCGCCTCTGCCATAAAATTTTTTGTTTGCCTAGGTGAGTACTATCACCTCCTTCTTTATGGACTATCATGGTGGAAACACCCTGTATGTAATTTTTTTTTTATACATCGTGTCTCAAACCTGCGTAATACTGGATATCGAGAAGAACATAGAATCGTCTAGGGGAAGGTATATCATTCAGAAGTGATAGGGTTATTCAGAAGATATGAAGAAAAATCTTAGAGCTTAACACCCATTTTACCTTCAACTTAGCTTACACAATTTCTTGCTCCTCTCCATATCCGCTATTATTTGCTGTTTTGATTATGCAGCTATTCTGGGATCTTAGATCGGTTTAAAGTGATCAACTGTATATCGAATCCGGTGATGAGCAGAGAAGTGATCCACTCATCAATGTGTAGGATGAAGTTATCCTCTTTACATCTCATACGATTGAAGAGACTTAGCACAGTTCATATAAAAAAAGCTCTGGTATATGGTATATCATAAGAGCATTAAAAAAAAATCAAATACCTATGTATGTACATATTTAAGCATTTTCCAAGATACAAAAAAAAAATTTTTTTGAGAGAAAATATATATACGAAACGGCGTAATAAGAGTATTTTGGACACACACTAACATCTTGCAGTAAAATTAAAAATGAAATATGCAAGAATAGTCAGATTCAGCACTATGTTACTTATCCAACTGAGATCTGAGATACAATCAGTTAGATTTGCGTCTAGTAGGTATATTACATACAAGCTGGTCAGCTAAAAAACTCGCGAAGAATTGTAATAGAAGAAAATGCTATCTATACATAAATAATAACAGAGATTATGCTGAAGAAGCACAATACTTTGGATGTTTTGTTTAATATGACCATGGTGGCATGAATATGTCACCACAATAGCTAGGGGTATCGTCTTACAAATATCATAGGCAAGTCGACAAACAACTTATATAGATAGAAATCAAATAAAAAGACACATATGGCTTGATATGATCTGTTTATTAGAATTGGTAAAAAAATATTGAATTCAAACAATCATCAGATTGCGCCAGATCTAGAAGTACCCCAAAAATCTCTGGTGTCTGTAGTCTATATGGGTGTCCTTTATAAAGTTACTCTCTGTTGAAGTGCCCGTGATGATGATAGTAATATAACAGAAAATGAAGTTCGCTTGACTTGGTTTAAATATGGATTTATGCTAAGCATGACTCCTATATGTATAGAATCAGGGAAGAGGGCTCTAGAGATGCAGATTTTAAAATTAACTAATTATTATAGATGGAAGAAACTAATAACCTATCATGCGATCACAAGCTATGATCAAAAAGATCTATAAGAATGACGTTACTATCGCCAGAATGGCTCAGAATGTTATAGGTTTAGGGGGTTAATATAAGAACACATCTTAGTACCCGAGCGGACCATCCCCTAATAATAAGTCTAAAAACAATTTGCGATTTTTTTTTCAGTTTTATTCGTCCAAAGGACATCTTTGAATTGTGTAATAATTCTCTCAAGAGTAGTCATGTTAATGACTACATATTTCTTTTTTCTTGGCGAAAAAAAACGTTACCACTTATATACCAATGGTTTTTCTAACAGAGCGCAAATAACCCCATAAACTGTACTTTCATTTCAATTTACAATGCTTTCTATACTTTTTTTTTATTAATTTCTTGATAAGGGAAGAAATAGTCATTTTTCTACCTGCTTGATCATTTATATGACTTTAATAAACAAATAATAATAATAACCCGCTGATGCTTACGGGTAATTTAAGACTCATGCAGGATAAAATTCATCAAGTTGGTGTGAATTTTTTTTATTTATTTTCTATAGGCTTTTCGAAAAGGACGAAAAATGTAAACAAAATCAAATTACTTGTACTGCAATTTTTGTTTTTTTTTTAGCAAATTGTTAAGAATTTCTGTCAATGGCCTCTGTTTCCTGTTGACCGCTGTTGATAATATTGTGATGTCATCTCCTCTATAACCCAGACGGAATCTGGTTCTCGGCGGAACCTTAATTGGCTTCATTTGCACTAAGCTTATACTATATACGAGTGTATATGGCAGCTTGATTTCTGCTGACCTGCTAATTTGATTTTAACTTCTTAATTGGTTTGGATGGATGACGCTCTGTTTTGATTTGAAGAGTAACTTGTTGTCACTATCGTGCGTGATATAAGGCAATTTGGAGTTGCTATTTCAGTACTGAGACGTAGTCGATGAAAGAAACTATTTTTGAAAACTACTACTTAAGTAATAAATTCGTTTGAATTTGTACGGATGCGATATTGCTACTCCTCAGGGTTAGACTTTGTTTCGGGTTCAATTAAATTGACGTGCAGTATATTATGAACAATTTTGTATGGCTGTATGTTATGCCATATATTTGTTAAATTGTTTCAGTGAACTTATACCAGTTTTAACGAAATTTTATTTATCATAAAGAAACTGCGTAAATAAAGCAAACTTCCAAGTTATTTAAGAACTTCTTTATACTAAGATTAAGCAATAATTATAAGTGAATATCATTATTGAAGGGGTTAATAAAGTCCAAAACCATTCTGCGATTGAGATTCCACATGTAGTTTGAAGGAGTAATCTTCGCCTGCCCAATACTTCATATAATTGCAGAGCAGGTACTCCGGGCTTTCGTATGAAAGCCTGATAGAAGCGGTAGGATGAAGTCTCAGCCATGCCCACCTTGTTTAAGTGATACCTGAGAAGAGGTCTGATATTATTTTAAGCTCTGTTCTCCTAAGGGATAGGAATTCTTTTGTTTTCCCACCAGAAGTATCGATAAACTTTTTTACCTGGCGAAGTCCTTGTAGCCTTTTAAAATTAAGGGAGTTTTTTATGTTCTCCCAACTATTAAGGGTACCTCTGAGGTAACACTTTCAAGTGCCACAAATGTCGGTCCGACAAAGGGAGGGTCCGCTCCTGTTTTGGCTAGGTCTTCAGCCATTTCATTGCCTTTATGGCCCTCATGGTACCCACATGAGGATAATTTTGGTTCTCCTCGATACATTTTTAAAAGTTTGCAGACACTGCCTTGACTACCCTCGACGTACGTGACTGTGTTGAAAAATATCAATAGAAAAATAAAAACGTACAACAAAAAAATTTCCTTTACTGATTAATGTAAGCTTCAGAGACAGAGCATTTCAACATTGAGCAAAGTGAGCCTTGCGGCTAGCTTCAGAGAGAGATGCTAGACTTGGTTTGGGTTCGAGTTCATGGGTTCACACATTTGAAAACCTAAAATTCAGATGTGCTTTTGTCTCGAGGGTACTCGAGCTTCAGTTGTAAAATTGAGTGAATTAAAACGATTCTGATCCTTAGTTTGAGAGTTGGTCTTTAAAAAAGGGATAAGTTATAAAAAAAAAAATAGAAATATTATTTCAATATATAAGACATTTTTGCGATATAGTTTAAAGCTTCAATTTCAAAGATCTTAAAGCAAGAACAAATTTACTTTTGTCTTATTATTAATGAAGACATATATCACGAGTCGCCGGATATAATACCATGCCGTACCCACATCTTGAACTTAATTAATAATTAAAGTAAATATTAAATTATCTGGGAACATTAGCAGATACAGAAACTTACTACGCATTTTTAGTTCAGTTATTATAGATTTTCCATTCATTAAAAAAAAAGTAATGTTTTCCACCTTATACTCAATAAAATAGACCAAACAGAATCTAGTAAAAAAAAAAAAAAAAACTTGGACAAGTAACAAATTAAATATGAATCGTCAAATAAGGGTATATTCGATACTGGGAACATATGCAACTGTTTTACAGTACTTGATATTATGAATAGAGGAATGGGAAAATTCTATAAAAATTGCACATCGATATTAATATTTGATAGCAGACAAGGATAATACAAGGACAAAGACGCCAGCTGCGGGAAATGACATCATGTTACATAGTTCAAAATTGAAGTAAAACAAGCCGTTTAGTCAAACTTTATCAAGAGAGCGGTGATTAGGCTCTCGGTGTCTGATGTAGAAGTTATACTAATATTTCACGATATATTTGGAGTAGTGCAGGCTTAGGTAGATGTAACTAAATATAAATTAAAATACATAAACATGCCTTTATGTAGGTACTTTGTTCATAAAACAAATTTTCTTCTGTTCGCCGAATGATTAGTGATCATCAATTAGAGTAAAACTAGGAGATCCTTCGGCATAAATATGAGCTAATTGGTACTAGGATATCATTCTTTCAATGTGTACGCCACCTTGGAATATTACAGCAAACAGGAATACTGATAAAGCTAAATTTTAAGTTAAGTCAGATTAATATTTATGTTTTGATAACTATGAATGTGATTCCTGTGATTTTTTTGACTCCTATTTCTTTTTGTCTCCGTAAGACACCAAACAAGTTAAGCCGGAGTCTGTGTATACTGTGATTACAGGTATAAATACAAGAGGAGAACTCTTGAAAGAGAACAGCCTATTAATTCTAATTTCTTTACACTTATACCTACACGATGATCAAAAGCACGTAGATGGTATGTGAAGCTGAAAAAAAAAATAATAGTTGGGTCTTATCAAATGATTAGAAGCAGATGAAGTAACGTCGTAGCATTGACTAAGGAACACACATCTATCCATATCGCTACAGTTATATTAGAAAATCGTCGAATTTTATTCTACATTTTTTACCCTTCATATAGCCCTGATTTCTTTTCGAAAAACATGATAAATTGTGTAGAGTTGAATTGCAAAAGTAAGAATTGGTAAAATCTTTAGGAAAGCGAAAGCTAAATTCCTTTATTTCTTCATTTTTAAAAAAAATAATATTTATTATTATTAATATTTAATTAATTTAATTATTAATTTTATTTTATTTATTTATTAATAATTACAGACACCAATCAAAACGGATCAAGAAATTTTGGAAAATTCTATGCTGGAAGATGATCCAAATGCAAATTCTTCCTTAGATTCAAATGTATCAAGTCAAAAGTCTCCAAGATGGGGTCCTCAACATAAAGGTGCTCAAGAATTGGCTAATTTATATAGTCCAGGTAAATACAAATTCGTAAGTAATAGATTTATGTTTTTTTCTAAAATTTATTTAAAGGTATACTATTAAAAAATTATTTTATTAATTTAGTCTTTAAAAAAAGTTCCCTACACCTTTGTTATGTAAACAGAATTTAAATTCAATATTAAGACAACCTACTATCTCTGAAATGATCATTATCATCGTGATTAAGCTATTAATTATCCATAAATAAATCTTAATCGAAAAATGTAATGATTATGGTATATTAGGCACAATTTTATGAATCGACGGCTTTAAAAATGCACGTCACATCTAGTCACTTAATACAGGACTTTTCATTTGAGATTTTTCTCAAGGACTACTTTAGTAGGTAGCTATTCATTTTAATTCACAGGAGGAGTCTTGTGTGTAGAGGAAGCGCGGAAAAAAATCCTAAACGGTGACTCACTTTCTCTGTCACTGTCCGACCCTCTTTGATAGATGGTACGAACATCTTGGCTTACACCTCCTAGATGAACTACATGAAGCTTGCAGGTAGGGTCCAGGATCCTAAATTTTTTTGAGAGCGTTCGGCTGAAATTTATAAGCAATGTCTTGAATCCCATGTTCCTCTTTCTCTTTTATAACATCGAAAATATTAAAAGCAGATAAGAAAAAATTGCTTGATTAATTAAGTACTGAATAATTGAAATTTAGACAACAATTATTACCGACATAAATATTAAATAATCGACTTGTTGTTAGACAGCAAAATCGTGAGAATTTTTACATCAACGCCAGATGTTTCTTTACTTAAAAATTCACGAAATCGATTAATGAATAATTACAAAAATTACTACGTAAGTGGATTCTTAACCGATATGCAGTTTTGTAAATAATTAATGTTTACAGGTTATCTCTTACTTAAGAAAAGAGTTATGATAATTTTAGTTTTCCTTGTCAGCGCTATTATTGTTATTATTAAAAATTAGTGAAATACAACGAACAAGAAGGAACGTCATATACTGTGAAAACGATCAGTCCAAGACATTTTTTTTGTACTAAAAACTTCTTCAGAATACGAAATCCTATAAAATTGTTTATAATCATTTTTTCTGTTCGACGAAGCATTCTAGAAATATATGCGAAAAATTAAACTTGCATAGATTGGTGACCATACGAAATTTTATATGGGCATTCATCTAGATTCTAGGGTATCATAAGAATTGGTCTTAGGCCAATTCTAGCTATTTTACTTGTTTCATTAATGAAGTTCATTCAATCGTTGAATGGGTCATGTGGGCACAATTTCTTAATTTTTGTCATATTCTATTAGAACAATATAAAAAATGAAGTTGATATAAGTACATCAGGAAAAAAAAATGCTTTGCAAACTATTAGCTCTACACTAGCCGAATAAAAAAAACACATCCACCACAATATTCTTTTTAGCTTAATTTAAAATTTCATTTAGAAAATTTGGGGGACTTCGAAAAAAATTGATAATTCACTAATAAATTCAGTAATGAGAACCTGATAGGCCATAAAATACATATACACAAAAAAGGTTTCCTTTTTATTTGACTGTGTGAACAAACATTTGTTAACAAAGTTAGAACGCCTATAACATCAGGACATTAATAATTTCCTCCTTCCAATTGATTTCAGTAATTAATTTTCTTGTTAGTTAGAAATTTAACATTTACACGGATGGGGGATTAGACTACAAATTTTCGATTTTCCTAAATAATTACGGTTATAAAGGGGCACCATTGTGTAGCTTAGTCTAGAAAATTTGGATATGTATATATTGTTAAGGAATGGAGAGTTACGTGCAGATGCATGAATTTTTAAAATGTTTGAACAAGGCCTATGTAAAATACAAATTAAATTTAATGCTTGATTTTCAACTTAACTCGGCAGTAGGGAAATGCATAAGAAATTTATTTCCTGTGAAGGTTATCGTTATTATGTATATAAAGCACGACATTCTAACCATGGTGATCCAAATATTTTTAATTTCATACCATTTAGGGTTTATGTCGCTACATGTACACTTTTGAATTAATTAGGACGTCGTCAGTGCAGAGCATTTGTTTTTATGACTTATTATTGCTCTCATTTCAAGCATTTAGACTAATTATGAACAAGAGAAAAAATATATTTGTTCTACTAATAAATTATTGTTGGAAATCTAGATTAAATGCATAGTAAAACATAGTCGCGTTATTCAAATGGCCACCTCCATCTTTTCATAGCTCGAAATTTGTGTATAGTACCTAATACTCAAAACGGATTGATCCTATTCCATTTTCAAACTTGATTTTCTTATTTTATAATTACTGTGATGCGACGAAATTTCAGTGCTGCTGTAACAGTTGAAATATTCTTCAGTTATATATTATAAAAAAAAAACGGATGGATAAGCACCCATATATAAACTTAAGCAAACGTCAAATGCCAATACGCCTTTCTTTTAATGAAAAAAAAATAAAAAAAAATAAAAAATAAAATAAAAAAATTGAATAAAAAATGTAAAAAATAAAAATAATATAAAAATAAATAAGATCAACTCTGCCAAACTAGGATCTCAGAGTCTGTAGTGATAATGATCATTGTACTGAAAATTTCCACCTCATTAGGCAAATTGTTACCAATTAAGTGAGCGGAGCCTTAATTGTTGAGGATTATGGGCTCATAATGGAAGCATATTAAGAAGTCAAAATATGTCGTACATTTATATATTGCAAATTATTAAATATTGCAATATTTAATAATCGAGACATTACATGCAATGATCTCCGAAGAACAGATGTCGGAAAGGTCGGGACTACTGCGTCGCCTTGGCCCCCTTGAGGGGCTTACTCTTTACTGGGTACATTTAATAATATTGAAAACGACAATTCCTATATATCAAATTAAATTTGCATGAATAGCTCCAAGCAATAAAAAAATTTTTTCATTCCATAAGTTCCTTCTAAATAGCGGTTATTTTTAAAAATAGAACACGTTAGGTAATTGAAATTGACTTCAATAAAAATAGATCGCTGCACCGCACAATTATGTATCACAAACAGAGAATTGATTTTTTTTGACACCCACGAAATTGCCAGTCATAAAACTTCGACTAGGACACACCCCCATAATTAGCTCTTTCTGTATAATGTCAGGCAGTTAAACGTTCCACATTATTTTATCCTTTTGGGAATTACCCACACTTTATAGGATACTTTCTACTTTATTATACTTATACATAGTAGGTATTATGGGGCTAAAATAAAATGGCACTATTCGCTATTTTTTATCCGACTTTACTTTTGGAGATTGCGGATTATTTACCTACATAGGTCAATAGCACCGCAGGAAACTACCTTTACTATAGCTACTGTGTCTATACATCCATATTTATTTGCTCACCCGTCTGACACCCACTTTCAAACCTTAAATAGCTACGTACAATTTCAAAAGTTCTCAGGTTTCTTTTGTTTTTTTTTTCTTAAGACATTCTTACTTCAGAAGTGTTGCTTGGTACTCTGATAAGGCTAAATTGGTTTTCCTTTATTTTAGGAAAGCGTGCTCAGGAAATTATTTGCGTGTATTCCTGCATAGCACTAATGGTGCTGAACTTAATTCTGATAATTAGACACTTTCGTATGGAAAAAATAAGTGTTGCTTTTGCAGCAGCATTTGCTGGCATCGTTACAGCTGATTTTGGCTCTGGCCTTGTACACTGGGCAGCTGATACCTGGGGATCTGTTGAATTGCCAATAATAGGAAAGGTAAGTTGTAGTATGTAAAATTACATAATTATACACTGAATAGGAGATGGGGGTAGGGGGACAATATATGTACATATGTAAACGTTGTAATTTTTTATAGACGTAGAATTGCTTTTTTTATGTACGTACATATAACGTGTAAATTATTCATACATGAGGTTAATGGAATTAATATATAATTTGAAAGAATGAAGTCATTCTTTTGCGTTATTATGAATATTTCTTTTACGTCTTTTCTAGAATTTTTTGCGACCTTTTCGTGAACATCATTTGGATCCAACTTCTATTACACGACATGACTTCATTGAAACAAACGGTGATAATTTCATGGTAGCTATTCCAATTCTTGGTGTGCTTGCGTATAATTTTTTAATGAAAAGCCATCAGGAAATTCAACAGGAGTTTGCATGGAGCGCATATTTATTTCTCTGTTCGATTTTTGTTGCAATGACTAATCAGGTAAGTTTATAAAAAAAAAAAAATATATATATATATAGAGAATCATATCATTTATCATTTAGATCAAATCATACATTTGTGTAAGCTATCAAGAGCCTTTTTTTTGTTCTAAATATTTTATTTAATATTTTTAATATTTAATCATTAATACACTTTGCAAACATGTCCAAAGACCATCAACCAGATTTACCAATCTTGTTAAAAAGCCATTGATATTGCAGATTGACCATGCTGTCTCATAGTTGACCAAACCAGTTTATGTTTCTCAATTTTCTAGCTTCCTTCATAAAGAAAAATTGTGGGTGTGATTAATTCTTCATAGAAAAGGTTACTGAAACCTTTGGACTTTTTTTTGATTTATTAAATCATAGCTGTACCCACTCCACTAATATTTACAGTATTACCTTAATAATACACTCATTCATAATAAGCTCTGAAACGGATTAAGTATATTATTGTCCTGAGCGGAGGAGTAATTGGAAAATCCTACTTAATGACGTAAAAGTTCTGTTAATTTGTTTGATTCGAATTTTTATCTTCTTATTAGTGTTAAAATATGTATAAAATATGTATATGTATGCACACTTGAGTATGATTTAACTTTATGTAATGAAGCAACAAAGTTAAAGCATTAGAATAAAAAGGACATTTTTATTGTATTATTTATTGTTTTTGGATAAAATAGCCGTCCAAATATGAAAGAAAAAAAAATAATCGCGGATGGTTGGTGTAATGAGGAGGTTTGAAGGATAGAGAAAAAAAAGAATGAATATTTCTCGCTTACTTTTAACGGAAGACTCCTGTATACTAAAAGTTGCTTAAATAAGTTATAAATTTGAAACCGTGCACCTTTCTGTCATGTCAAAGCTATTCTGTATTTTTTAACTATCTGGAAGGAAATTATTCTACATTCAAATATCTAGTAGATGGGCAGTATTTTACCCTGACTCTAACAATAAATTTACATCCAACTTATATCTCAAAAAACAGTATTACCAAGTTCTCTTTATGAATTTCGGAATATTCCACCAGAATATACCTATTAGTTAGTCGCACCGTCATATTTATTAACTGAAAAAGCATGTACAGTATAAAAACATCGAAAGAATGATCGTGCACCGATGTAACTTTTTTTACAGAAATCACAAATTTATAAAATATATAACATAGCGTAAAGGAATATACAAAATTATACGATTAACATGTGTGCGCATTTTACAAGAGCAATTATTATGGTGTATAGTATTATGGTGGCTTTGCATTCAAAACAGGGTGCGAATATCACAGGTGCAATTCTTAGAAGAACAAATACGAGCATTAAAAATTAAACAGGGTACGAATGTCACTGATGCAATTTTGAAAATTCTATCGATAGCCTTTTAATTTAAACAGGGTGGGAATCTTATACATGCAATTTTTGGCAGTTCTAGTGATGGCCTTCTATTATAAATACGGTGTGAATTTTACAGATACAATTTTTGGAAATTCGAGAGGTAGCCTTCTTTTCTTAAACAGGGTGCGAATTTTACACATGCAATTTTTGGCAGTTCAAGTGATAGCCGTCTGCTTTAAACAGGGAGCGAATGTTGCAGGTACAATTTTTGCCAGTTCGAATGATAGCCTTCTGCTATAAATAGGGTGCGAATGTTACAGGTGCAATTTTTGAAAATTCGAGCGATAGACTTTATACAGGGTGCGAATCTTATACATGCAGTTTTTGGCAGTTTGAATGAAAGCCTTGTATTTTAAATAAGGTGCGAATCTTACAGGTGCAATTTTTGGCAGTTTGAGTGATAGCCTTCTATTTTGAATAGGGTGCGAATTTTACAGGTGCAATTTTTGAACATTAGAGCGATAGCCTTTTAATTTAAGCATGGTGCGAATGTTGCACATGCAATTTTTGACAGTCCAAGTAATAGCCTTCTGCTTCAAACAGGGTGCGAATGTTACAGGTGAAATTTTTGAAAATTTAAGCGATAGCCTTTTACTTTAAACAGGGTGCGAATTTTATACATACAATTTTTGGCAGTTCGAGTAATAGCGTTCTACTTTAAACTGGGTGCGAATATTGCAGGTACAATTTTTGGCAGTTTGAGTGATAGCCTTGTATTTTAAATAGGGTGCGAATCTTACAGGTGCAATTTTTGGTAGTTTGAGTGATAGCCTTCTATTTTAAATAGGGTGCGAATTTTACAGGTGCAATTTTTGAACATTAGAGCGATAGCCTTTTACTTTAAGCATGGTGCGAATGTTACACATGCAATTTTTGACAGTCCAAGTAATAGCCTTCTACGTCAAACTGGGTGCGAATGTTACAGGTGCAATTTTTGAAAATTTAAGCGATAGCCTTTTACTTTAAACAGGGTGCGAATTTTATACATACAATTTTTGGCAGTTCGAGTAATAGCCTTCTACTTTAAACAGGGTGCGAATATTGCAGGTACAATTTTTGGCAGTTTGAGTGAAAGCCTTCTATTTTAAATAGGGTGCGAATTTTACAGGTGCAATTTTTGAACATTAGAGCGATAGCCTTTTACTTTAAGCATGGTGCGAATGTTGCTCATACAATTTTTGACAGTCCAAGTAATAGCCTTCTGCTTCAAACAGGCTGCGAATGTTACTGGTGCAATTTTTGAAAATTTAAGCGATAGCCTTTTACTTTAAACAGGTAGCGAATTTTATACATACAATTTTTGGCAGTTCGAGTAATAGCCTTCTACTTTAAACAGGGTGCGAATATTGCAGGTACAATTTTTGGCAGTTTGAGTGATAGCCTTCTATTTTAAATAGGGTGCGAATTTTACAGGTGCAATTTTCGGTAGTTCGAATGACAGCCTTCTAACTTAAACAGGATGAGAATCTTACACATGCAATTTTTGGCAGTTCAAGTAATAGCCTTCTGCTTTTAACAGGGCGCGAATGTTACAGGTGGGATTCTTGAAAATTCGAGAGATAGCCTTTTATTTTAAACAGGGTGCGAATCTTATACATGCAATTTTTGGCAGTTTGAATGATAGCCTTGTACTTTAAATAGGGTGCGAATTTTACAGGTGCAATTTTCGGTAGTTCGATTGACATCATTCTACCTTAAACAGGGTGCGAATCTTATACATGTAATTATATACATATACATGTATAAGACTCCCACCCTGTTTAAAGTAAAAGGCTGTCGATCGACTTTTCAAAAATTGCACCTGTAACATTCGCACCCTATTTATAGTAGAAGGCCATCATTCGAACTGCCAAAAATTGTACCTGCAATATTCGCGCCCTGTTTTAAAGTAGAAGGCTATTACTCGAACTGCCAAAAATTGTATGTATAAGATTCGCACCCTGTTTAAAGTAAAAGGATATCGCTCGAATTTTTAAAAATTGCACCAGTAACTTGCCTACCCTAAATGCAAAGCCATAACCCACACCATAATAATTGCTCCCCCTATTCGGGGGAAATTCGCACGATCATTTTTTCGAGTTTTTTTATACTGTATGTGCATTTTTAGTTAAATAAAATGACGGTGCGAATTTCCCCCCTATAGGGTGAAATTCGCTCAGGTGCGAATTTCACTTTTACTAGGCGTGCAAAGGAAATTCGCACAATGGGATGCGAATTTCCCCCCAGTCATTTGAAGTTAGGCAACCGAATTTTTGTGCTTCTCACTTAACGTAAACTAAAACTTTAAATCATTCTAAATTAAGGATTTTAATATACATTCACAAGTACATAAATTATGTATCTTTAGTATCTCTAAAATTACACAGTATAACTATTTTAACTTTTCAGATCCATAAATGGTCACATACCTATTGGGGTTTACCGAAGTGGGTATTATTTCTACAGAACCATCACATAATTTTACCACGAAAACATCATCGAATCCATCATGTAGCACCTCATGAAACGTACTTCTGTATAACCACAGGGTGGCTAAATTGGCCATTAGAGAAATTAAGGTATATTTAGTATTTTATATACATACATATAATGTACAGTATTTATAAAAAAAGTTGTCATTTAGATTTTGGTCATCCCTAGAAAGTATTATTGAATACTTTACAGGCTTCAAGCCACGAGACGATGACATGAAATGGGCGAAGAAAGTCGATTAGCAGAAAATACTAGTGGATAGGTGGAGCCGATATATTATATCTATTGCACACAGTTAGCTGCCTTAATATAGTTGCCTTTATAAGAACTATTATTGCTAAAAGCAAAACAAATGATTATTTATTTTTTAATATATTTCAAGATGTACAAAATTATTTTTATATCACGAAAATATATTTAATTTGTTTTGTTTCTCTATTGACTAAAAATATTAAAATTTTTATTGAGATATGTATATTGAGTAAAAGCCTTTGCGCATAGTAATATTATTTATGTTATTGTATGTATACAACAGATGGCGGTAAACACAATTTTATAATTCTCCCCCCCCCTCATTTTTCTTACAAAAAGAATGAAATTTTTTAAAATGAATTTATAACTAGCATTTTAATGCAATTAAAAAAAAAGAAATTAAATTAACTCAAAATTTAGACTATTTTATCTATATTTTATTTTTGCATAAGAATACTATATGAAAGCACGTGTGAAGAGTACTTACTTTTAAACAAAATCTTAAATGTTATAACAGTGTTGATAAGCAATTGAACATTTTTACTATATACATACATAAAAATCAAACTATTTCGATACACAAAGGTAGAGAAAATATAAAATCAGAAGAAGAAAAAAGGCTTCAAGCAAATTGTTGTGATTTTACTTCTTTTTTGTGCGCGATTTTTTACATATTTTTAAAAATAATAATAAGCCTAAGAATCTTTATTGTTTTAGCCATTGCAAAAATCTACATATAAATATATTTTTTAATGTGTATAACAAATTTTTATATTTATTATAAAATGCTGCCTTAAAAGTTTTTTACACTTTTTTCAGTTTAGAATGAATGAGTTGTAGTAATATGCACCTTTTTTTATTGTACACAAAAGAAAAAAAAAAGGAAAAAAAAGAACAAAAAAAAAACGAAAAAAAAACAAAAAAAAAAACAAAATCGATTTTTTAATAAGAGCAATTTAGTGATAAAGCTTCAATTATTTATAATAATATACAACGAAATATTAAATGTAATAATAAATATTGAAATTTTTATAGCTTTTTACCTTAAAAAAAAAAAAGTTTGTAATTTGAAAAGTTTAAGAAATATGTCCGATATACACACAGCACTCAAGCAATAAAAATGATTTAAAAAACTTTCTCGACAACACTTTGTATTATTAAATTTAATTTACTATTTCGGTTTCTAATTCGATTTACTTTTAAGACTTTTAAGATCATAACTTGGATTTCGAAAACCTTTTTCAAGGACTTCATTGCAACTACTTATGTCTCAAGTCGAAGATACATAATTAGTGTAAAAACTGAGGAGGTTAGGAGAATTGTTTCCTTATATCCGATATTAAGAAAAAGAAATTACTGTGCTAGTGAAATTAGGCTCAAGGCGCCAGTCTTGCATCTAACTTTCGAGAATTAGTTTTCCAGTCCTATATGATATCTATTTTTTCTCAAATAGATTATAATAGAACTGGATTGATGAATAACTCTATTGCATTTTTATTACACTTCAATACCTACATCAACTAAAATCGGCTTAGAATCGCACCTTTTTACTGCAATAATATGTAACAAAACCACATCAAGTGCAAGTCGAGGGAGGAAAAATCAATCGGACAATTGTAAACATTTCCAACCTTAATTAGATTACCCTGAACTAAAAACCATTGCATTTCTAGAGTGCAAATAGAATTGTAGAATCTATCAAAGCGGTCGGTCCGTGTCGGTTGAATAAGTTTCTTTTCCTTCCCCAATATACAGCTATAATGGATAGCTGTGAGCTCTCTACCTTACTACAGCAACTAAACGATGGCAATTCGGGTGAAAGTGATTTCGAAATTGTTTGCGATTCAGATAGTGAGGCCGAAGGAACTAATTACAGAAAATTTGATAATTTTCAAGATGATCCCGATTTCAGTTTGGCACAAACAAATTTTCATGAATTAAGTGTTGATAGTGAAAAGATAAATTCTTTGGTGAATAAAAGTAAAGTGGAGAAAATCAATTTAAGTTTATCCCAGGAAAAGATATTACTTCCTGGTAAAAAATTAACAGAAAATCTCTCAACAAAATTGTATTCTGGAGAATTTTTACCAAAATTTAGTATAAAACCAGAAAATTGTGTTGACGACAATGATTCAAAAGTGCAAAATTCAAATTTACCAGAAATCGTGTTGACTTCATATGAAAAAGAAAAGTCAGAAAAAATTATTCATGCCAGTTCACCAGTACTTATGGATCGGTCTGATTTGAAAATTCTTGGACATGGACATAGAGAAGAAAACTCATCATCACCGGAACTTTATCTTCAACGAAATTTGAGTGCAGCGGCAATTTCAATGAAGACAACATCAAAATCTAGAGGAAGAATTACGGATGACACTACGAGTATTAATTCTTACTCAGTGAAGCCATTGAACTTGGAGAAACCCTTACCCTATCGGATTAACGTAAATCATCCAAGGTTAGTGTGGGGTGGGGGATTATCTTGTATGTAATAACATAAAAAACGTGACTTTTTTTCTTCTTTATCTACCCTATTTCACAGTGCGTCCAATTTGATTTCTCAGACTGGAGGATTTGATCAATATGTTTTGCTCAATTCGAAGGCACACGTTCCAAATGAACTAAAATGCAAAATGTGTGAGCAATTGTTCAAGGATCCACGAACTTTAAATTGCTTGCATTCCTTCTGTTTTCAGTGTTTAGTAAATGAAAATTTTGGAAAAGATGAAAGTATACCGTTTTGGTCGAGACCGGATGTAAATAATTTTGAGTGGAAAGGTAATGATAAAAAAATATCGAGATTTGTAGTACCTACTTACTTAATTCTTAAGTCTTCTGCCTACAGAATTAGATTGAAGTGAATTTATAGGAAATCAATCTGAATATTTTTGAATTCTTTCGAGAAAGTTTTCCACGACCCTGTAAGGCCCTGGCTTTGATTCTTTATTCATCTATTTTTTTCTTATAGTGCTTGTTATTCTGGTCCATCCAAAATTCAACTTGGTGCTTGTCATTATTAGAAGCGCAATCCCACGTAATATCCAAATATCAATATCTCTTGCTTTATCAAACCCTCCCTTTCAAAAATCTTCCTACAAAATCCGTTAGTTTAAAATTTTTGAAATTTAACAAACTTCTAGTGTTATTTACAAAATCCAGAAATTAAATCAAAAACAGGGAACTTCGACACCATTTTTTATGTTGTAACAAGAGCTGTTTTTTTTATGATTATGATTATGTGGTGCTTCCCATAGTCAATGATGTTTTTGCTTTTGCGTGGAACACAACTATCATTTTTTCCAGCTGTTCGATTTATTTCGCACACCTTATCATAATATTAATTTTTGGAGATAAGTAAAATTGTGGCTATTCTCCATCTTCGATAGAAGTTTGGCATCTAACTAGTAATACATGGCAGCACTAATAGCGGTCTTAGTTCCATTTCTAGCAGTATTTTGATATTAAATTGTTGGCGCCTATTCATTATCAGCAATTAATATTGTCCGCTTAAAAGCTGTGATTTAAGGGAACATAACATTTTAGTTCGGCAGCAGTACTGAATTCGTGACCATATGCCAATTTCATGAGGAATTTAGTGTCTAAATGTGCATAACTATTGTTAAAGAGAGAACGTAATGTTACAAAATGGTAACTAGTTGGTAACCACACTACTCCTAAATATATATTTCTTTTTCTGAACTTAAAATCACTTTTTTTCTTTTCATTTAAAACTAAATATTAAAATATTCCCTTGAGCTTGTTTAATTGAGAAAAAACTGTCCAAGATTGAGGTATAACCGCCGCCATAATCACCACATATGTACATGGTAGCATTTACGACAGAGATAAAATTTTTTCGACGAATTTTGCAAATACACTTCATCCAGTAAAAAAAATAATACAAATACGGTGCATTTACATTAAATTATTAAATCAGTCAGTTTGAATATTCAACCGTTTTATTTAAATTTTATTTTATTTTATTTATAACATTAACGGTAAAAAAATTTTTTTTTAGCAAATTGTATTATTCAGAAATTCATAACAACTGTTTTGAGATTTTTGCGCAGTTTTCAGAAAATTATCAATCCAATGGGTAGTCAGATCTAAATACTTTCTCGGCTGTCCTGGATCATAACTTTTATATAGTGAACCTTTCGGTTTGGCTTCCTCAATTTGAGTACCTTCTTCCCAGTTATTAAAACTAGATAGGGTTATAAATCCAATGTATGTTGATATAGCAGTCCTCCATGCTACCCCATAATACTGAAATTTAAAAAAATATCTATAGTGCGTACTAAACTTACTTAACCAACCGAGCGGATTTTTGGTTGGATCACAGATATATGTACGTATTCATAGTCAAGTTGGCGTCTGATTCACGAACTGAAGCTAAGATCTAAAGCTATAGCTAGCTTATAGTCAAAACTGGAACATAATCTAGTTCGCCGGAAAATCTACTTACATGCCAAATATTTGGCATAAAATTATACAAGCGTATGGTATGCGAATGTTTGGACAATGGAGTCTATTTCGTTTAATGTTTATAATGTTCAATAACTTTGATGACGACCCTAGGCTTACAAAATGTCCGGTTCTTAAGGGTTTAAATCATCTCTGTCGAACTAAAAATCCAAAAATTTATCGTTTCTGATAAAGTATGGTAAACCAAGTTGTGAAGCAAATGTGCTAGCCGCTGAGGCCGTCTAGGTCTCCACATCGATATCAGTTTTGCCCAAAATGTGGTACCATGTGGAACCGAGATGTGAACGCTGGCCGGTGCGAACATCTTGATAATTGGCGTGGCCCAACTGATGGGCGCCCCATTGCACCCTAACTTCAGCAGAACCACCAGGTTATGGCTGTCAGTACGTTTACATGAATACTTTAAGTATACTTTAAGTATGCTTGAAGTAATCAAAATATCATTAAATGCGCATTCAATGCGTAAATTTCAAATCAAGTAATTGGAAAACTAATTTCAAGAAAAGTTTAGGTCAAGTAATTAGAATTAATTCAATCAAAAGCCCTACTTGAGCTTCAAGTGGCTTTCAAGTCAAGTACTCAAGTATTCATGTAAACGTAATGAATGACTCCTCGAAAGAGGAGTTTAATTGATTGTTAAAGAGTTCAGTTACCCGACCGCTGCTCCTCTGCTTTTCAAGACTTGAATATTTAGGTAGTTCAAACCCTGGTCCGACAGTTGGCACAAAAATCATTTTGTAAGTTTGAGCAAATGTTTTCAGGTACGACCAATTTTTCCAGGTACTCGCAAAAGTGACTCCATTATTTGGTAATCTTGGATAGAAGCCATCAAAACAAAGTCGACGCATCAACTCAGCATGCTGTTTTAATCTGAAAACGGAAAACTGATATATAAGAATACCACGAATTTACTATTTAACTAAGGAGGATAAAGCCTAAAATGTCTTCTTACTTGATATGACCTATTAAGACTGCTTTTAATGTGTCTTTCTTTTTCGATTTTTTATTGACACAAAAATATTTATCATCGATTTCCATATTGAAAGCATTTTTAACATAGATTAATGGCACAGATTGATTCCTCGAGATTGAGAAAACTTTGTAAATCCTGTCGTATTGAGAAAACTTTTCCAACCACCGTAAATGATTAGTGATGCCATTTGAGCTTTGATTCTTCGGTAAAATCAATTCTGTGGCTATGGCAATGTCACAATCTTTAGCAATTCTTAATATTATCTCAAACAGTGCCTCGGTTAGTTTTGAAGTTTTCGTTATGATAACAACTCCAATTCCGGATTCTTTTATTTTCAAGAAATGCTGACTAATTAAATTCTCTGTGGTTTCATACATATCCAAAAGTGGGAAGTACCGAGTGTTGGGCACTTGTTCAAGACGACTTTGCCAGCGAGTGTCGTTTTTCTTTAGTTTTTGCTCCTTTGTCCAATCTATGTGCGTAGTGTAGAAAATATGAACATGTGAAGTGACTTCAGTCAGCACCGGCTTGACATCCTCTTCTTTCCCATCGCTCTTACGTTGTGTTAAGTATTTAATTTTTTCTTTAATTAGTCGCACTTTAATATCACGTTCATTATATTTCTCGACAACGACAACTTCCGGGCGAATTTGTAATTCCGATGGAATTTCATTTAACTCATCATCTGTTGCCTTGCGAGGTCTATCTCTAACTTGTAGAACAATCACAGTTAATGCAATTAAGCAAACGATAAACGACAAAAGCAATAATCTAAATTTAAGACGACTTTTCACGTACTTTTTTAGAGTCATTTTTGTACTTGTTACATCAGTTGAGGGAGGAGGGTTACTGACAATGTACGGTGACGGGACGGGGTTCTATGTTATATCCTGCCCTGCTTTTTTTGTAAGTACGCAGGCCTTAGCATGGATGCTGATGTTTATGTTTGAAGTTATACGAATCGATTTCATTTCCCCTTAAATACCACGTGCAAAACTTCTATGCAATGGTGGCGGATATTATGTTTTTTTTTCTGGTATTTAATTTTATTTTAAATAATAAAAATTTTAATTAAGACAAAAATTTGTAATGACTTTAGTTCCTAACAGAGCTAAACGAACGTTAGGTTTAAAACAAGGTAATTATAAGGATTAAGTTAAGACATTCAAAATGATAAGATAAGAGTGCGCTGAGATTTTATAATAAACTATTTGTTAATGAGAAAAGCAAAAGTAATATCAAGGAGCTGCAACTAAATATTGCGTTTCAACATTCACCATTTACCTTATCTAACTTATGTTATAAGTACGAATGAATTTCTAAAAATAAATAGTTTTTCTGTTTTATAAAAAAAATTGCTAGTATCTTCGTCAATCGAGTCTGTTGCAAAAAAAAAAAAAAAAAAAAAAAATACAATCATATTTCTCCTCCAGAATAGTACTGTTTTTACAAAATATTCTCAGGACGCAGGCTATTAATTTAAATTGAATCTCATACTAAAGCCTTGAGGAATAACTTTTCATAATGCCCATTTTAATATTTACAACTCTTACGTAAATAAGAATACAAAATTAATACAATAATAGTTTACAATAATTTCATTTGTGAGAACAGGAAATTTAAATACCAGCACAAAATCAAGTTCACATGGATCTGGAGACTCTGATTACCATATACGTCCAGATAGTAGATCTTCAATGAGTAGCATCAAAAGTAAAAAATCGAGTGATAGAAAATCTAAAGATAAATCTGTAACATACAATTCTCAGTCAGCTTATGCATTTATATTCACAAGTTATCTTTAAGCATAAATCCATTTCAAAACCATCATCAACTGGACAACCAACAGAAAAAGTTCGACTACTTTTTTGCTCAGTTTGTCAATATTGTACAGAGATTCCTCTAGGAGGAATGCGTCAGCTGCCGCAAAATCTAATTTTGGTACGAAAAGTTGAAAGTCTTCTACTTAAGCAGGGAACTGATATTCTTACAAATGCATGGTGCAACCTATGTTGTGCCGAAGTTTCGGTGAGTGAATTATAAAATTGGAATGTCATAGGAATAGATTTATAAAATAGACAAACTTTCAGGCCACTTATCATTGTGTCACATGTTTCATAAATTTGTGCGGCTTCTGTAAAGATTCTCATGAAAGGCAAAAAACAACTGCAGGCCATAATGTGAAAAATATCTTGGACTTACAAAGAACTAGAAAATCAGCTAAGAAGAATTTTGAAGAGTCGAAATTGAATCTAAAATGTGCACTTCATCCTGGATATGATTTGAAATCATTTTGTAACACATGCCAACAGGTCTTACATTTATTTTTATTTTATTTTTTTTACTTTTACTTGATTTTTGGTATCATTCTTTTTAGATTATTTGCTCTGATTGCACTATACTTCTTCACAAAGGACACAAAATTGATCCTGCTCCTAAAGTTTTTAAGGAATATCAAAAATTAATAAAGGATTCTTCTGAAAGATCTAAACCGATATGCGAATATGTGGAGCATTCAATATTAAAATTAGGGGGAATATCGAAAAAAATTAATAAAAAATGTGATGAAGTTCAAAATGATGTTGAGATCTTTATGGCGGCATATTTTGAAGCTGTTGAGGTTCATAGAAAAACTCTTATACAACAAATCACAAGAGCTAGAGAAACAAAGATTCAAATGATCTTGGAACAGCAATTGGAAATGGGTAAGATCAGTTAAGATGTTTTTTTTTGTTTCTACATAAAATTTGAGTGGTTTTTGTTTTTATTTCAGAAAGGAAGTCAAAGCAAACCAAAGATGCAATTTTTTTTACAGAAGAGCTCTTCGAAATGGGAAGCGAAGTTGAAATTTTATCTTTTGTCAACATGTTATTGAAGCGTTTTGAATATTGTCAAAAATTAAAGCCACCTTTGGATGCAAAGGTATGTTTTTTTTTTGAATGAGGTTATTTAATTGAATATGGTCAGCAACTAATGAGACTGAGTGTGGTTTCATTGGTGTATTCAATTGAAAAATCTGTTTTGTATCCTTTTTTGTAGCACTAGCAGTTTTCGTTGTTGGCTTGTAGCTGATGAGACAGGAGTAGCAAATCGAGCCAAAGTCTAGATGTATTTCCAAATTTAAATGGATAATACCTCTTTATCCATATTTTTTCTTTATTTAATATTTCTAAATATTTATGTCTTTTGCAATAATGATAATTCTTATAAGATTTCAGATACGCTTCATTTTCTTCCGGAAGTTAGAGCACCATCCACGAAGGCCCAAAATAATATACCTCTCTATGGAATTATAACTACGCAAACAGTAGAGCCTCAGTTTTGTACTTTGGAAACTGAAGGTAAATTTTCAAGTAAAATATGAGCATGGCAATCATTCACATTTAAAAGGATATACCCAGTTACGTGTACATCGAAAGGTTGAGCTTACAATTCTATCTAGAGATGCAGACGGTGCTCCTTTATGTCATGGAGGACTTGATCTTAATGTCCAAATAAAATATAAAGACAATGCATCTAAACTTATTGAAAGACAGGTGAAATTATAGGAAGCTGCGATAATGTATAGGCATTTTGAAATGTTGTTATAATATAGAATATTTGTTGATACATGTAGGTGAGTGATAGACGGGATGGGACATATGTTGTATCCTTCATTCCAGATAATGCTGGAACTTTGTTAATGAGTATTACAATTAATAATCGTCACATTAAGGTGGGTTTATTTTTTTGTTTTTATTTTTTATTTCATTGTTTTTTCTTCGCATTAAATTTATTAAATATTTATTTCTCAGGGAAGCCCTTTTACTCTAGCAGCAAGAAATGTTCGTCCTCATACTGGAATATTTCATTGCTGTACATTTTGCTCAAGTAAAGGTTCCAAAATTACAACTTGCGCCTGCGAAGGTATCATGCCTGGATTTAAAGGTTGTGGTCATGGACATAATGGTCATCCAGGTAGACGGCATTGGTCTTGCTGTGGAAATATACTGGAAAATTCAGAATGCTCAACAGCAAATAATAATATATTATAAAAGTTAATGCTGTTACAGCTTAATACATTTTCTTTTGTAATAAAAATAAATTTTAAATTATTTAATTTATTCTTTATGGTTATTTAGAAAATTGATTTAATTTTAATTTTACTTCTTAATGGGTTAAGGGGTCATGAAACAAATCGGCTATCTCAAGTAGAGTTGTACATAGTCTGCATATTCAATGCATATTACAGACCTAGATGACGTCGAGAAGGGTTTTAGTGGTCCAAGAATTGATCCTTGGAATAATCCACCATTTATATTATACTTCCGAATGACGATTTTCAAGAATCACCTCGTGTTATGATTTATTTGAAAAAAAAAAAAAAAATCAATCAAAAAAAAATTCAATCAAAAAAATCTTAACAGGTCCAGATATTGAGGTTAGGTTAGGTTAGGTAAGAGGGGTGCCGCTGGACAACCAGCCAGCCTCACTTAGACCTCCAACGGGTCCATTGTGCCCCTAGACCTCATGAGATAACCCTTCAAGTCGTGGATTTATCCTGCTTTCCTTGGGAAACTTAGCCTAAATCCATCCTGCCTCACTCAGAAAACTCAGGATGTCTCTGAACTTTATACTTTGAAGCTCCCCCAGACTTGAAAAGAAGTAGCTACCTAGTAGCGTACCTCTTTTATTCATCAGAGCGGGGCATTCGCAAAGCACATGCTTGACGGATTCAATTTCCTCCGAGTCCCTACAGCTCCTGCAGAAATCGTTCGCCGCCATTCCCAGTCTTCTAGCATGGTCCCCTATGGCCCAGTGGCCCATCGGAGGCCTGCCTTTAAATATACTTCCCTGATGATTTCCTCTTTTAAAACTCCGATTGGAATCCTCACGTAAGCTACAGCTGCGGAGCTATCCAATTCGGAGCCCTTTTTGGCCAACTCATCAGCCATCTCGTTGCCTGAGATATCCTTATGGCCAGGTACCCAGCTTACGGTCACCATGTGCCTTACAGTCAATTCCTCAAGCCTGGTTTTGCATAACTGCATCAATTTTGATTTTACCAGCCCAGCCTCCAGCGCCCTGATGGCTGCCTGGCTATCAGTATATATGCAGATGTGCCGTGCGGGCTCTCTGCACATGGATACCAATGTTGCCGCCTGGTAAATCCCTGTGAGCTCTGCCTGAAAAACACTGCATTTGTCAGGTAGTGTATAAGACTCGTGCCACTGGAGATCTCTAGAGTACACTCCAGCCCCTGTGCCCGCACTCGTCTTGTAGCCATCCGTAAATATAGAAATATCGGATGTAACGACCACCTCCTTCCCCTCCCAGTCACTCCTTTTGGGTATCGTTGCGTTGATACCCCCACCAAAAGTCAGGATGGGTACTTGATAGTCGGCTTCTACCCTGCAGTCCCTACAGTCTACCTTCTGGAGTATATTGGAGTTCCCAAAACCCCTCTCCTTCCACCAGACCCCCGCTCTCAGTCTGACAGCACTAGTTTCCGCCACACCCTTACAATAAAGGTCCAGCGGCAATAGGTCAAGCATGACCTCCAATGCCGCCGTGGGCGTGGTGCACAGACACCCAGTTATACCCATACAGGCGGCTCTCTGGATTTTTGACAGCACATCAAGGTTACAGTTCCTCGTCAGTGCCGTCCACCAGACCGTAGAGCCGTAGCGGAGGATGGGCCGAACTATGGCTGTGTATATCTAGTATACCACCCTGGGTTTTAATTCCCGGTTTCCGCCAAATATTCTCTTGCACGAGTAGAAGGCCACACTGGCCTTCTTTACGCATTCTTGTAGATTAGCCTTCCAGTTCGATTTAGAATCGAGGACGACACCCAAATATATTGATATTGAAGAAATTTAATTCTAAAACTAATTTTCTAAAAACATTTAGAATGGTGGAATGGTTTTGAATCAAGTAGGTTTAGTCCTGTATAGCCTGTTTACTTTTCGGAAGTGGTTTCACAACTATGTATGAAAAGCACGGAAGCTATTATTATTCTTTATTTCCAAATGTTGTAATACATATTTGGACATAAGTTATCTTCTTATAGACCTTTTAACGGCTATAGATATATTATCTATTATATTGTATTGATCTTTTGTTCCTTTTACTTTGTTCAGTGTAGCTGGGATTAATTAAAAAGAAAGTCACTGAATTAACCAGAAAATTAACTTATATTTTTCTTTTTCTCCTTACTTCTTTTCTAATTCCTTATTTTGAAAGTAAAAATGCACTATAAAAATGATCTGCATTCAAAACTAAAAAACGGAAATTTTTTAAACAAAAAGCCGTTACTAAAAGCTCAAGCCACCGTGGTGGTAAACTTCAACTGGATATAATACGTTTGAAAAATTAAGAAGAAGAAGAACAAAAGAAAAAGTCATCGGTACTGTCAAAAGATTCTTGTAAACAAGTGGTTTTTACCCTTGGATGATTTTATTTTCTCCAAATCAATAAACGGCAGAAGAAATGGTATATAAAATTGAAATTTTTAACAAAGTAATAATTTTACGTTTATAAAATAGCATGGTCGAATCAAAGTACGTACTTCAGCTGAAGAGGCTGCTAGGAAAAAGAAGGAACAAGAACTAAAAGTGAAGGCATACCGGGCTGGGATGGAGAAAATCTTTGAAAAGAAAAGTAAAAATGAATTCGACGAGGAGCTTATGAAGACAGCTGAACAGATTTTATCACGAATTCCGGATCTCTATACACTTTGGAATATACGGAGGGAATGTATTCAACAACTAGAAACCAATTTGGAAGACGAGTAAAATTACTAAAAAATACTTTGAAAAGCTAATGAAAAAGAAAAAATTGTGTTAATCTTACAGAGCGAAGCAATCCTTATATGATAAAGATTTGGGTTTTACGGAACAATGCTTGATGATAAATCCAAAATCTTATGGTGCTTGGCACCATCGATGTTGGATTCTGGAAAATTGTCCTCAACCTAATTGGGAAAAAGAAGTTGCCCTTTGTTCTAAATATCTTAAGCTGGATGAAAGAAATTGTAATTAACATATTTAAAATTAACAAGGCTAATCTATTTTTATACGCATTTAATCTTTTACAGTTCATTGTTGGGACTATCGCAGATTTGTAGTGCAAAAGGCTGGAATTCCTTCTGAAAAGGAATTAGAGTTCTGCACAGAAAAAATTCGAAAAAATTTTTCTAATTATTCTTCATGGCATTATCGAAGTAAATTGTTACCACAATTGTATCCCAACGTAGCCAATCCTAATCAGCCGATTAGTGAGGATAAATTAAAGGAGGAATTAGAAATGGTTCTATCCGCTGCATTTACTGATCCGAAGGATAGTAGTGCTTGGTTTTATCAACGATGGCTATTAGGTAAGGATTAATTAAAGAATTGTTTTTTGCATTAACAATTAATGAAGGACATAACATTTTGGTTCAAATCCTTGGCTGGAAGTTCAAAGATCAAAACTCATTTCAAAGTTTGATTATGATCATTCAAAGAAAGTCAAGTTTCTTAGAAACTCGTTCAACCTTACTATCAGTACCTTGTACAATGTCCTTCTCGGACATGCTGGTATGTTACTTGATAGCAGTATAGTAGTAGGTTTCGATGATAATCTTTTTAGCCACCAATCTTCTCTTCCTTTAGTTCAAAATATAGTAATAAATTCTTGTACAAACTTTATCTAAAAACCCAGTTGAGTTCTTTAAATTTGTTTTTTGATACTAATTAGACACGCAAACAGGCGACTAACCTTTCTAATATTGTTTGAATATCTTAAATTCTATTTTATTTCCTTCTTTTCTTGCATATTTTTCAGGATATTCTCAACCAGAACTGGATATAGCTGCATTTAGAATCAATAAAACTCAGGCTGTTTTGTCGTTCAGTAAACCTGTCAATATTAAAGATTTTCATATTCACTGTGATTTAGTTCATGATTTGAATGAACAAATTTGGAAGCCAGCAAATGATAGTAGCTGCTCGCATGATCATACTTGGATGCTTAATTTCACTTCAACCGGAATTGAACTTCCTAGCGGTGATCATACTTATAAAATTATTTGCAAATCATCGATGGACAAAATATATAGTCTAAATTTAAAGAACTGTCTTGGCGGTTATTGTGGTTTGAAATGTCCTAAATTTGAGTATGAGTTCGGTGCTGCAGTTATCGAAGAATTGAAGAATCAATTGGAATCTTGCAATGAATTGCTGACATATGAACCGGAGAGCAAATGTAAATTTTTTTAGTCTTTCTATTTTATTATGTTATCATTAATTCATTTTAGGGACACTACTTACAGCCGCCCTATTAATGCGAGCAGTCGATAGAAATTCGTATCATGACAAATCACTTGAATATCTTCGTCAACTTGAAAAGATTGATTCATTAAGAAAGGGCTACTATGAAGATTTGGCTTCGAAATGGACTATTGAAAAACGATTAGAGGAATGGATTACTATTAAATCTTTCCCAAATAAGGTCAATTTGTCTGGATTAAATATTACGGGTATTTTTTATGAGCAATACTTTTGTATTGCTGATGGTTTTGATCTAAGGAATACTAGCTTAAGGAGTAGGTCGAAATTTGTATATTTTGTATTTTCCAAAAAATGTGATGTTTTATGCGATTTTCAAAATGACCAAAAGTGTTAAGCACAAATGAGAGGTGTAGGTGAAAATATATAGCGCAATATATTTCAAATTCCAATTAATTAGTTGTTTGGAAATTCTTGCACTTTGCTTTAATATGGCTGCTCAGAATAGGAGACAAACCTTTTTTACATTTTTACCTAAAGCGCATACAGTGTGCGCACTTAAAAAATTACAGGAAGTTTCCTGACGTTACACAATTTTTTAATCACAATTTCACTCATTGAAAAGTAAGGAATATACTCTCAGCTTGCTTTCTGTACACTCTTTTGATAAGGAATCTCTAAGCTAACACAACAGTCGAAGGTAGGGAAAATATCAGCAATTTGGTCAGAGGCTTAGTAGCAAAATCAAGACTCTCAGCCAACAATTTTTGCAGAATCATTTATCTACGGAAATTGACGGAATCACCATTTGAAATTATTAAATAAATTGTCAATTTTATTCCTTTTTAATAGCTTTTTAGACATAAAAGATTAAATGAGTGGAATGATTATTTACAGCAGACATTCATTATTAAAGCTGCGGTTTTCAAGAGAAAGATTACAATTTTGTCGACATATTTTTATTTGAGATAGCTTCTCTATGCAGGTATCAGTCATACAAAAATAATTGACATGATGCAATATAGTTCTTGAACTGGTACGTAAAGATCAGGTTAAATACGTACCTAAATAAGTAAATAAACTCTGTCAAAAGTACCTATACCTACCACATAAATAAGGAAAATCCAGAAAATAATGGTTGCGGAGATAAAGGATATTTTAATTTATGTAAGAAAATATTATTTTTCCTTTTTTGATAATTTTGTAAAGTTAGTGTTTTTATTTTAATTATTTGCATCCTCAACAATTACACGCGATAAGTTCTTAAGTTTTCTGTTTTGTAAAGAGACTCCTTATCAGTATATTATAATTATGTATATATATGTATGTGTAAATTAGGCTTACCTGGGAAATTACTGCAAAGCTGGCTATCCTGACACCACTAAATCATATCAAGCGCACTCAAAGTAAACACACACACAAAGTAAACACACTCTTCCTATTCCTTCTGTTTACCTAACACGATATTTCGTCCTTTTACTCGTACAACAATAGATATTTGGCGGTTACAGTAAGTAACGTTATAACTCACCACAAGGCGTTAAAACCAATTGATTTTCACATCGAAATTTCAGTGCATTTAAACAAATAATCCAGGTTAATCTCTGTAGTTTTCAGGAAAACTCAACAGGTACGGGTTGTTCGTATTATTCACCTATAATTTTTGCTCTAACCGCATCGTACAACACTTCATACATGTCCGAATCGTACTGTCCGCGAAAATTTCTCGTGCATTGCAAGCAACTCACATAAACCGAACCTAATCAACTTTTCATTCATTTGATTTGCTTTAAAGATGCTGCAAGATATTGGATAGATTTTTAACGTTTCAATAATATTTTTTTACAGTCGCGTTATTTCATATATTTTCCAGTTAAAAGTGTTAATAAAAATAGACAATTTCAGTATATTTCACCCATTTAACGTGATTTCCGTTCGCGTCGCAAACCTAAAAGCATATAACGGTGTATGGTACACGAGGTTTACGTTTATACTGCGTAAAATCGACGCGAACAATTTTAAGCACATTTTTTACGATTTTCGATTCGACTATAAACTATTAAAAATAAGTTGGTTGTAGACTTCGGTTCGGATTGCTGTCATGATGGAATCAGTACTGTTATCACCATAATAAAATATTTTGGAATTACATAAATCGAATAAAACTTTTAACACGAGAAAAAACTGAACGTCCGCGCATAATCAAGCTAATTTAACTCAAAACACGTGTGTATTCCAATTAGCTACAAAACACTGAATACAAACACACTCGAAATTTGTGTCTTTGATATATGGGCGAAAGTTTTAATCAGTGTCACGATCTAACCATTTTTTTTTTAGCAACCAACCATGCATGATCTTCGTTCTAATACAACCACACAGACGACCAACAATTTGAAAGAGAAAATATAAAAAAGGGAACAAAGCTGTAGCAGTCGAAGAGTAAAAAAAAATTATTAATCTACTGGAAACAGATGGCACCACAAGTGACTTAATGTGATCTGAATATTTGCAATTTAATTTTCAGCTTTGGATATTTAGCTTTTATTTTTCCGGATGAAAATAACGAAACAAAACATAAAAAAAATTGAGGCACTAAACTGAAATTATTTTTATATTAACTCTTTTGAAAATTGTAGGATGATGTTCAATTTTAAATTCTTGTATGGTAGTGGCTACCACACCAACACCAACTACATTTAAAGTATTTGCAACCTGATATTACTGTCCAGAAAATTACCTATCTACATACCTGGTTTATACAAATTCATAATTGCCTGAGATTTTCGGTACTGTGAGAGAATATAACGGGTCCGGCGGGGAGTTACGACTTACGAGCTACGAGAATAGAGAGTGTGAAAACTATTTTGATTGGTGTAAATATAGACAGAAAATGATGTGGATCAGAACTACTACTACATACAAAAATAAGCAAAAAACGGTTTTAGTTTTCTTTCAGTAGGTGGCTCCACATGGATCAAAATGAAATTTTCAGTCTTTTTAATATATAGTGAGTTCGAGTGAAAGTATGTCCGTACATAATTACATTTTGCTTTAAATAAAATGAAACTAAAAATTTTACGAGTTATTTACAAAAATTGATTTTGACTAACTTAATGTGCGCGATTAATTTATCAAAGGTAGATTTGAAATTCTATTCTTTTTGTCGTGTGTTTTTAATTACAAGTATCAAAACGAAATAAGTTTAAAAAAAGTGCAGTTATTATTTCCTAAATTTACTGTGAATTAAAACAAAAGTGCTTAGTTATTTCTGCATTATTTAGTGGCCTGTATACAGGTATCATCAGAATTCACAGATTAAGGCATTTCCTCAAATATCAGTGAAAATGCAAATCTTAATTTGGACAAATCACGACGGTCTGCTGCATTATTATGTTCGTCACTTTTTCTAGAGTTATTTATACCTTCGAGGAGTTCACGAAATACTACACAACAAGTAGAGGTAAGTTTCTATATATTATATTTATATTTCCATTATATTTTTCCGGCTAATTTTCTAAATTTTCATTGATTGCTTCTTACAATGATTCATCATTTCGTTTTGTCGCTGAATTTAATAGATTCCTACTGCTTGTTTAGCATCAAATTTTTCATTCCAGCATCCTCTTAATATTTTCATTAATTTAAATGAAATAATTTATGTGAAATAAATTAAATTAAATTTACTACAATTGAAATACTGTCAAATTACTATTGCTATATTTTCATATGAAATATTTCAAATTTTTTGAAATTAGTTTTAATCACAATTTTCGAACTTCATATATTTTTCCATATGATCCAGTCTGAACCTTGGTAGATTTTAGATATTAGCTGTGTTCCTTTGGGTCCACAGAATAGGGCAGAACAAAAGATACAAAAAAAAAACGCCTCATACATTTTCATAGAAGATTTATAAATGAAGCGCACAGTACCAATAGTTCTCTTCAATCGACAGAACAATTTGCTCTCTTCTAGAACAAGGTACACAAAAGACCACAGCTATTATTCCATATTTATTGTAGCTTAGCGGGTTTTGTCTGAAGAATGTGTTTTCTAAATTTTCCTATTTCAAAAACAATTGAAATTTAATTTTAAATATTTTACGTTTACAACAATTAAGTACGTCTTGAAAAAAATTTACTTGGAGTTTTTGTTTAACTCGTCAGAAAAACCTACGCCTGATATTTAACAACCTTAGCGTATTGTTCGTCTGTCTATCTGTCTACTGTATGTCTGCCCGATCACATGATACAACTAGGGGAAATTTATTTTTTATTAATTGTAGATTTAGTTATAGAAATTTTCAAGGATATCGTTTTGTAATTTGTTATGTATTGTTGCACAAATAAATTATTGTGACGATACGTCGGAAAACAAATAGGAAATGTGAAGAAATTATCGAATAGGACCCATCAGTTCCCGAGAAAAGATCCCTAAATTTCCAGTTTTCTGCATTTTCCTCAGTACCGGAGTGTTAGTTTGAACAATTATTCTGGTAAGATCCTTGAATCTGTTCACGTCCACTAACCCAGCTGATGTCTTTACAAAAAATGTCTCAGGTCAATATTTCATGGACTATGTACAGGATACTCTGGATATGGAAGGACAAAATAAAACACGATATATGTATGATGTGAAGAAACGGTAATAAAGAGTCCACCCCCCCCCCCCCAAATTAATGCAAATAGTTGTTAGACCATAGCCAAAATATATCCGATCGATGAAGTATATTGAAAATTTAATTTCTGCTGCAGTTGAATTCGCAATTAATTTATTTTTATATCCTGCATATTATAAATTCTTTATTTGTATAGTCAACCTTTGGTAAAACTCCCGGGAGAGACCCTTATAAACGTTATTTTTCTCTTGTTATAACCATCAGGAAAAAATATTCAAAATATTTAATAAAAAATGCAGAGTTAATTAAAAAAAAACGAAAATAATATTTTGATTTATTTATTTAGAGATGTTTGATACGAAAAACGAACAAAATTTATTATTATTTTTGATGTAGTCATTCCCAGTTGATTGAAAATCAAATTTCTTAAAATGTTCCTGGTGCTGGTTCAAGATTAATAGAAGCTGCAGAACTACTATGTCCTGGTAATGGTGCAACATGGACAGATCCACGAGTCTTAGCTAGATAGCTTCCTTCAGTTGGAAAGAAAGGAGGAGTATAAATAGTGGGTGTAGCTAGGCGAATTTCTGGGGTATGAGCATAGGTGATAGCACCTGTATAAGGATCGTAAAGTCGATGGCTGACTGAAGTGTATGCTAGCGGAACATGAGCCGCAAATGGGACAATCGATGATTGAGCTCCAAGAACAAGACCCAAAATCAGGATGGCAATTGTGAACTATAATTAAGTGGAAAAAAAATACATTAATTAAGAAAAACGCTTAGAATTTATTTGTTTTACCTTCATTATGATGTTTTTTTGTTTTTGTATTGTTAAAGATGGTACACTCTTGAAGAACTGCAGACTTCTACTAATGCTTTTGATAGTTTCTAGTTGGGTTTATATAGTAAAATTTTTATTGTATTCAGGTTAATCAACTGCAATCGCAGCTTTCTATACATAAAAAAAAACCAGAAAATATAACCTACAAACACCTCATTAATGAGCCCTGCGATGAGCCGCCCTAATTAGGTGAGAATTCTTTCTTTCGCTTTAAATACTTGTTCTTAATTAGCTGAAGGTAGCAAGCAATTATCGAAACTGTAATCATTACTACATCTAATGTTCGATTAGAAAGAAAAAATGTAACCTTCCTCTAGTATTTTTACCCTCAGGTCATACAATTATTATCGAAAAAAAATTCTAATTATATTAGCCTCGTGTTTTTTATCGTTTTATTTTCACAATTAGGCAAAATTTATTTCAATTTATCGCCGTTTGATAATAAATTTCTAATTATTTTGCAATCTTTACTCTGGGTGTAGGGGTATTGTGGGACGCTTTGTTTTACTTTTGTCTATGGCTTTCTATTTTTATTTCTTTCCTTCTTTATCGTTTGTACCATGCCTGTTCTTGGCACATATCTTTGCCTGCAGGATCCATTCTAATGTCTATTAATTGCTTGTGGTTGTTACTAATTTCTAGCGCGTGATTAACCAGAATTCTGAGCATGATTTATCCTTAACTATGGGAATACAACTTCAGGCATTTGCAGTATGAGTCATTACTGGTGTATACTATGTTCCTGTAGGTATTTGTTGATTGCAATGTCCTGTGTTCAGGCTTATTGCTAGTTTGATACTTTTTCAAAGTTTTACAGTAGCTTTTTACTACTCATAGCTGTGTCCAATTTTGTTAAGATCATCTTCAACTGTTTACCTATTTGCCACTATGTCCTAGACGCAGCTAAGCGTAATCGTATTCAATGTTAAAATACTTTTGCATCCTTTCTAGTGAGCAAGTAATTTTCGTTGTATGTGCTTGAAAAAAAAAAGTGCAAAAAAATTCGAAAACTGTACAGAAAGTGATAGTTTATTTTAAACTGAAGGCTATGGTCCTTTTAAATTTTAATTAAAAAAAAAACTGGTGCTGATGATGTTTTTTTTAATAGATTAGTAGTTAAATGAAAAAACAACGTAAAAATTTCGAAATTTTGACTTTGTTGAGCATTCGAAACTTGTGAGAGGAGAAATAGTATTTTTTTTTAATAATCATTATAGCGTATTGAATTGAATTGAATCGAATACTTATATAAAACAATTTTAACCCCCCAATTACAAATTTATTGAGACTCGATCTAATGATTAATTTTAAAAAAAGAACGAAAAAATTGCATTTCTTAAATTATTACAAAAGATACAGATGAAAATGATCGACGCCATACGCAAGAACCAAGGAAACGCTTTTCTAAATTCATAGATGCCTATGAATTAAAACAAAAATTTTATAAACTAATTTATACAATTTTTTATAAAAGCAACCGCGAAAAAGTGATTTAACTAGGTTTCGTTATTGGTATTTGTGATATAGGACGAAATTTTGTTTAAATAGGAGGAATATACCTTTTCCGGGATAAGAAAAATTCATGTTGGGTATTTATTTGGTACTTAGGGATAAACAACTATGCTTCATGATTTTTGCAAGCGATTAAGTAAGAAATTACAGAAATTTTAATCCGTGCATTATAAAGTGTGAAAATTTTGTGTCTATGATTTTTCCATATATTTTTCTCTAATGAGGATTAAATCAAATTAATTTTACCAAACCAACATTAATATATATTTTTCGGTCCGACTTTCAAAATACTCAATAGAAATTAATTCAACGGATTTATGCTGCTTGGTAAATTGACACGTTCTCCATTCCATCTTTTAGCATATAATTAAATTTTTCCCCAAACTTGCCCCCAAGTTCCCACAAAACTGATAAATGGGAAACTTGTTTAATTTTCCTTAGGATAGCTGGTGTAAAAACACGTATGAAATTTTTAAGGCTTAGATTCTAGTTCGTGGAATTTAAGTTGATTGGTTAGCAGAAGTTTATTTTTTTTTTCTTTTATTAGTATTGAAAGAAAACGAAAGACTTAAGCGATGAACTTCCTAGTTATTCGGTTTTCTATTTTCTGGATGGTGTTATTTAAGATTTTTGGGTTATTTATCTGTAGTAATACTAAATAAATTGCACGCTTGGAAAAGTCTCACAAGTTTCCGTTTGTTGCTAATTTTTAAAAAAAAAACCTGGAATGATGTAAACATTTTTTTCGCGTGGAAGTAGATATTAAATGCTGATAGAGTTCATCTTCACATTGATTGGATTAATTTTTAAGATTTTTCATAAAATTAAATTAAATTAAGAAAAATATTAGCAATTCGACGGAAATATGCAAATATGCTTTCATTTCGACCAGAGCTTGTAGACAATTAGTGCTAGCGCAATTTTATAAGCAAAAGTGTGGGTTTCTTGGTGCATACTAATACCACTGAATTTTAGAATACTTCTATGATTGCAATAGTATTGGTGTTTCTCATACAAACACAAGTATACAAAAGTTTATTTAAGTCATGCATTTGTTTTTAGCTAATTTGTGTGCATGGCAAAATATTTTCCTTTGTAATTTTTCAGATAAAGACAATTCGTGATCAAACATGCCAAATTTTACTACGAATTATTTTACTTGGCTTTTCGTCTCTCTTTCTCCTAATTATCAATACTCTTGTTTAATTGTGTTGATAAAAAGTAATACTAGTAATACTTCTGCAGCAGAAATACATATAAAGAGTAGAGAGACTCGTTTCTATGGCTACAGCATTAACAATTTTGTTTTTGCATTTTGCATTTATTTCCGAATTGAACTTGTCGTAGGCCATTAATATTTAAGATTGAGAGCGGATGTGTATCGATGTATCAATGCAATTATAGAACTGCAATCAAATACAGAGATGCATATCGTTATTATAATTTTTATGGTTTTTATCACTAATACCTACAAATCAAAGTGAGAAGATTCTGTTGTTTTTGTACTCTTTATTTGCGATTTATGGTGTTTCGTGTTTACATTGTATTCTCTCTCTTCAATGCATTTTTAGCAAACATATGCGGCTCCTGTTCCTGAGCGACTACTTGCTCCACGTGGAGTACTCTTGTATCGTAGTCATGTTAAACAATAGATGGCGCAAGGAGTATCGAAATTAGAAAATTATCTGCTCTGAATTGAACATTTTTTGCTTGCTTATTTTATCTGTTTTTCTTAAGTTATTTTCAAAACTATCACTACTGAAATTAAAATTCATCATATTTAAAAGTCATGTTTTTGAAACATTTAGAGTTAAGTTGCTCCCTATGGGAAGATTTATATGGAGGTGGAATGTAATTGTCATCAATCAATATAAATATTAAGGGCTGAATTTTAAGTAATTACTAATGCAAGTTAGATTTATAAATCAATCCAAAGAAGCATCATCTACAAAATTCATTACATCTAATTTACAGAATTCTCACAGTTCAGATCCTCGTAAAGCGGAAATATTTTTACAAAACCTAGTTAGGTTATCAACATTAGATACAGAACAGGCTGGACTTGTAGATAGGCAGTCATTTGTACATAAAAATGAAATTTATTTTTCCCGGACGGGAATCAAACCCACACTTGTTAGAATCGGTCAAAGAAGGTGAATAGAAGAATTTTAAGAACTTTTATTTTTAAATTTTAAGAGGAAAAAACAACCGCCTCGTCCGGGGTTTGATGCCGGCACCTTCCGTTTTCCGGGCGACTGCTCTTATACTTACCACTGAGCTAACGAGACAGATGATTTTCCCTATTGCATTTCTTAATTTGTAACTATAGCCTGTTTCAGCTGGCATTAACCAAGTAACGATGAAAGCGTACAAATAATTCGTAAATTCAATTTTTTTTATTTTTTATTTTTCCCGGACGGGAATCGAACCCACACTTGTTAGAATCGAATCACAAAGTCAAAAAGGATTTTTATCATAATTGAATGGGATTTTCTACATGCCTTCACTATTTACCTATATTCATGGTACGTGGTGGTCTCCGTCAATCTTAAACATTTTTGGATTTTTTTCTGTATGATCGATAATTTATTTTAATTCAGTTTTAAGTACATGCCTCACAAAATACAAGGAGCTATTACTTTGGGCTGAGTTTAAAGCATTTTTCATCTTATTATTTATGCGTTAAATATAGCCCCAGTTATGCAAACATCCTCCGCAGTGGATTTTAGCTCACACCCAAAAACAAAAAGCACTGCATTTTATTCGTTCTATAATCCTTTTAGTTGTGTATATTATGAAACAAATTTCGTCAAAGCTAGTAATAATTATCAAAATCTCGAAGCCTATAAAACTTGATTCAATGACGGTTTTTTAAATGTTTCCCCCACAATTGTAGAATTGCAAAAGCATTTAAAAAAATTTAAAGAATCAGTATTACAACAAGAGTGTAAATTTGTGTGCAATTTTACAAAATATCAAGAAATGTTTCCTGTACGATCTTGAGCCTATTTTTTAGGAGTAGGAACAAAGTTTCTAATACTAGGTGGCTTATATGATCGAATGTCTTCTCTGCCAGAACACAATAAATAATATGAAATAAAAAACCAAAACAATTTTAAAAATATTTCAAAAGTATAAATTTCCCTTGAACTCAAAATTTCTTATATTCAAAAAATAATCATATACCAGCAAAAGCAAATTCATCGATATAGTTTCTTTGAGGTGCTTCATCTTTACTGATGCCATTCCAATGATACAAATGTTTTCAAAGTGATCTATTCAGAAGCTTGAGGACTTTTAACGCCATAAGTGTTGTGATACAGGACTAACGGTGTGGTTTCATTTGCAACAATTCTAAAAGCGCACCAATCCAATTTGAATCCAAAATTTTCAAAAACATTTTGAACTGATATTCGCTTATATGTGCAAGTTGTTAGCTTATACAATGGTCTTACTTCCTCATGTAGTTCCATTAACCGCGGAGAAAACGGAGAGTTGCTACCCAAATGGATAATAACTAAAAAAGAAAAAACATTTAATGTGATGCGGTCTCTGGAAAATGAATTCCGTCTCACCCTTCTCTCTGCTGCTTAGGTCTTACATAATGGAAGTCGACCACCCATTTTAACTGTTGATTTCATAAATACCATGATGTAAGTCGTGTTCACTATTAGGCCATACATCATTTCAAAAAAATATTCTTCAAATTCTCAACTCGCCCTGGATCCATTAGATGCACCCAATTTAAATTGTCGACTTTCACCTGAACAACATATGCAGCTGAAAGTGCTGGCATAAATTTTAGAGCCATTATAAGGTCCTAGCTTAAAAGTTTTGCTCATTTAATGCAACTACATCAAGGCAAACCTGCAAAATTTTTACCAAAGTCAGTAGAATTAGTTTGGTAATTAAGGAAAATATTGTAAAAAATAAATCTTCATTTAGCTAAAAGACATCTTTATTAGCCAGATGGTCTGGTGGTGTATCATTAAGAATCCAGAATGGTACTCAGGACTGTACATAAAACGCATCCACGAGGGTAAGTCCGGATATCCCTCTAATGATGGCTGATTTGGGAATTGTTCCGTAACTCCTTGGAATGTCCAATTGAACATTGGAGGCTCAACATAGTTGAATCCATGAGACACAGTGCCCCACGCGTGTAAATTTCGAAAGTAAATCTACATCTTCTCAGAAAAATATAATTTTCATTTGCTTTTATTTTCTTTCAATAATAAAATAATGTTCCATAAATTTGTAGAGAAGAAAATTTCTGCTTTTTGTTTGATTTTCATCTGTTCCCGTCATCTGGCAGAAAGTTCATCTTTGCGCATGCGATAGAATTTATTGAGGTGAACTTATTCATGTTGAGTTTCGTTTGAGTTGAATTCGTTTGACATTTATAAATTCGTTACGGATACAAGTGGACTCACAAATAATCGCTTAAGGAGAAACTGCAATTTTTTCAAGAATTATACAATTATATTTACTATTTTTGGAATCGTTTTAACCATATTTGCTTCTAACAGTAATTTTGTCAACATTTATAGTAAATTTAGTTCCAAAAGATCTCCTGTAAAACAAAAATCTGTGAAGAAGCCTCCAGGAATTATGGTAAGCAGTCGCAAAGTTATTGCATTTTTTATTTTTATTTTAAAACAGTAAAATTTCGTTGTCCTTGTCTTTCTGAAAGATATTTATCTGTACGATGAGTAGCTTAAAAACTTTAAAACTTCTATAAACAGCACTTAAATTAAATGGCAGCCAGATCTATCGGTTAAAATTTAAAAAATACATTAACAGCTGGGCTGACAAGAAGACATTTTAAAATGGGGTCGGATTTGCTCATTCAAATTAAAATTTTTTCTTGTTCTAAAAAAAAAAAAAGCTACTCAAATCTATTTATTTATTCATTTTAATGAAAATTTTTAATTGTTTGTGGTGAGACTGCAGAACAGCAACAATAAGGCAACAGTATGGCGCCTAAAGCGATGTTATAAAAAAACTAAAAAATAATTAAATTCTTGCATGTCGTCTTTTTCTCCTTTGCGATTGCTAATTTGAGAAAGAAAGCAATTGGTTGCATTTATACTTTACTTAGCATCTTTTATAATTCCATACTTTGTCATAAGAGAGAGAGAGAGAGAGAGAGAGAGAGAGAGAGAGAGAGAGAGAGAGAGAGAGAGAGAGAGAGAGAGAGAAAATAAAGGTAATTGTCACATTGCCTTCTCCTCTTCCAAAAGTTTTTTAACTTTTGGAAGAGGAGAAAGCAATGTGACAATTGCCATTTTTGACTGCTTCTCTTCATTCGTTGCAAAACACACACACCACTTCATTTAACGAACTTAACGAATATTTCAGTCATGCGCAGTAGAACAAAATTTTTGTGATCTGCTGATCGCATGGTATTCGCTGTTTCTTTACAATACACAAGAAGGAATAGGACGAAATTACAAATCGTAGTGTAGTGGACTGTAGTGTTTTTTTTATTTTCTAAACTAGTGAATATTTATCCATCTGCCAATAGATGGCTCCGGGGGTATCGAAATGAGAAATTTTGATGATTTTTTTTTCTGTTGGGCACTTTAGAAAATGTAAAATTATTTAAAGGTTTTACATGAAATTATCATCCACGCATAGTCAAAATTAAAAAATAATTATTTGATGAGCTCTACTGACTTTTCAAAATTGAGATGCTAGTGAGTACAGTAGTACCTACATATGTACCTACCAAACTAATTGAACTTTTAGAAAGGTTTCACTTTATAGTTTTAGTTTCATTAAAAGTCATTTAAGGTTTTGAAAGTATACCTACGCGAGTAAAGTAACGGAAAATTGTTTTAATCTGAATTTATATTGACAACTTATTCACAAAAACAGCTCGTCAAACATTAGTTCCTTTGCAAGTCTTCAAAAAGTTCAGCATTGTTACATTTCTATTTATGTACTGGGGCTTCCTTAATTAGGATTTACTAAGGACGGCAGTCATCTCTGTTACGGTTTTTTTTAAATATCGACATTTTAGTATTATTCTTCAAGCATAGTTCATGTATATTGCCAGGTTATGATACTTCACGGCACCCCGGAACTTCAGACATCTTCTTTTTATTTTCAAGTCATATCGGCTAATAGCTATGCGATCTATTTTTCGCATTCTTCCATCTATGGTAATAGGTATTTCTTGTATATCCTCTTATCCCGCCCACTAACAAGCTAAAAAAAAACTACATATATTTCTCATATTATTTATTATAGATTTTTGCTGTATTCTAAAATTTAGCGCCAATCATGTTAAATAAATTTCACAAATAACAATTTTCATTCGTAATTTATATACCTAGCTACCTGCTGTACGCATAGGTATGTACCTACAAAAAAAAATGAGGTGCAAGAAATCTGAGTCTGCACTATAATTTTCCTTAAAGTATTCAAAAATTACGCAATTATGGCCCTTCTCCAGAGTTGGTGGCGAATGTATACACAAAATATATTCGTCCCAAAATTGATTAAAATATTTATTAACTAGGTGCTTTTAAAGTTTTAATCATGTACCTACATTTTTTTATAATATTGAAACCATCTTTTATATTTTCTTTAGATTGCAAGCGTATTGCATTTAGTTTTATACTAACTTGAATGTGCAGTAGTATAGTAGTTCTGAGAAATAGTAGTTGTGAGAAATCATGATGTATGCAGATGGATGGACAATAATTGCTATTAGCGTTGCTTGTATAGAGTTTCACTGATAAGAAATTTCAATATGGTAAAATGTGATGCAATTTTATAAGTATGCGTTTTCAAAGGCATCGGCATGCATGCACACCAGGAGCTTTATTCACTGCGCTTACATTAATTTTTCATTATGATTGAGAGGGGATGTATCGATATCCAATACCATTCCAATTGGCTGTGGATTAATTACAATTTACCTTTAGAAACTGCCCTCAAATGTAGGTTGCAATTGTAGATGCAAATTGTTATTAATAAAATGGTTTGGATATCACTAACACCTACAAAGCAAACTGAGAAGATTCTTTTATTTTTGTCTGTATTATTTGCGATCTCTATCAATACATTTTTACAAAACTCATTGGGCTACTGAGAGATTGCTCCACGTGGAGTACTCGACAGGAAGCATTCTATTTTTGTATCGTCATGTTAAACAATAGATGGCGCCAAGAGTATCGAAATTAGAAAATTATTTGCTATGAACGAGAATATTTACTGCCTTCCTTCTCTTATTTGAAAAATTCGAAGAAGTCAATTATAAGTTTTTTCTGTTAATAGTGCCTAACATTTGATATACAAAGTAAGATTATTTACTGATCTTTACCATACCTCTATCTAAAATAGGATGGTGCTACAATATATATTTTTTTCTATAGAATCCATCCTTCGTGAGGCCAAGTGTAAATTTCTGTATAGCCGGTAATTTACTTCAATTCGCGCAGTCTTGATTACAAGCCTCATGAAATACAAGAAAATCTTAGTTTGTTTGATGCCTTTACATAATATCTCAGGTTCTCGCCACTCCATTGTGAAATTTTGTCTGATGCCATATTTGTTGTAGTTGTGCAGATCAGTAATTTTCTCATTTTCTCAAACTGAATAATTTTATGAAAAGATGATTTCTGAAAAGGTGTTAGAAATATTTCAGCTCATCAAATCTAGCGCTCTTCTACAAGTCCTATATTAGACCTAGAATGGAATACAATTCTCATAACTGGGCTGAGGATGGCCCTATAGCCTCAGCTTCATTGGATATTGTCCAAAAGAAAGCCTTTGTGCTCATTGTCGATGTTAGATGGACTCGCTCGACCACCGCCATAATGTTGGATGTCTTTCGGTCTTTTATCCCTACACGCATGGCCAATGTTCCGATGAAATATTTAGTCTGATTCCTTGTAGATTAATTCTTGCACGCAATACTCGCGCTGCAAGTAGCGCACATCCTCTCACTCTTCAAAATACTTTCGGCCGTACAGTAAAATTTCGTGATACTTTCTTATCCCGAACTGTGCGATAAAAATAAAATAAATAAAATCAAGATGAAATGCAGTAGTGGAAAATGTTTTACCTTTAATTTTATGAATGAAGCATTGTGCTCGCCACCAGGGGCTATATGTAGTATCACACGGCACATTAAAATTTCCCGCAAAATTCCACTCCTACAACAAAAACACGGAGAGAAAAAAAAGTGATCAAAATTCGATAAAAGATTAGTGTGCAACAGGTTCTGTTTGCTTTCTTACGAAAGATTAAAAGCAAATTAGTCCTATTTAGTTTTTTTTACGCTACATGGAGCGCCGGTGGCTACTATATTATAGTCAATAGGTATACTTATGTTAATATTTTATTAACACAACCTAAACTCTATAACACCTTCATTATATTACTGCCAACGTACTACAAGGATTGTTAAAAGTACTTTAAAAAGTACTTAGTACTTTTTAGTAGTCTCAGTGCTTAGTTACGAGTACTTTCTATACATGCGTCACTTGTACTTACGCTGAAGTCCTCAGGCCTTCGGTACTTGTACTTAAGTACTTTTCTTTGGTACTTTTCCAGAGAAGTGGATTTAATTGAAAAGGATTGCATCCATAGAGTCAATGTAGACCTGAGAAACATCGTGGTTCAGAATTTCTTAATCCAAAAAAATCGTTCTCTCTGATATTTCGACCATATTTGATCCGAATCTTCCTTTTTTTATGACAGACTTATTATTATTATTATATTAAAAATATCTTAGGAATAACTTTACATTTCGTGTTATTTCTTTTGTACTTAGTACATTAATCTTAATAATTGTGAACATCAATTTTTAAACCAGAATTTTTCTAATTTTCAGGTATTCAAATATCTACTTGATTTTAAGGTAAGCGGTAAATTGTACTTTAAATTATATTACTATTTATATTACTAAGTTTAAGAAATTATTATTTGTTGTGGGGAGTTTCTAAGCAATTACACCAAAATATTTATTATGATCGATCGTAAGTTTTTCCAACCGGCTCTGATTCTATGGTATGGTTTACACGTAATGGTACCTAACTGATATGGTTGAAAATTTATATTACATTATATGGTAAAGGTTAGCCAGTTTGAGTGAGATCTTATTTGCGCCATCTATTTTTTGATTTGTTCTTAATCTCATAAGCTTTATCAATAATACAGGAAGACACCTTAGGTATATAAAGCGTAATGAATTTGTTAAGAATAAAACAGGTTTTGAAGCATAATATAAACCAAAATACGTTCAGGCCTGATGGAATCCAGTGATATAAAACAAATTTCAGTTTCAGAAAACTTCTTCTAGTGGTGAAGCATTGACGAGAATTCAGACGTTGGCATTACTAGCATTTTGCAATGAAATAGAAAATGAATAAATAAAAAATTCTCTGATATTAGTTTTTGATAAAAATTGAACTCTTGTGCTAATAGTCAGCCGATGCAGACATTACTTCACTTTTCATTTAATTTTTATTTAGTTTCAGATTGTACTTTTAAGTGTTTTACGTTAACTAAAACCTAGGTATATACTCCTTCCATAAATAATGCCACAGCACGTAGTACATGTATCAGCAGTCGAAAAAATAGCTATACTCATTGAGTAAACCAGCGATGCTTTTAGAGATCATGCAGAACACTTACATATTTTTTTTTTACCTATTTGTAATCGTAATCCAATAGCAACTTTCAAACTCTATAAAAAGGTTAAGAATATCATCATCCAGCTTAAGTTATAGTTTCTAGTTGACGAAAAGAGTCAAAACATATCAACGGATATTTTATTATGAAAACATCTTATAGAAGCGTTTGTATACTAGAAAGAATTTTAAATTCAATTCCAAGAGGACTTAGCACCAGCTTCTTCATAACTTAAGTCGAAAAATACAAACAAAAATTACATATGAGAAGGTATCTACCAAAACTGGAAGATTATGTGTCTCCCAGCACTTATCGACGTAAATCGCAAAAGATTGGTGCGTAGCTAATTTTTGAATGGCTCTTGCATGTATACTGAAAATGATAAAACTGTCAGGAATGACAACGTAGTGAAATTTTCTATAGAAAACCAATGCCAACTCCATTACCATTACGCGTTACCATAACTGAAGCCAACATTTTCTATAAAAAGAGCTAATGTCTTTCTGATATTTTACAATAGGTTTGGGTGTTGTGACTATAACAACTTCATTGAAATCCAAATAATTCCTGTAACAACTTCCTTTAATAAATCAGTCAAGTGCATATGCAAAAAAATGTCATATAAGATCAGTGAAGAAAGTCATATGTATCTACTCAATTTGATCTGATTCAGTTGCTCCAAGCTGGCTTCTTCAAATTTATTTCGAAAAAGTGGTTGAATATCATCTATAGCGGAAAGCGCAGATTCTTACAGAATGGACGGACGTCTATAGTTTCTGCTCTCAGCATAGCTGTAAACAGATAATCTTCCAACAGAAGATCTCGCTTAATTTCTTATATAGACAGTAGGTCGCTCATGCTATTTAGGGTTTTTTTCTCTTGATCCTGACAATTACCCGTCTATCATTAATTTTTCATTCTCTACAAACCTTACTCTTGGAACAGAATGAACGTAGCTATACCACGCATGTAGGAGTAAGGTATTAGGTAATTCCACTAAGTAATCGCAATGAACGTAGGCATCGTAACCAAGTAGGGCTTCAAAAGTATTGAGTAATAAGTCTTAAGTAACGAAAATGTACTTTAAGTAGTATACTTAAGTCTTTTTTTTACTTTAAGTATTGCTCAGTTCTGCTCATGTTTCATTAATTAAATTTCACCTGTTGCCTTGGGCATTCTAGGTAATCACTTTGTTGTAGGTCAACAAAATTTCAGTTCTGAAAGATATTTATAAGAGCAATACTTTTGATTTGAACGCGATTTTTATTGGAATATATTTATTTTTTATAGACTTCACGCCATCATAAAAAAGGTTCTACCCCGTTAATTTGCAGACAATAATTTCCCACACATAATAGGGGGTGGTTTTTACGATTTTGTAGTATTAAAACTTTAATCATTACTGCGAGAATGCCTAGGTATAAGTATTTTCAGAATCCTGACGCGTCCTACTAGTTAGTGCCTGTGTTATTTTATTCGGTGATAGCCTACATTCGTCACATTCACAACAACACTAGAGAGGCGAACAGAAGTTAAATTGGATAAATTTATGGGTTCTGATATTGTGCTGAACGATGTCATACCAGCTTTGTTTTATTATCATGGCACACATCAATTTGTTTGATTTAAATGTGGGAGGAAATGTGATTGGCGTGCATTTAAATGAATTTACTTAATAAAGCATACGCTATGCGGTACGTCCACATCAAGCTCCAGAGAGATAGAAGTATAATGAACGATTTGTTGGTGAAAATTTACTGCCGCTGGAATACGGATTGATGAGAAATTAGGAAAATTATGAACAGAATTGTGAAGCTAATTTTATCCTTGTATATACTTATATATATGTGTGTCGGTAGGTATACGCACCTACAGATGTTGGTTCTCTTATAATATAATGCTAATTTTGGCAATACTATGGTAATATGGTGTCCTGAGGCCATTTGAATTTGAAATTTGAAATTGTACCCTCAGTTTAAATTTTACAGAGCATTTATGCAAGAGGTCTTGGATTAGGCAATTTGTACTGCAGATTCGCGCTCTTTCTGTTGGGCGAAATTAATATCTAGCTTCAGAGAAAACTTGTATTGTTCTCCGGAAATTTCTGGTGAAATTGTTGCTGTGAATGTCATTGATATTCGATAATATGCACAGTCTCATCCTGATACTTATAACATGCTGGCTAAGATTCAGTCCTGCATTTTATTTTAAATTTTGTAATACAATACAAAACTCTCGTCCCAACATATTAGGCAACGTTTATGTATATTTAAATTTAGGTCCATAAAAGCAACAGGTCTCATATCATCAAGTCCTCTTCAACCGTTATAAATATAATATTGTTCTAAAAATTTAATAAGCTCGATTAATTACCTACTTTACTTCTCGTTTTCAAAGTTTCGAGGTCCTTTTTGTAACTTCATCAAAGCTATATATCAATATTGAATTGGCAAATTAGAATTTCATTAGGAAATGGTCAGTCATTTGTACCAATAGCAAACTCGTCGAAGTAATTACTGATGCTGATACATTTTAGTAGAGAGATGGCTCAGTAATTATTTCATGAATACATGAGTCATACTAACTGAAGGCAAACTAAAACCTATTAGCAAAGTAAAATTTGCATTGCCTTAGGTTATCGCCCCATCGACTGTCATCTGCCTGCTACAGAAATTGTTACTTTCATATACACACAAACATGTTGGTACGTATATATGTGGGTGGTATGTAATATCAGCATAAATTTAGCGTTAAAACTTTTACCAAGAAAGTTTAGTTTTCTCTACTTTAAACTTTCTGGGAGTGATTTTACTTGCTAAATAGTTTGTCCTGCACCTATGCAATTCAAGTTTAAAGCGAAAACTTCTCAATTTCCATAAGAGTTGTAGGACGAAACGAATTTTCTTAAAAACTTGACTTTGGGGAATTCTCTTGAAAATTTATTTGAATGTAATTTGACTTCATACCTTTGGGGTAATTTATGTGCAATGCCCCGCAGATCAATTTCGACATTGACAGGACAAAACAATTTAGAGATATATCAAAAATTTAGATTTGTTTTTTATTTTTTAGCGAGAGAAAGTGAAGTTTTGATTTTTAACTAGGATAATTTCCTACTTAGTGGCCTGCTAGAGTCATGCATCAACATCAATTTAAGGTCTAAGGTTTTGAATATGACAATTAGTGGTGGGTACGTACACACTATCCACCTGGCAAGCATCTAAGGGCCGTAAACACAAACCAGGATAATCCTATTTCCTGTGTAAAGATTATTCCTATCCGAGAATAATCCTGCTTGCTTTGGTCGTAAATACCAACTCGTGTAAAACAATGAGTTTTTTGCTTATGTGGCATTAGCTTCGGATATTTTCGGTATGTCGAAATAAAATAGTATTATGATTTAAAATAAGAAATGTTGAATATGCAATATAATGAAAAAATTAATTTAATTTTCAGAGTTTTCGTTGTGTATACAAAAGTTAGGTTTTTCGAATATCTAATAATTCACAGACAGAAAATTATTCTAGAATTCCTTGATTATCAAATTCTGCAATAAACAAATTTTCTGGGTAACCATTTTGCAAACTCAATTGATTTAAAAAGCCAGTAAAATCCACGATAGCATTTTGGTTTTAGCTCTTTTTATCTAAAGCTCTCTTTCAGGCCTTCCGAACACAATTGAGTAAAAATGCTAAACACCCAACACAACAGCGGAGAAATAGCAAATTCAATTATATTTCTTCTAGCATTTTTAGTGTGAATAGAATTTGGGATATACACACACACCTGGTTTTTATAATGCAATTTAATTTCGTTAAGAGAGGACAGAAAAACTTAACGAAAATAAAACTGAGTATTGCTTGGTGACGCACACCAGTAAGGTTTACTATTTACTCTTAAAATTCGATTCCATAATATTATATTGTAAATTGAATAAAAATGCTAAACCCAACCAACATGAGAGCGGAGAAATAGCAAATTCAATTATATTTCTTCTAGCATTTTTAGTGTGAATAGAATTTGGGATACACACACACACCTGGTTTTTATAATGCAATTTAATTTCGTTAAGAGAGGACAGAAAAACTTAACGAAAATAAAACTGAATATGGCTTGGTGACGCACACCAGTAAGTTATACTATTTACTCTTAATATTGCGATACCATAATATTATATTATAAAAAAAAAAACTGGGTTAAAATTATCGAAATGAAACAAATTCCCGTATTCAACTAATTAATTTGTATGGTTGCTTAAATGTAAGGAGAGAGATTTTTACTTGTGGGGAAATTATTTTCTGATGGCCGCATTTGATTTTACAAAATGGGTGACGCACGCACATCAGTAAGAAACTCTTTGATTTTTATTCCTTTTCTCTTAACATGATTCTCTCCTCGGTATTCATAAAAGACATTATAGTCGGGCCAATAGATGGCGGTAGGTGTATCGAAATGAAAGTGTTTTCGAATGAAGGTGAATAGAGTATGTAGATAATTCTGCGACTTGTAACATAAAAAATAATTTGCAAATTCTGATTCTTTTAATAGTTTTATTTTACTTTGCTTTTCCTTAATCCACCATTTGTGTTTATCCCAAAATATTCATGAGCATGAACTGACAAATTCCAAAAGTTTTAGACTTCATACTATATCTGTTCATTAATTAGTCTGAAAAAATAAATATTTTATCAATGATGGTATGTTAGTTAGCTACGTATATGTAGTTGCAGTACGCGATTAAGAACGATCATCAATTGATAAGAGCCAAATTAAATTAAAAAAAATGAGAAATTTTAGTCCACTAAGAAGCAGCTTCCGAATATGTTTGCTATAATTACTGTATTTTACCCCACATAAACCCCAACCCCAGTTTATAGCAGCATTAGCATAATTAAACTTTTTTTTTTATAGGGGTATATCTAGAAGTTTATGTAGGTAGATACCTACTTAAGTTACTATTTGGCAGTACAAAAAATGGAAAATAGTTTCTCTTGTTTCATTAACTTTTGAAATTGCAAAATTAATTTGTCGAAACGAAATTAAGGAAATTTAAATAGAGTTTATAATTGAAATATTCTCCTCTTCTATGTACCTATCTCCTTCAACGATATTTTAATATGTCTCAGAATCGCCAGACCATTTTAAATAATGATTGCTTTCTCACCCTTCTCTCCAAAAATTATCTAACATCCGTCTTTGATTAGTTGGACTAAAAATTCTATTATTATGAAGGTCTTCTCTTGCTCAAGAACTCTGATCAATAGTAATCCTAGAATGGACCGGGGCTGGTTGCTGGTGAACATTTCGCTCATTTTAATTTCAATTGTTCTCACCAAAGAAAGTACAAAAGGAAAGAAAAATATTGAAAAAACCTTTTTTGATTCTAGTTAAAACACGAGAGAAATATATTTAAAAATAATTGTTTTTTTATTCAAAAATAAAAGCAAAAATCTAAATCTCAAAATAGTCCGGATTTATGTATAGTACCTACCTATTTACAGAATATTCAAGAAATAATGTAAAAATATTTTAAGTAATGAAAGTAGATAATTTTGGTTACCTATATAATATTTTTTAGTAATATACTAAATGGTTTTAAAAGTCAAATGTTTTGGACATTTTAAACAGATTTTGCTCGGAAACAATTTAATCAATAAATGGTGAGTGATAGATCTTTTCTTTATATGAAAGTTCGAATAATATATTAAAAATTGTGTTACAAATTCAAATAAATTTTTCCCATGTAAATCACAAATTAGTAGTTAGTTTGCAGCATAGGTATTGTTGATAAAATTTATGTGCTTGTAGAGATTTTAAGAAGCACAGATGTCGATTTTAAAAAAATAACTGCTAGTCAAAAATACTTTTTTTTCATAACTTTTGATCTTTAATATTAATAAAATTTCATAAGAAAAAAGATTTTATGCTCATCCTTGTATTAAATACGTATGTTGCTACATAAATGTAGTAAAAACACCTATTGGTATCTCCTAGCTTCAGACACATTTCCAAAAAATACGAAAGAACCATAAATGAACTATATATCTCCAAACTTCTTAAACTTTTCGCGCATTACTTCTTTAACACCCTGTACTTACGTACATACATACATACATACATAAAAATTGCATTGAATTTTATTTAAAGATCGATCACAAACTAAAATGATTTTGATTGAAAATTAAGTGAAAATTAAATTTAAAATATGCACCACCACACCCCTAAAAAATACAAAATTAGAAGATAATAAAAATAAAAAATTATGACCAAAGTAGAGTGGCTGTAGATTATCAAATTAAAAATCTTAAAATGTTCCTGGTGCACGTTCAACATTAATGGAAGCAGTAGAATCGGTATGTCCTGGCAATCGTGCAACGTGGACAGATCCACGAGTCTTGGCTAGATAGCTTCCTTCAGTTGGAATAAAAGGAGCAGTATAATAGGTGGGTGCAGCTAAGCGAATTTCTGGAGTATGAGTATAGGTGATAGCACCTGTATAAGGGGAGTAAAGTGGATGGCTGACTGAAGTGTACGTTAGCGGAATATGAGCGGCAAATGGAACAATCGATGATTGAGCTCCAAGTGCAAGACCCAAAATCAGAATGGCAATTGTGAACTGCAATTAGTTAAAGTAAGAATAAAGGAAAATTACTTATTTTTTTAATATTGGATTATTTTTCTTACCTTCATGTTGACGAGTGTATTTTTGAGGATGATCTACAGTTTCAGTGAGCTACGATCTCTTTCTAATATTGTTGACAATGTTCGCCTCCGTTTATATAGGAAAAATTTATCCAAGATAAAAAATAAGAAACCGGAAATATTTCAAATAATTTGTAGTGCCCTGCTTCAGATATTTTATGTCTAATTTTACTTTTACATTGTTCGCTATTAATCAAGATTTAAGGTAATCACTATAAACTATTGCCGATATTATAGTTTTTCAGACCGGATTCGAACTGGTTTTGGTTATATAAATGTACATGAGCTTGATGCTTTTCGTAAATAGTAATTAATTTATCATTACGGGGACCGTATTAACAAAGTAATCTGATAAGAATAATATTTGCAGATTTTCACGTGCCTATACTAGAAAAATTATCAGCTTTTAATATATACTAAAAAAATGTAAAAAATAAATTAATTTGGTTATAGCCATTTTTACTGTTCATGAACTATTCAAGAAAGAAATGCGAAAAATCACTTTAAATCATTTGTAGGAAGATTTTTTTTTTATTACTTAGTATAAATTATATTTGCTAAAATAAACATAAACAGAAGAATTTTTTCTATAGTTGTGTTCTTTTATGCACTTTGTTCTAGAACTCCCATATACTGGAGAAAGCAAATTGTTCTGTCCATTGAAGTGAACTATTTGTACTGTTCGCTTCATTTAAATCTTTATGTGAAAATGTATGAGGCGTTCTTTTGTGTATCTTTTGTTCTGCTCTGTTCTGTTGTCACAAAAGAACGCAGCTTATATATACTTAACTCAAAATAGCAATTGGGTAAAATTGTTGGTTTTGTAAGAACCGGAGCCAAAATTCAAACTGATCAATGTTTTTTTTTTTTTTTTTTTTTTTTTTTTATATATTATTAAGCCAAGCTCAGGGGATACCCTATGATGCAAAGCACAGCATGGCAGGAAGGAGATAGGGAAAGGATTAGGGGATGTGAGGAGAGTGGCGGAGGTGCCGATGTGTGTCGCCCTTAAACTTCCGCAGATTGTATGCCGGAGGAAAAACAGAAGATGGTAAGCTGTTCCACATTCGCACTGTTCGGGATAAAAAAGCATCTCGGAATTTTACTGTACGGCCGAAAGTAATTTGAAGGGTTAAAGGATGTGCGCGGTTTGCAGCGCGAGTATTGCGTGCAGGAATCATTCTACAAGGGATTAGACTAGATATTTCATCAGAACATTGACCATGCATATAGCGATAAAGGAGCGAAAGGCATCCAACATTGCGGCGGTGCTCGAGTGAGTCGATATGACAAGTTATTGCCAAATCGCCAATGAGCTTGAAGGCTCTCTTTTGGACAATATCCAATGAAGCTAAGGCTGTGCGACCAGCCCCGGCCCATATATGGGAGTTGTATTCCATTCTAGGTCTAATGTAGGACTTGTAGAGGAGCGCTAGATTTGACGGGCTGAAATATTTCTTACACCTTTTCAGAAATCCAAGACATTTCGATGCTTCTTTGGCAACAGAGAAGATGTGATCTGTCCAGTTTAACTTACTGGAAATATTAATGCCAAGAATGCTTAGTGACGGTGAATCAGAAATTAATGCTCCATCAAAAGAAACGGGTGTGGTTAAGTTATGATCTTGTTTTAATGAGATGAGACAGCTTTGAGTCTTAGATGCATTGAATTCGACGCGATTCGCTTTGCCCCAAGCGAGGATACTGTTAAGATCGTTATTCAATGATCTAGTCATGCAATCTCGTTTAACACATGCGGCATTCCCCCTGGATTCCGCAAGAGTGTCAAAGGAGTAAGCGAAATCAAGAGTACTGTCATCTGCGAAACTATGGATGGGATTGAAAGTAAGGGAAAGCAGATCATTAATGAAAACTAAAAAGAGAGTTGGAGAGATAACAGAGCCTTGAGGCACACCGGCATTTATGGGATGCGGTTCAGATGTAACGCCATCTAATACAACACGTATTTGGCGACTAGATAGGAAACTTTCAATCCATAATAGAAGAGGAGGGGAGAGACCAAGTGCTTTAAGTTTGGCTAAAAGGGCTGGATGCCAGACTCTATCAAAGGCTTTTGAAATATCTAGAGCAACGATTTTAGACTCACCAAAATTGTGAAGACTACGGTTCCAACGTTCCGTAAGAAAGGTCAGCAAGTCTCCAGATGAGCGTCCAGCTCGGAAGCCATATTGGCGATCGTTGATGAGATGATTAGTTTCTAGATACTTCATTAATTTTGAGTTAATGATAGATTCAAAAACCTTTGAAAGAATCGAAGTGATGGCAATTGGTCGATAATTTGAGGGATCGCTACCCTCTCCTTTCTTAGGAATAGGCTGAACGTGAGCTAGCTTCCAAGCAGTTGGAAATTTTCCTGTCGAATAAGACAAGTAGAAGAGTTTGCGCAGAGGTTTAGCCAAGGATGAGGCGCAGCTTTTAATTAACAGGGGCGAAAAACCATCAGGACCTGCGGCTTTGGAGACGTTGATATCCTTAAGGACCCTGAACACATCCCTCGTACGGATGTGTATTGGCTCTTGTACACATCCGCACGGGGGATGCAAAACAGGTGTTTGTGAAGTTGGTGGAAGACGAGAATTTGAAGCGAATCTAGCAGCTAAAATATTAGCTTTATCCAGGGAGTCAACAATCACTTCTCCATTATTAAGTAGTGAAGGTATAGAGGAATTGGTGAAATTGTTCCTGATGGTTTTGACCAGGGACCAGAAACCTTTGCTACCTTTGCGGCTTGTCAAGATTCTTTGTCTAATATTCTGGTCAAAAAGAAATTTTTCTCTCTGGATAATGGACTTGCAGGTGTTCCGTGCAGTCTTGTAGACTTGTTTCATTTCCGGACATGGATGCAATTGATAGGCGCGAAAAGCAGACTCTTTCGCTTTTATAGCTTGGTTACACTTATCGTTAAACCAGGAGCGATCATGCTGTTGTTGAGACCTGCTGTAAGAATACGGAATGTATTCACGCATGCCAAGATTTAGTATGTTACTAAATTGTAATGTGCATTCATCAACATCCCTCGAAGCAAAACAAACCGACCAATCAATTTCTTTAAGATACTTATTGAGACTTTCCCAATCAGCATTCTTATAGTGCCAAAGAAGCCTACTTGTAGGTGGAGCAGTTGGGCGGCACAGGTTTGAGGTGGTAAATTGAGCCGTGATTAAACAATGGTCTGAATTTCCAAGAGGGGAACCGACTGAAATGGAATATTTGTCAGGATGAGATGTTAGAAACAAGTCGAGTAAATTAGCTTTATCTCCAGCTGCATCAGGAATTCGCGTTGGTGCATCCACTAGCTGTTGCAAATTAAATGATTCACAGAAGAGTTCAACGAAACGGCCCGCAGGACTTGTGGTAGAAGAATGTCTGAGCCACGGTATATTATGAACATTAAAATCGCCTGCCAGGACGATTTCGGAAGAGGGGGAAACAGAAAGCAAATGATCAATATTGTTGGAGATATTGTCAAATACGGATACCGTGTCGTCATCAGACATATTTGGGCTGCGATAAAGGAAACAGAAGTATATGATGTGCTTGTGAAGTTTGAACCTAATCCAGATATAATTAAACTCTGGATTAGCAGAAGGAAAATCTTGAAGAATAGTAAAGGCCACATCATTCCGAATATATACTGCGATCCCTCTATGCTGAGAAAAAAGAGGCACGAAGCTGTAACCAGGGACGTGATACTGATTAATATCAGCATCAGAAACGACCTTGGTTTCACTTAGCGCAAGAATTGCCGGATTTTTTGAGTTAAGGTGGCAGTACACCGAAAACCGATTTGCTCTTAATCCGCGAATGTTGCAGAAATCTAAAATAAAATTCTGCATGCTGAAGGCAAAAACAAAAAAGCAAAAAAGAAAAAAAAAGCGACACACAACAACACAAAAATTTGGGCGCCACCAGCCGCAGTCAACGACACAGCGAGGTAAAAAAAACAACAATAGTGTTATGCCTATTGCTGCTTTCAATACCTCAGACTGTGCAGTTCAATGACCACAGCTGGGGACACCCGTATTGCTGATCAGTGACAAGTGCTAATGCATTTGCACTGATCACAGATGAAGAGAAGGAAAGGAAACGTTACCGTGCTGCTGGCTTATAGAATGTTGATAGGGCATAGAAGAGCCCTTCACTTGGCGGATAAAATTTAATTTTGATAATTTATTAATTTATCGGTCGCGTCGGAATTTAAATAATTATAGTAATTGATTATATTGAAGATATTTAGCACAACACTATCACTTGTCTTAAATTAATTGATTGAATATGTTTATATTGTTTTATTTGAACTACAACACTATGCAACGTCCGATCGGATTGACTCCACGCACTCTTCTCTGCGTGTTTATTCAAATGTTGTAAGTCATAATATAAACTAGTGGATTTACTCAAATCCTTTATATACAAATCTTACAGGTTTTTTTTCTCATAAATTGCTTATAGGGAGATGATTGCCATAATTACAGTATTCATCAACAAATACTTCCATCCAGTTTAATTGCGGCAAAATAAAAAACCTCCTTTAAATGGAAAATCTTTGGGCGTAGTTTGGAAAACTATGGGGACAACTGTGGGACTCCAAAAATACACAACTATCGAATATCATATGGCATGGTCTCTAGTATCCAGGTGAATAATAACCCAATTTGAAAATTGCAATTAGAAATCTTGCTACCTATGATTCACACTTGCTTTTGATAAAAAGTGTTTATATGGGCAATTGGGTGATCCTAGTATCGAACTTCTATGGTAGGTGGTCAGAGAGATCCATTCTAATGAGACCTCTCTGATCGCTGGGTCGAAAAGCTCGATTTTTTTCTGCATTTTCAATGCATTATAGAAATTCATTGAAATTATTTTCAGTGAATTTCAGCCTATAGAGACAAGAAATTGCCCACATATCTCAAGTATATGTACCGCCAATATTTGTACAATAATCAGGCAACTTCTGAAAAAAAAACGTTATGCTATGAGAAAAATGAAAATTATCAAAAACACAAAAAGTTTTCCAAAATCAAGAAAAAAATTCATTATAAATCTTATATCCACTAAATCCTAATTCGTTGCATTATTTTATAAGGACATATCAAAGCCCATATAACTCCGATTTTGAATTTGAAAGCACTCCGAGTGAGTGAACATCTGTAATATTTCAACATTGGCCGACATTTAGACATTCAATTCAATTTAATTCAATTTCAATTAATACTTATTTTCAAGATTACCTTCATTAAGAAATTTATGTCAGTTATTTTATCTCTCCATAATTTCATACCACATCCCTTCACTACATCAAAATGAAGTCATTTAAGGTAATTTCCGCAGTGATATAGCAGTGATCTTTCTATTAGAAAACTCCGCACTCCGTCTACTTTGCAGACAAATAATTTCTATCCCTTTTGAAGTAAAATGTCTGTACATTATCTGAGAGCAGATGGCGAAAAAACACCGTGAATTGTACTCGTAAGTGAACCTGGCATAGTCCCTGCCATGGCATAAATTATTCAAATCTGAGGACTTGAAACTTGAATCATAGCCCGGTTGTGAATGATTGCCGAGATTTACCACTTGAATGTACCCAATACATCAAATGCCGAAAACAAAGATTTCGATGATAATTTAAAAGTCCTATTGCGGAGATCTTCCGCAGGATAACTGAAGGAATACAAAATGATTGAGATAAGATTGGGCGGCTTGTGTGGATGGGGCGGCAGAATGTATCTTCTTGCCTTGTAACCCTAAATAACTCGTTCATGCTGGTGCGATGCGGTACTGCTGTTTATATTCCTCGTATACACTATATTGGCAGTGAATTGGCAACACGACACACACAACAGATATACAAAGCCATCATCCCTGAATTCTGAAATATTCTCTCTTCGGGGATATTTAATTTAAACGGGAACATGTTTTCGTCGTTCACATAAATTATGAACAGTTCATAGACAAGACAACTCTCACCATACGATATTCTAACTTGTATAAAGGATGGATGATGCTGGGGAGACTGTCTGCTGTTGGGACTTGAGAATAGGAGCCATTATAAGTTCAAAGTGTTGACAAGTGAGCCTTCTGGGCATTTTGGGGTCTCAGTAATGCTTTGCTTTTTGTTTCCTAATATAATAAACTTGTAAGACTTTTAATTTACAAAGAAATATTTCGTTCGATTGGATGGGGAGGGGTTTTTCTTAAATATTGTTGTTTGGCTTTATGTGGCATTTTCCAGTATTTATTACTTTATTACAATTTGCTGCGTTAACCATAATTTTTTGGTAAAATTTCCAAGTGTAAATTTATGAATTTTGTGCTTAAAAAATGACTAGTTCCGTACAAATTTTGCGATTTTTCAATTCCCTCACAAAAACTCAATGAAATTGCTTAGGAAAATGTATACCGTGAAGGCATACTTATCGGGGTATTGGTGAATGCTTGAGTTTGGATGATTGTGTGACTTCAAGATATTTTTCGCCTTTCTCTTTCTTAGCTTCCAATTTCCTTGTACATATGTGTAAAAATCGTCTTGTCCTTATTGCTCTCCAATACCTTCAGTATGTATTTTTAGTAGACCCTGGAAGCCCTGCATCACCACTTTCATTTGGACCAAATATAGCTAATACTATTTAATATCTCAAAGTTTCTAGCATATCAAAAAATCTAACCTAACCTAACCTAGGTTAGGTTAGGTAAGAGGGGTGCCGCTCGAAGACATCCCTGCATTACTTAGACCTCCAGTGAGTCCTTTGTGCCCTTGACCGCTCTAGATTCATCCTGCTTCCCTTAGGAATCTCCGGATACATCTGACTCTTTACTTTGCAGCTCCCCAAGACTGGAAAAGAGGCCGCTACCCAATAGTCTACCTCTTTTATTCATCAAAGCGTGGCACTCGCAAAGTATGTGCTGGATGGATGTGATTTCCTTCTAGTTTCTGCAGAAATCGTTCGACACTATATCCAGCCTTCTGGCATGGTCCTCAGTGATCCGTGATGACCCCTACTAAGTTCCTGGTATTTGCTATACTGCCATTAAGGAGTTCTCTTGTCCTCTTCCTATCATATGTAGGCCACAATTTCGCTGCTGGTCCACCGGAGGCTTGCCTTTTGGTAGGTGCCCCTGATGATCTCCTCATTTTAAAGCTCCGATTAGGATCCTGACATAAGCTAACGCTGTGGAGCTATCCACTTCAGAGCCTTTTTTGGCCAGCTCATCGGCCATCTCGTTGCCTGGGATATCATTATGTCCAGTAACCGAAACATATAGGGTCACCTTATGCCGTGGCTCCTCTAGGCTGGTCTTACATAACTGCACCAATTTGGATTTTACTAGCACAGCATCCAGCGCCTTGATGGTTGCATGGCTATCAGTGTATATGCAGATGTGTCTTGCGGACTTTCTGCACATAGATACCAATATTGCCACCTGGTAAATCGCTACAAGCTCTGCCTGAAAAACAGTACATTTGTCAGGTAGTCTATAAGACTCGTGCCACTGATAGTCTCTGGAGTACACTTCAGAGACTGTGCCCGTACTTGTCTTATAATAACATATAGTATTTGGTTACAACCGTGCCACAGTATCAACATTTTCCAAAAATATAGTTGATGAAAACTCTTTATCCTATAACTGGACGTGTGTAGTTCTTCAAAGTGGTTGAGAGCTTCCGCGTAAATTTCACTGCTCTTATTGAGACAATATTTTCGAGGGTGTAACATACTAATTATATTTGGCATTGCTCTTTTGACGGCCTTGGTATATTTAAAACTTTCAATCTGAGGCTTTGGCGCTGGTTCCTTCATAGATTTTGATTGCACTAAGATAAAAAGATGTTTGTCACTTTCGTATAAAGGGACGAGTCGTTTTAATCCGTTTTTGTTTTACATAAACATTCAATAGTAGTTGTTCTTCTGAGGTAGCCCACTAGGATGGAACTTAGTACAAAATAATCAAACAATTTTTTCTCCTAGATATAATCATTATTTTACTTATTTTTTTGTAAAAAGTTCTTGGACGTTAAAAATTGCTATAACCAATTTTAAAGGTTCTTATATTCCGAAGAATATTTTATTATGTACATTAAACGAATCTTTTTTACAATGTAACCTGAAAAAACTGAATTTTCATATGTCAATCTTTCAAATTTGTTGCTCTATTTAATCGTTTTAGAACGTTTTCACTAAATGTCTAAATATATGATGAAACACGAAATTTGCCAGACTTCGCTTATTCTCAAATTTGGAAGAAACTGTTATTATGACGTAGAACGAACCTGATAAATTCAAGGCCATGTCCTGTTTCCTAAGTACTCATTGGAACAAGATAATGTATTGAAGATAAAACCAAAAGGATGACAACAGCCCCTTTTAACTTCCATCTATCAAAAGGTAGAATTGCTTGTAAAATTTTTAAAGGGGGCTAAAAAACTTGAGTACTTTGGACACTCCTAAAAAGGTTTTTTTTCAATACGACACCAATTGTTTGTTGTTAAATGCATTAAAATCACTCTTTCTATAAAACAGATACTCCTTTTATGTTAATATCCTTATGAAAACTGTCCAGGGCCATAGTCACACATAAAAAATAATCGGGACAGAGTTGTTTGAAATTTGAGAAGATTATCTTTATGCCATTCGAAAATCGCTTAAAAGATTTACTCTTCAAGAATGACAAAAGCACCGCATCCGAATAGATTTGAGGACAATCGGTCTGAATTGTATACATATAAAAATTGTTCAGTTTTTCGGTTCTGAAACACTTGCTTAGGCAAAAAATGCAAAGATACTTTTGTCATGAGCTACGAGTATGTATATCGATATGTTTGATATATGGTAGACTTTGGGATGAAGAATCCTGCTTTGGGTATAGGTATCTCAGACACAATGTTCACATTTATGTAAATAGCAATGATGGGCCCAGAGATGTAGAATCAAAGATTTTTGCAAGGCGAAAAATTGGCACTTGAGCATCGACATTCGTTATAAATCTGACAGGATTTGTATTCAATAATTCTTTGAGAGCGCTTTTGTTAAGGAAATTTTGATATTTCGGGTGATCATCACTTTAAGGGAAGTTTTACATAAAATAATCAATAATAGGTTCGTCGAGCTATTGCAAAAGCGTTGATCAAATCTGCAATCTTCAAATTGAGTTTGTGGGGTAAAAGCACCCTCGAAACTCTTTCACAAGTATTTTCTACGGTTGAAGAAGGTTCTAGTAGTGTCGTAAGTTTAGGTATCACTTTGAGGACCCATATTTGTTACAATCCATCCATTGTAGTATTTTAGTATACGTAAATTTTTTTTAAATTCGGCTTTTTAAATCTAAACAAAATATAGTTTTTTTTTTTTAAATTTTGTAAACGACGGGCGGCGCATATTTTAAATGGAAATGAATTTTATAAAATGGATTTTAGGTATATCTTGTAAGATTTTTGTTTATGGGAATTTCGGTAATTTCATCTGCGGAGTTTTATTTATTCGTCGTTTTTTAAAGTTTTGTTTTTGTAATTATTTTATTAATGTGGTTAATCCAAAATTTTGTTTCCATAAGCTCGAAATTCTAAATGGGAGACAAGGAAGTCGGAGAGCAGGAATATACCTGAAAATAGAGGCTCAAGTAGGTACTCAAGCTAGGTACTCAGTTTACTCCTAAAATTACTTGTAAGTAAATAAGAAAATGTGTTGTAATGGTATTTATTTTAACCCCTCTTATAGTATAAGTAGAGGATGTTTATGTTTTTATTTGTATCATCTTGTATTACATTCAGTTTACGATTTATTTTCTATTCGGTATACGAAAAACTACATTCCCTTTTCCAAAGACTATGTAAAGTTCGCAGTGCATTCTTTAATGAAGTTATTTCTTAGTGGCCAAATTAGCTTTAATTTTACCACCACAAAGCATCTCCAACAAACATCAAGAATGCATTTATTTTTATATCCACAATTCATTTTCCTTCCAAATAAAATTAAAACTTTTTGAGCTTTTAATTCTTGTAAGGATTTTTCCTTTGGAATTTCTAACTATGTGTGAAAGCCTGTCAATTTATTACTCCAGGACTTGACAGAACAATTTTTTCTGCTTCTAAAAATAAAAACCAAGAGCGAAAGCTATAAACAGTAAAAAAATGATTTTTTCTATAGCTTTGAAAGCTTTCAACTAAATTTGCAGCTCATCACTTCTAACTTACGATATTTTCCGTAAGCTTTTTCTCTAAAACTTCCTTTGTCGAATATTTTGTATGAAGTTTCATCCACTTTGTGGAAGGAAACTTAAATTTTCTGGCAGAATCTTAGATACGTGTGTACGAAAGTAAGAAGTAAACCAAATTTTATTTATAACACAACCCAGGATATGCTAGAGTTTTGGCTTGAAAAAGGTTATTGTATATGGCACATTTGCGACATGAAAATTTTTGTTGGTATATATCTGAATCCCTATAGTGTTCAGACAGGAATTATATTTTTAATCACCTTCTTTGCAAGGAATAGAACTTAGATGCTATCACTTTACCTACTGCTTTCGTTATAAAAATTTATCTCTTGCTGATGATTGTATTTAAGGGGCCTAATTCTCATTAGATTAATCTCCTCATGAAAGTGAAATTTTAAAAGCGAAAGTGGAAGCTTTATGGAAATAAATTATTTAAGTACCTTTGTATTTCAAGAGCGTTTATGTAGTATCAGAAGTTTTGTGCTAGGTTGCGGAAAGATAATAATTCAGTAGTAGAAGGGTAAGGCTGTTGTTGGATTCAAGGATGTAAGCACTATATCTAGAGATAATTGCGATACAATTAAATTCAAAAACCCTGTAAAATCGAACCGAGCTGCTGCCTAGATAACATCGATTTCAGCATTATGCAGTTCTATGGTATGTCAATAAATGCTGTGCTTAAAAGTCAAAACTATAATTGACGTAAGCTGACTCAAACCACAATTTATCAGATTCGTATTTGCAGTTCGTTAAAATGTGGATTCCCAGAGAACAGCAAAATCACAAACAGCTCGTCAAAATATCCATATTCGTACTAGCACAGATGGCACAAGAACTAGATGTCGCATGCAGTACCAGAAAAGTGTTTAAAATTTATGTGGCTGGGTGGTCCATTTCGGAATGGACCACAACATTTCAAATGATGTGATTCACATTTTTTCGTATCTGAAGTGTTGAGTAAGTTGATCAAATGTATACAAAACTGTTATTATAAAATCATTTGCTTTCGGCACGCTCTAAAACATGTTATGGATATGGTTCATTTCAGAATGCATTACGCATTTCACAATTTGTATACTCTGCTCTAGTATGCCATGCGATATCTAGTTCTTGTGCCATCTATGGTACTAGGCAGTTGCATTTTAAAATAATATTTTTACATTTCTGAATTAGAAACTAATTGCAACCGAATATAAATTAATTTTATCTTGAGTGAATTTCATTAAATTACATCAATTAGTTGGGCGTCAGTATTCTTAACACTTATTGAAATATGAAAAGTAGAAAGTTAACTAACAAGTAACAGTGTAAATCAGGAATTTGAAGCTAATGTGTGGGCTTTGATTAGAATAAAAAATTTGACTGGTGCGGCGATCAAAACTCGAAGCTCCATACTTTGAATTTATAACTTTTACTTTTGTGCTGCTACCAACTGGGTCATCATCAATGTCTTATCCATCGTAAAGTCATATAGCTGCCCTAATATATGTAAATATGCGTACATCTTATCATTTCTGTTGTGTAATTTTCATAGTAGAGGTCTTCTTGATCCCACCACTGCCATCAATTCTGTGAAATTTTATCAATATAAAAACACAAAACATACTTGCATTTGTACTTCTGCTTTTATGTTCCTAATAATTGGACCACCATCGCTTGATAAATTATCCGCTTAAGTTTACTTTTAATTCATGGTGATTACTTGATCTGGCATTCATAGTATATGGCAATTTCCAAATTAATAATTGTTTTTGTTATGATATATATGATCGTTAATAAATAGAACAGTAGTGGTCAAAATAGAGAACCTTGTATGGAACTGTATAGAAAGCATGGACACCGCCATAGCTTTATTTGCTAAAGTTGATCAGAGATAAACGTCTTCTATGGGCTTATGATTATAATACAAACTAATATGCATAGTTAGAAGGAGATTAGTTGACTGAGAACAAAAAATTCGAGTTGATATTATTATCTGGATTTAGTTTACAAAGCGACCTGTCGTTACCTAGACCAGAGAATTGCCATACTCAATCGTGACTCTCAAGGGGCTTTAAAATGTATAGATACCTACTTGATACGTTTTAGGGCCCCAGTCACAAATTAATGTATCACGGGGACACCTTCACTAAAGAGGGCAAGTTAAACTTTAAAGGTGTAGTAGCAAATATTTTAGATTTCAAGCTTGCCTGATTTGGGGATATTGGGTTAATTTATTTAGTAGCTATATTATCACTACAATACCGAACTTGATTACAAAATAAATTATTTTTTTCTTTATTTCAAGCATGCTTGCTCACTCTTTTCCATTCGTACTTTAAAGCGCAACAACCAGGAGTCTGGACCACTTTTGCCTAACACCGAGTTCGCGATAAAATCACCTTCATTTGAATACTTAATTCAATGAAATAACAGATGAGGGTAAATTAATAATGCACCCTCACTTGTTAATACCCGGCAATTTAGTATTAGAGCCAAGCACAAAATAGGCAACCTTTTTTCTTCATTTTACTTAGGCCTTGTACTATCGATTGGTATGAAATTTTTTGAAATTTGGTAGAGGTCATAAAAACATTAATTAAAGTATTTTTAATTACAGAGTATCCTAAACAGGGATTGCGTTTTGTTAGTCGTTGTATTAACTTTTATAAAATATCAAATGACAGTAGGTCGACTTTAGTCAGGATGTTATACTAACAGGAAATTTTTTTCAAATGCATGCATAAAACTGGTATAAAAACGCTGTAATTTTCCTCGTCCATTTTAATAAAATTTATTTAAAAAAAAAACCTACCACCAAGCCATGTAATTCTTTTTTCATAATTTTTCGTGGCAAATCTTATTTCAACATTCCATTTGCCAGCCATGTGTTATCATAAGCTCTTTAAAGAATTGCAGCATTCCACGCAATTGAAATTTGATTTATAGAATCCTTTGATTTTTGCTCGTCCTTTATCTAGATGTAATAAATGGAGAAAAGTCATTTTGTGAAAATGACAAATTTCCCAGCAGCTGATTAATAGTGCAATTTCAGTGACTTATTTAGTTTCCATTTCCCGCAATTCATAAATTACACTTTAGCGCAGCAAAACTAATTTTTGGTATTTTAATCTAATGTTTCTTCCCTTTTTCTTCTTCTTTTTTTTCCTACACCACTTGCTGGAATAAAAAAAAAAAATAAACAAATGAACAAGACATTGTACGATTGTGCTATACATTTTTCATTCATCATTTTCACCACAGACAGAACTTCTTCATTCTTTTGTTGACAGTGTGAAAGATGGAGGAGTCCTTTGTTGGGTAAAAAGAAAATCTTTGAAGTCATTTCCGATAGGAAGAAATGAGCATGATTGAATTTAGTCGATTAAGATAGTGGCGTTAAAGAGTGATGAAAAATATTTTTACATTTTTGTTTTGTTGTAGTTTTGTTTGTGTAATGGAAAAGATTCAATAGCGACTTACATAAATAATATATTCATCATTTTCGTATTGAACCCCTAGGAAAGTAATAAATTTAGAATCTATAACAATTTATATTTAGCTTAACGGTAGGTACTTTAATTGAGTAAGGAGTTTAAGATAAGGGACACAGGTTGTTGGTATTGTTCCTGTTGTTGAAGTGTGGAGGTCTTCTTTGCGATCATTATTATTAATTCACAATTCGCTCCATAAACTCGTCTGTTAATGAAATCATTTTTCTGATAGAAAACTAGAAATATGAATTAAATGAATGGAACTGAGGAGACATTTTCCCTTTTTAACATCTTTTATTATCTCTTGCATTAGTGTAGAATTCTTGCAAATCACTTTTGTATATATTTATTAATAATTCCTAAATGATTGGAGAGGTTGGGGGGTTATTGTAGTATACGCATTTCTCACAGGGGCACCCCTCAAGGTGGTATCCTATCACCTATATCTTGCTAATACTCATCCGGATGGGGTACAAAGCAGTATGTTACGCGGACGACTTGACAATATTACTCACCGGGAGCTATGAACCTGTACTCTGTGGACTGGTGCAAAGCACGATCCGACTAGTCATGCACTGGGCTACAGACTGCGGACTGAGCATCAATCCACGGAAAACGGTTCTATGCCTCTACACCATGAAAAGGAATATCCCCAGTTTAAACCTGCCCTCGATTGGCTCCACGCGTTTGGAGTTAAAGGATAGGGTGTGGAAACCACAGAAAACCGCAGAGCGGTAGGGAAGAAGTGGGGACTCAAACCGCGGATGATCCTATGGATATACACTAGCGTTATGCGACCCATGTTAACTTAAGATTCGGTGGTGTGGTGGAAAGTAATGGACAAGTTATTGGAGAAAATTCAAAGACTGTGCCTTCGCAACGCAAGTGGCGCTTTTAAGTCAACTAGCACTCGAGGTCTGGAGGTTATCCTCTCTTATACACTCGGTGCAAATACATATTAAGCAGGGGGCGTCGACCACATCGCTAAGACTGCATCTTAATCTTAGCTGGTTTCATACGGGAACCACCTCGGGGACATCGTGGCACCGGAGCGGGAGTTTTCTACGAGTAGGCTGAGTTTGAACTTGCCATGTACCTTGAAATCCATGCCACGATTTTCCAGGCAAAAGTCAAGGCCATTCTTGAAGCGGGAAGCCACCTGCTTAACTCAGACACTGAGAACAAGGAGATATCCATCTGCTCAGATAGCCAAGCAGCTGTCAAGGCGTTCTCTAAACCCCTTATAATCTCCAAACTATTAATGGAGTGCAAAACCAGCCTGAACTCCCTTTGCCGGAATAACAGGTGATAGTGCAGTGGGTGCCGGAGCACAGCAACATTAGCTGAAATGAAAGGGCGGACGAGCTTGCTCGTCTTGGCTGGGTTGACCGCCAGCACAGCTGCCTTTGGTTAGAAGATCCCTTGGGCAGAACAACAAAGGAACTGTGGGGTAAGCCAAACCCAAATCAAATCAAATAAGCTAGTCAACCCTGAGAACTCTGGTGTCCATTCTCACTGGGCACTCCTCTCAGGATGAGACACACAGGATGAGACTTGTTGATGATCCTACATGCAGGGATTGCGGACAGGAGTCCGAAACAGTGACCCACTTTCTTTGTCACTGTCCGGCACTCTCAGGAATACGTTACAGATTCCTTGGCTCACACCTCCTGGACGAGTTACACGATGCCGGCTGGGGGCTAATACTCAAATTTATAGGAGCGTCCGTTTGAGAGCAATGAGCGATCGCTCATGAGTCTAGGGGGTGAATAATGGGCCTTGATTTGGCCTACGTTCGGGGGATCCTTCGGGATTCCAAACCTCTGTCAAGTTAAGTTGTATTTTTCCATAATTAATTTTTATAGTAGATAATGCGTATATTATAAAAAGCAGTCGTCGATTTTACTTAAAAACAAATAAAATGTAGGATCAATTGTGAATTTTAAGAAAGTTCGAGAAGTTACTAATTTTTATTAGCTTAAGAAATTTTTAATAGAGCAAGGAAAATCAACATATCTACTTAATGTTAATGTTAAGAGTAGGGGCGACTGGGCCTCCAGGACTTTGCGGACACTCCGACCATAGTTGGTCTATTGTGCCTTCCCCTAAAGTGGTTAGGTAAAATCGAGTCTTTTAACGAGCTCGATTATTGCTCTTGGGGTTAGATTGCAAACTTTATATGGAGAGATAAGTGCTCCTCCAGTGATTTGCATACTTAGACCTGCTAGCGCTGGGCACTCACAAATAACATGCATCGAGGTTTCATTTTCCTCTTCAGACAGTTGACACAGTTCACTTTCGGATTTGCCTATCTTTTTCAGAATGTAACGAAAGGGGCCATGACCAGTAATTGCGTTAGCAAACAGTTTGAACGACTGTTTGCTGAGTGCAATAATTTGGCGCATCTGGAGAGAAGAGGGGCTGAAGAATTTCTTCGCCTGCCTCATACTGGGCGCGCTACGCAAAAGGAAATCTAGTTGCCTGTTTTCATATTTAAGCAGTTCCCCCCTAAAGTGGCTTTTTGGTAGGCCAAATGTCGGATATGGACCAGTATACCGACATTCAGCTCCAGTTTTAGCCAGTTCGTCCACTTTTTCATTACCGTCCACTTCTTCGTGTCCAGGAACCCAAACCAAGGTTACTTGGTTCTCCCTAGACAGTAGTTGGAGTTTCGAGTAGCAGCTCCAAACTAGTTTCGACTCAAAGATTTGAGAGGAAAGAGCTAGGAATTCAGCTTGGCTGTCTGAACAAATGTAGATGTTGGAGTTCTTGCATCCCTTTCTTAGGCTTTCGTGAGCTCCAACCTCTATAGCATAGACTTCCACCTGCAAAATGGAAGGTGAGAAACAAAGCGGAATGAATAGTTCCATTTCTGGATCAACCACCCGTGTGCCTGTTTTGCCATCCTTCCGGGATCGGTTAGTATACCAGACTTAGGCCCGTTGCGGAAACTGAAGCCCTGCATCTAATATCTGGCTTCTTTTATTAATCTTTCAAGTCTTTTGGCCATAGTATCCGTTGGAGCATCTAGATCGTTAGTGTTGACCTGCTCGAAGATACTGAGATGACCAATATTGGAGGAAGTGCGATCTTTTCTTTCGGAGCATACTAGCTGCTGTTACTAATAATTTGTCGAAAATCAGTTTGCAAATTTTTGATATTATCTAAAGCCTGATTACAACTCGAAAATAAGATTTGTAATATTGTAAGAAGAGCAGGGAATTATGCTAGAGTAAGAAATGACAAGATCCGAGTCAAAATAAATATTTTACCAAACCAAGATGAATGTGTTCGATACCGATTGAATTTTTCAAATCTCTGTACATATATCCAACCAACTTTCCGTTGATTTTTGTTATAGGACTTCATGGTGAAAAAATTGGGAAAAACCTTCGTAATTTTTTCCAATTTTGACAGTCTCTTCATTTTACAATATACATATACTTTTTTGCATACAAAATCTTAAATATATGCAGTGAACGACTTAACGTAGGTACTCCATATATGCATTTCAACATATTCAATACCTTTTCAGCGGAAATACGTGTATCGAGCTTAGAACATAAATAAGCAATTTTGGAGTTCTGCACCTCATTCCTGATTCTTTTACGGCAATCGTTGATTCTATGGTAATCGATATCTTTTCGATGTTTTGGAAACGAAACTCTTTCTAGCTATTTAGGAACTCAATATTTATTGAAAACTAAGAGAAACTGTAATTTTTAAAAAGATCACATTTCTGAAATGAAAACTTAATCAGTAGAATGAAAAGAAATTTGGCCTAAATACATGATTCAAAATTTAATCAAAATGAGCACAATTAAAATCTCTAATATTAGATGAACTTTCTTCAGGTGTAAACCAATACATAGTGTTGTTAATAAAATTGATGAAGTTTAATAGGAATATGCCTGAAGTCGTAATCTATGGAGCTGTAGACAAGCACTTGAATTTAGGTCATTACAATTCAAAACTTTGCGATGTACACAGCGAATAAATCAATTTTGAAGAAACAGTAGACACATACCCTTCAGATTGTTAAGGAAATGCATAAACCTTGAGATGTTTGCAGAATTTGATGTATGTATACCGAAGGAAGACAAATAAATCAAATAGTAGAGTTGACAGAATTATCCTTCATACCTCTATACATACATTGAAGAATTTGACAAAAGTGTAGACAAGGTTTTCATGTACTTTTTCAATGTATATGTGTACAGAACAAGCTTTGGCAGTTTTTGCAGACGTTTGCAAAATATCCTGTTGAAAGTTCAGATGGTGCTCATTGCATGTGGGAAAATCATCTGCAGAAAAAATAGAGAAACGAACATCACAGGTATACAAAAAAAAATAATAAAGTAAATTCGACTCAACGTGACGTTGCTTCAACACACAGCATGAGAGCAACGATAAAATAACATAAAGAATTTTGTAAATTTTGAGGAAAATTTTGTTAGAAAACATTTTAGGAATTCAAGGAATTTAACACAAGACATAAGAAAATATATATAAAAATATTTGCACTTCGTTAAAAGATGCAATTTCTGATAATTAGTAGACTGAAATAGTGGTGTAGACTTATATGTTTCCTTTTAGGATGGGTTCGAGCTTACAGACGAGTGTGCCGACCAATGTTCGGAGCATATTCAATTGACCACGGATTAATCAGACCCAACTAGAATTAATTTTTCTCTCAGCGGTACGTCCCATTAAGGATTTAATGGAATTAAGGTAGAGAAGATAGATATGCACGTAATCCCAAAACCACTATATATATATCCAGGCTTAATGCGTTGTTCTGGAGGAGGAACATATTTTTGACTAAGCAAAATCTGCTAATCCAGTGTATGTATATCTCAATTGGCATTTTCATTAGATTTTTTCGACTTAAAATTGGCTTGCAGCAAAATGCATTTTAAGTCCTATATCATCTGACTATCAGAAATAATGGAATTTATGCATTGGATTGATCCAATTCCACATGTAAGTTAAAAAAATTGAAAATATGCATTTGCTCAGCTTATTTGAATCTAAAGTCAGATAAAAATCGTTGTTTTGTCATTTCTCGTGTACGAAAACCAGTGGGATGAATGACGTCAATCTGATAGCCATGGAATGAGATTATAATTTTACAAAAGTCTTAAACAATTAGAGGTATGCTTCAAAATTTATTGCTAGGATTTTTATAAATTTTCTATACCTCCTCGTTAGTTGCTTTCTAATCATTCAGGCACGGAAACACAACGGAGAGTACTCAAAGGAAATTTTGTTGCATAATTTCGAATAGTTAGTTCATAAATAATTCTCTGATTGTCTATCATAGAACTTCAATAACCAGACTTATGAGACCTCTCTGATTGCTGGGTTGAAAAGATAAATTTTTCTGAACTTAATGCAATTTGAAAATATATTGAAATTGTTTTCAATGAATTTTAGTCTTTTAGACGAGAAATTTTCCATACATAGGTTTTTATTACTATAGTTCAATATAAATTGATTCCTAAGGTAGAAATGTCCAGGCTACCGTATAGGTATGAAATAAATCAAAATAAAATTTCATGAAAATCGATTGAATACAATTAAAACTCAACCAATGTAAAATTACAATAACTTCTGAATAACATGGAGCCGTGCTCATCACCCCGAACACTCCAGTCTGGTATTATTAATTTAATAACACTCACAATTTAGTAGGTATAAACTCCACGCATTTTTCATAATATTTTCAACAAAGGAAATTTGAAAAGATATTCGAGACTAAAATTTTAAGCAAAATTTCATAAAACTTGAATTCTTTCCACCCACCCCCTTAAAAATTGAAGAGGGAAGATTTAAATGGAAAATTATTTACCGGAAATTCGTGTTAGACTGCATCTCTTAAACACAATTTGCCGGGAACGAAACGAAATAAATCGCGCGACTTGACATAGCAGTCATTTTTCAAATTCGCGATTTAAATAGACGTCACGGGAAATTGTTTTTCTTTCTGAGACTATAGCAGAAGAAATCACCCGCTGATAAGGTGGTGTCAGGGTGACGGAACGGATAAAGGAACCGAGGACTTGTAATATCCGTTCCGTCACGAATTTCTACTTTTATCGACAAATATAGAGCTCAGAGTTTAGCTATAACTTCTTCAAATAATCAGCTCAGCAGGGGGTCGGTCGGGTGGGGTTGTGAAAATATAGGCTATAGGCTATAGGCACCCTTCATTGTGATGTTCCTGAGGGGTAATTTGTTTGAATGAAAATCTTGCTGTGATTGCCTTGGAAGTTCCTCCAAATAAATTACTTCAAATTTTTTATTATTTATATCGGTTGATGAATTTCAGTCAATTATCACAAATTTTATCCGTTTAGCATTAATTTATAATGGATTTTTTGATTTAAGCAAATCTGGATAGTGTTTTATTTACAGTTATTAATATTAAAAAAGATATGGTTGATGATGATGTTAGTCTATTGTAAATTGTATAATTATTTGTATGCTTTTGTACAAAACTGCAAATCGTAGGTTCGCATGCATCAGGAATGAATTATATTTCTCCATATATTCCCATAACCGAACAAGGGTTTTTCTCTGCGTATGTAGACATGTGTATTACAGTTAAATTCTTTGGAATTTTGATTTTTATACAATTTGAACTGGACGTGGAACGATACGACTTCAGCTGCTTAAAGTTTTATCGATGATTATTATGTGATTTTATTGATTGATGTGATTCATTGAATCTCGTTTACATGTATGCAATTCACTCAAACATAACTCAATCGTTTCCATGGATGGAATGGATATCACGAATTTGCTGATCTGTCTGTCTGATCTCAATATATTGTTGTATCGCCAAAAAGCGGCGGCGGCGTGCAAAGATGCAAGCAATATTTTACACCATTAAATGAACTAAATTTTACAAATCTAATATCAGTCCTAGATTAAAATTAAAATACAAATTACATTTCCCACATTAGAGAAAGGACTGAACGTGGATGTACTCATTCCCATTGAATTCAAATTCGGCAATTTTTCAAGAAACCATCAACTTTAAGCGTTTCTAAGCCATCTACCGTAAATGTGCCTCAATTCTGACTCTAATTAAGGAAATTTTATTTCAAATATACGCGCATATTTATGTAAAAACTTCGAGGTCCTTTCAATTTCTAGACACATATGGTTATTTGTATCTCTGCTGGACTCTTATAATGTTTTATTTACGCTCCCAAATCATTTTTCTAAAAGCATGTGTAAGTTCTTATCGATTTAAGCTAGATAAATCGAGTGATCACTGTACATAAATTAAAACATCGTTGGAAAGCTCCTCAATATTATATCAGATTTTGGTATGGGCGATAGTTTAGGTGATAGTTCCAGTAAAATCGAAGTCTTTATTTTAGTCTAGGGACCGCCATTTTTATAAGATCGATATGTTAAAAATTGCACTTAATAATTATTTTCCGAAATTTTTTTTTGAGCCTTGAACATTAGGTATTTCACAATTTATTCTTCGTTATCTTCTACCACAAGTCCTGCGTGCCGTTTCGTTGAGCTCTTCTGTGAATCATTTAATTTACATCAGCTAGTGGATGCACCAACGCGAATTCCTGATGCAGCTGGAGATAAAGATAATTTACTCGACTTGTTTCTAACATCTCATCCTGACAAATATTCCATCTCAGTCGGTTCCCCTCTCGGAAATGCAGACCATTGTTTGATCACGGCTCAATTTATCACCTCAGACCTGTGCCGCCCTAATTCTCCACCTACAAGTAGGCTTCTTTGGCACTATAAGAATGCTGATTGGGAAAGTCTCAATAAGCATCTTAGAGAAATTGATTGGTCGGTCTGTTTTGCTTCGAGGGATGTTGATGAATGCACATTAGAATTTAGTAACATACTAAATCTTGGCATGCGTGAATACATTTCGTATTCTTACAGCAGATCTCAATAACAGCATGATCGCTCCTGGTTTAAGTGCAACCAAGCTATAAAAGCGAAAGAGTCTGCTTTTCGCGCCTATCAATTGCATCCATGTCCGGAAATGAAACAAGTCTACAAGACAGCACGGAACACCTGCAAGTCCATTATCCAGAGAGAAAAATTCCTTTTTGACCAGATTATTAGACAAAGAATCTTGGCAAGCCGCAAAGGTTTCTGGTCCCTGGTCAAAACCATCAGGAACATCTTGACCAGTTCCTCTATACCTTCACTACTTAATAATGGTGAAGTGGTTGTTGACTCCCTGGATAAAGCTAATATTTTAGCTGCTAGATTCGCTTCAAATTCTTGTCTTGCACCCACTTCACAAACAGCTGTTTTGCATCACCCGTGCGAATTTGTACAAGAGCCAATACACGTTCGTACGAGAGATGTGTTCAGGGTCCTTAATGGGATCAACGTCTCCAAAGCCGCAGGTCCTGATCGTTTCTCGCCCCTGTTAATTAAAAGCTGTGCCTCATCCTTGGCTAAACCTCTGCGCAAACTATTCTACTTGTCTTATTCGACAGGAAAATTCCCAACTGCTTGGAAACTAGCTCACGTTCAGCCTATTCCCAAGAAAGGAGAGGGTAGCGATCCCTCAAATTATCGACCAATTGCGATCACTTCGATTCTTTCAAAGGTTTTTGAATCTATCATTAACTCAAAATTAATGAAGTATTTAGTAACTAATCATCTGATCAACGATTGCCAGTATGGCTTCCGAGCGGGACGCTCATCTGGAGACTTGCTGACCTTTCTTACGGAACGTTGAAACCGTAGTCTTCACAATTTTGGTGAGTCTAAAATCGTTGCCATAGATATTTCAAAGGCCTCTGATAGAGTCTGGCATCCAGCCCTTTTAGCCAAACTTAAAGCACTTGGTCTCTCTCCTCCTCTTCTATTATGGATTGAAAGTTTCCTATCTAGTCGCCAAATACGTGTTGTATTAGATATAGCGTCACATCTGAACCGCATCCCATAAATGCCGGCGTGCCTCAAGGCTCTGTTATCTCTCCAACTCTCTTTTTAATTTTCATTAATGATCTGCTTTCCTTTACTTTCAATCCCATCCATAGTTTTACAGATGACAGTACTCTTGATTTCGCTTACTCCTTTGAATCTCTTGCGGACTCCAGGGGGAATGCCGCATGTGTTAAAAGAGATTACATGATTAGATCATTGAATAACGATCTTAACAATATCCTCGCTTGGGGCAAAACGAATAGCGTCGAATTTAATGCATCTAAGACCCAAAGCTGTCTCATCTCATTAAAACAAGATCATAACTTAACCACACCCGTTTCTTTTGATGGAGCATTAATTTCTGATTCACCGTCACTAAGCATTCTTGGCATTAATATTTTCAGTAAGTTAAACTGGAAAGAAGCATCGAAATGTCTTGGATTTCTGAAAAAGTGTAAGACATATTTCAGCCCGTTAAATCTAGCGCTCCTCTACAAGTCCTACATAATACCTAGAATGGAATACAACTCCCATATCTGGGCCGGGGCTGGTCGCACAGCCTTAGCTTCATTGGATATTGTCCAAAATAATAATAACTTGTCATACCGACTCACTCGAGCACCGCCGTAATGTTGGATGCCTTTCGCTCCTTTATCGCTACATGCATTGTCAATGTTCTAATAAAATATCTAGTCTGATCCGTTGTAGAATGATTCCTGCACGCAATACTCGTGCTGCAAACCGCGCACATCCTTTAACCCTTCAAATTACTTTCGACCGTACAGTAAAATTCCGTGATGCTTTTTTATCCCGAACAATGCGAATGTGGAATAGTCTATACTAACTAAACCTGAACAACTGCAACAATAAAATCTACAACAGAAATTTCGAGAGATTTGCCGTAATTTTCCAGAAATAAAAAAACTGGTGAAATTTTCGGAAGGGCTTAGATATGAGCAAAATTTCTTGACGGAGGCTCAGAACTGGTCAGGGGGCTCAGGACTAGTAGTATTACCCTATTATTATTTATTATTATTAATTACGGGGATGCAGACAGGGTTTCTGTCTCTCATCTTGTCACTGCGACCTATAAGATCTATTGTGACATTACCCCTGAATGCCCTAGGGCGCCCATTCGAACTTAAGATCTTTGATGAAGCTTATAATATTCTTTAGGGCCATTTTTCCGACATCCTCTGGCAGTGGAAATGCCTTTCCTAGATGTCTTAGCCTTATGCGGCACAGAGCTTCGCAGTCACATAGGACATGTTCAGCGGATTCGTCGTCTTCCATACAGAATCGACAGGTCTCATCATTGACCTTACCCATCTTCCAATGCAATGCCCAGTAAGTAGGCCCGTTATGAGCCTTAGTTCTTTCCTGCTGAGTGTGAGGAATTCTTTTGTCCTCTGTTGCGGTACTTTATAAGCTTCTTCGCTTGTCTCAGCCCCGGGGTATTTTCCCAGTATTCCTTCTTAGTTCTGTCCTCCCAAAGCCTGATCTGAGCTGAGAGGTGACTTTTCGGGTGTCCAAAGACAGGCTCAGGGCCAATAAATAGAGATTTGGCTCCTTCCTTTGCAAGGCGGTCCGCAATCTCGTTTCCCATGATGCCTTCATGTCCTGGTACCTAGATCAGTGTCACCCTATTTGTCTCGGCCAGTTGCTTTAAGACAGTAAGACAGTCCCAAACCAGCTTTGACTCAAAGGAAAACGAGTTTAACGCTTTAAGTGCTGCTTGGCTGTCTGATATTATGTATATTTTTGCTCCACGCATATTTTTATGGATTATTTCGCGGACGCAGACTTCTATGCTTGAAAAATGGTTGGTGAGGCCCCCAGTGCCTTTGCGAGATGGCACCTTGGCCCATATATGCCCACGCCTGCTTTACCTTCCATTTTGGATCCATCCGTGTACCATTTAAGAGATCCTTTTTCAAAGGGTAGGTCCCCAGTGTGCCACTGTTGACGGTTCCCCACGATCACCTTAAATGGTGTTTCAAAGTTATGGCGTTTCGGCATAACGTCTGAAATTGGGTTAGCCATCGGGTCCTCTATGAAATCCTGGAGGACTTTCAGGTGGCCAACCAGATTATTTGTACTTAGGAGGTTTGCTCTTTGTAGCCTAATTGCACCAAGTATGGCCTGCTCCCTAACATGCAGATGTAAGGGTAGCAGGTCCAACATAGCCTCTAGGGCCGCAGTTGGGCAGGTACGCATGGCACCGGTTACTCCTAGACATGCAAGCCGTTGTAGTTTTTGCAAACTAGCTTGAGCTGTCTTTTGTTTTGTTTTTGGCCACCAAACAAGTGAGGCATATGTGACCATGGGTCTTATAATAGATGTATATGACCACAGAATCATTTTTGGGTTAAGACCCCAAGTTTTGCCAAAAAGCCTGCGGCATGTCCATGTTGCCGCTGTAGCTTTATCCAGTAATCTTTTTAAGTGAGAGTTCCAGGTTAGTCTGTTATCCAGGGTAATACCTAGATATTTGAGTTCCTTTGAGAATTCCACTACTGTTCCCTCAAGGGATGGTGCTTGTAGGTAAAGCTTCCTTTTTCTCGTGAAGGGAACAGCTGTTGTCTTACCAGGATTGGCTCGAAGTCCCATTATTTGGCACCAGTTGCAGACTATGTTTAGGGCATTTTGCAATAGATCAGAGATTATCTGATCATGTTTGCCCCTAATTGTAATGACCAGGTCATCCGCATATCCCTGATTGTCATAGCCGGAGTTTGTTAGCTTCTGTAGGAGATCATGTACAACCAGAGACCATAGTAGAGGGGGACAGTGCCCCACCTTGGGGACATCCCTTGGCAGCCACTACTGTTATAGAGTCCTCCCCCAGGTTAGCTGTGATTCTCCGGCTTTCAAGCATAGCTTTTATCCATTTTATCAAGGAAGGTTCAATTCCTTTTTTGGTAGCTGCATTCTCAATGGCTTCAAAGAGGTATTGTCAAATGCTCCTTCGATATAGGGCAGTCTCTTTATCCTCTACTGCCTTTTCTAGTCCTTGGACAAGACTATGTAGGGCAGTTGTGGTAGACTTTCCTGCTTGGTAAGCATGTTGATTTGGGTGGAGCGGTGATCGCTCGAGTGCACCGCTCCTAATATAGTTGTCTAACACTTTCTCCATTGTTTTGAGGCGAAATGAAGTTAGACTGATAGGACGGTAGGATTTGGGTAATGCAGGTGAACGCCCTCCCCCTTTAGGTATAAATGTTACCTTAACTTCCCTCCACGTCCTTGGTATATACCCTAGAGTATAACTTGCTCTAAAGATCTTAATGAGATTTATCAGTATTTCTTCTAGCCCTTGTTGAAGTAGGGCTGGAAAGATGCCATCAGCTCCAGGCGATTTGAATGGCTTAAAGGAGTTGACGGCCCATTTGACTTTCCTTGGGGTGAAGATTCTGCCAGAGAGACTTTTAATCCTGTTGGGGGGCCTGCATTCAGGTCTTAGCTCTTCAGGGATTTCGTCGTCAAAATGCATAATTCTCGAATCGGGAAAATGAGTTTGTAATAACAAACTTACTGTTTCTTCCCGGCTACTCGTGTAGCTACCATCGACTTTCTGTAGAAGGCCGATACTATTGGTATGATCCTTAGAGAGAACTTTTTGAAGCCTTGCACTCGTGGGTAGATCTTCAATGCCCTCGCAGAGATTTCTCGAAGTTCTTCTTTTGGATTTCCTCAGCTCTTTATTGTACTCAGTCAAGGCGCGCTTGTATTCATTCCAAGCACCTGTTGTTTTTGCCTTGTTGAAGAGCCTTCTAGAATTGGCTCTTAATCTATCTAGTTCACTGTTCCACCAGGGCACAGCTCGCGTCGTTTCCCTTTGTTTAACAGGACAACTTTGCTCATAGGAGTAGATGATCAATCTGTGCATTTGGGAGGAGATACGGTCTAGGTCCATGCGGCTCTCAATTTGACCATTTTCGAGCTCCTCTAGACCCATTCTGATGTATTCTCTGTAGGAATTCCAATCAGTGAGACGTGGAACTCTTATTTCCTACCCTAACTCCTGTAATTGACAACAATTGACATAAAAGTTGATTGATAATTTTTATTGCACAACCAAGTTGAAAGTTGAGCTTATGAGGATACGATTGGTCCTATTCATTTAAAGACCCGATCATTATTTCTCCAAATTTTTTGTTTGTAAAATCTAAAATGGTCCCAGGCTTAGTCACTCTTCAATAGGGCGATAATATGCATGTTGCATGTAATATAAGACTAGGACTGGCTACCTTAAGCAATCATTTATTACCAAAATGGTATGTTTCAGCGCTTTTATGAGCCCTAGCAAAACCCTTAATATCTTAGTACCGAAATAATATGCACATGCACATATCATTTGTTTGCATAGCACGGCACGATCTTCATTCCATAAACCCTAAATATTCAAATCAAACGAAAATTCCCTGAAACGCTTAAGATCTCTCTCTCTCTCTTTCAACGAAGTTATTTTGAGCTTTCCGTTCACCACCCTTTAATTCAATAAAATTAAATTAAGAGATAAAGAGGAACCTTTTTTATTCATTTCGTTCATTCCACTCTTTTCTACTGAAATTAACCCCTTCAACTTCATCTTGTTCTCCTCGTTCTCGATCAGGCATTCTTTTCTCGGTGGCACGGCGCGCGGTACAGCACAGAGCAAAGTAAATTTGTTTTATTTGAAAAATATGTGCGACAACTGGCGAGCGACGGTGAGTGCTTGCATTTTGTAAAGCATAAATAATATCGAAACATAACGGGGGTTTTTTTTTTCATTCGACAACAGTACGAGTATCGAAATTAATCGATTTCTTTGTGTTAAGAAAAGTGACAGCGTGAAGATGTTGTTTGATTTTATTGCGCGTTTTAGTGGTTTGTGCAGTGTTTTTTGGCGAAAAGAAACTTACGATGTTGAAATAATTAACTGTTGTAAGTACTTTTAACTTTCTATAAATTGAAATTCCATTATTTTTATAATTTCTGGAAGTTTTTTGCTGTCATTTAATGCATAATTGAATGTTCCACCGTGTACCTACCACCTCAACATTTGAGTAAACCCCTCGCATGAGAGAACACCATAATTATTGAATTATTCAACTATATTAAATGAATTAATAATAAATTATTATTACTTCAATCTCATAGGTATGAGATGTGCTTTAATTTCTCCTAGGTATATTTGGATCACCCCATAATTTGGGGTACTGATCGGCGAGCATGAAAAAAAAAAAATAAAGTGCCGTAAGAAGTGTTTGCCAAAGCTTCAGTTGAATTTTGTCAAATCGTACGCATTTTAATTTTTGGTGCACATTTTTTTCCATAATATCTTTTTATAATATTTTTGCTGCCCAACTAACTTTCAAGCCATAATATTTATGCTCCATTCTTATCTATACTTTGAAAATTGAATCTTTTGCGTGAAGTGCAGGTGTAGGTATTTGTTACCATTTTGCTATTAAGGTTGAATTATAATTTGTCCCACTCTTCCAGAGGGCATGTAGCAGCTTGAGTTGTTTGAATAACTTTTAGACGTTCTTGCAATTTCACTATCTATCGAAAGGAATTTAAATTTTTTTCTCTACTATACTTCCTAAGCTCTATATTACATACTTTCGTATCCTTTTGTAAAAAATTCCACTGCTTAAGGCGCCGTCTATACGTAAGTGAAAATTGGTTTTGGGTAAGACCAAGTCCCAATTAAGGTGAGAAAAATTTATCCTGTATTAGCAACAATGAAAAATGAACTTTAGTCTTTTAAGTAGCTCTAGGATTAGCTTTTTTCTGTTGACTTATATTTAAATTCCGACTCTGATTCTGAAACCTGAATCAGATTTTTACTTCCCTCAGCCATGTCATTGAGGTTTTTAATTTTTTGTTTTAATTACTGGTCTCAATGTGCGTGGTGTTGTTTATATGTGTGTATTATGTGTCCGCACTTCCTAGAGAACTTTTGACATCAATCATGCAAATGTATCAATAGTATCGAGTTTTGCAATAGGGGGTAAGGTATTATTTTATTATTATTATTATTCAATAAGACTTAGGTATACGTTTTAGTAAACAAATTTATTTTTTTTGAACTAAACAATTTTCAGTTTTCGCATGACATGAAATTCTCTGTCTCTGGTGTACATTATTGTTTTTTTTCATTTTCACAATTCTCGAGCGTACCAAACTAAATCCTTTTGACGTCAGCAATATACGTCAAGGTATTTTTAACCGGAATTTAGTTCCAGCGATTACAGCGGTTTTTGCATCCTATCGAATGTGCAGTCCGATGCGAAAGTGTTGTCACAAGGTCACTGGTTAACGTGGAAAGATATAAACATTACAAAAAATATTATGACCCGTTTAAAAGTTTGTGGATTTTATCCAGTTGAAATGAACACTATTATAAAAACATAAGGCTAAAATAAAACAACTATAAATAGTTTTAGTTCTGTTCCGTAATTTCCCTGTTACTAATTCCGACTACAGATGCAACTCTCAGCTGTGACAACTGAAATTCGATATGAGTAGGTACAACAGGCAGATTTTCATTATATGCATATTTTCAATTTTTTCATGGAGGTATTGAATAAAACTTCCTTTATTCCGGAATGAAACTTAAATCTATGAAAGAGCAAAAATATTGCTTTCGAAACAGAAACAGCATCTCGAATTGAGAACAGAATTAGTCATCCAGAAATTGTATCTGCCTTTAAAAATGACACCGACAAGGAGCTTGGAACTAGGTGCCTACCTTCAATTTCCAAAAGGAATCACTCAAGCGTCTAATACGTTTGAAGGAAGAGTTTGTACCAGATGTATCTAATATACACACATATGCCTATAGCAGCAGTTTAGTATCTTTAGTGTTTGAGCACCGATGACCATTTCCTATATAAGGATTCCATCCAATTATTTCACAATTCTCGATCAGAAAATAAAATATCCCCATGCAAATTGCCCCCTTTTCTAAATATCAAGTGGAAACATATAGCTACATGGTGGTATATTCTTCCTTGCATGGGATCATATGTTTCTATTATAGAGGCTAAGAATTTACAGTTGCCATACCTATAGCTATTGTGTGGGTATTCAACAGGAAAGTTTCAGTTTAATTGAATTTTCTGTTTTTATCTATTCTCGCTGAACAGAATAACCATAGTCTACATATACGGGTGAGTCTCTCATCCCATATATAGATACATATATAAAATGTTGTTCATATATTCCTCTGCCTGTTTGGAGGCTCGAAATTTCAATAAAACCGCATCCACAGAATCCTGAGTGCACAGTGCGCGAGTAATAGACTGAATTGATTTCCAGGGGATGATTTAGCGCAAGATTTACGAGTTCAATTGTAAGCCTAGAGATAGGATTACAGGCTCATTTTGCATTTAAATGTAGGCAAGTATGTATAAGGGAGATGCTGCCGCCTCTGAATCAAAATGTGGATACACCCTTGTCCTCTGAGCCACGCTCATGTCATTTCGGAAATTTATCAAATTCAGACAAATTAATTGCTCAGCTTCGCTGATATGAAAGATATTGTGGTCAAACTGAGCAATGAGGAGGATAACATCCGGGCCACGCGCGCTGATATGAAAACGAAACTAAAGATTCACACAAATATTAAATGCAAAATTGGTCCCAAGCGAGTACAGCATCATACCATGCAAACTGTATAATAGCTACTAACTGCATAATGGTGAATTAACTTGAAAATTTAACGAGCTTAATTTAATACGAATTAATAAGGGCTTGCAATAATGAGATAGATTTGCTTTAAAATATTAAAATAATTGTCAAGTGAAATTTAGAGTGGCATTAATTAATTATAATTATGAACAGGTGCTCGTGCTGTACGTGATCCATGCCGTTTTTAGTGTTCCGCTACAGCAATTGAGGAAAGATGGTTCTAAAAATTAGTTTTCACATCTAACGTATTTATTTAGTACTATATCACATAGGCTTTTCGGTATGAAATCGAATTAAGATGGAACTTGAAAAAAGCTATATTTATGGATGCTTAAAGTAATTAACTTTAATTCCATGTTTCGAGGACAACATTATGGTGAAGTGGTCGTTGACTCCCTGAATAAATCTAATATCTTGGGCTGCAGTATTTGCTACAGATTCACGCCTTCCATCTGTTTCATGGGTTGGTGTTTCGGATCTCCCCGTAGGGGAAGAGCTAATAGTCCATAAGGAAGTGAATGTGTCTAAAGCTGCTGATTCTGAAAGTTTCTCGCTCCGATTCATAAACCTGTGCGCAAACAATTTACCTGTCTTATTTGACACGATATTTTCGAACGGCTTGAAAATTACCCAGCCAATTTAAAAAAATGGGTTGATGTTCCATCTACTACATTACTGCACGTTGAAATCTTCATAATTTTGTAGTTGTATAATATTCATAACTTTAGTGAGGCCAATACCGTTGTGTTTTTAAGCTTGTGATAAAATCTCCCATCTTGCCAAGCCTATTGGTTTCTCAGAGCTCTGTTCTTTCTCCATCGGAAAATTCTGAAGAATTTTGAGAAAAATAAAAATAAAACCAATATTAATGCTTTTTTTCTCTCTTGCATTGCAGATAGAATTCGTTTAGCAGTGTTTTGATTTGAAAGAATCAGACATAAAACATTACGTGCATCGCGCTTGTTTGGCTTATAAACATGGGACACATGGTATCCTGTAGAGCAACTTCTGCAACTGGCAATTATATTAAGAGGTAAGTGCTTGAATCTATGTTCTCTTTCCTGTTTAAGAAAATTATTTTATGAATACATCTTGTAGCTGAGAATAAATTTAAACTAAAATGTTAAAATAAACAAACTTAACTTGAAATATTTAAACAAAATGAGACTGTTCTCTCAGATGAATTCACATTTTGTTTTACCATATCTTTAGTGTCCTTGCAAATTTGTTCAGAGTGACCTCGATTTCTGCACACCCTTAAGAACTAAATCAGCTCATTTAAATGTAAAAAAGGTTCTGAGATAAGAACAAATCTGAAAAATAAACAAAAGATTACTTCAGTTCAAACCGACCTGACCTGAGATACTATGTGTATGCGTATATATTTCTATGTATATATACTGCATATAGATACCTACTCAACTATGTAACAGTCCAGGTTCACGCGTGGAGAATAATAGTTCAGAGTCGAATCTGATGTCGTCTTAACCATTAGGTCACGTTCGCCTGTTATACTAGTACGTGACAGCCGTTAGTGGAAGTTAATTATTTGTCCTTTCAGAATTCTCTTTCCCTACCCCAAGAAAAACATCCAATTTCAAAATGTAGCACAGGAAGGAGTAACAGTTCAGTTGGAGGCCTACGGCAAAACACGAGTACTACTTATACATAGAAAATTGAATTTGAAAAAATTCTGAAGATACGACCGAGTGCCTTAATTAGTTTTTAATGAATACATAGAAAATCATAGATTATGTACATAGAAATTAGAAATTTGGTTTATTTTCGAATTTCCAGTAAAGTTAAAATACTAGGGCAAAGCAAATATCACTTTCCAGCCAATTAGAAGTTCCAAGTTCATATCTTGAATGAGTCAACCAACTCTTTCATTTGTATGTAAAGGAGAACGGCTGGTGTAAAACGTGCAAAACAACAAGAATTTTATTTAGGGATCGGTAATTTGGTCTTAGTCGTTTATTATAGTTTTGAATATTTAAGTTAAGAAGAAAAACTACAGATACTTGTATTCTGGGGATTTTCAGAAGGTTTAAATTTAGCGGAATTAAGATTTGGCTGAAACCGATCAACGGAATTGCTGCTAATCGAATCCAAACTATGAATTATTTTTTTGAACGTTTGCAACGATGATATAAATTCTAGAACTGCGCCTTTACTATAGTCCAATTTAATAGGTTGGACAATAAGTCAGCAGGAAGGAATCTAATCGTTTAAAATTTACGTAGACAAAATACACGTACGTGACCGTAAGTGTTTGTGAATTGAATAAATACACTTCTTAGGGTACGTGCAGATACATCGCACGCTGCCACAATGTTATTACGAACACTCTCATAATATTACATCCAATTATTTTATTTCTTAACTCTTGATTTACCTTCGCCTCGTTGTGCACGTACCTCGTTTTTTTATATATAGGTGGACGAGAGATCCCAAGCACGGAGGCCAGGGCAGCCCATTGTGCTAACTTGCTAGAAACTCTTTGTTGTGTTGTTGTGTTGAGTTGTGGATACACAGCTTATCCACAGAAGTCCTGCAATCCCCCAGTAACTTTGATGTTGTCCGGGTGCCACTCAGAGCCATCAACGCTGCCTCGCTATTCGAGAGGATAGCAATAACCTTTCACTTGATTTTCATATCAAGGGTTATCCTCGCTGCCATTGCGATGGCGAAGACTTCAGTATGGAAGACAGTGGTGTGCCTTCCAAGTGAGTACTCTAACCCAATGTCAGATTCGAGAAAGTAAACATCAGTACTGGCTCCTTCATTAGTGAGGGAGCCTTCGGTGAAAATTCTAAGAGAAGACCGGTGACGGCTCCATAAGCCACTTCCCTTAGCCCGGGATTCTCTTTCAGGAAAACCCACAGACAAGCGACGCCCACATCACGAAGCTCTGCAACCATCGAATCAATTTGCATATGGGCCAGGGGGGCTTCAACCCACACGTCAGAGAGCACATATACCTTTTTTTTTAAGGCAGGTGGACGAGAGATCCCAAGCACGGAGGCCAAAGCGGCCCATTATGCTATCCTGCTAGAAACTCCATAACCAAAACCTTCTAGTCGTCTTATTAAAGCGCTTCTGGTCTTGGTGAGGAAGACTTTTCAGTTCATCTACAGATAGAAATGCAGACCCTAGAGTATACAGCCTGCTCGGATCGAAGGCCGGACAAGCACACAGAAAATGTTGGGTTGTCTCAGGATCCCCTTCCAGGCATGCCAGACACTCAGTGCTGTCAACAGCTCCCATTCTTGTTAGATGAGCGTGGAGCGAGCTGGGCCCGGTGATGATGCCAACCAAAAATCAGAGATATTCCTATTGGGCTCATCGAGAAACAATTTTGTGCACCTGCAAGTACTCAGGTGTTCCTATCTTTGCTGATGCTTCCTATAAACATCCGCTTTGATGAGAGACGCGATACTGATCCGAAGAAAAGAGAATCAGAGCCAACCCTAGCTGTAAGGTTAGACCTTTCGTTCTCCATGATCCCCATGTGACCAGGAATCCACTGAAGTGATACCTTGTTGTGGATACACAACTTATCGTACGTGTAGTTGGACTTCGGGCTCGTGTCTCTAAAAGGAAATTACGTTTATATGCAGTAGGAAGTATAATTGCTTTACTTTCTATGGTTACAATGTTTTCGGATGTTCAATGTTTTTAGAAGAGTAGCTACCTTCCGATTGTACTTTATTTAATTTTTTTATTATTATTTTAAAAGTTTCTTGTTTTTACAACAAAAGTGTACTAAAGAACCCATAAATGACTCCAACAATATTTTGTAACAGTCAACAAACCGAACGCAAAACCATAAGTCCGTCGTAAAACAAATTTACTACCTATACTTACTTGTGTTATAAAATTTTCCAAGATTGCAGTCTTTTGTTTTCCAACAGTCGCTTAAATGAGTAAAATCAATCAAAGTAAATGCAGCAGAATAAATAGTTTAATGTCTCCAGTAAATTTTTGCTTACACACCATCGCACTTCCATTCCGCTGATTGCGTCATTTCTTACAATTTTTATCTCTTTTTTTTCAAGAACTTTTTGGCATTTCCAATATAACTTTATCGCAGCTGTTAATCTGCTAATTAGGCGATTGTGTTTTAGTTGAGAGAGAAAGAAAAAAAAAGGCGAACATAAACCGGACCAGCATAAATCTTTCCAATACCACGATTAGCTTCCTTTCGTTCTTCCGCGCATTATATCCGGCTGTAAAGTTGCACTATAGTAGGACGCCCTCATAGAAATAGAGAAATGGAGATGAACAGCCTGAGCAAGTGTGAACGATGTATCTGTAGTGTATATCTATGGGCCCAGAATTCTAGACCCAGATTCCTAATTCTCAAGCCCAACGTCTCCCCAAAACTATGTACAAGCATGGTATGTAGCATAGCATCTTAAGGAAGGGTTTCACGATAAGAAGAAAGTCACATTTTGTGAAAATTAATTTTGAACTTGCTCTAGACTCGGTGAAGAAAGAACTTCAAATGTGTGTTGATTGCAGCAGCAACTGGAATGGAGGGTGAGATAAGTTTTGCACAACTTGAATTTTTGCAGGAAAATTTTCTGTTTGTTTTCTCCTTCGATGAAAGGAGTTTGAAAATGTCAAAACAAACAGTGAAAATAGCTTATTTATGCAATGCATCCTCTCGGATCCGTAATGAAGTTAGAACGCTATGCGCTAGCGTTAGTGAGTGCTGAGTTTACACTTTTCTATGTTCTTTTTGCTTGAAGTGCATACACCGCACATGATACATGCAGACTTAATTCAGATGAACTCGAAACTTTTATGGGACTATTTTATGAGTAGAAGGTATATATGTATGTAGGTATGCTATCTATATTTACATATATACATATTTTACTCGCAGTGGTTTTACTAAAGGACTTTTTCCTAATTACCATGCAGTGAAAAGTGTTTTAACGCTCACACAAAAATGTTTAATTGGCAATCGAACGCCTCGCACCTCTGGGATGCCACGATGTTCTATAGATAATCGATTTGCACCATATTGATTTGAAATGAACTAACTGTCGATGAGGAAAGTTTCCTATTAGTTTGAGAGAGTAAATTGCCAGTCGGTACTAACATAATATACATTATTATTGCTGCTATTCATTCATATGAACGGCTCTGTATTAATAATTTGGCTCGGAATTTGGAATATTCCCCAATCGCCAACAAGAAATGCAATGATCCAACACTCTCTAGAGTTGCATTCGGCTAGTCGATTCATATATATTGGAAATTGATTGCTACGTATACATAGTTCATTAGCCGTTTGCGGGCGTGATTGAAATTACTAATCGAGAGCAGATTGGAGAGTGTACAAATGTAAAAACGCATCTCGTTACCATCTCTCCCAACAAATTTCAATAAAATCCGGTTGTAAATGCTTAGACCAATTATAATTATTCATATAACTTTAATAGATGGCGCTATTTGTGAGGTTGGCATCCCGCCATTTCATTGTTCCTATTGAAATGTTTAGAACGTAGAACACCGTAGGTCAGTCTCTACTTATTGGAATTGAAAATTGCACACTGAACTGTACAAAATGTGGTTCAGCCAAACGAACATTTGCAATATTTGCATTGGATTCTATAGATATGTTTTAGTATTCATTAGATTGAGCACACCACACCTAATTTAGTGTTATGTATTCGTTATCCTTATACCTCGTATATATCGATAAATTTTGTGTTGATTAGTGCAATTTAGATTCCTGAAGAATGTATAGTATAAATAGTATAATAGTATAAATTATAATAAGCCCCTGGTTTACGAATATCGTACAGGAAAAATTGATGGACCATAAGTGTGGGTTGTGATGGTGTAACTCCTTAGAACAAACTTGTAATTTATCAACTGAGGTTAAGTACTCATTATACTAGACCAGGAGCTTAACCTCCTGCATTGAGTTGTTTGGCGTTTGCCAATACAATTAACTATTTTATAACTTGATGACCGCACTGTAGAAAGTTGGGACGATGACTAAATTATGCTCAAAAGTGCTGTTGCCTCTCTCTTTACTTATAGCGATATAAATATGTTGTTGATTTCTTTAAATCCTTTAAGTCTCAGGATTTTGGGTGTCCAAAAACAGGTTTAGGGCCAATAAACAATAGACTTGGCTCCTTCCTTTGCCCTTAATCGTTGCCCTTAATCCCTTCATGTCCTGGCACCCAAATCAGCGTCACCTTGTTTGCTTCGGACAGTTGCTTCAAGACAGTAAGGCACTCCCAAACCAGCTTAGACTTGAAGGTAAACGAACTTAACGCTTTGAGTGCTGATTGATTGTCTGATATTATGTATATTTTTGTATATTTATGTATATTTTATGTCCTTTGCTTTGTTATTGGCCACCAAACGAGTGAAGCGTATGTGACCATGGGTCTTATAATACATGTATATGACCATAGAGTAATTTTTGGTTTAAGAACACAAGTTCTGCCAAAAAGCCTGCGACATATCCATGTTGTCACTGTAGTCTTCTCCAGTATATTTTTAAGTGGGAGTCCTAGGTTAGTCTGCTATCTTGGGTAATGCCTAGATATTTGACCTCCTTCGAAAATTCCACTACCGTTCCCTCAAGAGATGGTGCTAGTATATAAAGCTTCCTTTTCTCGTGAAAAGAACAATTCTTGTCTTACCAGGTCTTTGGTACCAGTCGCGAACTATGTTTAGGGCATTCTGCATTAGATCACCGATTATCCGATCATGTTTTCCAATGATTGTAATGACGAGGTCATCTGCATAGCCCTGATTTTCATAACCGGAGTTGGTCAGCTTCTGTAGGAGATCATCGACAACCAGCGACCATAGTAAAGGAGACAGAACTCCACCTTCGGGACATTTCTTGGCGGCCACGACTGTAATCGAGCCCTGTCCCAGATTAGCTGTGATTCTCCAGCTTTCAAGTATAGTTTTTATCCATTTTATCAACGAAGGTTCGATTCCTTTTCTTTGCAGCTGGGTTCTCAATGGCTTCAAAGGAGATATTGGCTAATGCTCCTTCGATGTCTAGGAATGCGAATAGTGCCATCTCCTTATCATCCACCGCCTCTTATAGTCCTAACATAAGACTACGTAGGGCAGTTGTGGTGCACTTCCCTGTTTGGTAAGCATGTTGGTGAGGGTGCAGTGGTGACCACTTGAGTACCCTCTCCTAATGCGATTGTCTAACACTTTCTCCATTGTCTTAAGGAGAAATGAAGTTAAACTGATAGGACGGTAGTATTTGGGTAGTGCAGGTGACTGCCTTCCTCCCTTAGGTATAATTGCTACTTTAACATCCCTCTACGTCCTTGGTATATACCCTAGAGTAAAACTTGCTCTAAAGGTCTTAATAAGGCTTGGCAGTAATTCTTCTAGTCCTTGTTCAAGTAGGACTGGAAATATGCCATCAGCTCCAGGCGATTTGAATGGCTTAAATGGTGAAGATTCTGCCAGAGAGGTTTTTAACCCTGTTGGAAAGCCTGCATTCAGGTTTTAACTCTTCAGGAACCTCAGCATTATCCTGTATTATTGTTGATTCGGGAAAATGAGTTTGTAGTAACAAACTTACTGTTTCTTCTCTGCTACTTTTGTACCCGCCATCAACTTTCTGCAGGAGGCCGATACCATTGGTGTGATCCTTAGCAAGAATTTTTTGGAGTGTTGCAAAAGTTTCTCCAAGCTCTTCTCTTGGATTTCCTAAGTTCTTTATTGTACTCGGTCAAGGCACGCTTGTATTCGTTCCAAACACCTGTTTTTTTTGCCTTGTTGAAGAGCCTTCTAGAATTGGCTCTTAATCTGTCCAGTCCCCTGCTCCACCAGGGAATAACTCGCGTTGTCTCCCTTTGTTTGACAGGGCAGCTTTGCTTATAAAGGGTTTTCCAATAAGAGGTGTTATTTTGATATTCAAAGAAAAATGCCATTTTTTGAGATAAATGATCGGATCTTTATTTCATTATAAAGAGGAAGGTATGCCGTTAATAATGGAAACTAACATCAGCCAAATGACCACCACGACCACGCCTACAGGCCCATATCCTTTTCATGAAATTTTCCATAACCAAATCGCAAAGTGGCTGCCCTATGTCCTCGATAGCCTCACGAATTCCATCTTTGAGATCTTGAATCGACGCTGGGCTGTTGGCCTAGACCTTCTCCTTCACGTGGCCCCAAAGGAAGAAGTCGCAAGGTGTTAAGTCACAAGATCTCGGTGGCCAATTGTGATCACCTCTTCGAGAGATAACACGGTCCGGAAACTTTTCCCGTAAAAGATCAATGATTTCGTTGCTTGTATGGCACGTAGCGCCGTCTTGTTGAAAGTAAACGTTGTCCAGATCAATACCATCCAATTCCGGCCATAAAAAATCATTAATCATCTGTCGATAGCGCAATCCATTCACCGTAACTGTTGCTCCAGCCTCATTTTCGAAAAACTAAGGTCCAATGACCCCGCGGGACCATAAACCGCACCAAACAGTCACACGTTGAGGATAGAGAGGCTTTTCAACAATAACTCTTGGGTTTTCCGAGCCCCAGATGCGACAATTTTACTTGTTGACGAAGCCATCGAGGTGGATATGGGCCTCATCACTCAAGATGAGTTTTCGATGGAATCTCGGATCATTTTCATGCATTTCAAGGACCCAATCAGCAAAGACTCGACGTTGTTGATGATCGGCCGGCTTGAGTTCTTGTGTTAACTGAACTTTATAAGCCTTAAGACCCAAATCTTTATGCAAAATTCGGTGTAATGACGTTTGTGGAATGCCTAATTCCAAAGAACGACGAGGAATGGACAAACCTGGGTTTTCTTCAACACTTTCGGCTACAGCAGCAATATTCTCGGCTGTTCTTGAGCGACGTGCACGGGTTTTGTTCTTCACATCACTAACTTGTCCCGACAGCTCGAATTTTTCTACCAATTTTTGTATTGCGGTCCGACAAGGTGCTTCACGACGACCCAAAAATGTTCGAGTTTTACGAACCGTCTCTGCCACATTTTCACCATTTTTATAGTGAATTTTAATAATTTCAATCCGTTGTTGAATCGTGTATCGTTCCATTTTTATTAATGGCGTAGTTTCTACTTGACAGCTCCAAAAGTGACATCTACTGAAATAGCAGGCTAATTAAAATAACACCTCTTATTGGAAAACCCTTTAGTAGCTTAACTAATAGTCTCACATCGTTTCTACTGAAAACTTTGAATAAATTGTTAGAAGAGCTATTAAAGGATTTAAAAATTTCTTTCATACCTAACATGGTGTATAGCCAATACATAATTTTTGCGGTCAGACCCTATGTTCTGCCAATGAAATAACAAAACATATATATCGGCTTCGCGCCTCCTTTCTTCACTTTAGACAGCTGCAATAATCCAATAATCTTAAGGTAACTTATGTCTCTATCTTCAATTTAAACAATTTAAAAGAATTCAGAAAAATTTTGACCGGAAGTTTATGAGGGAACAAAATTCTTCTGGTTTTATACACCATTCTCGAAATTTCAATTACTTCAAAGACCTTTTATAACTTTTAAAAGAGGCTCGAACTTTGTCCTTATGAACATTTAATGTACCATTGGAAATCCGATTTTTTTTCACTTTAATGCTTTTCAGAGCTTATAATATATTTCCATGAAATTTATCTCTTATAACTGCGCGAGATTTTATTATCAATAAAAATAAATGAAATCGGTTTTTACGTGGGCATTCTCTTTGCCGCAACAAAATTTGCTTCTGCAGAAACTTTTTTCTCCACATAAATCTGCGAGATAAAGTCATGCGAACGACGACGTCTCCCAGATAAATATTGCCCAAGTTTAAAGAGTTATATCCCCCCCCCTTGCGGGATAACTTTTAATGTTTTCTTAGTTAACCCCTGTAGGCCCTCATCACGTTTTTATTTTTTTTGCGGGTTAACCTTAGAAGTTTAATTACTTTACATACATTTCAGGGCTTTGGAAAGAGCATTATAGCTGTATATGTACTTATGTGCATACATGTTTGTTAACCTGTAGAACCTGGACGCTTCTGCTTATCTGAAATCCTCTATAACATGATGAAGAGAATAACGAGCAATCGATAAATACCAACATAGCCTTTCCGATAGAATCTTGTACCTCAACTTGTTGAGTTTAGAGGATAAGTCGTTGTCAACAGGCGTTTTGCAACGTACGACCTAGCTATGGTAAATATTTTACCAAGGTGCACCTGTAAGCAAAGGTTTTTCCATGTTGTTATATCGTGACTTCGTCGTCTTATAGCATGGTAGCAAATGTATCGTCGGTCGTCCTATTTTAACTCTCAACAGCAACAGCAGCCAAATCATCATCCTCCTTCCATTCGTCGACACCTTCATGGAAAATCTGGTTGATTTGACTACAAAATCTGGAGAAGAAAAACAATTTTCCCATGAACATGGGATCGAAATGTTTGCAAACAAATTTCAAGGAATCTCTCTCTCAACCTTACTTAATTCGGTTCCACGGTTATACGGTGTAGTCATTTCTTACGATTTCCTTTCGATTGTATATTTGAGTTGGGTTCTTGCGTGACTGAACTCGGTTCAATTGAATGATTCGATGCGATGCCACTTAAATCCTCCAGAAGTGTGATGAGCTCTGTTTTAGGAAGCAATCAAAGGCAGTCAACAATTTGTGAGCAAGAGTCCTGTGTAAAATTGGAATTTTAGGGAGTTTCTTCAAGTTTAATGGTTTTCCTTGAGGGATAATTTGGTAGATTTTAACAAGATTGCATTATAATGAGAAATAGAGCGGTTTGTCAATAGGTAAAGATGAGTGTTTGTTTACCGTTGGGAGTTGATTTTAAATGATTTCATGAATTGGAATTAACTATTATACTAATCAATAAGGTTCTACAGAGATTTAAGAGGTACTCTTCTACAGAATTGAAACAAAAAAAAAATACTCGGGTGGATTTAATGTCTAAGTTTTGACGAATGAGCTTCATTAGCAACCTATATTAGAGTAAACCATATTCATTCTTTTCATGTAATAAATGTCGTAATGTAAGTGATTTTATTAGAATCAGATACAGTTTAGTTAAGAATACGTAGACGCTTAACTAAGCCCCCTCACAGCTTTCTATATACCTTACCAAATACAGTAAACAGTTGATTTTAGGAGTTCATTCAAGAATTGTTTGTGCTTATTGATTTTCGTAGAATACAAAGATATTTTTGGTCTCCATTCATATGAAATCCAGTGAGGCTGTTGATACACAATTGCCCGTCATCAATTAATAAGCAAACTGAAAAGTACACACTCTTGATAGGTAATACAATAGTACCCTAAGGGGAGGTCCTTTGAGAAATCCAAGAGATTCAGTACGCTATGCAAATGCAATACGTAATATCTGAGTATTTCAAGAAATTTGTATTGTCGTAGATTGCTGAAGACAAATACCTGAGCCGTATAGAATCGGTATGGAAGAAAGGAAAGAGTGGAATTGAATTAGCAATATGATCCAAAATGAGTGCAAAGTGTGAGGCCGATATATGGGAGGTTTAGAAAACTACTTATAGAGCCTTGCTGGAAATTTTGTATTGGATTAAAAAAAAAAATAAAAAAAAAATATTGACGACAAAGCTCATATATCCATGAATTGACAGTGGAAATCAAGAAGCATTAAATTTAGTAAACCTGTTCAATTTAGAAATTATTTACCAAAATTCGAATCTAATTTCACAAAATATTCTTCAGATTCAACTAGCAAGTAACAACTGTGGTGGACGGCGACTGGCATGAAATGTGTACCTGAGCAAAGCAGGGATATATTGCTAGTATAATCACGACGGGAGAGGGAAAAGTCTTTTCTAAATTCTTTCTTAATTCAAGTAAAACATTCTCATCAAATTCCTTTTCCCAAGCCTCTCGTAAAACATGGTGGCGTGAATAACGAAGTTATAACAAAAATTTTTACTACCTGACAAATTGTACGCCGGAGAGTAATGCCAAAGCTTACAATGCGTTTGCTTTACAAAATTACCAAAATTACGCAATTAACTAAAACGCTCTCTGATTTTAAGGTTGAATTAATTTTATTTTACCACTTAACGACTTGTAACGAGCATTTTACGCAGATTTCATTGATATTGCTGCTCTCCTCCTTCCTTCGCACAACAAATGTGTGATAAAATTTCATTAAAGTTCAAATTGGGTTTACAACATAAATTGACTCCCAACAAAATCTGAGGCACTTTGTCAAGGAATTTGATTGCCGGAACGGGACCGGGAGCTCTTACGGATTACACCCAAAGCACACACACAACACACACATATACGTATGCTGACAATAATAATTTTCGATGCAGAAGTGGTTCTTTTGTGATTATCTGATGAAAATTCAAACCAATCAAAACTGGCTTTGTGTTGGCAGATATGATCAAAAAAAGGATTTTTTTTACTCCTTGTAAAATCAGAGTAAAATCCTCGATGCTCATTGTCACCATGAAGATGCTGTGCTGTTGTGGAGACTTTGACATGAATTTCTTGGGAAATACTATGCTATGCTATAACAGGAAAGTCTGCAAGGGCTTTTAAGTCTCTCCACGCACCCAATACATTTAGTGCTTATGGCGAGTGCTTATGTTCCTGTTCCCTACAGAGTACAAGTACATTTCGCAAAAGTTTTGAACAAGAAAAAATTCAATTTGAGGCGTATTAGCTCAATCATGCATGGGGAATGATAAAAAAAAAACAAAGTGTTCACACAATTTTCGTGGGGTTAGTATTGGATTTTCTTTCAATCCTCATAAATAATATAAGTATTTTGTATTGTGATTATTTCAGTTTCTTGGCATCTTACCTGCGGTCTTGTCCATAAAGTTTTCATGAACTGTTCAAGGTCATAGGCGAAATGTGTTTCTTATATAAGAATATAATAGATGTGATGAAATCTGTTTATTAATGTTAAAAAAATTTAATTTCAAATAAAATAAAAATAAAACTATAAATAAAAAAATAAAAATTGTGGATCAGTTGCAGGCAATTCTTACTTTTCCTTCTATTCGATAGAAACCTGCCCGTCATTCCCAACTGACCATTTCATTTTCCAAAAGCGTCAGCTTATACAAGCCTTTCAACACAATACATATCTGTGTGTTAGATACTGGTAATATAATCTAAATCTCAACCATTACTCAAACTACTCACTTCATCACGAAGTCAAAAGCCCTAAAATTAAATTGCCACAAGGATGCTAATAAATCTCTGCAAGCACACTTATTCTTTAATTTTACACAATAGTTGTGTGTAGGTTCATGAAAATGGGTAATTTTCAATGTTTTCATGCTCTCGCTAACACCAAAAGACAATTACATTTGAAGCTCTATTATAGAGCAAAATGAATTAGGCAAAATTCAACCAAAACAACACATGCACATGTATCCCAGTCAAAATCCATATTAAATATTTTTCCTCAGTTCTATACATGCATGCAGATATCTAGGGTTTGAGTAATGAACAGGATAAAGCTTTCGTTGTGCCTCTCGAAGAGATTTGCATTAATTTACAAAACCCAAAGTAATCAAAATGCCATGAAAATGTACGTAGGTATGTAGATCCACTAGTATTAAGCACTACGACTATAATATACCATTTGCAAAACGAAATGAGATTATCCAGTCATAGAATATTATGAAGAGGGTTAAAAGATAGTCTACAGAATTTTCTCCGAAGTCTGTTCTGGCTGGGGGTATAAAGGCAATATATGCATTTGAAGTATTACCCTGAGCCTCTGGAACATATTCTCTTATCTCTGCTCGAGACGTGGGTAAAGATATTTCTAGTTAAATAGAAAAATGCAAGCTATTTGATACCTAGTAGTATTACACATTTGGATTGGATCCTAGAGGGGGTGGGTGAGAGAGTAATAAGTGCCAGTTTAATACTGCATGAACACAAAAGAAGGTGTATGACAGTATCAAATTTAATACATAACTGAAGTGAATTCTTAATGAAGTTTATTTAGGTTTTTGGGGATATGTAGTTGTAGTTTGTGATTTTCTTCCATTCTACCACATTTTTGTATCATTAAGCTTGGACTGGGAATTCTATTTTCTGATGTCTCATCCACCGTTTCTAATATTTTTCTCTAATAATTACTATCCAACGTGACTCCCATGCAGTGTTGGGCGTAATCTGATTGCAGTGTAATTTAATTAATAATTCTATTACAGTTTAGTCAAATTACAAAGTAATCTAATTAAATTGTATTCGATTACATATCAATCAGATTACTTATGAGAGAATATGTAATCTATCAAATGTGTAATCTGTTACAATATAATTAGATTATTTTGTAATCTAATTACATTTTAACAGATTACTTTGTAGATTACTTAAAAGTAATTAATAATATAATGAAATGAATTGAAAGAAAATAGTATTGTTCTCGTACGAAATTAGTTTTAGGGAGTTTTATGAAGAATTAGAAAACAAATATCTTAAATGTCTTAAATGTAATCACATTAATTAGATTAACATGTAGTGGGATTAACTTGTAATCGATTAATGTGTAATCAGATTAACTTGTAATCACATTATACGTTAATCGATTACATTATGTAATTATGGAAATGGATTACATTAGTAATCTGTTACAAAGTAATCTGATTACAGATTACATGGTTAATTGTAATTGTTAATCATTAATCAGATTACATTTTGCCCAACACTGCTCCCATGGCCTTACATAGTCTTACGCTTTAGGCTTCAAACTTTATGAAAACTTGTTTGAAAAATTAAACCATCAGTGTCACTTCGGCATTTATCATGTCTCATTTTGTTAGGGTATTATTTAATATAAGAATGTCGTATCAACCTCGGTTTCAAAGATACACGCTTTATCTTCCATTCACTAACATTCGATTTTTTTTGTTAGCATATTTAGATGACTTGTCTATCTTCATGGTTCATGGATGTGTGAACAGTTCACCATCTTTTGTTTTTCACTCACTCCAGTTTTGAGTCACAGTTATATTCAAAACTTCTAAAATAAAATTTCCTATCCCATTTAGTGCATGTTTTCGGTATCATACAGTAGACCAGGACTTTTAGCATAAAAACCTAATTTTATAAAACACAAAAAATGTCTGACATTAAGATGAAAAATTTAGATTAAATTTAAAAATTTATTTATTTTATTAGTCATTTCGTAAATTCACTAAAAAAAGGGATTTTGTGTTTTTATGAAATGTTAAATAAAATAAAAACAAAAATCCGAATTCACTAAATTACGTTGAAACCTCTCGGGAGTGGATATCATAAAGCTTTTAATTAACGTTTTAACATTTCGGTGTGCATACATTTCGCGATAAAAAATCTAATTTAACTCATCTCGTCCGAAATTGTATCCAAATTATTATGTACACATACACAAAAATACACACAAAGGTACATATGAAATTGGAAATGGTTCCCAGGATACGGAGTCGCGCGAACACATGTTGTCCTTGCTATCTGCATTTGCACCAGAATCCACTTTGCACTCTTTTGAGCTCCGTAAATTCTACTAATGAGCGACACACAAAAACTTGTAATGAATGCACTGCACTTTGTGCATTATCGCATTACACAATAATTATTAACCCAGTTTCGATGCAATTAGGTAAAAGGTCTGCTCAATTTCGGATAGTCGTGTTCGAATACATGCACGTTTACAATTCTGATATGGCAAGGCTGTACAGTATAGGGTTGGTTGTTTTGTAGACTATGTAGTTTCGGGACTACTCATAGACTTGTCTTGCCGTCTATAGTCCCTATTGGCTTAAAACGATTGTAGGTAGTGTACATACGTATATTTATATATGTATTCTTAAAAGGGAATATTGTTGTAAAAGCGCGCACAATTCCTATGATATATGTGCAGTTGTTTGCATTTTATCGGAGCGCTGTAACTCTAACCTTCCAGAACACTCCTTATTTGAAGATTTATGAGTGAGTTTTCCGCAAAACTCCAAGAGGATTACCTATCTACGAGACATGGTACTACATATGTAGTGTGGTATGTATAGATATACATAGGTATATACATACTTACCTGGTAATAACGCACTCTACTTGAATCCTTAAATACTTCCACCATAGCTGTTGTTGGGATTCCATTGTTATCTGTAAAATGCGCGAAAAATTACATTCTTAGGTAAACTTTGAATTCATTCAGGCCAAAGGTTTCAAACACAGATCTTCTCTCTTGTTGCAAAGCTTATTTTCCTTTTTACCGGGGGTAGATTCTATTCTGACGGAATTTCAAAAATTTTTCAATGAATTGGTGGACCGGGTCGGGAGGAGAAAACTATTGGTGCACGAATTTCTGCAGTTAGTTTTTATTGGGTGGCAGTGAAGAAGTCTAGATGAAATCCAGAAAACTTCTTTAAGGAAGTGCCTGCATCTGCACTTTACTGTTAATAGATTTTATGCAAAAAGCTTGTTTGAATTGTTGAATTTCACAGTGACTGCGAAAAGGATGGGATGAGTCATTCAGTTTCAATTCTGTTATTCAACAGTATTTTGAATGACAGATATTATTGCACATTTATTGCTGAAATTGCAAGAAAAAATATACGGTCGACGCCCATCATACCCGTCATCGTATCAAGCGATTTTTTAATTGATATTCACAATACAAAGGACTCTTCCGTAACCGGTTGTCATTACAAAAAGCAAAAATTCTTAAATAACTGTCTTAAAGATACTTGAGAGAAAACTTTCATCTAATAATGGCTTTGTTTACATAACGTTTGGTTAAGTTTTCAAATTTCTCAGTTTTTTTACGATGATTTTATCTAGTTTTTCTACTTAACACAAAGAAGATTTGAATCCATGACATTTTGTTTGATATGGATTTGATGGTTAACCGCTAATAAATCTCACCTCCATTGTACGCCTACACAATTATCGCGCTGAGGACAATTCACTGAAAAACTGAGTGCATAAGTTCTTTGACAAAAATACTGAGATTAAAGAGAAATAAAAAGTTGGAATTTCGATAGTAGCTTTAAGTAGTGCCTAATTACATTTTTTGTAAGTAACTGCTAGGTGATTAGGCAAAATTAAAGCATCCTGTAGGTAGGTACATCTTAATATCACTTTACTACTATTCATGATGCTCTTGACGCAGGTAATATAACCATTGCTGAATTTTTTCCAGGCTAACCACTTGTGTCACCCGAAAAAAACATTATGTAAATCATCTTCCGCATAATAATAAAAATTTCTTATACCTATAATCATAGTTGCAAATTTTCTTAGTTGGAAGAAAAAACAGTTTCTCAATCAAGCTATGATATTCCGACCGTTGAAAAAATCTAGTACAATTTGTTGTTTTGTTCGTAGGTACTAAGTACTAAAAATTTAAAAAAGTGCATTTATCGACAGAGCATTGACTAGAAATGCTGCGATAGTTTTTCAAAACAAAAATATATAAAAATTTCCAAAATGGGCGAGGGATGTCGATGGACTTAAGCTATTCCATTATTTTGAATTTCTCAATTATCATCATAACTTTCAAGATTGAAGTTAATTACTATCTGTGCACCTCGAAAATTTCAAGTTCCCATCATTCTTGGAAGATTCGAAATAATTCAAGCAGACACGATGGACATTGTGCATTAAATTACTATAAAAACTGTATGAATGTCGATGTCGAGATGCCTTGAAAATTTGAAGATTTGAAGATTTAGGTAATCAGAGGGTTTCTGATTAACACAAGCTTGTTCGCTTGTTCTGGCATTAATGGGATAAGTTGATTGATGAATCTTAACCATTATACATAAGGCGGTTAGATGTTGATATCGCTTGTTACCAATTGGGTAAGCCCAATGGTGATTCTCCAATATTGCCTGTAAGTTAGTTGTAGACACCAATTAAATATTGACTTAAATTGCAACTGAAAAATAATGTCTATAATGCTAATATGACAGAGGTGCTCAGCGCAAGATGATATTTTCCAAGTGGGAACCAATGCAGCGGAATGTCCTTACAGTCTCTATGACCGTCCGGACACAAGCCGTAATCTGCATTAGTTCTGGAGCGCTGTGAAAGTTCTCGACGTGCAACTAATCTAATAGCGATCGTAGAAAAATAATGCGTTATTACGACCATACCAATATAGTCAGAAAGATGGGGATGTTTCTGCCTCCAGAGTTCTGCATCAGCTGTATGTCTTGCTTACTAAATGTACTCTTGGGAGTTATCCGGGTAGTGCGGTTGAGACGCGTCTGAAAATAATTAGAAGCATATGGAACATAAAGAATTTGTTTCAATTATCCAAAATATATATTTTTACTTGGATATATATTTTTTTGCCTTTTTGTGTCTTACTCCGAGTGTGCTGTCAGAAAACTAATAATTTTTTCTTTTTTCTTTTTTTCTACAAACGTTATAAAAATCAACGCCTGCGACAAGGTATCACTAGCGTTGAGTTTTGTAATATAAGCAACTCGATTTACACGATGTGGGACAAGAGTTTGGAAATGGGCGAACCAACAGAAGCTTTCCCACAAAGAAACCCATTATTGATATTCCATTCTCAGCAGCACATTAGATCCTTTCCTTTCCTATGTATGTATATAGTTAATTAAATCAAACGGCAGTAATTTATTTTTGATTAAATTGAAGCTTTCCAGCTTACTACCCTACCATGCCACAGGTATTAATTTAAAATACCACTATAAGACCAGTTTATCTTTATTGCGAAAAATTGAAAAATCCAAATTAACTTAAATCCCTTCTTGTAAATTATCACAAATATTTTCCGTTTATTTTGATGTTGATTAATTCTGCTTGCAACTAGTGCCTGCAAGGTACGTGGAAAGTGAATTCTACGTTGAGGTTTTCTGTGTGGGTGAAATTACCCAGAGACGAGAGGCCACTGAAAGTCAAGTCACACAGTATAGTGTACATTTTCATAATGCATGCTGCATGCTCAACACTTATTTATTGTTTACCCCCAACCATTTTGTAAATTTTCTAAACTTTCATATACCTACGTACGACAGTTAGATATTTCTAATCCCGTCTCTAATTAGAAGAGCAAATTGCTAAGCGTATATCAAGCGAGAACCGAGAAGATAATACGAAAGCAGCTGTATATCAAAGTTTTCAAATTAAAATAAGCTCTTGACGAAGTTGGTGAAGTTTTGGATACTCAAAGTAATTTACAAGCCAGTTCTCCTGTAAGTACATAAAAATTATTCAAAGTGACAAAGGACTTAGATGTCGCATTTGGTGGTGTGAAAAACATTTTGATGGAAATATGCGATAGGCTGGGTCATTTTCAATCCCTTTTGTCTAAAATATTCATAAAATCATAGTTATTCATAATTTTTCATTTTAAAAGACTTCTCAAAATAATTCTCGTGCTGAAGAGGAATCAAAAAAAAAAAAACATTAATTAAATATTATAATAATTAATTAGAAAAAATGACGTAGCATTAGATTAAATGAAATGCTAGAGATATATTTCTTAATCCCTGAGGAATAGTACCATCTCGTTGGAGTTCATTTATCTTAAGCTTATTAATGTAAAAAATATGTATATTTCGGTTAACACATTGTTGTATATTTAATATTATATATACTTATTACTACCTACCCATTCGTGTAGTAGCTTATATATATTATGCAAGAATTCTGGAATAAGGGTGTTATGTGCTTAGAGGAAGCTTAACCACATTTGCTTGTCTTCAATAGCAGCAGCACTAACAACAACAGCAACAACAAAAAATGTTCCCTGCTCCATTAAGCATTAACATTCAAGTGCTGTACAGGCAAAATATATCATTCATGAATTCATTTTCAGCAGATTAAGCAGGAAATGCAGATTTTCATCACTTTTCCAGCCTTATATTTTATGCAAATTAGATTTTATGTTTTAGAGATGATGCTGCTGAAATTTAGCGAGTAAATCTTTTCAAGATGGAAAACATTTCCGCACAGCACTTCTAATAAAGAAAATTTCTAAATATTGCCGCATGTATGCAGATGTTTGCATTTAAAGTGACAAATTAAAATATTTCGAGGTAGAAATTGGTTTTTCCTTTAACATTTTCAATAGGTACATATGTACCTCTGTACTAATTAATTGAATGATATTTTTGCGAGAATGCATTGGCATTTACTAAAGAAGATCTATTTATTTTATGACGTGGAGCATTCTTTTGCTCTTACCCACTACTGTTTATTTACATTTTAAATTCTTATTTATAATACATGTTTGATTTTCCCTGAATGTTGGAAGGTTGCTACGGTGTTCGCTTTTTTTAAACGAGTATTTTTTTAAAGATATGAATAATGTGAATCAACACTTTTGTACTTAAGAAGTTTGTTCATTAAATCACATTTCGAATCATCTTTATTATGAGTGATCTGCGCTTTCTATGTAGGCTGCATCTTAACCTTGGCTGGCTTCATGGGGGAAGAAGAGTTCCACATGAATCAATTTATGAGTTCGTGCAGTCTATCGCACCTGGCATTGACAGAGATAGCGACCACCTCCTCGAGACCATGCTGGAAAGCAATTTTGAATATAGAATTCCATCCAGGGCAGAATGCGAATCACATTCCGTGTTTCAACCATTGACAAACCCAATTATAATATATACTGATGGTTCCAAGTCCAATGAAGGCACCGGAGCGGGAGTTTTCTGTGAGGAGCCTGAAATTGAGTTCTCCATGCACCTTGAAACCACTCCACGGTTTTCCAGGCAGAAGTCAAGGCCATCCTTGAAGCGGGAAGACACCTCCTTAACTCAGACACTGAGAATAAGGAGATAGCCATTTGCTCGTACAGCCAAGCAGCTGTCAAAGCTTTGTATAAACCCTTTATAACCAGTGCAAAACCACCCTGAATTCCCTTTCTCGGAATAACAGGGTGATAGTGCAGTGGGTGCCGGGGCACAGCAACATCAGCGGGAATGAAAGGGCAGACGAACTTGCTCGTCTTGGAGCAGCCTCAGAGGAACCTGCCTCTACAGTCGGGATTGCACCAAAACACCTTGTCTCAATCATTTCAAGCTGGGCTGACCCCCAACCAAGTCACCTTTGGTTAGAAGATCCCACGGGTAGGACAACAAAGGAACTGTGGGGTACACCAAACTCAAATCAAACGAATAAACTCCTAAAACTCAACAAGCCAACCCTGAGAGCTCTGGTGTCCATTCTCACTGGGCATTCCTTTCTCAGGGGCCACCTTCACAGGATGAGACTTGTTGATGATCCTATATGCACGGGTTGCGGAGAGGAGTCCGAAACAGTGACCCACTTTCTATGTCACTGCCCGGCACTCTCAGGAATACGTTACAGAATTCTTGTTCACACCTCCTGGAAGAGTTACATGATGCGGGCAAGGAGGGCTGGGTTGGGACCTATGAGCGATCGTTGATGGGTCTGGAGGGTGAACAATGGGTCTTGATTTGGCCTTCGTTCGGGGGACCTGAAAGGGGTCCCAAACCTCTGAAATCAATCAATCAATCAATGTATATATAATTTTTGATTTAATTTCATTACCATTTGACATTAAAATTACCTTAAATTTGTAATAAATAGCTGGAAGGGTGATATTTCAATGTAAGCGGTCAATAGTAAAAGAGGTGACAGTAGGTAGGTACTCATTTAGAAAAATAAAAATTTATATCACGGGGTAATTATGGTATCGTTTTTCACCAAAGTATAACGCACCAGAAAATGCTAATCAATTGAAAGAATGTGAAACAAGTTTCTTTTGTCATTTAAGGCAGATGCATATACCTACATTCCCATAACGAGTTTTGCTCTTCATTTTCGCAAAATTAATATTTTTTTTTTAATTTGTCTGAAACGTTAATTGTGTAATCATCATTTGTCTTTTTATTTAAATTAACTTTCCTTATCTTATAAAATTTTCAAAAGACGTATGATTTACTGATGAGAATAATTTAACTTCTTAGGATAACAAATTTAGTGTGATAGGTAGAGACAACTCAAAAAATTCCGACAATAGATTCCCAAAATAAAATTTAATTTTTTACGGAAAGCGAATTCATTTAGTGCTGTTTGTGGTTAAAATTGTAAAGGACTATCTTCTTTTGTAGAAACCCCGAAGTCTTGGAATTAAAATTTTTTTTTACCTTCAATTAATTACAAGATTGCGAGAACCGAACTTAAAGCAGATCAATTTATTTAAATAAAAATTCATCTGTTGTAAAAATAGATACATATACTTATGATCAGGATTTTTACTTCTCGGTTAAATAGAAAAACGTTCGGCTTCAGTGCTTGTTTCTGTAAATCACCTATACTCACCTTTTATCTCAAGTTATCCAGAGTGTACCGTACTAGTATGTTATGCCTAATATATAAACAGTACCATTGATTTCGCTTACTCCTTTGATATACCTGCGGACTCCTTAGAGAATGCCACATGTGTCAGATTGCCTGATTAGATCATTGAATAACGACCTTGACAATATCATCGCTTGGGGCAAAGCGATCTGCGTCGAATTAAATGCATCTAACTCTCAAAGCTGTCTCAAAGCTGTCTCATTACTTTAAAATAAGATCATAGTTTTCCCAGCTCCGTTTCTTTTGATGGAACACTGATTTGTGATACACCGTCTTTATGCATTCTTTGCATTAATATTTCCAGTAAGTTAAGCTGGACAGATTATACCTTCTCCGTTGCTAAGGAAACATCGAAATGTCTTGGAATTCTGTAAAGGTGTAAGCAATATCAAAAGCCCTACAAATCTAGCGCTCCTCTACAAGTCCTATATCAGACCTCGAATCAAATAGAATTCTCATATCTGGGCCGGGGCTGGCCGTACAGCCTTAGCTTCATTCAATATTGTCCAAAAGAGAGCCTTCAAGGTAATTGGAGATTTGGCAATGTGGCAATAACTTGTCATATCGACTCACTCGACCACCGCCGTAATGTTGGATGTCTTTCGCTCCTTTATCGCTACATGCATGGTCAATGTTCCAATAAAATATCTAGTCTGATCCGTTGTAGAATGATTCCTGCACGCAATACTCGCGCTGCAAACCGCGTAAATACTTTAACCCTTCAAATTATTTTCTGCCGTACAGTAAAATTCCGTGATGCTTTTTTTTCCTGAACAGTACGAATGTGAAACAGCTTACTACCATTTTCTGTTTTTCCTCCGGCATACAATCTGCGGAAGTTTAAGAGCGACATACATCGGCACCCCCACCACTCCTCATATCTCCTATATTCATTTCCCTATCTCCTTCCTGCCATAGAGTGCTTTGCATCAGAGAGATTGGCTTAATAATATAAAAAAAAAAAAGAATTATGAGGTTAATAAATAATATTCAAATTTTAACTATTTCATAAGAGACCAAATGAATTTTCACATTTGTTCCGTTAATTTTGAAATTTCGGTAGGTCCATTTGGATTTGGTTCTTCCATAAAATTGATTGGTTAATAAATTTACATTTACATTTAACTTCAAACACACCAAAGTCCACTGTTAAATTCTATAACTATTTTTAAATTTATTTAAACTAAATTATTTAAATATTTCAACGTTACAATAATTGGATTGGCCCCACTTTCACAATAAACGGCTCAGTTATGTAAAATTAGGAATTAATTCGATGTTTTAATAACTTTGTGCTGTTTTATCCTTGCAAAAGATACAGTTGTATTGAACAACAATGCACGTATGACTTGACTATATATATATATTAGTGCAATATTACGTATAACAATCAGACATTTTGAGTAGAAAAGTATATATATGTTGGTGTGAACTCAATTTAAACTATAACTACTGCACTGCTAGTGCTGTGGCGGATTATATATTTTTTTATATAAAATATCGATTTTTTAGTTTTATTCTTCAAGTATAGTTGTTGTATATATTGCCAGGTTATGATACTTCGAAAACCGGTATCCTGAAGCTTTAGACATCTTCTAATATTGTTATCCAAGTCATATCAACTAACGGCTATGCGATCTATTTGATTTTGCATTCTTCCATCTATGTTAATAGGAATCCCTTGTATATCCTCTTATCCCACCTAATTACAAGCTGCAAAAAACTGCAAATACCTAAATCAACGAGATGATCATCGATCCCGTTGGTAGATATGGCTATTCCTTACCGTCTTATCACGTGTTCTAATCTTTTTCTAATCATTCATATCTCCCAATAATCCGAATAATAGGAATAGAATTGAGAACTTTGTCCAGTAGAGTGTAGAGACCCCGTCTTTTCCTTTATATAATTTTTCTTCGCAGCATTGGACAATAGTCACATGTATTAATCTGATTTTTACACTGAATTTAGTCTCCCTGTTGAAAATTATGACCACGCTATTTCTATCGTCTTCAATTCCACCAGGGTAGAGTGCTTAAGAAGAATGCTCCGTTTATGTAAACGTGTTCTTTTGGGTCATTCAAAGACTCATATCCAGTTTTCCGTTAGAGAGCAAAAGTCCTTGAATCAAAGTCATCGTATCCGAGGCGCTGTTTGCAGACTTATAGCAATTTGATTTTTTTTTATATGACCAACTTATGATGCCCAATTTTCTCACTCAGTAATTATATTTTCAAAAAAAAAAAAACCAAAAAAAGTATTCTGGGTGTAAAGCTTGCTGCCAAATATTCGAATGAAGTATTTTTTACATGGATTGTCGCAGCTTTGGTAGAGAACTTAGTTCTTTTATATATTCACTGCGCAAACAAATTTACTGCTTAGGTACCTACCTACCATATTTACATTTTTCATGTTATTTATTATAGATAATCTTTGTTTTATTCTAAAATTTATCGGATATCACGTTTAATAAATTTCATTCGTAATGTATTGGTATACCTACCTAAACTGTGTTAAAAAAAAACAAAACGACAAAAACCTATACAAGAAAACAAAATTAGGTGCAAAAAATCTACTCTGCGCTAGGCGTAGTGCTTACACAAAATATATTGGTTCCAAAATTGATTAAATTATTTACTAATTAGGTGCTTTTTAAGTTTTAATCGTGTACCTATATATTTTTATAATATTGAAACCATCTTTTATATTTACTTTAGATTGCAAGCGTATTGCATTTAGTTTTAATTTACACTTTTTTCCTTCCAATTATCAATTAAACAAATACTAACTTGAATGTGCAGTAGTATAGTAGTTCTGATGATAATTTGTGAGAAATCATGATGTATGCAGATGGATAGACAATAATTGCTATTAGCGTTGCTTGTATAGAGTTTCACTGATAAGAATTTTCAATATGGTAAAATGTGATGCAATTTTATAGGCAAAAGTATGGGTTTTCAAAAGCATCGGTATGCATGCACACCAGGAGCTTTATTCACTGCGCTTACATTAATTTTTCATTAAGATTGAGAGGGGATGTATCGATATCCAATACCATTCCAATGTAGGTTGCAATTGTAGATGCAAATTGTTATTAATAAAATGGTTTGGATATCACTAACACCTACAAAGCAAACTGAGAAGATTCTTATCTTTTGTCTGTATTATTTGCGATCTCTATCAATACATTTTTACAAAACTCATTGGGCTACTGAGTGATTGCTCCACGTGGAGTACTCGACAGGAAGCATTCTATTTTTGCATCGTCATGTTAAACAATAGATGGCGCCAAGAGTATCGAAACTAGAAAGTTATCTGCTCTGAATGAAAAGATTTACTGACTTCTTTGCTTTATAAGCGAAAAATTGTTGCTTGCTTATTTTTTCTGTTTTTCTTAAGTCATTTTCAAAAGTTTCACTGGTGTGTATTTTTTTAATTTTTTTATGGTTTTGCAACATTTAAACAAATTGATTAATCTAAAGTTTAACGTAATTATCATCAATCAATAAATATTAACAGCTATAAATTCCAAATAATTACTAATGCAAGTTTGATTTAGTATAAATTCATTCATAGAAGTATCATCTATAAAATTGAACACATCTAATTTACCCAATTCTTACAGTTCAGTAGATCCTCGTAAGGCGGAAATATTTTTACAAAACCTAGTTGTTGGACTTATGTACATAATAAGGAGACTATTGTACATAAAAATGAAAATTTCATTATAGTAAAATGAATCATTGGAATTTTCGGTGCCACTAAATCGTTGCACCGCCTTTTTATACTTTATCCTAAAAAGAGGACGACGTTAATAATTCATCAAGCACATATGTACATAAGTTCCCTCTAGTAGTTTCACTTTAAAGAAAATCTTCTAATCATAATACTCTTCGCAAAGCCAAAAACGATTTCTATTATGAACATTACAAAAGGTTATGAATTGCAATATTTCCAGAAACTTCCAATACCTAATTGGATAGGATTTTCTACGTGCCTTCACTGTTTACCTATGGAGTTCCATGTACGGTCTCCATAAATCTTCAACATTTTTGGAATCGGCAAGGATTGACTCTAGCGTTGTGGTCTGATCTGAAAAGTGACCAAGCTATCAAGAAATCAACAAGTTTTCCTATTGTACAGAGTAATGATTCACCGATATTTACCACACCTCTATCTCAGATTATACTAAATGGATAAGAAAGTCGATTCTAAAATACATATGGTCTCCAATATTTTTTTTTCTTGGATAGAACTCATCCTTCGTCCCCAGAACAAGTGTAAGTTTCTGTATGACCGATGATTATTTCAATTGGCGTAGTCTTGAGTACAGGCCTCACGAAATACCAGAAACTCTTACTTTGTGTGATACCACCACAAAATATCTCAGGTTCTCTCACCTCCCTTCATTCATTGTCAAGTTTTGTCTAACACCATATTTGTTGTAGTTGAGCGGATCAGGCATTTTGTCGTTTCTTATTTATAGAGACACACGAAATAGGCAGAGTCGTTCAGCTTGAATTCTATCCACAATGTCCAAGTTTTCGGATATGTTTTACTGTCGATATTACAGACAGACTGCCTTATTTTCGATTTTTTGTTGATTGTATTTGAAGCACTATATCCGATCCGCGATATATTGATGTCTGATGAACTCCTTATTGTAGGTTTAGTCTTGATTGTATCGAAGGCCCGAAATTATAGTGCACTCGTCTACAATATTTTTCATTCATAAAATGTTCATCGTTTGAATACCATGGTCAGTTTGTGTGCATTTTTCTCGTGAATTTTTTCAAGTGGTCAAGTGTCTGAAAATTAGGAATTTAAAAAGGATCTAGAATCTAGTTGGAGATCCTTATGTTTTTTTATTACTAATTTTCCTATGATATCCTCTAGGACATGCGTATATCCAATTATATGCCGACCATGTTGAGAAATATTTTTTAATAGAAAAAGATTACATACATAGAGTCAATGTAGATGACCCAAGCAATATCGCTCCAGTTTCTTGCTACTTATCTTTGTCGTTAATATAGCATCTATGTACTTCGGCTAAGATTGTCTAGACTGATGCCCGAAGGTCGGAGCGGCGCTGACACTTACAATTATAATTTCAAAAATAGATCCCTAAAAGGGTTAGGCATAAAAAATTGATGAATCAGAAGAAAAATTGCGTATTTAACCTTACATTTCGTGTTATTTCTTTTGTAGTATCTTCAGCATAATCAACATCAATTTTTCTAATTTTCAGGCATGAAATGACTATGGAAATGGAACTCTTCACCTAATCTGCTTTAAGGTAAGCAGTTGATTGTTTTTTAAATTCATTTTATATTACCTACTATAAGTTTAAGAAATTATTTGTTGTGGGTATTGTGCTTTCTGTAAGCAATTTCAACGAAATATTTATTATAATGAATATGTAAATTATCCGGTTCTGATTTTTTGGTATGGTTTACACGTAATGGTACTGTTATTGTTGAAAATATAATCACATGCTATGGTAAAAATTAGATAAATAGTTTGAGTAAGATTTTCTTTGCGCCTTTGTTATCAAATTTACATGAAAGCACCATATACAGCTTGATGAATTTTCTAAGAATAAAACTGGATCTTGAAGCATAATATATAAACCAAACTGTCCAGACCTGATGGAATCAAGGGATGATATAAAACAAATTTCAGTTCCAGAAAACATCTTCTAATACGGTGAAACAATGATAAAAATTCAGACGTCGACATCATTAGCATTTTGCAATGAAATAGAGAAAAAATAAATAAAAAATTCCCTAAGATTAGTTTTTGATGAATGTTGAACTTATAACTCTTGTGCTAGTAGTCAGCTGATGCAGGCATACTTCACTTTACATTTTATTTTTATTTAGTTTCAATTTCTAGTTTTAAGTATCTTGAGTGAACTAAAATCTAGGTATACTCCTCCCAATAAATAATGCCACAGCACGCAGTACACTTATCAACTATCGACAAAATAGATATACTCTTCCAGTAAATGATGCTTTTAGAGATCTTTCAGAGCGAGCGCCTATCTATACTTGTAATCGCAATCCAATAGAAACTTTCACACTATATAAAAAGGATCAAAAAATTATCATCCAGCAACAATTCTAGTTTCTAGCTACCTACGTATGATATGTAAACACTGATGGAGAGTGTCAAAATATATCAACGAGTAATTTAAGTATTAAGAAAACGTCGTAGAAGCCTTTGTACTCGAATTCAATACCTAACATTTCAAGAGGACTTTTGCATCAGCTTCTTTTTTTTAAATAACTGTGGCATATTTATGGCAAGAGCATAATTAAATATTTACCATTAAAGAAATTGTATTAATAAAAGTTTCTAAAATATTTCAGTGTTTTACTTTTAATGCTAAGTAGGTATATAGGAAGGAGCTTTTTTTCACAATCACGGTTATTTTTTTAACTTAGTTCATAATTTTCTTCAGAGATATTGTTTTATATAGATATCTAGTACCTAACCGATTGTGCATATAAGTTCCTTCTGTTGCTGTTATAATATTATTTCAAAAATTATATTAAATTATAGTAACAAATCTTTTCTACAATAACAGTACCATTACGCGTTACCATAATTTAAACGAACATTTCCTATAAAAAGAGCTAACGTCTTTCTGATATTTTACACTAGGGTTGGATGTTGTGACTAGGTATAACAAATTTATGGAACTCCAAATAATTACAGGTTGATATCTCTTTGACTTGAATATCTTCCCTAAATACTCTTATACCCTAGACACACAGCACGAACTAATGAATCATTTGTACTAACTATTCATTAAAATGCTGTGTGTCAAATAGTATATGTCATTATAGCTCGAAAATCAGATGATAATGAAGTGCATTAATGAAGTGTTTTCCTCCTTCATTATAGCTATAATGAGGAAAAATGTGCTAGATTTGACATATAATGTAAATCTGGAGCTCCGCTGTGCATCTGCCGATTTGAAAAATAAGAAGAAGAAATGCAAAGAAATGCAAAACACAAATTATATTATTAATATTTTTTTTAATATAATGTTTTTCTCATTTGTTAATTGTTAAATTCGAAAATAAAATAAATGAAAACAAAGTTTATCGCGTTAATTCGATTCATATTGCTTCTTTAAGGTGATAAGTTTATCAAAACCAGTTTGACACCTCAACTTAATTAAAGAAATGGCTGTGTGTCCGCAGTTTATAATGAATCATTATAGACTAATGAGTCGTTAGTTTTTTCTTCATTAAGAGTGCTGTGTGTCTAAGGCATTAGGCTCATGTGAAGCAGTCAGTATAAAAATTGAAGAAAGAAAATTCTTAGCGCCAGATGAAGTTTGTAAACTTTGATCATGCTATTTCCTTCATATTTCTCCAAGTCCTTACAAAACTAATTAGAAACTCGTTTGGTTTTCTCCTATCTTAGGATATACCTACATATAATTTGGGAAGAAAAGTTTACGTTCATATAAGTAGTGCCATGCATAATTAATTGAATGTCCCAACAAGAACCTACATACGTGGATATGAAGTGCAAAATGATCTGATTTTCTTTCCATTCAATTTGATCTGATTCACTTGCTCCAACCTGGCTTCTTCAAATTTATTCTACCTTTGATCATATATGAAACGAAAGTCTTCTATTTTTTTCAAATTTTCCCCAGAACAACTAGAAATTATACTGACATTACAGAAAAAGCTGTCTGCTAAAGATGTAGGTGATATCCATCCACCAGATTAACAACAAAATCCTCGCTAAAAAGATTGATTTTTTTCATGTTTTTATGATAACATGATAAATAATATCAAAACAGAAGTGCGTACCTTATTCACGTGTAAAAATGTGCCATATAAAGAAAATAAAATATTTTTGAGCTCGGTTTTGAAAATTGAGTAAAGTCGCTAATTATTATGTATAACTGTAGGTGGTAATTGTTGGTTTTACATGAGCCGGAACTGATGATAAAAATTATCAATTTAAGTTCTCCTTTTCATACGCTCTCCTGGTATGTTTATCTCTTTTACAAATCTATATTTTGGAAATAAGAGAGAGAGACAGAAAATAATGGTTATCGTCAGGAGAAGGCAATATGACGATTACTATTTTTAACTGATTTTCATTGGCTGGTAAAATGCATGCTCACATATACTACTCCATTTAACGAACTCAACGAATATTTCGGCCATGCGCAGTAGAACAATTTTACATTTTTTGTGATCTAAAATTTCTTGATCGCATGGTATTTGCTGTTTCTTTAAAATACACAAGAAGGAAGGAGACGAAATTAAAATTGTAGCCACATGCATATTTGAACTGGAATATGTTTTTTATTTTCTAATCTAGTGAGTAGTGATACATCTGCCAATAGATGGCTCCGGGGGTATCGAAATGAGAAATTTTTCTGCTTGATGAAATCAGGTTTTTTGTAAATTGTGGCTTGACAAGTTTTTCGATTTCATGGTGTAATTTATATTTAACTTGTTTTTTTTTAATTCTGAATATGCATGGAAATAATAATGACGTAAAAAAAACATTAAATAAGTAAATTTAAAATTTTTGCATGTTCGTTTCTTCTTCTTACGCGATGAGAACGTTCTTTCAAGATGAAATTTTCAATTAGAAATTTTATAAAAACCACAAATTTTAAAGATTTTAAATTGGAATTATACCGCTACTGCTACTGGAATACTTTTTCTACTTTCTTATTATAGTTTCATATTGCTGCCTTCCGTATCGCTCACACCTACCCATGAAAGAAGGCCAAAGGTGTGCAAGTTCATCTTTAATTTAAAAGCTGCGGCTGTTGATAGTTAGTTTTTTTTTTATCGATTTTCTTTGTTCTTCTTTTAAATGTTCTTGAAATTATAACTGTCGTCTTATCCAAATTGTCATGTCCATGCCCTATATTGCTAGTGTCTTAAGAAGCTTACACTTACCAAATTGCTCTATTAATGTTGTTCTCTGAAACACTCACATGTACCTACCTACATACTTACTTTAATAATGATCATCATTACGAGCTCGATATATGTAGGTACCTAGCTTTTGCATTATTTCATTCAAGCGGGTAATTCCCTACTTATGCTGCTGTGAACGAATAAATCCTTAGTAGTCGATAATAAAGTTGACCGCATCTTAATAAAAGTCCAGATTAGGATTAAACCGATTCAATTTTTACTGAAAGCTCGAAATAGTTCATTTAATTTCTTGGAAATTATACTCTTTCTTCAGGAATTTCGGAAATTTAACTGATCGACTTTCTTATACCACCCATGTATGCATATCAAAAAAACATTGCCAATATTTTTCTTCATTCTCTAAGCATTAAATATTTTTTTTTTTTTGATACTACTTCCGTAGTATTTCATAAGGTCTGTGGTCGGTATGAATGTACATCCTCTTCTAGCCACTCCATAGAAGTTTTATGAAATTAACTAACCAAATCTTTTACCTTCTGTCGCTAATGCTGTTGTTTTACAATTTATTCTTGAATTCCATTTTTTATTTGTTTATGCGATCGATTCAGCCCATTACGGAAAGTATATCAATCCAAATGTCGCTATTGCAAGCCCTACAGATTTTTTAAGGTCCCAAATTTAGCTCAAGTTAACGGTTATTTCACAGTAGTAAAACTAAAATGCATGGAATTCTTCCGAGGTCTATTAGAAATTATTGCATATCATCCTTCCGATCATCTTCTGTTATTTTTTACCTATATTACGTCGGCGGACCACTCGATAATAGCCATATAAAGACACAATTCAGTTCACCATTTACAGCAGCCGCACTATCAACAAAATCATTTTGAATGCATTTAACATGGCCTTGGTTCACAAAAATGTGAATTTCTTCATTAGTTGAAAGGCAATTAACGCTATTTTTTACAAGGAAATTAAGAAATATTTTAAATAGAATCTCTAACTGCCTGTTAATGAGTGGGAGAGAAACTTAGCTGAACCCATAACTGACATAGACTCCTTAGCCTTATTGCCCTACATTTAATACAGTAGATATTGAAGGATAGGTTGATGATTATGGACTTAACACACCCTCGCCATTTTGAATCAAACATTCAAAGTGAAAATAAGTTTTAAATGTAAATAAACGTTTTCTTTTAAGTTGTAGGCGCTCTAGAATTATTACGGGTCCATAGGCGTTTATCTGGTGTTGTTCCAAATAGTAGCGTGTGACAGTATTCCACAGTTGATAAACTATTTTACCTTATTCCATTGAACAATTATAAAAAGAACACACGGTTACCAGGGAATTCGATTCAATCAAATCTATATCGAATCGAAATTTTTTAAGGACCATTTTCTACTGTTTAATGCAATTGAATCGAAGATTTTCCAAATTAAACAGAAAGCAGTTGCCGGTTATTTTTTATTGACGCTGAAGAATATTCAATTAGGATTAATTTTGCTAGTAATAAAAAATGCTACATGAAAAACGTTGATTCGATGGAATCTAGATCCAATCGAATTCCCCGGTAAACCTGATTGATTCGTGCTTTGAGTCTCTATGCGCTCAACTTCAATGCGAATTTGAAATATATTATCATCAGTTTGATTGATGATGCACTCGTTGCCGAAAGTGAATTTAATAAGAACGGAGGTTTGTATAGCCCCCATCACCTCCACATAATTAAAGTCGGCATTTTTATTCTACTTTCGCTCATATTCTGAACAGGATATTCTATCTACACCAATATTGCGCTATTACCACTTTTGATTTAGATAATGATAATAGTTTTTTTCAGGTCTGTGTTCTGTTATCAGTAACTTTTTGGTGAATATTAGACTACCAATTATTAGGCTTCGTCAATTCTTTTGAAATGACCCTTAACAAAGACGTAGACTTCTGTTTGACCTTTAGCCCACAAAGGTTTGCCTTTTGACATTTAGTCGCCTCTAACAACCAATAACAAAGTAGATATACCTACTATGGGTATATCAAACCTCACGCAACTCTCTATCTCTCCTCTGCATTCTAAACGTTATTTCAGTCACAAAATATTGCCCGTTTTAGTTGAATAATTATGCTCTGCAAAAGGTACATAACCTTTGTATAACTGGTGAAAAATAGGAAAAGCTGTCTCTGTTCCATCACTTCTCCATTGATATTTGTTTGAACCACATATCCACCAATCATTGGACTACCTTACAGTATACGCAGATTCACATCCACATCATCCAATTAGGCACATTATATATACGGCTTTCTGCATTTATTGAAACCTTCGAGATTTCTCTTGAGCACAACATTGTAGAGATTTGGTCGATATTCAATCAAGCTACAAGTCTGTCCTATTTAAGTTAGTTACTAAAATTTCATACATGAACTACTCGAAGCCAAACAGATTGACGCCATTTTTAAAATTACCATTTTCAACGTGCTTTACGTAAGGACTTGTCTAGTCTAAACTCTTAAGCGACTTTAGACTAAAAAGCAGTGACATTTTCATTTCATTTTACTTGCTTTTGAAAAGGATTTGATTAGAAAAATCTTTATATATCTTTATGACATATATAGAAATGAAGTCTGTTAGCTTCTGGATCATATGTAGCTTTGCTACTGCTTATGTCCTTTGCAGAGCACCATCTCGCGATCTAATTTGCACCTGCCCGCTGCTACTCCCAGTACGAATGCCTCAGCTGTTATGGCCGTAGGTAACGCTGGGATAACATCATTCTAAGACCTGTATCTGAATCCGCGGTATTGAGTGATACTTCATCTGTGTCATCTCTAGGTAATGGTATTGTTGTCCCTTTGAGAACAGTACCAAAACCTTCGAGTGTTTTCGTCACCCGTTTTTCTCCACAAATGTTGTGTGAGGACATATTGAAATATCTTAAGTCCAAAAATATCGCAGCTGTTGGCATTCCTTGTCGTAAGATTAATAAAAGCTCTAAACCGGTTGCATCCTTAGTTTTAACTATCTCAAAAAATGTGCGGGACAAGATATTGGATCCCACATTTTGGCCTTCTGGCACGTTTACTAAATTGTTTGCACCTTCCGGGCGCCAACCTAGAAATGCTTCCAAAATAAGCGGTGATATTCCAAAAAACTCAAATCACTCTCCCTTTACTATCAAAACGTAAGGGGGATTCATACAAAAACCACACAAATCTTCAAAGCCTCTGCTGCGACTTGTTTCGACATAGTTGCTTTCACTGAAACTTGGCTGTATCACGGTTTTCGCGATGCTGATATTTTTATCAATTTCGTTAAATATTCATAGTAGCATGCCTCACGGATCTATTTTGGGGCCCTTATTATTTTGCATTTTTATTATTGATTTTCCTGGTAATCCTTAAAGACATGCGATATTAATATTTATTGAACCTCTTTGATATATGATCCTAATCTTCCTTTTTTATGAATTTATGCTGATGTAAATTTAGCAAGCTGACTCAAGAATCGTCAATTAAATAACACTAACAGATATTGTTTCGTCATAGCTAATAATAATCATTCTCGTTAATTTCCAATTACAATATGCCTTCTAATATTTTTTATTCTAATTCAATTAAATTTCAATTTTAATTTACCGCCAGAAGTATACCTACTATAAAACCGAACTTGTTAATTTGCTATAATTGTAAAGTGGTCAATTTGCTATAATTCTAGGTCAGTGAAATAACCAACAAAAAATTGTAATCTGTTTGTTCTCTCTAAACCTTTGAACAATAAACATTGTCGTGCAAGTAAAGCTAGTTCTTTTTTAATTTTTTTCTCAAGTGAAACAACTATTGCATTTTAACATTTGGCATTAGGAATTCTCGAGTCCTATTTCAAGTAGGTATTAGCCTACCTATATCGTCAATTGAAAGGTTAGCCCCAGAGGACTCCAATGAGGCAAAGTTCGGTGCCGAATTAGAAGATCTCTATTGCACAGTAAAGTCGGAAATATTAACATTAACGAATGGGCATCGGCAGTCTACCAGTTTTCACGAAAATACGGTATTGGTAAATCCCGCTGGTCCTGCCAGTAACCTTCCAAAGCTTAAGTTGCTACATTTCTCCGGCAAGTACTCAGAATTTCCTAATTTCTTCTTCTATGAAGCTTTCTACACTTCCTACTTGGACCTCAGTGTGCAGATAGCCTAAATAAGCGCTGTCAATTGCTCGAAGCCAAGGATTCCAAATCCGATTCAAAGAGTGAATTGGCGTCATTGTCTTCAAAATCTCACTCAATTCGAAGAAAGAAGTGCAAATCAAACGCAACTTCGTTAACTACTTCTAATGGTCATTGCTTTTTTTTTATAAAATAAATGGTCATCATATCTACAAATGTACATTCCTTTGTTAAGTAGATTTGAGCAAGTTAAAAACCGAGCACTATGTATAAATTGTTTATCGGAAGGTCATGGACTTAATAGATATCCATTCGTTCATCGTTCTAGGGGCCAAACTACGGATTCCTCTGCTAGACATATATTCATAACTGAACCCTTTCTGGCCAGAGCATCAGCTGTCTCGTTTCCAGGTATGTTATTGTGGGCAGGCACCCAGCCAAGAATAACTCTGTGCTTAGTTTCCCGAGTTCACAGCGACACCGTTGCACTAGGCGCGATCTAATTGTGCTTTAGTGCAGAGATAATGACTCTATCGCTGGGTACAACGTGAGTTGTTCGTAGCAACCTTGTTGCTTTGCAAATGGCCAGGATCTCCGCTTGGAACACACTACGGTGATCCGGTAGACGGTATGATTCCTGTAGTCAGGGGCGCTGAGTATACCTACATCCATTTTCGAACCGTCCGTAAAGACACATATATTAGAGTCAATTACCACGCGATTACCCTTCCTCTCCTCTCTACTAAGAATGTTAGTTGAGAACGCTTTCCCAAAATCTAGTCTTGGAACAATGTAATCCGTAGCTCCCCGTATACAGTCTTCAGGGCAGAGCTTCAGTATACTGCTGTCACCACTATCTGATGTTGACCAGCAGTTCGACTCCTTATGGCTTAGTGCACATCTTGCAGCTATACATTTCCCATGGAAGTAGAGGAGCAGGAGCCGGAGCATAATCTCCATTGCTGCTGTTGGTGTGGTTCGAAGAGCTCCTGTAATACCTAAGCAGGCAGCTCTCTGTATTTTAGTAAGAGTTTTCAGATGCGTCAAGAGTATTCCACCACACCATAGCCCCATATGTAAGGATAGGTCTTACAATAGTGATGTATATACATCCAATCCACGATATGAGGGTGTAATCCCCATCGCTTGCAAACAGTTTTCTTGAAGTCATATAGTGCAATGGCCTCCTTTTTGACGCGCTCATTAACATTTATCTCCAATTTAATTTGGCGTCTAGTAACACGCCTAGGTATTTGACTTCAGTTTTAAAATCAAGAGAAATATTACCCAGTTTTAGGGGTATGAAAGTCGGAATAACTCTCCTCAATGTAAAAAAGACTAGTTCGGTCATTGCGAGATTAAGCCCTAAACCGCAACTTATGGCCCAGTAATGCTCTTTGAGTTAGCTCACTGATCGTCAATAGAAATTTTCCTGAGACCAGGATGATTAAATCATTAGCATATGCTACCGGTTTTATACCCTCCCTTTGTAAAGAGATGAGAATACCATTAACCACCAATAACCACAGTTGAGGTGAAAGTGCTCCTCCTTGTGAAGTATCTCTAGATACCCTCCTTCTAACCTTACTATTACCAAGATCTGTCATTATTAGGCGATTACCTACTGAAATTATGAATTTTCTATCCAGATCTGAATTTTCTTTAAATTTTATCGTCATAAGTTTGATGATGAAAGTCATATATCTATTGAATTTGATCTGATTCAGTTGTCCCAGCTTATGATCTTCAAGGTTATATTCTACCTTTTGTCATATGAAAAGATGTCTAATTTTTTTTAATTTTTCGTGGAACAGCCAGAAGTCATATTGGCATTACAGAAAAGATGCCAAGGGAAAAATGACTTGTTGTAAAAAATCTTCACCTGTTTTGCAATCTAAACTTAAGTTTTCTTAGGCAACAAGGTAAATAAACTGAAAGGTGTAAAAAATTATTATCCGATAACCTATGGCAGAAAGCCCAGCTTCACGGCTTGATATAGTCTCTCAAGGGATACCCTATGACTATCAAGTATTAATTTCTGATGTCTGAAAGAAAATAGTTTTGTAGGCAAGTCACCCAAATGTATTCATAAACTATAGAGCATGTTGATAATAGGTTCCATAGGTGTTAGAGTCTAACAGCAATGGAATTTAATTAATGTTAATCAATGGTAGAAAGAATAAATACCAGATATAGGAAGAATTTAAGCGGACATCATAATTATTGTTCAACCACATACCCACTTATACCTAACATTATTCACTTTCTAAATTAAAAAGACTTAAGTTCTCTACGCGAATGTGGGTTGGGTAGTAATGCATAAATTAGGAGAATCTGAGCAAGTACTAAAAACATACGAATAAAAACCTTTTAAAAATTTCAAATTAGAACAGCACGGAATTTGTGTAGGTACCTTAAAGAACTTGTTTAGCAAACAAAATTAAACTAACTCCTTCCTAGTTCGACATAGGTTTGCTTTCTATTGTAAGTATCACGCGGTATCCTAGACTTATTTTGTCTCCATTTTAATTGTGATTTCATGGCTTATGTACCTATGTACCTTATGTAAAAAAAAAGTTTCAAAATTCAATTTAATAATGTGTGTGCCATATAAATTCTACGATTCAGCTTGTTGAATTGTGATAAAATAGGCAACAATGCAAATTTGACGAAATTTTATAAACAGAAATGTAAATTTGCCATTAGTAGGGGTAATGCAAATAGTACTTAACAATGCTATTTACCAATTCTATTGACGAACGAACATGCTTTACGAAAGCGTTGCAAAAAAGTGCTAGATTTTTCGTAAATAAAATTGAGTGGGGAATAGAAATAGAGAGAAATAGAGTAGAAATGTGTGTGCTTTATTTTGTAATTCTATTTAGTAGTGTGTTTTGTGATCCTCTTAGAGCAGTAAGAGTATGTAGGTATTGCATTATATTCTATATTGGTGAAAATAGGCAACAGAGCAAATTTAGTAAAAGTTTAAAAACAGCAAAGCACTTGTGGAGAGCGGTGGGGCAGTAGAAACACCAACACTCTTATTGGACTGCATGGATGCTTGGTTGGATCGAACATGATTCGTTGTCGGCCATTAATAATTTGGAATAGAGTGAGTGAGAGCTGATCATTCTTTAACAATGCGTTTGGACAGTGCAAATGCAATACCATCTTGAATTTAGATCCCTACCCATAACCAATTCAAGATGGCGTCTTATATTTAATTGGTTCACTGCATTTAAAACAAGAGCAAAATGTTTATTTTTCCAGGCTTTATGGCTACCCATGCGTTCACACACAAACACGAATACAGCCACTATGCATTATCTGAGTTCTGCCATTTCTGTCAGTAGATGGCTCTAGGAGGATTAAAATCAGAAAATATTTTTCAGTTTGACTTTCAAAATGCTAATTACAAAATAATTCAGCGGATTTATTGTTTGTTTAGTGACAAATTTTCCATTCCAGTGCCTAACACATCTTTTAGTGTCTTTAAATTTTTCATATAAACTAATTTAAATTAAGCACTTTTATTATAGTAGGTATACACAATTCAAGCTGTCACTGTCAATTTTATTGTTAAAGTTGCAAGGGAAATGAGTGTTTTATTCTGAGAATCTGAAATGAAAATTTCCGGAGTTCATACCTACCTATAGGTATATTTCCATATTACTGGATCGTACTGATCTAAATAGATTTTAGATTTCATCAGGTATCTATTCACTGCTGTTTAAAAGCTTAAAAGTGCTTGTAACGTTTACGTCTGAAGATGTTTTTTTTATTTATACTCATTTCAAATTCACAAAGAAGTCAAAGTGAAATTTAATTTTATCATCATCTTCAACATTTATAAAAATTTCATCCTGAAAAAATTCTGAAAATTTTCGTTTATCTTGCCACAAAAATATAAGCAAGTTGGGCGCGAATTATTATAATCCACAGGAGAGCAATGAATATGCCTTCTACCGAAGAGATAATTTTTGCACCATAAATGAAATCATAGGATGAACATAATTTGATCCTATCCGTCCGTCTACATGCCTGTCTTCTGTTTGTTTGGATGTCCACATGACGTAAGTAGAGAAAGCGTTGAGTTAGCTAAAATTTTGTATGTTTTTTTTTCCATACATAAGTATTTAGGTAAAAATTATAAATTAAGTTCGAAAATTGGCAGACAAAGTTTCATAAATGAAATGATTTTTATTATTGTAATGCAAAACGCAATTGATTTTACAAAGCGACGGAAAATGAAAAGGATAGGTGAAGGAATACCAGTTCCGGGGAAAGAGCAAAACATAATTCTTAAATTTATATTTCATCAAATATAATTTTTTTTCGCTTCCTCAGGTAAATATCATTTCCAATCTAGGCAAAATGTTGGGTCACATATTCTTGATGGGAATCAAATAATTTACACCCATGTTATAGCCATTATACGTTGGGCTGCTCTTCAGGTCGTTGTAGACATGTTTTGATATAATTATCATGGCATCAGTATGCAGCCTACCGGATGCATTTTTGCATTTCAGGATGCTGGTCTGGTGAATGGTATTTTGAGAGCCTTTCATTATTCAATATTTTTTCAAATCTCGGTTGTTTTAGTCTCTTTGTACGTATACTGGACTTTATTCCTGCATTGATCCTTTACAATATTGTTCCATTTCATTCATTGGCGTGTATCTTTTCCGTGCCTTTTTTCAAGTGGTCCTAGGTATTTAAGGTATCCGAAACTACTACAACATTTTGCGGTCGTAGTTTTGAATCGGTCTTGCTAAATGGCAGATATTCGTGAAGCTCCAGACAATAATATGTTAACGGCCCTAGTAAGTACAGACCGATTTTACAAACACTTCTTAGTAGTTCTAGTTCTAAATAACTTTTATCTAAGTTGAAAAAAAAAATTACAATTTTCCAAATCAGCCATTGAATTTATTCAGCAATTTCTTAAGCGAACCTGTACTCAGCATATCTAATGTTGGAAACACTTAATCCAGTTGGTTAAATATTAATAGCATAGCATGCCTCAAGGATCTATTTTGAGGCGGTTATTATTTTACCTTTTTATTAATGATATCCCGGTATCCCCAAAAACTGGCGTATATCCATTTAAATGCCGACACCGTTGAGATTTATATGCGTCCAATTATGGGTTAAGATTTTATAAAACTTTATTATGCATTACATTTGTGGGCTCCCTGTAATTTTTATTTGCGAATTTAAAGGTTGGGCATAAAAAGTTAAAGATCCTCAAAAAGAAAATTTGCGTGCGTAAATTGTATTTTGTATTGTAATATGTATTTTCATTGATTTTAACAACAAAAGCTTAACTTGCCCTTACTAAATTCACCTTGCCTGGTTGACTGACTTTGGCAATTATGATTTTAAATCAATAACTGTTATCACATAAACTAATATTATTTCCAGCAATCGACTAATTAGTTTTTTTATCAATGAGTAGTTCTTTGTTGAAGCGATCGTATGTATTTTTATGGTAGGAAAGTGCACTTTTGTGAATGATTCAACTGGAATTTTGTTGCTGGAATTAATCGTAAGAAGCTATGTGAATAGGAACTAAACTTTTTGCTGAAAAGTATATTTGAGCATTCGGTAAAAGATACCTTCATGACTCTAATCAATCGTAACAATTAAAAACTGTTTGTTAAAGGCCCCAGTCATTATATATTATATGTTGGTGGCGATGCACGAGAATAATAAAAGCGCGCAATGTTGGAATGAATGATGATAGCGCGTTTTGATGCCTATATATTAAGAAAGGAGATCCCGAGATGAACGGATCGGTGAGTCGATCGCGAACTCGATGATAAAATTTTCATCGAACGCCTCTCCCGATTACCTGCATGCAACGATTTTGGTTTCAAGTTTAGAAAATTGTTTTACATTTCTTCGAGGTTCCCATAAAAATAATAATATAATAATAATTCCTCTGGAATTATTTCCTCATTTCATACGCCTAGTATTAGATCTTAAACTGTATTTTAATGGGCCACGGTTTCGCCGTAACCAGTTAAAAGAAATGTTACCGACTGTAGGAGTTTTATGGTCTCTTAATTTTTGTAAACAACACATATACTCCTCAAAGGCTTATGTTTGTGCGCGTATCCCGTCTTTTATATTGCCAGGTTATGGATACTTCGAAACCGTCACCCCGAAACTTCAGACATCGTCGAACATTGTTTTCAAATCATATCGACTAATGGCTATATGCGATCTATTTGTGTTCGCATTCTTCCATCTGTTTTTTATCCTATTAAAAAGACTGAATTTACAGTCCCTGTTGAAAATTATTACCACGCTATTTCTATCATCTTCAATTCTATGTAAAGGCGTTCTTTGGGATCATTCCAAGACTCCTCCAGTTTTCCATTAGGGAGCAAAAGTCCTTTAATCAAATGCCAAAGTCTTCGCATCCGAAGCGCTCTCTATTCATGCTCACTCAGTAATTATGTATATTAAAAAAAAAGATTTTTTTGGAGTAAAGCTTGCTCTAAATATTCGAAAGCAGTATTTTTTACCTGGATTCTAGCAGATTTGGTAGAGAAACTTAGCTGTTTAATATAAGTATTCACTGCCCAAACAAATTTACTGTTCAGGTACCTATCTACCTACCTACCATATTTACACTTCTCATATTATTTTTTATAGATTTTTGCTGAATTCTAAAATTTCTTCTCCCACCTATACAAGAAAAAATGAGGTGGAAAAAATCTGGCTCTGTGCTAAAAATTTTCTTAAAGCATTTAAAAATTGGTGCGCGCTACGCAATTTTGGCCCTTCTCCTGCGCTGGTTTCGAATGCATACCCAAAATATATTGGTTCCAAAATTGATTAAATTATTTATTAATTAGGCGGTTTTAAAGTTTTAATCGTGTACCTACCTACATTTTTTTATAATATTGAAACCTGCAAGCGTAGTTTTAATTTAGTCTCAGCATCAGTTATCAATTAAACTAATACCAACTTGAATGTTTAGTAGTATATGTAGTTCATGATGTAAATGCAGGCAGGTGACTAGACAATTTGTTATTAGCGTTGCTTGTATAGAATTCACTGATAAGAATTTTCAATATGGTAAAATGTGATGGAATTTTATAAGTATGCGTTTTCAAAGGCATCGGTATGCATGCATGCAGGCTGCTGTATTCACATGCACTAAAAAAATGTATACTTTTGCTTATATTAATTGCATAAAGTTTGAGAGGGGATATGTATAGATATCCAATACGCATTCGACTACTGAGTGACTGCTCCACGTGGAGTCTCGACAGCAAGCATTCTCTTATTGTATCGTCATGTTAAACAATAGATGGCGCCAAGAGTATCTAGAAAATTATCTGCTATGAACGGAAATATTAACTGCCTTCCTTGCTTTATAAGCGAGCTTGCTTGTATTTTCTGTTTTTCTTAAGCCATTTTCAAAACTCTCACTCACTACTGTAATTAAAATTCATAATATTTAAAACTTTTACGTTTTTGCAACATTTAGACAAGTTGCCCGCTCGGGGATTGATTAATTTAAAGTGGAACGTAATTGTCACAATCAATATAAATATTACCAGCTGAATTCCAAATCATTACTAATGTAAGCTGGATTTAGTATAAATCCATCCATAGAAGCATCATCTACAAAATTGATCACATCTAATTTTCGAAATTCTCACCACAGTTCAGATCCCCGTAAGGCGGAAATATTTTTACAAAACCTAGTTAGGACATTCACAAGTTTTCATTGATTGAATTTGATCCTCCTGAAGTTTCATTAAAAAACATGTTCTATTCACGATACCTTTCGCATATGTATATGTATGTATGTAGGTAGGTGTAGTTTTTTGTAATATTTCAGATTACGAACAAAAAAGAGTCAAAAAGGAACCATGCAAATCCCCAAAAAGCTATCAATTTCAAATGTTTTTTCTTTTCCATTATTTTTGGAATCGGCAAGGGCTCATTCGAGCAATCTGCTGATATGACGAAGTGGTCAAGAGCTATCAGGAAGTCAATAAATTTTTTCTGTTAATATCGCCTAGGATTTCATATATAGAGTGAGATCCTTTACCGATATTTACCACAGCTCTATCTAAAATACATGGCGCTACAATATATTTTCTTTTCTATAGAATCCATCCTTCGAGCTATACGTCGTCAGAACAAGTGTACCTAACAACAAATTCAGAAATGGAGGATGCCCTATAATATTGTCTTTCATTAGGATCGAGGGGTTGGAGTCATATGTCATACTTGAGGTCTTATTGCTCGATAATTGCTCAATTTTTAAGGTGCCTCACCGAAGCCATCACAATGAAATCCTGTGTGATACGGTTCCATACAGGTATGAAACATTATTTAGCTGGTTTAGTTAAAATGTGCCCTAGATGCTCTAAATGCTTCCAGCGTTAGCGGTGCATAATACGAATCGGCAAGATTTGCTATCATTTTTATAATATCAGAGGAATGTCTACCTATGAGATCGCATGATCAGCTGCTTGGTTCTATTTATATGGGTCCAGTTACTTAAACCGACTTCTTTGAAATTTCCTCATTCGATACGCGTAGCATTAGATCTTAAACTGTATTTCAAGGGGACACGGTTTTGTCGTAATCAGTTGTAAAGGAATGCTACCGGCTGTAGGAGTCTTATGGTCTTTTAATTTCTGTAAACAGATAATGTACTTCTCAAAGGCTTATATTTTTGGATGCGTATTATGAAAACTATGGCCACACTTTCACTGGAAATCTGTTCAAGTTCTTGCGGAAATATGCTCATCACTCTTGAAAAATATCTTGCATGTTTTTAATGAGATCCCCTCTTTGAGTTTTGCATGGATCTTGTGAGAGCAATATTTAAAGAGTGGTCTTTTCTCATTGCAATTAACTACATACTTTTATGGTTTAATTTTGGTGCAATATTGGTGCGATTTTGATTCAAAATTTTTTGTTTTAAAGAAAATTAATTTGTTAAGTTCTTTTGTTTGAAATTTAAAAGCTTCTGTTCGAATAGGTATAAGTAAATTTTAAGCATATTTCATTTGAGGATGTTATAGCAGAACTGGTAAGGTACAAAAACGTTTAGTATTTGTCGCGGTATTGGTCTGATATTGGTTCAGACTAGTTGTGGAAAAAATATATTCAATAAAAATGCACAAATGGGACTCGGTTATTATGAAATAGTCGAAGTCACCAAGTCGGGAGTTTTATAACTTCTGAATAGTATTTTCGGTATTACTTCACCTTCCGATTTGTTCCTACTATTGTCAAATGAATAATGTAATCAAGCTCTGGAATCTTCTCTCCCTTAACGCATGAGGCTCTATGTAAGTTCAGTTGGATCGCGCAGCAGTAATTCCCAGGATGAGATTATCCCAGTACCTTAAATGTTGGAAGCTGTGGCTTCTTTTTGCTCTGTCCTCTCTGCTCGTATTCTCCCGGATCCATCTTAAACCTTTCCAGTTTCGACATTCTATAATATTTGGGATATTTCGCTTTTCTAGACACATGCAGTAATTATAGTTTTTAAGAATTCTAGACTTATTATACCTTCCATGTTGCATGTACTAAGCGAATCAGAAATAAACTACTAAGTACGAATGTAGATTCACACGTTGTGCATAAATTTCATACTTTATCTATAGTAGAAATGTTCAGAACTTATTTCCCGTAACTCTTCTGCTGGGATCATTTCTCCTTATTTTTACATGAGCCTGACATCAATGGTATGTAGAGCAAAGGATAGCTTCCAACATATATGAATATCATGTAATCTCGTTCCTAATTATCCCAGACAAGACAAAAATTAAGCCGTAATTACTCCATATCGCATTATGTGCTGCGTTCTCAGGTTCAGCATTGACCTACCTATGTACCTAGGTACTTGAATGGCTGGCTCTGAACTTTTGTATCGCGTTTATCTAGCTAGGTTAAGTAGGAGAGAAGGAAAACATTAATGTTTAATTGAAATTAGTTAAAATGATTTTGCCATTTTTATACCCTAGATGAAATCGAAAGGGTATAGTAAGTTTGTCATTTGGTTTGTAATACCTCGAAATAATGATGGTAGAGCAAAATGGATTTGACACCCACGCATAATATTAAAAGATATTTTGATTTTTGCATGTCCGTCCGTCTGTCCGTCTGTCCGTCCGTCTGTCCGTCCGTCCGTCCGTCTGTCCGTCTGTGCCCACGATAACTCGAGAACGCGTTCACTTAGAAAGCTGAAATTTTGTACAAGTACTTTAAAAAAAAAAGAATTACGAAAATGAGACAAATCGGGCAACTCCTTCGTTGGGTTGCCATACAACACTATATATTTGGACACTACCTGAGAACGCGACAACATAGAGAGCTGAAATTTGGTACTTTATATAGTAATAGACCAAATTTCAGCTCTCTATGTTGTCGCGTTCTCTCTAAATCGGGCAAGCCCTTCTTGGTATTGCCATATACAAATTTAGGCTTTTTACGTATATTGTGAAAACGATCAATTCTAGACATTTTTATTGTATTAAAAACTTCTTCAGAATACAAAATCCTATAAAATTGGTTATAATCATTTTTTCTGTCCGACGAACCGTTCTAGAAACCACTTCAAAAATCAAGCTTGGGTGACCATTCGAAATTTCATACGCATTCATCTAGGGTATCATAAGAATTTGTCTTAGATAATTCTAGCTTTTGTACTTGTTTTTACTATCGACGTTAATTTCTTTAAGGTGACATTTTTTAACCACGAGCAAAATTTAAAAGTCATACGGACAGAAAATGGTGTAGCAAATTTGTATTTATTACTTTTCATTGTGTTGCGAAGTCAGAGCTGCTATTAAAAAAACCGCCTAAGTTTTCTCTCAATAGATGGCCCTACATGTATCGAAATGAACTTTTCAGTTTTAGTTTTTATAGATTGTGCTGATTGGTCTTTGCACATTTTGTTAGTTTTCATTTTTACAATCGATATAATTCTAAAAATGTTCATTATTAGAATTATCCTACGTTAATATTGTAGGTAAATGCTTTTGTGTTTTTCCAAATATATTAAATTTAATTATTTTCATAATTTGTGGGAGGTTGTTGTGGCACATTTTGTATAATAAGCATTCTTTTCCTTTAAAATAATTAAAATATTGAGATTTGAGGGAGATTCCCTTGAAGCAATTTTGAATACAATATTTGTGCTTGTGATAATAATTATACCATCAATCTTGAATGAAATATGGTACTTCTCTTATTGGCAACATCTGAAGGAGTATCTGTACATACTTCCATATTGTGTCCACACATAATTACATATGTGCATAATTTAGCAAAACCGGATTTGATTCCTATTCTCTTTGTACAAGTATCGAAAGGAAATAAGTTTTTGTATCTTCGAAAGTTTACTGTGACAAAGAAACTTACACGCACATGCTTGTTTTTAAGTTTGACACTTGAATTAACTCTTCTCATTAGCTAGCAATATCTGGAAATTATTTGTATGTATATACTAATAAGGCTTGCATAATATAGTTCATATATTTTGCAAAGACGGCAAGATGCCTAAAGAGTAGGCGCTTGTAAAACAAAATAGAGACAACAATTGGAAAGCCTTTTACAGAACTATACGTTTTAAATATTTCCATTTTATTTATTTTGAATTTACATTTTTCTTTTATATAACTTACTTACATACATAAAATATGTATAAATGCTAAAAATTGTTTTGAAAGAGAAAATTGCTTTGAATGATTTTTGGGAAAAATCTGAATAGAATTTTTTGAAAGATCATTTTGTTAAGAGTCTCTCGATATCTACTAACTAAGTTTAGTTAATAACTTGCTTACGCTTACTGTAGGAGTATATAAAAGAATTCTAAAAATCTCTTTATAAATATAAAGGAACTTGGTTTTCATATGCACAGTATAGTCGATCAATTTTGACCACATCAAAAGCTGCTTTTCAATACTACATTTAAAATATTTATACGGCTTGAATTGACCATCTATTTGCAATATTCCAAGCATTTGTTGCGAGTAGATCACCGCAACCAAGAAATAAAATAAATATATGGCAATATTTGTTTAATGAGAAATATTGATCTTTGGAAATTAGCATAACCTGAAGGAGTGATCTGAATAGTTGGACAAAGAGAAAAATTAGAGTGAGAATATGAATGGTTGTTGAAATATTTCATCTTCTTTCTAATATTTCTTCCTGAATTCTCCTTAGCATTGTCATGTCCTTTTCTATTGGCAAAATTACATATAAACAGTAAATCCTTGCTGTTAAATGATTCTCAGCAAGTAATATTACCTGTAATGGTCGGACCTATAGTTCTATTTAAAGTGGGCGACTATTATTTATTGAAATTCGCTTAGCCCGTAGGGAAAATGTATTTTGTATTTTTTTTTTTGCCTTTGAAAATGAAGGTTATTTTAATGGCATAATGTGGCTTCTTCGTAATTTTTGCTGTCTTCACGTGTCATTGTTACTAAATCATTAAAATCATGACACTCTTTGTCTATTATACGTACCTAAGTAAGTAATGATCGAAAACAAAATAAATTTAATAAATTTAATTAATGATTCATTCTACAAAGAGCTTGGAATGTTTTCTTTAGGTACATACTTCCTCTCCGTTAAAATTTCGATCTTGTTGATGTCCAGCCATTAATAAATTAGAGTGAGAGTGGATCATTCAGTCACCACAATTCTGTCCATTTTCCATAAGGTTACTCTATATATTGGTATAGAGCTACTACACCTAATATAAACTGCATCGAAAATATGCACACAGGTGAATTTCCCCTCCATTTTATTTTTGATGTCATGGTCTTACGTATTCTCACAGCACATTTTTAGCACAGAAAAAAAAATGTCGAATCTTGAAAAATCTCCATAGCTATTCAGTTATCAATTTAGGTCTTCTCTTTTACACGTGTAGGGTATATGTAGCACATATACAAGTATTAAACAAAACAAAACTTTGAAAAAATTGTAACCAAAATGTGTAGGGTAATAGAGAAAATGCAGGTGTAGAATTGTGCTAAAATTGGCAACAAGGCAAATCTGACGAAATTTTATAAATAGAAATGTAAATTTGCAATGAGTGGTGGGGGTAATGCAAAATTTCAATTACCAATACTTTTATTGAATGCAACGAACAGCCATTTCCTCCATTCCCTCTATTTTACCAAGCTATACAAATTGTACAAAGCAGATCGTAAAAATTGATGATGAAAATAGGCAACAGGGCTAATTTGAATATGTTTGAATGGACAATGCAAATGCAATACCACTTTGAAACTATATCCCTACATATAACAAGCTCAACATTAGTTCAGATCCCATCACCACATTTATAATAAGTAGAGTAATTTTTTTCCGCTCTTATCTATAGCCAGCTTTATGAATTTAGTGTTACACACAAACACGAATATTGAACTCATTCATGCATTCTCTGAGTTGTGCCATTTCTGTCAGTAGATGGCTCTAGGAGGATTAAAATCAGAAAATATTTCAGAGGAAAAGCATTTTTTACCTGGTATCGTGCGGCAAATGGGTAATTGAATTTTTCAAGAATGATTTTTTGTATTATTATCGAATGGAAGCCCTTGAAAATTAATTCCAAAATTTCAAAAGTTATGATACTTATAATTATTTATTTCTATAAGTAAATATGTTCGTAGGATTAGGATTGGAGGATTGTTAGTGGATAAGCATTCCTTGCTATCGAAACCAACCTACATAGCCCAAGATGTATAAGGAAGCGATATAGTATTTAGTTAGCTAAAATAAGCCATTTTTTTATATTTCCGCCATCCTACCGATAGTCATATAAAAACGTAATTTTACGTGATCCTAGCTCTAGCAGTAAGTTTTGCGAAAAACGTATACTTTTATTGTACGTGATTTGAGTTTGCGCATCCATAGATGCATTAGAACAAATTAGAAATGTGACTCACCCTCTTTGATCGTTTTCTTCTAGAAGCTATGTTTTTTTTTTCATTGATATGGACTAAGGATTTATGTAGGAGAAAATTGCAATTTCGTCAGCATTTATACACCTGGCTAGGTTGGCTTAATACAATCCAAAATTTTATTATTGAAGTAGCAGCAGTCCTGTTCCATGTATTTGCCTGAATTTTTGGTACCATCCTTGAATTTAATTGACTGTTGTTACTACTGTATAAATTTGTAAAAATAAGTGTTGCTCTTGCCCAGATAATATCTCTAAAATTCGGTAGCTTTCTATTTTGGGTCCTATACGCGGAACGAACTAAAAGGAGACGAAACATCGTCCAAGACCCCAGTTGTACATAGTACGTGAGCATATGAAAATGTTTTTTTTCTCTTATTTTTCCAACTCTGTGTGGTAAATTCCTGTGAATTTATTGAATCCACTTTCTTTTTATCCAAACCACACATTTAACATTTTTCTTCAATTTTGCGTATTAATTAATTACTTAAATCCAAAAAAATTATTCGAAATTATGTGTTATGCCCCCAAAGCCAATTCTGTACAGAAAATCGTAATATGACTGGGTTATTTGTAAGGAAAATTTTGTGAAATTATTTTTTTATCTGAAATTTATGAAACAACATAATGAATGTATCAGCAAAAATCCTGTCTTTACATATGTAATTAGTGAATTTCTCCTTTTAGATTCATTTAATTCAAAAATAACTCAAGTGCACCCGTTTTTAAATTAATTGATGTTGAATTAAAATAGCGATGTCATTTTCACTTTGGGTCTGTCCTGCAGTTCTTTACTCAAAACCAAAGTCCTTAGTTAAAAACTATTAGTTCCCACTTCTAAATATATTCAGTATCACGCAAGCAATTTAATTTTTTCGTTAGTCCAGCTTTTGCTAAAAAACATTAATTTGTCATTTTGGATGGTTTAATTTTGAATATAAAGAGCGCAACCTTTTTATTATCTCTTATTTATTTTTTCTCACGTACGGGTTAAGATGTACAAAAAATGCGTCATTTTGGCGGTAAGGACACGTTCAGCCTGAGTTATTAAAAATTATAAACTGTTCGTCAAAAATCGCGATGATATTCCATACGGCACATTGATTTGTTTTCAACAAGAAGCGGTGTTTTTCGAATTTATTTCGAGTCATTAGCTTTTGAAAAAGAGTTTTGAAAAATTCTTCAATAGAAAAAAATAATCGATCCTCAGCCGTAGGCGACTTGAGTCGTCAGTAACTACTTTGGTCAGTATTTTATCAAGGGTATCATACCAACAAAATGTCAGTAATGCGAAATCAGAAGTACATAAAAAAAATAAACGATTTAAGTTTTTTCTTAATAGATAAACTTTGTAAGATTTGACACTTCGTGGTTGGTGGGGTTTCGCTTTTTCGTAGGTAATTTTTTATCCTTGGATTTTGTGTTTGTGCAATTATTCTTTACATAATTTTTAAAAGATTGTTTGCAGTTGCAGTTGCATAATATCTTAGAAGTAAAGTCAGTCCAGTACAGTCCAGTAAATATGTACTTTCGGTTAATGTGGCGCAACATAACCGATATTACATACTAAGTTGCATTTGAAAAAAAATTTATATAGGGTAAACGCACCAATTTGCGTCGTCTATTTAAGGAAATGCCATCCCTACAAGAAGGGTTTTTTTTAGTAGTCAAAACATTTATCTAGTCTGCATATTAATTTGCAGAAATCATCAGTTTGTGTCCAGTCTAAGCCAGTATGCGTCCACCAGGGGCTAAGTTGCGGCCAGGGTAAAAAAAAAATTATAAAAACTACTTTTAGAAGGGGGTGTTACATTAATCTTTGAAAAATACGACTTTATTAATTTTTTCGTTATTGCCGATTTAAAAAGTTTTAAATAAATTCACAGTAACATAACCTTCTTCAGATTAAAACTCATTCAATTCAAATTCAACGTTTGAGATAAATTCAAATAATAAAACAAATTTTTGCCTTAAAAATTTATTTAGTAACAACATACTTTTTAGCCAAACTTGAAGCACTCGGTCTCTATTATGGCTTGAATTTTGTTTATCTGGTCACTTGATATGGGTTGTATTATAGATGGCGTTATATATGAATCTCACAATATAAATGCCGGTCGCCGCCCAGGGTTCTGTTATATCTCCATCTTTCCTTTTATTTTCATTAATGATCTACTTTCCCTTTCTTTTCAATCCCATCCATAGACTCAGAGGGAATGCCGCATGTGTCAAATGAGTATGCATGCTTAGATAATTGAATTACGATTTTGACAATATCCTCGCTTGGGGTAAATGGAATCGCATCTAATTCAATGCATCTCAGATCTAAATGTAGTTCATTTCTTTAAAACAAGATCATCACTTAACCACTTTCGTTTTGTTTGATGGCGCATTCATTAGTTAAAAACACTAAACTCTGTTGGTTGCAGCAATTGTGTTATGCTGGAAGGAAGTGCGTGCAGAATTATCCCGTTTGCGCTGACAGCTTCGCTTAGCTCTAATGTTAAATGGGATTTGTGGCTGTAAATAAAAATTACATGTTTTTTAATGTGTACATTATTTAACCATGTATTTACTCCATTCGTGATGTACTTTCATGCACCCTGACTCAGAACGACCTGAAAACCATAGTCTTCTGGTATGGCTGTTGACTACATCCCTATGTAGTCGTACGTAAGGGAAAGCAACCCTTTCAAATATGTCTCCTGCATTTATCTATTTTATGTATATAACCTCTTCAGAAATCGTATCTCATGTCCTTTGGCTTCAGTTAGGCCTTCCGCCCGCAACTCGATATATATTTTTCAAGAATAAAGTCGTGCCATCGTCTTTTTAGGCAGGGGGACGGGTGATCCAACGCACGGAGGCCAAAGCGGCCCATTGTGTTAACCTGCTAGAAACCATTTAACTAAAACCTTCCAGTCCTCTCATTGAAGCGCAGCAGGTCTTGGTAAGATTAGTTTTCCAGCTCATTCACAGACATAGGAGGGCAGACCCAAGCATATCCAGTCTGCTCCGGGCAAAGGCCGTACAATTAATTTTATTTGATTCTAGCTGCTCTAATAGAAAATTTTCCTTGTCGAATGTCCGAATCTGCTTCACTTAGTGTTATAGTAGTATATCGTTCCCCATATTTCTTTATATGCAATGCATTGAATCAGACTAATTAATAAATTGTTGCTTGTTGGTCGCAATTAGGGGGCAAGGTAAAAAAATTCTACCGGTGATTTGTACACGCAAACTGGCTCATTATAGTAATTATATTGATCCATTTCGCGGCCACTGAATTAAATGTGGTTGTTCCGAAAATTAACTTAAATTTCAAACAAAATTATTTTTTATTTGAAATGTAACTACTTAAAAAGCGTTCTCATGAAATAAAAACGGAATAAAAAGAGCAGTCCCTTTCCTTTTTAAACTCATAGCGCTACATTAAAAAAAATGTTTTTGTTTTTTTTTGCATTTTCGCATTATTTACATGCGCGGCACCTAATGAACTGAACTCTGATGACTGAATTTTAACTCAATGATTCTGTTGCTCCCTTTAGATGGTCAGCAGAAACATTTACATACACGAATATGAGGATATAGAAATACATATCTGCATTTTAAGGAAAATACACGTCGTTTTATGGCATGTTATAACATGAAGTGGACACGAATCATAGTTAAATATGTTAAATCCTTTGAGCCCTCAGTCTAACCGATGATGCCCAATTTTATTAGCGTAGAACGTGCTCCCCATTCATTCTCACTTAGTAATTATAATTTCTAAATATTCGAATGCAGCATTTTTTAACTGGATTTTAGCAGCTTTGGTAGAGAACTTAGTTCTTTTATATATTTACTGCGCAAACAAATTTGCTGCTTAAGTACCTACCTGCCTACCATATTTGTATTTTTCATTGTATTTATTACAGATTTTTGCTTTATCAACAATCACGTTAAATAAATTTCCCAAATAACATAATTATCTCATTCGTAATTTATACACCTACCTACTACCTACCTATATAAAAAAAAACTAGTTGACAAAATTTGCTCTGCACTATAATTTTTCTCAAAGCATTCAAAAATTGGAGAAGAGAACGCTACGCAATTTTGGCCCTTCTCCAGCCGCGGTGGCGAATATATTGGTTCCAAAATTAATTAAATTATTTATTAATTAGGTGCTTTTATATTTTCTTTAGCTTGCGTATAGCGTATTGCATATAGTTTTAATTTACACTTTTTTCTATCCATTCAATTATGAAATAAACAAATACTACAAACATTGAATATGTAGATGTATAGTAGCTCTGATAATTTCTGAGAAATCATGATGTAGGCAGGCGGCTAGACAAATGCTTGTATAGAATTCACTGATAAGAATTTTCAATATGGCAAAATGTGATGCAATTTTATAAGTAAAAGTATGCGTTTTCAAAGGCATCGGTATGCATGCACGCTAGCAGCTTTATTCACTGCTTACATTAATTTTTCATTAAGATTGAGAGGGGATATATCGATATCCAATACCATTCCAATTGGCTGTACATTACAATACAATATACCTTTAGAAACTGCACTCAAATGTAGGTTGCAATTGTAGATGCAAATAAAATGGTTTGGATATCATTCACACCTACAAAGCAAACTGAGAAGATTATGTTTTTTTGTCTGTATTGTTTGCGATCTCTATCAAATCAATACAGTTTTACAAAACCCATTCGGCTAGTTAGTGACTGCTCCACGTGGAGTACTCGGCAGCAAGCATTTTCTTTTTGTATCGTCATGTTAAACAATAGATGGCGCCAAGAGTATCGAAATTAGAAAATTACTGCCTTCGTTTTTAAGCGAAAAATTCTTGCTTGCTTATTTATTCTGTTTTTCTTAAGTCATTTTCAGAATTTTCACTCACACTACTGTAATTAAAATTCAACATATTTGAAAATTTTATGTTTTTGCAACATTTAGACAATTTTCTCGCTCGGGGATTGATTAATCCTGAGGTGGAACGTAATTGTCACAATCAATATAAATATTAACGGCAGAATTTCAAGTAATTACTAATATAAGTTAGATTTAGTATAAATGACATATAATTTACGCAATTCTCACGGTGTCAGATCCTCATAAGGCGGATATATTTTTACAAAACCTATTTAGGTTATTAACATTACCGAACATATTACATAATAATTAATAGCATTTAAGTTTTCATTGATTGAATACAATCTAAGCTTCCTCATGAAGTTTCATTAAAAAGCACGTTCTATTCACGTAGGTATGTAGGTATAGTCAAAAAGGATTTGAACCATGCAAATCCACAAAAAGTTATCAATTTCAAAATTTCAAATTTTTCTTTCTTTTCCATTTATTTTGGAGCCGGGGTCACTCGAGCGTTGCGCTGATATGATGAAAATTCATGAAATTCTGAATTTGGGCAAAATGGCCAAGCTATCAGGAATTCAATAAGTTTTTTCTGTTAATATCGCCTAAGATTTCATGATACCGATATTTACCATACCTCATATCTAAAATACATGTGCTACAATATTATTTTTTTTTCGATAGAATCTATCCTTCGAACCGAACGTTATCAGAACAAGTGTAAATTTCTGTATGGCCGATGATTTACTTCAATTCGCGCAGTCTTGGATACAAGCCTCACAAAATACAAGACACCCTTACTTTGTGTGATGCCTCTACATAATATCTGAGGTTCTCTCACCTTCATTAATTCATTGTCAAGTTTTGTCTGTTTGTTGTAGTTGAGCAAATCAGGTATTTTGTCGTTTCTTATAGAGACAAACGAAATAGGCTTGGTCGATCAGCTTGATTACTTATTTCCATGATATCTATCAGCTTGAATTCTATCCACAATGTCTAAGCTTTCGGATATGTTTTACTGTGGATACTACAGACTGCCTTATTTACGATTTTTTGTTGATTGCATGTGAAGCACTGTATCCGATTCGCAATATATTTGATGAGCTCCTTATTGTAGGTTTAGTCTTTCTTGTATCGAAGGCACGAAATTATAGTCCACTCCTCTACAATATTTTTCATTCATAAAATTTTAAAAATTTCATCGTTTGAGTACCATGGTCAGTTTGGGTGCATTTGTCTCGTGAATTTTTTCAGGTGGTCCTATGTAGGGGAAGATGTTGTACTTTCGCAATGTGTGTTGGTCGTTTCATTTTCCACGCAGAACCCTTTGATAAATTTGAAAATTTCTTTATTTTGTTTACTTACAGTTATAATTTTAAAAATAGATTCCTAAAAGGGTTAGGCATAAAAAATTTTCAAATCCCAAAGTTTCGTGTTATTTCTTTTGTAGTATATTTAGCTTAATTAACATCAGTTTTTAAGCAAGAATTTTTCTAATTTTCAGGCACTCTAATGCTTGAAGAGGATCTTCATATGTAATGGTTACCCAATTAATCTGCCTAAAAGGTAAGCGGTCGATTGTTTTTTAAATTAATTTCATATTACTAAATTTAAGAAATTATTTGTTGTGGACATTGTGCTTTCTGTAAGCAATTTCAACGAATTATTTATTATAATGAATATGAAAATTATTAAGTCCGGTTATGTGGTATGCTAAATGGTACTGTTATGGTTGAAGACATAATTACATGCTATGGGTAAAAGTTAGGTAAATAGTTTGAGTAAGATTTCCTTTGCGCCATCTATTCCTTATTGTTATCAATTTTACATGAATACACCATATGCAGCTTGAAGAATTTTCTAAGACTAAAACTAAGTCTTGAAGCATAATATAAACCAAACTGTCCAGACCTGATGGAATCCAGGGATATAAAACAAATTTTAGTTCCAAAAAACATCTGCTCCTGGTGAAACATAAATAAAAAATAAATAAAAATTAGTTTCTGATTAAAGTTGAACTTATAACTCTTGTGCTAGTAGTCAGCTGATGCAGGCATACTTAACACTTTTCATTTTATTTTTATTAAGTTTCAGTTTTTACTTTTAAGTGTCTTATGTTAACTAAAACCTAAGTATATTCCTCCCAATAAATAATGCCACAGCACGCAGTACATGCATCAGCCATCGAAAAAAGAGCTAAACTCCTCGAGTAAACCAGCGATGCTTTTAGAGATCTTTCAGAGCGCGCGTACTTTACTTGTAATCGCGATCCAATAGAAACTTCCAAACTCTATAAAAAGTTTTTAAAAAATCATCATCCGGCAACAGTTCCAGTTTCTACCTACGGAGGTATGCTATATGTAACGAAAAGAGTCGAAACATATCAAGGAATAATTTATTAAGAAAACATCGTAGAAGCCTTTGTATACTAGAAAGAATTTTAAATTCAATTCAGAGAGGATTTAGCACCAGTTTGTTCACAACTAAAGTGAAAAAAAAATAAACAAATTATTTCTGAGGAGGTATCTACTAAAATTGAAGATCGTGCATCTTCCAGCACTCATCGATGTAAATCTCTAAAGAAAGTCTCTAAAGTTAGTGAGTAGCTAAGTTTGGAATGGTTTTTGCGTGTACTGATGAAAATGATAAAAGTATCAGGAATTACAACGCAGTGAAATTTTCTTTGTTTTTCATTATTTACATTTTATTTTAACTACTTGCATTCTTCCTTAATTATTGTTTTTAAATAGCTGCGGCAGTATTTTTGGCAGGCCTATAATAATATGTTACCCTTAAAAAATTATATTAATAAAAGTTTCTAAAATATTTCAATTTTTTACTTTTAATACTAAGTAGAGGAAGGAACTTTTTTCCACAATCGCGGTTATTTTTATGTTTTTAACTTAAGTAATTGCCTTCAAGGACATATTTTATATATCTAAGTAGTGCCCACCCGGTTGTGCACATCTCTTCCTATTACTTACAATATTATTGCAAAAGAAACAAAAACGCGACCTAGTATAGTATCAGAGCTTTTCTGCAATAACAGTACCATTACGCGTTACCATAACTTAAGCGAACATTTTCTATATAAAGAGCTTACGTCTTTCTGATATTTGACTATAAAAACTTCATTGAACTCGAAATAATTCCAGATTGATTTCTCTCTGGCTTGAACAACTTCTTTTAATAATCTGTCAAGTACATAACATAAGCAGGTACATTCCTATCTAACTGTCGAATATAACAAGTGAAGAAAAATAATAATAAGAGCCAGATGAGGTTTGTGAAATTCATCTATGATAAATGGGAAACTTGTCTTGTTTTCCACTTGTTTATGATATAGAAATTGGAAAGGAAAACTCACATAAGTAGTACCATCCATTCCATTTTATGGTCGTAAGATAGTGATGAAAGTCGTATATCTACTCAATTTGATTCTGATCTGATTCAGTTGATCCAACATGGCTTCTGCAAATTCTGCCTCTTATTCAAAGTCATGCAATTTTTTCAGAACTTCCGTTTTCGGAGAAGTGGTTGAATATCATCTATAGCACTTTTTAATTTTCACTCTTACTAAATCCTACTTGAACTAAACACCTGAAATTTTGACCTGCACTGACGTTTACGCAAAGAAATATCAAACAAAAGTGTAAAAATATCGTGTACATACAGGCACCCCGGTCCTAACTTGATTTGAACTTGCTTCGCATCTTTTGTGCATGACATGTACACATATTTTTCATTGATACTGATATCCTCGACGAGTTCCTGCATATCTACTTTCATACACGATCATTTTCCCGATGGGTTGTTTTTGATTGGCGAATAATACCATGAAATATTTTACTTGGATGACTATAGCAGCTGAAAATACTAGTGTAGGGAGAGAGCAGTTATTAAATTGTCTTCCTATATGTACCAAATATATTTTTTTTCAGTTTTGATTTTTATAGATTTTTCAAATTAGTTTACCCGAGTTAATTATTTATTGTAAGTGCTTTCCAAATAATTTCTTTTTCTTTATTGGTGAAATGTTGTGGTGTAATTTGCATACCTTCCTACCTACCATTTTCTATTTATAAAAATTATTAAAATATTGTAAAAGTTATCCGGATTTGATTAAATACACTGAGATTGCCTTAAGATAATTTTGAATAAAATATTATATAATTATACCGGCATTCTCTGATATGATATCTGTAGGTCTACATACCTACCTACCTACATAATTATGTTATATGTACCTATGTAATTACAATTTACTCTTTGTGGATGTGGTTATCATTATACCTAACTACCTACTACAGCCATTAAAATAAATTTTGTTGAGAGTTGTTCATTATAATAAAAATCATAGCCTGGATATAAGGAGATATCACAAAAGAATCCATAAAATTAAACGTCCTTAAAAAAATTCACCAAAAATTTGAATGCTATTTTGAATGAAAAATCCATCGGTATGCTGCTGCTGCAGTATGATGGTAAATTTTTTCTTACAGTTTTCTATAGCTCCGAGGGATTTTTTTAAATCTCAAGAAATAGAGGAAAAATGAACGTAGTTATAATGTGTGTCGTTATGTGTTATATTTTAATTTTTCCATATCGGTATTTTTCTCCAGCAGTAGGTATGCCTACTCTCATTTGAAAAAAATAATAAAAAGTACATAGTGTGAAATTTTGTACGATGATACGGAACCCTTCGTGCGAGAGTCCGACTCGCACTTGGCCGGTTATTAAACGCCTCTTAGGCTTCCATATGTCATTCTTTCCTTTCTCAGATTCTCTTATGGAGAAACTTCATATAAATTAATCTCATAAGATCTTGACAATTTGTTCTTCCGTTAACACCGCAAAGTAAGATGAGTGAGTTTTTGGATCAGGCAAGATGAGACAAGAGTTTAAAAAAAAAATACCACCGGGGTTCCCTATTTTGGTTGAAAAATATGGGCGAAGCAAAAATTCAGAAGAAGTAAACGTTTTGACTTGAGTGTTTTTTTTTGTCGGATCGTTGTTGGCCAGTAAAATCATATCCGTACTTACAAGAAATTGCCGATTTCAGGGTGATCTTAACTTTCATCAGCATTAATTAGAACTATACATACGAGTATCATTTTAAAAAGCCAAACAAAGCAATAAGCAAAGTATTAGATTTCTCAACAACAAAATCAAATGAGAAGAGCAAATTGAACAAATTAAATCACGATCTCATATTTTTGTCGTGGATGTGTTGTTCTTACCAATTATATCTTTCGCCCGCTAAGTGAATCTGTTTAAATCAAAATCAAAAATCTTAAATATAAACAACCATTCTCTCTGAAATTTAGACCATATATGATCCCAATCTTCCTTTTTTTATGAATTTGTGCTTATTGAACCCCTTGATAAATTTGAAATTTTTTTTTAATTTGTTGATTTCAAAAATAGATCCATAAAAGGATTAGGCATAAAACATTGATGAATCCTAAAAGCCTACTTTACATTTTTAGTTATTTCTTTTGTAGTATCTTTAGCTTAATATTTACGAACATCAATTTTTCTAATTTTCAGGCATGCAAAAGTGTGAAGGATGTTCAGTTCATAGTAGTTAAAGAAAAACTGTTTCACCAACATCCTGGATGATGAAAGGAAGTAACCATGGAAATGGAAGCCTTCACCTTATCTACCTTTAAGGTAAGCAGTCGATTGTTTTTTAAATTAATTTTTAATAGTTTAAGAAGTTTTTTTGTGCTTTCTGTAAGCAATTTTAACGAAATATTTATTATAATGAATATATTGAAATTATAAAGTCCGGTTCTGATTTTGTAGTATGGTTTACACGTAATGGTACTGTTATGGTTGAAAACATACTATGGTAAAAATTAGATAAATAGTTTGAGTAAGATTTCATTTGCGCCATCTATTCCTTGTTATTATAAATTTCACATGAAGACACCATATACAGCTTTATAAATTTTCTAAGAATAAAACTGAGTCTTGAAGGACAATATAAACCAAACTGTCCAGACTTGATGGAATCCAGGGATATAAAACAAATGTCAGTTTCAGAGAACATCTTCTAATGCCGTGAAACATTGATAAAAATTCAGACGTCGGCATCACTAGCATTTTGCAATGAAATAGAAAAAAATAAATAAAAAATTCCCTAAGATTAGTTTCTGATTAAAATTGAACTTATACTCCTGGGTAGTACTAATGCATGGCATACTTCACTTTTTATTTAATTTTTATTTAGTTTCAGTTTCTAGTTTTAAGTATTTTGAGTTAACTTCCTCCCATAAATAATGCCACAGCACGCAGTACGCATATCAGCTATCGTAAAAATAGTTATACTCTTCCAGTCAATCTATCTATATGTACTTGTAATCGCAATCCAATAGAAATTTCCACACTCTATAAAAAAGTTCAACATATCATCACCCAGCAACAGTTCTACAGTCTACATATGCTATGTAAGAGAAAGATAGAGTCAAAATATATCAACCAGTAATTTATTAAGAAAACATCGTAGAAGCCTTTATACCTATACTACAAAGGATTTCGAATTCAATACTAAACAAGAGGACTTAGCACCGGCTTCTTTATAACTTAAGTAAAAAATACAAACAAATTACATCTGAGAAGGTATCTACAAAAAGTGAAGATTTTGTGTATCTTCCACGTCAATCTCTAAAGAAAACCTCTCAAGTTACTAAGTAGGTAATTTTCGAATGGATCCTCCGTGTATGTAGTGAAAATGATAAAAGTGCCAGGAAACGCAGTGAAATTTTCTTTATTTTTCTTTTCTTACATTTTAATTTGTCTGCTTATATTAGTTAGTTTTTTTTTTTTATAATAGCTGTGGCAGTATTTATAGCAGACTTATAATTAATAATTACTGTAAGAAAAATTTAATAAAAGTTTCTAAAATATTTCAGTGTTTTACTTTTAATACTAAGTATAAGTATAGCAAGGAATTTTTTTTCGCAAATACGGTTTTTTTTTAACGTAATTGTTTTTTTTAAAGTAATTGTCCTCAAGAACATATTTCATATTGTATATCTAAATAGTGCCTACCTATTACGTACTATTATTTTAAAATAAATAAAAATACCACGAAGTATAGTAACAGTACCATTACGCGTTACCATAGCTTAAGCGAACATTTTCTATAAAACGAGTTAACGTCTTTCTAGTATTTTACATTATGGTTGGGTATTGTGACAGGTATAACAACTTCATTGAACTCCAAATAATTTTAGATTCATAGATCTTTGGGGCTTGAATAGATTCCCTTAACACTTTCAGGCTCATGCGAAGCAGCCAGTATAAAATGTGAAGAATGGAAATTCTGAGCGCCAGATGAAGTTTATAAGCTTTAATCATGCTATTTCCTTCATATTCCCTCAAATCCCGATAAAACTGATGGGAAACTCATTTCGTTTTCCGCTATCAGAATATACCTACATGAAAATCGGGAGGAAAAACTTACGATCACATATGTAAGTAAGTAGTACCTACCTACTATGCATAAGTGAATGTCCTTCACTTAGATATGATGTGTAAAATGATCTGATTTTCTTTCCATTTCTTTCCATTCAATTTGATCTGATTCAATTGCTCCAACCTGACTTCTTCAAATTGATTCTACCTTTGATCATGAAATGAAAAGTCATCTATTTTTTCAAATTTTCTGAGAACAGCTGGCAATCATATTGGCATTGCATAAAAAGTCTGCTAAAGATGTTGGTGATTTCCACCAGATCAACATCAAAATCTTCGGGAGTTTTTCATGTTTTTATGATAATATGACACAAATAAATAGCAAAATCTTTTTCACGATAAAATTAATAGATATCAGCGCGAAAAATGTAGCTGTGTAAAAATTTGCCATATAAAGCTGGACTTGCACGTCGTTTGCCTTCTTCTCTTCCAAAAGTTAATAATATTTGCTTCATTGGGTTGGTGAATGCAAAAAATACACACACACTATCTAACTTAACGAAATTTGGCTGCATTTATACTTTTTTGTAGATCCTCACATATAATTCCCCACCCTTGTATGTTTATCTCTTTTACAATACTACATTTTGATCATAAGAGAGAGGCATAAAATAATGGTAATCGTCACATTGCCTTCTCCTCTTCCAAACGTTTTTTTAACTTTTGGAAGAGGAGAAGGCAATATGACAATTACCATTTTCGACTGCTTCTTTTCATTGATTCGTAAAATGCATGCTCACACACACTACTTCATTTAACGAACTTAACGAATATTTCGGTCATGCGCATTAGAACAATTTGACATTTTTGTGATCTGAAATGTTTTTTATTTTATAAGCTAGTGAATAGTCATACATCTGCCAATAGATGGCTCCGGGGGTATCGAAATGAGAAATTTTTCAGCTTGATGAAATCAAATTTTTTGTGATTTATTATTGGCTTGAAAAGTTTTTTGATTTCATGTAATTTAACTTTATTTTTTAAATTTTGCGTAGGTATGGAAGAAATAACAATAACATGTAAATAAAAAAAATTTATATTCGATATATAAAAAGATATTAAATTTTGCATGTTCATTTTCCTTCACGTTCCATGCGAATCGTTTGCCTTTCAAGATAAAATTTTCAGTTAGAAAAACAATTTTTTTAAAGATTTTAAATTGCTGCTACTACTGGAATATTTTTGCTACTTATTATAGATGTACCTAGTTTCATATTGCTGCCTTGAGTAAGTACTTATGACCTAAAAGTTGCGACTGTTGATATTCTCTGTTCTTTTTTTAAATTCTGTTGAAATCATAATGTTGTCTCATCCGTATTTTATTTTCATGCCTCATATTGCTAGTGTGTCTCTTAAGAAGCTTACCTTTACCAAATCGGTCTATTAATGGTGTTGTTTTAAAACATGTTTCTATCTACATGCTTTAATAACGATCATCATTACGAGCTAGATATACCTACCTACCTAGCTTTTACATTATTTCACTCAAACGTGTACCTATCTACCTACTTATTACACTTTGCTATGCTGTTGTGAAGGATTAAATCCTTATTAGTCGATAATGAAGTTGACCGCATTTCAATCAAATTCCAGATTATAGGATTAAACCGATATAATTTTTACTGAAAGCCCGAAATATTTAATTTAATTTGTTGGAAAGAGTAATTTCTTCAGTAATTTCGGAAATTTAACTGATCGATTTTCTTATACCACCCATGTATCAAGAAAACATTGCCAATACTGCTGTCTATATTTTGCTTCATTCTGTAATTATGACATATTTTCATTGTTCTTCGGAGAGTTGAGAGTTCCAATTTTCCATAGTATCTCATAGCGTCTGTGGTCGGGATGAATTTCCATCCTCTTTCAGCCACTTTTGCCAAATACTCTGACCAAATATTTAAAACCTGCTACCGCTAATGCTGTTTTTTACAATTTTTTCTCGAAGTCCAAATTTTTTATGTTTATGAGATGGATTCAGCCCATTAAGTAAAGTGTATCATTCCAAATCTCGTTACTTGCAAATCCTACAGATTTTTTAAGGTTCCAAATTTACCTCAACCTAACGGTTATTCTATTTTTTTCACAGTTGTCTCTTACGTTCTTTCCATAATCATCATTCTGTTCCTCTTCTGTTATTTTTGAACTATATTACAATCTAATTTTCCTTGAATTTCACACTAATTTTTTCCATTGTTATACTTAACAACATCAGCAATCCACTCGATAATAGTAACATAAAGATGCAATTCAGTTCACCATTTCTAGCACCTGCACTACCAACTAAATTATTTTGAATGAAGTCATTGCTTCATAAAAATTGGAATTAATATTTCTTCAAGAGTTGAATAAATTTTTTACAATAAAATTCAAGCCTTGATTTGGAAAAGAATTGTTGGGACTTAGCTAGTTTTGAAAAGAAAAGAGCTTAATATATGATTAATTTATAAGAATAAACACGCAATCTAATGTTCACATAATTCACCAAAAATTACATGAAAGAAGAAAAACTGGTACCAATAGATAATTATTATAATATGTCCTTGTAGGTATCTAAACCCTTAAGTTTACTTCGATGTTTACATTCTCGGAACATACATCTTCATCCGGTATAGCTTCGTTGTTCAATGTAACCTCCTCCTGCATAGCTTTTGAATAAAACTCCAAATTTTCATTCTCCTTCCAATGTTGTCCAAAATGTTTTTTTAGGAGATTGTCCACGTCTTTTAATTTTGCAGGCTTAACAAGAACTTCTGCTTTTATGTAGTTCTGTTAGGTTAATGTCGCTCATTTTCTTCATCCGCCTACAAACAGATTTCGCCATTCCAACTTACGACCTGTAGACCGCCTCTCCTTGGATGTGCACATTAGCGTTTGGTAATCGATTTAATATGAAAACCTTGGATGGCGCGAATTGGAAATGCCATGCAGAAGGTAGTTTTAAAATTGAAGATATTGCCGTCTTCCAATCAAGCATTTTGTAGTCTTCATGAGGTACAATAGCAGTGCCTTTTCCTTACTACTTTCTCAATCCTACCGAAAACTCGATCAGGAGGCAGAAATGAGTGTCCAACAACTGGAAACATAAAAATTATATTTTTGTTTGTCACTTTTCGGAGAGACCTCAGATAGCCTTTTAGAAAGCATCCCCATCATTATGCCCCACTATTTTGGCTACCAGAACCATCCGCAAAAAGTCGAATCGTATGGATGCGATTTAAATTAGTTTTGTTATGCTTGGAACAGAATGCACCTCAGCCACCACGCACAATACGGTGATGAAGTGTCAAAATCGTAGCCACCAAACATGGTGAACACAATGGTCATTGATGACTGTGTCAAGATGAAATTTAAATGAATTTTGTTAACTGTATTATTAATAAATAGGGACCACAATATTATTATTTTTAAAACTTTTCACCACCATAATTAAATTTTCTTTGAAACTTATGATGTTCAGCATACAGAATTTTAAAACAAACAAAATATTAATCAGCTGCGAAATGTCAACGCAGGATAATTGCGCTAAAGTTGAAAATCGACCAACTTTTGCGTGGTGGCTACGATGCCTACGTTCATTGCGCTCACTTCTTGGCATTGCCTTATAACTTACCCCTGCGTGACATTTGCCTGCGTGGTAGCTACGTTCATTCTGTTCCTAAGGTTAATCTGTGATACACAGCCGAAGTAATTTCGTTTGAGCCTTTACAACTATCTAGCTCAGTCCAAGAGTAAATGAAGGTGTTATTGATGTTCTGACTTGCCTTTGATGAACCCTAACAAATGGTGAAGGTGAAGTTATAAAGCTATAACTGACGGCTATAATACGCGGTCTCATTTGGAATTTTTGGCAGTGGCATGTTTTTTCACAGTCGAACGAAAGTATTTCTTTGTTACTATTTTGTCTCCTTAGGGAAGAGAAGAATGTTTTAGATCTTATCCTATAAACTCTGAGTTCAGTCAGCAGCGATTGTTGTAGGCTTTGGTCTCCCTAAAATTTAGGTCGTCCCTTTAATTCAATACATTTTGAGCAAGCTTCTGTTGCAAGGCATCGGAAACTTAGGTTTTAGTTCTTAACGAAAATTTTATAAAAAAATTTATATTTCACTTGAAGGCTTTCATTGTTTTCATTCTAACTAAGAAATAATTGCTTCATTGTTAAATGGCTCGGTAAATACGAGTACTATCGAGATGAATTCTCTCGGTAGTAATGTGATTCGACTGGCTTAATAGTTTCAATGAAACTCCGGGCAGCCTCCCGTTTTTTTTCATATTTTCGACTTCTTGTATCATCTGTACGGTTTACATTTCGTGGTTTAGAAGTCCCGAAGTGTGATTTACATATTCTTTGTATTCTATATTTTGAGTATGATCAGTAATTTGAATAAAGGCCTTCTAACATACCTGGATAGCTTTGGATTTGCTACATATATAGCACATCAAAAATATGTTCTTTTTGGTCCATATTTTCTACAACGACGTCTTTCTGTAACTCTACAGGTAGTGTACTTCAAAATAAAAGCGTCCTGGAGAACCTTATTAGGTGTTGAATAGAATCCCGCATGAAACTTTCTTATGTCTTGCATATTTAAATTTTTGCATTTAAAATGTTTGTTTGTGTACATATATCTTGGGATGCTTGGAAATGATTTGCTTGTATACCTGCAATCAATTATAAATTATAGAATTATAATTTTTTGAGCCAGCCAACATATGTAAATGACTACTAGGTACAACATTCCGTAAAGCTTCGAAAATAGGCGCGTTACTAGTTTTTGAGATATGTGAAAATGTTGCCAAAAACTAAAGCAACTTTTCAAAATTGGAATTGAGTCTTTCATTTATTCGAAAAACAATAAAATCCCTATTTAAAGTAGTCGTAAAAACTTTGCACTGCAATAAAAACACTTAACTCTTAGTGTCAGTGTTAAATTTCATAAATTCCACGAATTTATGACTAAATTTTCTCTGTATGCCAAATCTTATAAAGATCGGTAACGCACCTATTTCTGAAAATGTTACCCATACGAGTTTTCACTTGAATCTTCATCTTATAATGGATAAACAACAGAAATGTCAAATCTTTCTCGTTTTAGATGCCTTTTTTTCTAGTTCGACTGATCGCCGAGTTTCTTCTTTTCTTGCCTAGGAACTGCGCGTATTACTTCAGTCTGGCGCACTGCATTTTACGCACTTGAATTTGCCTTTGCTTCACTTTCACTCATTTTAACAAATATGAATGACTCTGTTTTACTACAGAATCAAGTCGGTACTGACAATAGTATTTCAATTCCTAAAAGTTGAAATAACTTTTACCGTTATTCGTACACCAATGCAATCGATGTTCCAGAAACAAACATGCTGATTTTTTATTCAGGATCATTTTGGGACAAAGATAGTTTTGGAGGCTATTTTTCCCTTGCAATGACAACTCAAGTGGACTGTGACACTTTCGGAGCTCATTTTTTAGATTTTTGTACATGGACAAAACCACTTTTGAAGTACTGACTGCGTAGGACAAAGCTATTTTTAGAAGAGAAGCTGAAATTCCACCTAAGATTGAAATGGGCCATATTGATTATGGTGTTCGATCTTTACGTATGTAAGAGAATATCTCATTCTAATCAAAACGGTATAGTAAATAACTCAATTTTTTTATATTTTCGACAAGAGTACTTTTGATTGTGATCAACTCACTTTATCTAGTAGATATGGTTAAGACTTATATCCCTTCTGCTGGGCTCATTAGTCCTTTGAGATACTTTTGTACATGAGCCTAACATTATTTGGTAGAGCAGAGGTTAATACCTGACGATCCGATATATATGGAAACTGTACCGGTGACGCATGTCAAATAAAAACTTTCTTTGCCATCTGTCCAGTAAGATGAGCAATTGACAATTCAAACTCCCGATAGTTAAAAAAAACTTGCTATACCAAATCTGGAAGAAATGCCATAAATTATCAGGTTGAAATGGGCATTGTGCACTTAACCTACGCAATCGTAGTCTATCTAGTTTAATGAAAATTGAAAAAAAAAAACCAAAATTACTAGTAGTGGGTTATACCCCAGGCATACGGGCAAAATCAATGATCATTCGTTCGTAATTGATTTTTTTCAAAAATCAAGTTACCAAGGTTTTGTTGATTAAAACGAAAGTCCTGTCAATTTTTGTATGTAATTGACAGCACATTTTTAATAATTAAAATTAAAATTCAATGGTAAATCGATTTTTGAAAAATTCAATTACGAACGAATGATCATTGATTTTTCCCGTCTGTCTAGGGTATAAGGTTGGTAGTTAAAAAAATATTTATTTTTAATTTGAATGGGATTAGCAACTCGTTCATAATTAAGATTTGTTTTTGCGAGCATTCAGTTGCTGGATATGCTGGGAGTTATAAAAACGAGATTATGGAGTACGTCTAGTGCTTCTAGATAGAAAAAAATATAAAAATTATAAAAAATAGCTGAGGGGTACCTATATCATAAATATACTGGCAATGATTTCAATGAAAATTAGATATGCTTCTGGCCCAGAAACGAAACAGATTCCTTTGGGTGACAATACCGTTTATATCAGTCAAGCACTCTTCCTTTCTAATTTTATCCAACAGGCAAGACAAAAATTAAGCTGTAATTACTGGATATCGCATTATGTGCTGTGTTCTCTTAGGTCCAGCATATAGGTACCCTACATGAATGACTGATTCTGATCTATTGTATCGTGTTCATCTAGGTTAGATATAGGAGAAAAGATTTTATACCTTAATTAGTAATATTCTATCCATGTAAATTTCTTCAAGAAATCCGATTTATACTACAAGGTGCCATTTTTTTTCTCAATGAACGAACAATTATTTTGTACATTTGATGTCACTTGGATTTTGATTTTTGATCCTAAAAAGTTCCCTTAAATCGTTTCTTTAATTTTAACACCATAAAAAAAACCTACAGCCTACAGTCGAAATTACCACACACGTTCTAAATTCACACATTCCTGCAACAGTGCAATCGGCCAAAACTTTGAAAGAAAAATTGTTTGAAACAAATAATAAAATCTTTTGTTTGTATTTGGAATTGGATGTGTAAGTTGTACAGAGTCAGAAATCAACAAATTATCTAAATTTGGATTTATTCTTTTTTATTTTATCACCAAATGAGCTATGTCTAACCTATTAAGAAAAACGATTCAAGTGACTACAGTGGCTACACAATCACACATACAAATTTGTTCCTTCTTTCATATATGTATGTAGATCTAAAATTTTACATTGGAAGGAGAGGAAAGAGGTAGAAATATTTCAATAAATTTGCTAATTCTACGATTTTCTGCTTTAAATAGCACAATAACATTCAAAAATCAAAGTAATTTCTCATCTATCTAGTCTCAGCAACTTTGATAGTATTAAACTTATTTGAATTGGTTTTGATTGGCGAATACAATGAAAATGTTTTACTTGGATGGCTATAGCAGCTGAAAATACCAGTGGAGGGAGAGAGCAGTTATTAAATTGTCTTCCTATATGTACCAAATATATTTTTTTTCAGTTTTGATTTTTATAGATTTTTCAAATTAGTTTACCCGAGTTAATTATTTATTGTAAGTGCTTTTCAAATAATTTCTTTTTCTTTATTGGTGAAATGTTGTGGTGTAAGTTGCATACCTTCCTACCTACCATTTTCTATTTATAAAAATTATTAAAATACTGTAAAAGTTATCCGGATTTGATTAAATACACTGAGATTGCCTTCAGATAATTCTGAATAAAATATTATATAATTATACCGGCATTCTCTGATATGGGATTTTTCTAATGTGAAATATCTGAAGGTCTACATACCTACCTACCTACCTACATAATTATAACTATGTACCTATGTAATTACAATTTATAATGCGGTGAAATTGACTAAATCACCTCATATAATTTAGCAAAGATTAACTCTTAGAAAGCTTTTACTCTTTGTTGAGAGTTGTTCATTATAATAAAATCATAGTCTGGATATAAGGAGATATCACAAAAGAATCCATAAAATTAAACGTCTTTAAAAAATTTCACCAAAAATTTGAATGTTATTTTGAATGAAAAACCCATCGGTATGCTGTTGCTGCAGTATGATGCTCAATTTTTTCTTACATAATTTTCTATAGCTCCGAGGGATTTTTCTAAAGCTTTAAGAAATAGAGGAAAAATGAACGTAGCTATATGTGTGTCGTTATGTTTTATATTTTAATTTTTCCATATTGTTATATATACCTACGTACAATATGTAGTCGTCATGTCAATTAATTTTTCCAAACCTCTATAAAATAGTTTTTCTATTGACTTTCAAAATGCTCAATAATCGCTATACTTGCGATGGATTCTTCATCGTTTTGTCAATAAATTTATTTTGATTTATTGTGTCTTAAGTTAGCGACAAATTTTCCATTCCAACGTCCTTCTACCACTTTTCACATGAATAAATTAAAATTACTCGTTTGAAACACTATCAGTTCACAGGAAATGAATTTATTTATTTTATTTTTAAATAAATTTCCATATGATTCAACCTGATCTACATTTAGGTCGTCAATCGTGACAAATTAAAAAATAATGATTGACGAAAGCGTTTTTTTTTTTTAATTTACCCATTTCAGTTTCAACAATTTGCAAAAAGGCGCCGCAGTGAAATTTAATTTTACGTTAAAAAAAAAAAATTATTTCATCTTGGAAAAATTACTTGACATTTTCGTTTAGTTCGCCATATAAAAACATAAGCAAGTTGGACGAAATTATTATACCTTTCATGCTTCTACCAAAAGTAATGTTTACACTATAAATGAAATCATCAGGTAGAAAGAAAAAATTCCCATGAAAATCGCTATGATATTGTTTTTTTTTGTTATTATTGTATACTTATATGAAGGAATTTTCGAAAAGGATCCATAGTTCCCGAGAAAAGAGGAAAATGGAATCCTTAAATTTTCCTCAAGTATCTGTGAGTGTTTTGGAATACTTTTGTATGTATGATTCTTGATATATGATTTTGTCCACGTCCATTAAGCTATCTGCCGTTTCGCTACAAAAATTGTTAACTCAAATTTTAGAAATAGTGAAAAAATTGTGGCCACGGATTGACTCTGTACAGGATACTCTGGATCGGAATCAAAAAAGAAAACAAATGATAAAGAAATATTTGCTATGAATTACCGTTGGTAACTTGAAGCAGATTGTTGCTTTGATATCGTTACGCATCACCATACCCTACAGATCAAGATTGCTTTAGGATCTTCCCGGGGAATTGAAAATTTAACTTCTGCACCTAAATGTTCAATTAATTTGTTTTCATATGTGCGCATACAATATCCCTGGAATATGTCTATAAACAAAAATTTTTGTGAAACAGCATCTACATACAACATACATATATGTAACTGCAGAGAAAATCTATACACTGTCATAATTGTGCATTAAAAATTATTTGTCTCCCACACTTCTATCTGACAAGACAACATTTTTGCACTTTATCCTACCTCAAGTTGTAAAAAATCTTCACTCGGGGTCTACCATAAGCTAAACTAAAATGTGTAAAAAATTATTTTCCGATAGAGTTGCTAAATTATGACGATAGCACATTTTGATAGCAAAATTCAACTTATTTTTTATTTGTTAAAATCAGGCCGCTATTCTACGGACACCGAGGGGTAATTTCAACATCACCGCAACTTACGGGCTACATTCGTGTAGTACCTACATATTGATTTCTTATTCCGGAAAAAAAAATTTTCCTACCAAATTTTATAGTCAGATATTAATAGATGATACCAAAAATATACATAACCCCGAAAAATAGTAATTTTTACATTACCTAATCACTTTAAAAAGGAGAAAACATCAACGAAATCAACCACCAGCCAACCAACCAAACGCACAAAAAAATTTATCAATTTTCAAGTAAATATGGCGGATGACATTTGCCCCGCCTCACTGTTTGCAACAGCAGTTCATTTCTAAATTTGAAGATGCAAATAAAATAATTTTTTCCCTTAATAAATGTCTACCCAACATGCGTTGAAAATGCATGTATGTACATGCGAATATGCAAGCAAAGTGCAAACTCGTAGCGATCGTCAAATAATGTACTATGGAGGCCCCCCCCCTAACGCAATCTAATTAAATTTTATTTGCAATAACAAGAAAACCTTAAATCTTGCATCTTATTCTCACTCTGATCGGTTATAAACCCACGATTTCCCCTGCATCATGAAAGTAAGTAACTTAACGAAGAAAGAGGAGATAATAAATAACAAAATAACAATGGCGGCCACGGGCTTGCTTTGTTCATTAAAAATATCAGTTATGACTAACACATACACATAGTAGGGGAAACTGAGTATTTTCAAACCTAGCACATTTCCTTAAAATCAATGAATTTTATAAATATTTCACTAAAAAATAAATTATTTCCAACATAAATGTTAATGAACTTTATTTTCTTTATTTTCAGACTACCCTCGAATGTAGGAACACATGTAGCTGCAACAATTTTTCATATATACATAATTTTTTTTTTTTTAAATATATTTTTGAATAAAATGACTTCTCTTAAAATTCTAAAATGTTGTTTCATACCAAGTTAATTCTCTCTTAAAATTCCGGAAATTCTCTTAAAAATCTAGCAGTTTTATTTATCAGTACGGCATTATTTCACTCCCCACGGTAACACTGTTGTGAAGTCCGGGTCGCTATTCCGAGGGGGGAAATTCTACTGCGGGGGGAAAACACCAAAAAATCCAACTTTTCGGATCTATCCATTTCGCAGCCATTGGGCAACAGGTGGCGCTGATCCGAACAATTTTAGCCTCGATTGCATACTTTTAGGCGGTTCGAAAAGGGGATGGGCAAAAACTGACAACCAAGTTAAAAGGGGAGGAGTCAAAGTTTTAAAAACTTAAGGGGAAATGAAAAATATCAAATTAACACACACATAAAAAGATTTATTTTATAATACATATTTATATAACTATAGAACAATTTATACCTCATTTTTTACTTATAATTAATTCATCTCATCAATGTCGTCATTTTGGCACAGGCAAGCCCAATCCCATCGATCTGGAAAGAAATAAAAGCACAACAAATTAAAGGTTTTGTTTGAATTATGTTTTTCGGATTTGTAATTGGTTAGAAGATATTTCTATAAAGAATACCTAAGAACGAAACAAATTCAATAATTTTTTTGCTTAGATCGTAAAAAAAAGAATTTTTTCTCACCAACCCACATGAGATATGTATGGAAGTAAGTAGGCGGTTCAAAATAGATCGTTGAAAAAACATATATGATGGCGTATGGCGTTTATTTTTTCTCATTTTTGCACCATTTTCTTTCTATTTTTTATACGCGCTGCTGAGCACGTATAGAAATAACCCATTTTGTGGGAATTTTATACTAAAAAAACTGGGAAATGTGAAAAAAAGGGATGGTGTATAAATTTAGAATTATTTTACTTGTATCCAGCAGCTAGATCAGGATGCCAGTTAAGGTGACTTGTTCAAAAGTTGCAAAACAGTTGTGTTCTAAAAATGGCTAGGAGGTGTATGTAAATAGGTACATATGTATATAGTTGGGTGATATTATAATTCAAATGGTGGGGCAAGCAAAATTATGGTCCGAAAAAAATTGTGATTACAAGGAATTTATTAAAAGTTAATTTACTACACAAAAACTAAGACAAGGATTGCGATAACTTTCTAAGAGTTTGCTTGTACCTACTAAGAAATTGTGACTAGCCACGGGCTAATGCCGTGTCACTAATTTTTTGTTGCTATCATTCTGATTGCGTATAGGAGGTAATCTCTGTGTAATATCAACACATTTCTATATGTACTTAAATAAAACCGTGCTGTTATGCCATCAAGAAAGATTCCAATCCAAGCAACATTTTTCAATACGTATTATTGTCAAGTTTTCTATGTGTCTCCTTGAGAGTTTATAAAGTGCTTAAAAAAATTTAGAAACCAGAAAATTATATATCTCTCAGGATGGTTAATTACATTTCTACGATTTCTTGTACGTGCTATTATACGAAAGGTTCCTTTCAAATTTGGTAGGTAGGTATTTCAGTTTTTTGAAACTATCGATGACTTCCGTAAAATTTGAATTGTTCATCTTTGACTGGACAGGTGCAATGAAATATGTCTATGATTTTAGCATGAGTCGTTGCTACCGTCATATACATATGTATGCGTATTTGCATCTTTACAAATGCCAGGAGGCTTATGTACAAAAGTATATCCATATTTAAGGACTAAAGAGCCCAGCAGAAGAGTAAGTTATGGGAAGTATTTAAGGCGGATAACACATCTACTATATATCTATAGAAATTTATGCATAAAGTGTAAATCGTATCTGGTGCAATAGGTACTTATACCAATGCCCTCCTGCCTGCATCTAGGATGCATTTGAAGATTGTGCAACTCATTGCAAGAAGAAATAAATGTAAGACATCGGGTTTAAATACATAGATGTCTCACAACGAATATTTTTATTGCACAAATTGAGCGCAAATACCCACTATACCCACTACAACAGTAATTTTATTTTGCGATATGACATATGTAAGAGAAATGGAGAATTGATGAAATTACTTGCCTGCATAAGTGAAATGCTTGCAAGGTTTTTTAATTGTTTTTTTTTTACGAAGTAGACAGTAGACTAGAAATGAGCTGAATAGATCTTTATATATTGGGATGGACTATATGTATATGATGAACTACATACAACTCTCAGCTGTTTCCTGTAAGGATAGAAGTTTGACTAATATTAGTATGTTCATCAACCAGGACGAAACAGTTGTTCTTTATTCGGTTCACAAATAACATAAGACTCAGATGATAAAGGCTCTGTGTCTATTTAGCAATGCTAACGAGAATTTTATTTATTTATTTATTTTTTTGTAATGTATCCAAAGCTTAGGGGATATCCTATGATGCTGGAAACAGAATAGTAAGCCGTTCTACATACGTACTATTCTGCTCAGCGAAATTTCACTGTACGGCCGTATTTGACTTCAAGAGAGTGGAGAGTTACAGCTCGTAGGGAGAATCCTACAAGGAGATTTCGTCAGAGCAATATCAACAAAATTAGATGACAATTAATCCTAAGCACTTCCAGCTTGCGTCAATGCCTTTTTCTCCATTAAATTGATATTTTTTCCAATTTCAATTTGATTTTATTCCAGACTAAATTGATCTTCTCTCAAATAGCTTTTTTTGTTTCTAAAGCAAATTAATCTATTACAAAGCGCCTGCATAAATGAGCAAAGCTAATTTCGAGGGTCTCTAGAATTAGATTTGCAACGAATAATTGTAGGACAGAATGTACGTTCCACGCACGATTCAGTGTGGTTCTTATAACTTCATGCACTTATTTCCTACATCGATTCCTGCGAGATATTTCAATCGAGGTGTGTGAGTTAATTATCGACTTTAAAGCGCGCACCTTGTAGATAGGCTTTTAAATTCTTTCTTTGTCATTGGAAGATGTTTGACAATATTGAAGAAACTATAGTGAATTTAAAATAAATTGCAAATATCAAATAAATATTTTGATTTTTATATTTACACATGGAAAACATAATTTGGAATGGCAAAAAATCGATTTGTTTTGGGAGAAGAGAAAATTTATGTTAGGAAATTGATTAATTTAATTTGGAGAAAATCGTTATCATTATAGAAAAAAGATCAACTGAATGGGAAAGGGAAAAAGTATCAAGTTAATCTGGATATGCTAATTATTACCACCTGCATATCGAGTATTACACCGCGGTGATGAGAGAGAGAGAGAGAGAGAGTTATTTGGACGTTTTAAGTAGGTTCGGTGTGAACCCTTAACCAATAATGGACGACAGTGAGATTTGAACGCAGATCAATAGAGACACAATTACACTGGTACTTCACATGTCTTGGAAGCTTTAAATATCGCTCCGAAAAATTGTTACGCACTTAAGACTGAGCTTTCAAAAATAAAATATTTTTTAGAAGCATCTTGTCAGATACGGAACCAAAATATAACACGCACCCTAAGTCAGAGAAAACCATATACCCTATTCACTAGGTTACCTTAAGTCTCTTTAAGTCCTTATTTTAAGACTTTCTAAATTGCTGTATTATTTATGAGCAACAAATTTAGCTTTAAAGGAGCTTAGAATTTGTTAGGGCATTTCAAAGAATCCAGAGAGAGTAACGCTCCGGTACGGAGCATTTACTTCAAATCAGATGGAATTTGGCTCAAGAAGGAGCTAATCAACAAAAGGTGTTTAAAATGTAACTCTCCAGAAGGAGCGTTTTTTTTTCAGAGCAACACAAGTCCGAGTAGGAGCGATATTTCAAGCCCTAGAGTTTACTGACATTCGTCTTGTTATCAGTAGTACTAAAGAATGTAGAAATTTAATAGTCGATATCATCATTAGGATGACATTTACTGTGGATATTATCCGAAATATCGTTTGTTCGTTTTTGTTTTTGTTCTAGACGTTAAGACGATAGAATATTTTTATTTTCTGTGATAAAAGTCAACTATCTACAGAGAAGAATATATTTTTCAGTCCACTTGCATGATAAGTAGCAAAACAAGATAAAAAAAAATGCTTCTATACGATTACTCTGAGCAGTTACAATAGATAGTTTATGATTTTTGGATTTGAGACTTTTCTTCAGTAATTAATTTTTTTTTTTGCATAATTTTGAAGCAAATTAAATCGAAAGGGCACGTCATTCATACTCGTGTATATTACTTATTCCAAGTCAGCTTTGTTGGCTTACTCTCTCTCAACATCAAGGTGTCATCCAGGCCTATATGAAAAACGCGGAAGGAGTCAGTTCTTTGTTTATTTACATTGGCCGTGAGCCTGTGTTTGAGCACGTTCTCAGCGACTGTGCTAAAAAATTTAGTCCCACTGCCAGAGGATGTTAGAAAGATGGTTCCCAAGAACTTTATAGGTTTTAAAAAAATACCTCAAGTTCGACTGGACTTCAGTCAATGAAATAACCACATGGATTTTAAAGGCAGACCATAACAGGCTCAGGCTAGAAGTGATCACCACCTACATAACTGCTGAAGACTATTATGATGAGATCCAGGAGAAATACGATCATTGGATCAATGCCTTACATAATCAAGGCCCTTCACGACATAAATTTGGCAATAGGGAATATATCCCAAGATATTGGATCAAACTTTATAATATTAGTCACTGCCCAGGATCACGCGCCACTTATAGGGGTAATGTCACAAAATTTCTCACAGGTAGCACTATAGCTAGATGTGAGGCGGTCTGTTTGCATCCTCCATTTTTTAATGAATAATTAAAATAATAAATGGGATGCAACTGTACTGAACAAAATTATTGTAAAATAACCTCCTTACTGAGATACCCCAACTATGCTCACCTTGCTGATGAAGAAAGGATGTACTCTCTGTATTTGACTTTTGCAACTTTTGAAAGAATTTCAATGAGTCACCTATGGCCAGATTTATAAATGTCTCATCCGCGGCAACATGCTCGCAGAATAATTAATTTTGTTTGTTTTATTCAAGAAAATTTCTTGTCTTTAAATTTAGAAAAAAATAGAGTCCTCCTCAAAAGTATCCTATTTCTAATGCTAGAGTTGAAATTAAATATCCTCCTCTATACCCCTGGAACGATCAAGTCCTGGCCTTTTGGTTGACTGACAGTAAGTAACATAGAAAATGGCGATTTTTCTCCATATTCTATATTTTTTGTTTTTGTTTTTTAAGGTCAACGCGGGAAATTAATGGGTTATTGAACAAATATGGTGCAAGCTTTTATCCTTATAACTACCGGGAAAGTAGAGAGAGAACTGGTAATTTAAAGATTCTTCCGTTGCAACATAAATTATTTCCAGAGAAAGGAACTGCATTTCTAGGAGAGCGATCTTTTGTAAGGTCAAGGATTTTTTGGTACTAATTAAGTGCGCTCGTGCAAGTATTTAATATTATCTTCAAGTAGACGCAGTAAGATATTGCAATTGTTGTTGGGTGTGGTTGAGGTAAAATTGTAATTGATATGTGCAAGGAGATATTTTTAGATTTAGTAGTAATAAATACAAAATAATAAAGTTTGTCTATCCACCAATTAGTGCAATGTTTTTTAAATATGTTTTTACATTTCTCAAGTATGTACCTACGTTTGTCAATGCAATTAGCAGTGAATAGTTTTAAAACAGTGGTGATTTTTATACTACTTATTTCGCTTAGGTTATGTTAACACGTAATGGTACTGTTATTGTAGAAAAGCTTTGTTACTATACTAGATGGCGTTACTGTGGGTTCCTCTAGTGTTTATTTATTTTTGAAATAATATTGTAATAGGAAAAGACGAAGCTCACGTTCACAATCGGCGGTAGGTACTAGATATATTATGCAAAATATGTTTTTGGAGAAAATTACTTAAGTTAAAAAAAAGTCGAATATTTTAGAAACTTTTATTTATACAATTTATTGTTCTCTATAGTAAATATATATAATTTTGCCGTAAATATTGCCACAGCTATTAGAAAAAAAAACATTCAAGAAGAATGGAAGTATAGATGAAATAAAATGTAAAAATTTAAAAGTCCAAGAAAATTTCATCCATTTGAAAATTAGCTCCTTACTGAGACTTACGAGATTTACATTGATGAATCTGGAACATGCGTAATCTTCAGGTTGTGGTAGATACTGTTTGTATTTTCCAATTATAGTTATGAAAAAGCTGGTGCTAAGTCCACTTGGAATGTTCAGTAATTAAATTTGAAACTCTTACAAAGGCTTCCATAAAGTTTTCTTAATAAATTATTCGGTGACTCTCTCCATTATGGTTTTCATAGCATACATTAGCTAGAAGCTGTTGTCATTTGGATGATGTTTTTTTCTAAACCTTTTTATAGAGCTTGGAGGTTTACGATTATCATTATTTTATACAAGTATAGGTATAAGGTACAAGCTCTGAAAAATCTCTAAAGGAGTCGTTTACTCAAAGTGTAGATATTTTTTTTCGATAGCTGATGCGCGTACTGTTTGCTGTGGCATTATTTTTGGGAAGAATACTTCGATTTTAGTTTATGTAAGAACTTAAAATTAGAATCAGAAACTAAATAAAAATATAAAAAAAATACTTTTCTTGTTTTACTTTTTCTTCATTGCAAAATGACTCTGATGTGTTCATAATTTTAACCAATTTTTTTTAACTGGATAATTTTTTCTGGAACTCAAATTTGTTTTAATCGCTGGATTCCCTTAGTTTCAGGGCATATTATGTTTCAAGACGTGTTTATTCTTAGAACATTCAAAATACGTTATACTTATATCATGTCTTCATGTATAATTATGTTTACAAGTTAACAACGTAGCAGACCTATCCAACCTTTATGTTACTCATATATATGTATATACGAGATACGTTTTCAACCAATAACAGTACCATTACGTGTCAACCAACCACAATATCAGAGCGAGTTGGAAAACTAATGATCGTTTTATCATTTCTTTTATATAAATTTTAATATTTTGGGGAAATTGCATATGTGCACAATAAAAATTATTTCTATTAAAATAAATTCGACAAGAAATTTTCCAGTATTATAAAATTATTATAAAAGCAATCAACTTGCGCTTACCTTAAAACCAAGTTAACTGGAGATTTCTTCAAGCGTGTGTCTCTTCATCTTTCAGGTTTTCCTTTGAGGTTTTCCATGCCTGAAATTCACAAAAATTAAGATAAAGAGGACACTAGTAAAGAAATGACATACGAAAAGTTAATTATTTCAATGAAAATAAAATCATTAATGTTATTAGGACTCAAATTATGCACGCCAATTTTCTTTTTGAGTCTCCTTAATTTTTTATGCCTAACCTATAAAGTTTTTTTTTTTTGGATCTATACTTTTAAAATTACAATTGTTTGTTGTTGCATAAGTAAAAATAAAAGTGAACCCACAAATGTATTGCGTACTAGAATTTTAATAATCTTAACCAATATTTGGACGCATTAGAAGATTTAAAGCTAGTTTTTTTTTTTTTACCAATAAGAACATTAATAATTTTTAAGACAGCTTGGGAAAATACTGGTAAAATTTATCAAAGGTTTCATATACGTCAGCATAAATTCATAAAAAAAAAGAGAGATTAAGTAGTAGCAAATTCTGAAAGCCGATATTGGTCAGGTCTACATTGACTGTACTAGATGGATGCAATCTTCTATTAAATCAACATGTCTAAATAAATAAAGCTCAACGGTGTGGGCATTTAAATAGATACACGCTTGCCTTTGAGAATACCAAGACGATCATTAATAAGAAGGTAAAATAATAACGGCCTCAAAATAGATCCTTGAGGCATGCTATGCTATTAATATTTAACCAACTGGATCAAGTGTTTCCAACATTAGATTTGCTGAGTATAGGTTCGCACAAGAAATTGCTGAATAAATTCAATGGGTGATTTGGAAAAAATTTAATTTTTTATTAACTTAGACAAAAAGTTATTTAGACCTAGTCAGAAGTGTTTGTAAAATCGGGCTGTATTTACTAGGACCGTTAACATGTCATTATCTGGAGCTTGATAAATATCTGTCATTTGGCAAGACTACAACAAGTGTGACCGCATCATGTTGTAGTATGTATGTAGTAAGGGATTGTTAGATACATAAGACAATTTATTTATATAAAATGCACGGAAAAGATGAACGCAAAACTGATCAGGTTATTATCAAAAGTACAAAATTTTTAAAATCCTACGAATTAGTCTATGACGTATAAATGCTGCATTAAATATCTCCGCCTTTATATTTTATTTAAAAAAATATTTTTCATATTTCCTAGTTTAAATGGCTATGAACTAGGAATAAATTGAAAAATCTAATAACGCTTTGAGATGGTAAATTCTTTTCCCAATAAGCCACATTGCTTTTTTATTATCTTCTTCTTAAACCGAAGAATTACTCCCGCAAATTTCAAACTTAATTATATTTCATTCTCGTATTCTCGTTTAAATTTCGATTATTTTGGAGCTCATCATTTCTCTCAAAATGTTACTTGAGACATGGCTGCTGAATAAATTCAGATGGAAAAGGAAGAAACAAAAACTTTTTCATATATGCGCACGTACCTACTAATACGTAAAATGTTGCTGACTTAGCCGATCCTTTTAAAAATAAATTTCGGGATTGTATATTAAGAAATGAGACATTTTACGTAGCCAGGTGTCAATTTTGTCCCGGATAAATCTTTAGTCCATATTAAGGAAAATAAATAGCTTCTGGAAGAAAAACGGGTCAGTCACATTTCCAATTTGTACCTAACTAATGCATCTGTGGAGGTACACATAAGCTCAAATTCATCTCATCTATTTAATATTACCTATTCTTTTTTTTGGAATTAATTTTCAAAGGCTTCGATGCAATAATAATACAAAAAAAAGCATGAATACAACTTGATTCTTGGAAAATTCAATTACCCATTTGCCGCACGATACTAGGTAAAAAATGCTTTTCATCTGAAATATTTTCTGATTTTAATACTCCTAGAGCCATCTACTGACAGAAATGGCACAACTCAGAGAATGCATGCTATGAGTTCAATATTCGTGTTTGTGTGTAACACTAAATTCATAAATCTGGCTATAGATAAGAGCGGAAAAAAAATTACTGTACTTATTTTAAATGTAGTGATGTGATCTGAACTTGAGCTGGTATTGCATTTGCATTGTCCATTCAAACAAATTCAAATTAGCCCTGTTGCCTATTTTCATTATCAATTTTTACGATCTGCATTGTACAATTTGTATAGCTTGGTAAAATAGAGGGAATGGAGGAAATGGCTGTTCGTTGCATTCAATAAAAGTATTGGTAATTGACATTTTGCCTAACCCCCACCACTCATCGAACATTTTTATTTCTGTTTATAAATTTTCGTCAAATTTGCCTTGTTGCCTATTTTATCACAATTCTACAAGCTGTATTGCAGAATTTGTATGGTCAACTGATGCGCCTGGTAGAATAAAAAGCAAACCTGTCTAGGCAAGTTAAAATAAAGATTTTCTCTATTCCCCTGCTCATTTTAGGTTACAATTTTTTTTACATGCAAATGGCGGAACTCACTCTAATTTATTAATAGCTGGATGGACATCAACAAAATCGAAATTTAACTGTGAGCGAATATTTACTCACAGAATTATTATCCAAAAGTGTGCATGCATACACATTTTACTTTTAAACTGCATAACACTTTTTCTTTTAATATCTATCAAATTTAAGGGACACAACAGTGCTTTCAATTGTAGTGTCAATTCTACACTCTTAATCGATCTAACTAGACTAGTTAAGTCATAAATTCATGATTTTTTCTATTAAATATAGGAAGGAGTTTGTTTAAGTTTGTTTGCTAAGAACTAAGGGAATCAAAAAAAAAAAAGAAAAAAAAAGAACAGAGGTAGTATGAAGAGAAATGCATAAAAATCATTGTTGAGATCTTATTAGAGTTCAGAAGTTTTCTTTAAGGTACACAAATGACATGCTGTTCTAATTTGAAATTTTTGAGAGAAAACAGAACCCTGGCGCAAGATCTTCCATAAGGGGAGTTCCAGCAGTAACGCGCCACTATTAAACGAGCAGAAAAAAAACTTTTGATCCATACTAAATGAGGAGGATAGGAGAGGGGGGGCAAGTACTTTGATTTTGATAAAAAGGGTAATAGGCCAAATTCTATCAAAGGTTTTTTTGATATCTTGAAACATCTTCATTTTCTCTGATAGTCAGGTCGGAATTGCAAAGAATCTGTGGTGTATAGCAAGGAAATCATCGAGAACTGAATGAGCTGCACAGAAGCAATTACTTACTTTTTACTCAGTCTAACTTGAATATCGCGAAACGAAGGATTAAAAGGATCACTAAAAAAAATCACCGAAAATCATATAGAATGGGCAGAATCGATGTATAGACTTTTGTGAATATGTGTGTAGCTGATTCGTGCCTATTAAGGACTCAGTCAAGTCATTGCTTCGTTTAAAACTATACAAAAGAATATTTTGACGTGCAATAGAAGGATTTCTAGAGTGGATAGTCAACTAAGAAACCATATTTCAAATATTAAGCCCGCTACCGGAGGATTTTATTTGATCTAGATTCGGTTGAATCGAATTTTGTCAAGAAGACATTTTTTACCGTTAAATATATAATTAAACCGAAGATTTGTCAAATTTAATAAAAAGTATAATTGACGGTTATTTTTGATTGATGCTGAATTTTACTTGTAAAATGTGCTCCATGAAAACATTCGATTCTATCGAAGTCTTGATCGACTCGAATTCCCCGGTAGGGGGCTGATTAACTTGAGATACTTACATACAACCCACATGCCTTATGTAAGTCCCGGCAATCATTATGCCTTGGGGGGGGGGGCGGACTAATTTTGGAAATTTTCTTAAAGGGATGGCATAATACTTTACTTTCTCTTACATCAATCTGAATCATCTTATAAAACAGAGAAGATGTGAGATGTGTACCTACCTATGTAAGATGAAAGTTAGCAAATGAGTTCTTAATGATTTCCGGCTACAAAATTAGTAATTTAGGTGCACTGAGACTACGACTTCCACCTGTCGTTTTCATTATAGGGGACTGCAGTAATTTGCTTCCCCTTCTACAAGTAGTATCCGCATAAAAATATACCTCATTTCATCTGAATGTATACTGTGAGAAGCACTTAACTAAATTTTCACAGATTGCATATGCGTATTTAGTCGGTAAAAATAATCCTGACTGCAGATTTTTATGATTGTTAAATGAACTTTTTATACACACATGCATACTCATTCTCGACAGCGATTTTGTTAATGCGTTATCCAGAAATTAAGAGAGAGGAAATGAAAATTCTTTAGGTAAAATTTATATCCTCCACAGACGACCATGTGGATGATGATGATGATGATGATGTGAGGAGAGAAAAAAACAACATTTCTGAGAAGTTTTAATAGATTACAACAGCTTAATTCCGTCTAGCTCAGCCGGTTAAAGGTAAGAGTCTTAACATTATGGAAAATTCCTTTTTCACTACTCATTAAATAATTGCGATGAGTACATATCCTCCAGATTTGTTAGAAGACAGCCTGCCCCTTCTTCTACCCATTGTTAAATAATAGTTAAATATTTTGTTACCAGGGGATTATCATCGTTATTATCATCATCCATATGTGCGGATTGACTTGGAACCCATTAGTAGTTCTTAAGCTGGGTAAGCGTGGAATGAATTCCATAATGAGTCTTTTCTGAATATGTGCATTTCGTTACCGGGGTTTGTTGAGATATTGAAGGCACACATAATATTAGTTAATCGTAAGTGCACTTTTATATCTTTGGAGTCTTTTAGAGACAGTATTTTGTGAGCAAAGCAAAAGATCAAAGAAAGTTTTTTTTTTACATTAAATATTACATAAAAAATAAAAACCTCAAGCGTTTTTTCCACAAAAACAAAATCGATAAAGTTTTGTTTTGAATTGACACAAATAGGCGAGCACAGGTCCAAGTCGTCTGGTTAAATCATGTGGACGGACAGGCAAAGGGTAGATATCTACTTAAAATTAAAAAAAAAATTATTTTGTCAAGAGTGCTGTCAAATGAATTGGGAATAATATCTAAAATCTACACAGGTCAGACGGAATCATATGGAAAATAACGTGAAATTTGAAAATTTTGTATAAAACTCATTACAAAACGTTTAAAATATTTCATGTGAAAATATAGCGACAGTACCTATGTATTTGACAGTGTTTCAACTGTAATAAATTTAATTATTTTGTTTTAAAAGCAAACTTACACGTAAGGTACCTACTTCGTTTAAATTAATGAAAAGATTAAGGATGTTGGAATGGAAGATTTGATCCTAAACAAGCCTACTTAGTACAAATCTATTAAATTCAGTGACAAAACGATGGTGAATCATTGCAAGAAACAATTAATGAGAATTTAAAAAATTAGCCGGAAATATTAAGTAATTCATATGTAATAAATGTGTTATAGTTGAAGCAAAATATAATGGAAATATAAATATAAAACATAGAAACTTACGTATATTTTTTCTATATAAAGAGATCTAAGAAAACAGTGACGACCATCATAGTGCAGCAGACCGATGATTTTCCCAAATTAAGATTTGTATTTTCACTGATATGTGAGGAAATGTCTTAAGAGACGTTTTAATTTGTGGATTCGGTTAATACTTGTATACAGGCCAGTAAATAATGCAGAAATAACTAAGTATTTTTGTCACTTTTTTTTTTTAATTCACAGTAAATTCCGGAAATAATAACAGAAAAAAATTGGTGCACTTATTTAATCTTATTTCATAAGTTTTTATGTTTCGTTTTGGCACTTGTAATTAAAAACACACAACAAAGAGAGTAAAATCTACATTCACTAAATAATGAGCAGCGTAAGTTTTGTCCTTTAAACAATCTCATTACAAATTACTCGTCTATTATGTTTATTTTTATTAACATTTTATTCAAAGCAATAATTATGTACCGACCGACATACGTTCAGATTTTACCTCTACTAAAAATCCTCTATTGTCATAGAAAGACTGAAAAGTTCATTTCGATACATGTGGAGCCACCTACTGAATGAAAACTTAGACCGCTTTTTTTATAGGTAGTTCTGATTTCGAAATAAAAAAGAATAAATAAAAATTCTGATAATCTCGTCATTCTATCACAATTTCTGTCTGTATTTACACACAATCAAAATATTTTTCATATTTCTACACATGTAGTTCGTAATTTCCCGTTATACTCGCTCTCGACCAAATTACTCAGTACCGAAAATCGTAGGCAATCATGAATTTGTATGAAAGTGCAGAGAGAAATTTTTTGATCAGCAAACATTACTTTAAATGTGGTTGTGTTTAAGTACAATATCATAGAAAAAGCAAATTTAACGAAAGTTTTTTTCTCTGCTTTTTTCAATTCGTAAAAAAATCTAGCATGTATGGATATATGTATGTGTATTCAAAAATATGAGAATTTAATATGTGGGCGGCTTTGAATTTTGTTCTCAGTTCTCATTTTGAGTTTTAATACTTTTGCTCTCATCGTAGGGGTATAAATTTAACGAATGAGGAGAAAATAAATTTTATTAGAAAATTATTAAATGCGCGCCTAATAGTATTGGATAATTACAGTTTTAAGAATATGTGTACATTGGTATGGTAGCCATACAAAAATTTAGAATTGTCATTCTATATTTTCAAGAGTTAAGCGAAAACTAAGCTTAGTTTATATATTAGAACCTTTGCTATTTTTATTTATTTCGCATCATGACTTCCAGCCAGAATAATAACAGCTCAATAATAACCAAAGCTGAGAATGCAAATTCCATTCAGAAGTCAGCTAGCTAATTTCGATACTTGTGGCGTCATCTCTTGACAGAAAATTCAAGATGTTTTTTTAATATGCAGATCTACTCGTTAATTTGTAGGCATGTGCTGTATTAGAGCGAATAAAAATCGTATTATCGCATTGCAATTGGTTTTGTTTTTTGCCGACCAATTATTAATTTGAATGTTGTTGTTGAATATTAAAAATAAGCAAAACAGAAAAATGATGAAATCGGAGAATTAGAAATAATTTTCTTCACGCCACGCTCTGCATTCTTTTTCCTAGTGGTAAGGATTGAAGGGATTTTGAGGAATTTTTTTTGATTAAGGATAAAAATTCAAATTACATCATATGATGCAATTTATTGCCGTAGGATTAGCATTAAAAAAAATATTTTTTTTAAAGTTTATAATTTAAAAAAAAAAAAAAACTTGGAATGAAAGATGCTAAAAGTAGTAGGTATTAAGCCAAGCATAATTTCAGTGCTTATTCTTAATTTCCAATTCCTCTTTTCACTTTCACTTTTCACTCACAAAAGTAAGTCAATTACGTTGGCATGTGCCCTAACAATTGGACTGAACTTGTTCAATCAATTTGCATGGTTTTTTGTCCTGGATTTGCTCCTTTTATGAAATGCAGAAATCATTTTCTTAAAGGCTGGTAGCCAAGGCATATCCATATTTGTAGGGTTTTGTTAGGATATTAAGAAGAAACCATTCAAATCAGTCGAAACTGAAACATTGAAAAGACGACAACCAACAACATATGCGAAAATTGAGAGCAGAATTTTTCACGGTAAGGAAAGTATCTGACTACAGAGATAAAATGTAGATAAACTATTAGCTTGTTTTGCATTCTTACAATTTACCAGCTATTTTCTGGTATTTAATGGAACAACGTCTGAATTTTGTAAGCTATTCCTCTTAACCTATCAAATATTGTCGTCGAAAATATAACTTGGATGAACTCGTTCCTGTGCTTTCTTGGGTTGAATTGTTACACCGCGCGGTGAAGGTGGAACTTTAATTATTGGAGAAAAATTGATAAATGACAAATCTCAAGAGTACAAGTTCAAGTTCTTTCTACTTGATATTTGTGTAGGTATATTTTGCTACTATAGATTTTTTTTGAGTAAGTTTCGAATAAAATATTATAAAAAGGGAAGTTTAATGTCTGCAAACTTTCTGAGTATACCATAAACAACTTATGGCTACATTTGGGTGAAAATATTATTATGAATTTACATAAAATAGAGTAAGGAAACAGACCTATCTACTATTGCCACAAAAAAAATATGTATGTATGTAATAAAACATGCGTGTAGGTACATACCAGAAAAATTTTCATCATAGAACTGCATGCCTTTAAGAGAGGTCTGGATACCATTAAGAAAACTGGAACCGTCAGATCTGGATAAGTTGAATTTCATGAAAAGTACTGAAAAAAAGAAAATGTTAAAATTAAGCAATTCTCATTTTATTTTAACTTTCAAATCCTTACCTTTTCTCGATTTTGATTATTTTCCAGAAGCGTTTTTCCTGCAGATCTCCATTATGTTAATCACTATGTATCATCAAAGAGATTCAAATTGCTAGTTTTCTTGATAGCATAGAAAGGACATTCAAAAACCAATGTTAGATAGATATCCAGTGAATCGCTAATTAAGAAACTCGAAACGAACTCAGCTTTCTTTCGTATTAAATAATGTGCACTTCAGTTAGCTAACAAGACAAATAAAAAGAAAAAAGGAAAATATTAATAAAAAAAAAAGAATTTGAATAGATAACAGCAAAGAAAGATTTATACATAAATTACATGGAAATTGCAGTTGATTCCGATGGTCGAGCGTCTAATTAAAACGGCTAATGACTATAGAAAAATTGGTAAAGAAATTATTAAAGTTAAAAGTTATTTTTCTTCCATCTAGATTCTATCCATAATTTGAATCTATGTGTGTAGAAAAATACAAGGTCTGTTCCTTTATATACCTAGAAGCATTTATAAATCTTTATTTATGTAGTGGGGATATTATTGTCAATGAAGGATTTTTCAAGATTACTGAAAAAGCAAAATGAAAGCTATATTCGAAGTTATTAATCAATCTCAAAACATATGTGACTTTGAATTTTCAGAGTTACTCTAATATTCTTAATTTTCCTTGTGGAAAGGAAGTTAGGAAATCTTTTTAAATTTTCTACAAATGCATTATAATTCTTTACGTAAAGGAACAGACCCATTTTATAGTCTGACTTCTTCTCACTTACGGATCACATGGGTAGCAAATATATTGGAATAAATATTTATTGTATGCACGTTCTGTGTATTCTAGATGTTTCATTAATTGCAATATCACCGACAGAGGTTATGTATTGAATAAAAACACAACTCCATTCCATATAACATTACAGATTTTATTTTGTTTTTTTTTTTATATTCTTTCTATTTTTTTGTTATTTTTTCATGTTTTTTTTTTCTTTAATTTGCATTGTAAAAAAATTCTATACCAAAATCTTAAATTAAGAGAAAATCTCGCTTTTAAATTAAAACAATATTTTTTTAGATTTCTTGATAAGTAATTAATTTTACATAATATTTTCGTTAAAATTTAGAATCACAGTTAAAAATAAAAACATAAAAAATTGGAGTGTGTGTATGTGTTTGTGTATGCATTTTAGCGATTATATATATTTCTTTTCTATTATATATGAATGCATACATACATATTTGTGTGTGTAAATGTTTTGTTTAATAACAATAATATGATGATCGTCTTTTTGTTGCTTTTTAATTTTAGTTTTTCTTCTAAAAATCAAATCGACCGAAATATGGAAATGATTTTGGTAGAAACGTTTTATACCTCTACATACATACATATATATAATATGTATCTACATATGTATGTTTGTATCATAAAATTGGATTCTTCGAATAAATGTTATTATTTTCTTATTTAAAAACATTATTTTATCTGTTTTTTTTTTGATATATTTTAGTATGTAATGTGTATTTTATTTAAAAACTTAATCAAATCATGACTATTTTGTATGATCGTTAAACGTTTCCAACTATCATTCGGTGTAGGTATGTACTTACTCTGAAAACGTATGATGTACATACATATTATACATATTTCGAAGAACTGTTGTTGTTTTGTTTGTTTTGATAAAAAACGTATAAAATATTTCTATTGTTTTAGATACATATCGATGGCATATAGAACGAAAAATTTATATATACGAAAAAATAAAAAATTATGTTTTTGTTTTTACAAAAATATTGCAAACAATTATAATTACCTAGCGAAAATAAATAATTTCATTTGACGGCAGTGTAATTTATTTCAGTTTCGTGTTATTAAAATTAAATTTAAATTTAAAAAGATTTTAAAATAAAAATCGAGCATTTGGTATTTCGAAAATGAATATTATCTGACAAAGAGATAATAACAAACAAAAAGTGTCTTTTTCATGTGCAAATCGAAAATTCTACGTTTAGGTGTTAGTTAAAAAAAAAAAACAAAAAAAAAATTAAAAACTATAGAATAAACTAAAAAGGGAACAACTTAAATGTAAATAATACTATAAAATTGCGCTGCTGTAACAAAATGTGTGAACGCAAAAATGTACAATAAACAAAAAACAAACAAATTAAAAAATCTCAGACATACAGCATCTTTCATCCCTGAATTATATTATCTTTTATTCCTCTTAATGAAATATCATTTTTTTTTCTTTAAATATAATTATTATGTCAATAATATAATTATATTTTTATACTTTTAATTAAAAACTAGTCTTAGGTTTAGTTTCATAATTATTTAATCAATATACAATCATTTTTCTCATATAAAAAAAATTTCCATCCGGTCAGTGAAATGCTTTCAGAGTTGTTTTTTTGTTTTTGTTTTTTTTTTTTGGTTTTTATAGAAACTTGGAAAGAGATGAGACATTTTTCGAGGTTATAAAATTCGAGTTATTTTTATTTTCTACTATACTTTTATGTGATAAAATAATTAGTGTTAGAAAGAAAAATAAAAAAGGTGTGACTTGTATTTAATTGTTTTATTTTATTTCATGGATAAAATTTTTCCTAATAAAATTGGACAATTCGAAGAGGGATGATTTGGTTGGTGTTCTAATCTGCTGCTTTGTCAGTCTATTTATTGGTTATATTCCATGCAATTCTCCGACAAAGTAGAAAAGCAGAAAAAAAAATTGATTTAAAAAATTGAACTTATTTTCGTTTATTCAATTAACCATCTTCAATTTTTCTTCTTCTTCTATTATTTATTAGAATTGAAGAAATACTTTAATTGGTTCAATGAGCGACACGAATGGATTTAAATGTGAAACCCCCAAGGGAACAGCGATCAAAGACACGTTGGAATTGGTCCTGATTTTTTTCTTAGAAACGAAGAAATTAATACGTACATAACATCACGTGGAACATGCAAAACCTTATTAACAGCCGACTCTTTCCTATTTCTGTATATGTACAACTTGAAGAAATTGTAGGCTTAACACCTTGTTATTATTACTTCTATGAAAAACTCAAAGTCCATTAAATAAAAGTTGAATTTAGAAATAAATTATTTCAATCCTCCGCCTAAATATAATACAATTTTTCGATTTTTTCTCGTAAGCTATTATACGCATTTCGAAGAAGTTTTGTTATTTCTGGATCGAATTACAAGTTGAAAGAACTTTTCCTATTAAATTTTCAGATGACAGCAAGAATTTTTTGGATAACAAATAAGAAAATCGATGTTTTACCTACAAATATGTGTAAATGCATACATCCCCATATATAATACTTATAGGCATTCGAATTGTGTGCAAAACCTCTGACAGAACATGAAAAAAGGAGTTGACAACAAGGTTTGAAGTATTTTTTTTTTAATTATTTCATTTCGATAGAAATATGTCCTTAGTATTTTATCGATATTAGCACGCACGTGTCTATAAAAAAAAAATTCTTTAAGTAAAACAATCAAAATCGAAGTTGACGATATGTTAAGCAAAAACCAATTGTCCTTCTAAAGTATCTTGAAAATAATTGCCTACAGATATTTATGAAGGATATTTACTAACAATAACAACCTTTTCCTTATACTATACTTACATACAAGGATTACATGAGATATTGCCTGTTTGTGAGTTCGAAAAGGGCAACAATGTAATTATTTGTAACGGAAGGATGCTGTAAACGAAAATACATATGCCATCGTTTATCTAAGAGGAATTTTCTGAAGAGGATTTAAAATCAAGCTATGGTAAATGATGAACACGCAATTTTGGAAGAGAAAGTTTAACATACACTTGGAATTTATCATTAAATTTATTCAATTATATGTGATGGAGGGGTGGTGAGAGGGTAGGAAGATTTTTTATGGTTGATGATATCAGAGCAGGCTTTAGCAAAACATTGATTGGGCATATAAGAATCCCTGGTGTAATGTACACACCACCGATAACAGCATTGGATACACTGATGAACCTTACACTTTTGGATCTTTAAGCAGATCTTCTAGGGTAGAACATTGGCAAGGATATACTACGGTAGTAGTAGTAGATTTTCCATATGCCAGCGAGATTCTTATTATTTCAGCTACCTAATATAGTGATGGAGACGGCTAGCATATTACATAGAGGATCTTTCCGAGAAGTACTAGTCTGTTACATGAATGTGTCACTTGGACAAGGGTCGGCACTGATGCTTTTAGCAATCTAGTACCTTTGAGAATTGTAAGACAACCAACAACCAAATAAGGCAGCAATTAGGGCTCTTGCCTTTCCTACAGCGAATACATAACTAGTAACTACCAAATTGATTAGTCTTCGAATTTCAAAAAGTCTCAATTTAAAAATTATCCATATTTTTGGATATTTAAAGAACAAACAGAAGAAAAAAACTTTTACAAGTCACACAATAAGTACGCAATAAATATATATAAAAAAAAAATTGTCCTAATCTTCCTCGATAGAGCGTGTCTATCTTCTAGAGATATTAAATTTTTCATCTTTATCTTTGTAAGTATATACGTGTTATTTATGTATGTCGTTTATAGGCAGGTAGTGAAAAATTCAAACAAATTAAAAATACAAAACTTGTCTATGTACAAAATCTACATTAAAAATAAAAATATATAGAATAATCGTTCGAGAGTTGAGGAATTTCAATGAGAGTCGGCGAATTGCATTACACTACAAGATGGAAAACAATAGTTAAATTTTTTGTTTTGTTTTTTTTTCTTTTACGAATAATTGCATCTTCAATATCTTCTTCTTCTTCACCAATATCATAAAAATACTGTTTGTTGCATTCATGGATTTTCTTATTCTTCTTCTTCTTCACAATTTAGTTTTTTTTAAATTTTACTTAACTCTTAGTTACTTTTGTCTATATAAATTTTGTTAATTGTTTTCTTTTCTATTCTATTTACAATTACATACCAATTGCGCTAGGTTCACTAAAGTATGGCTTTAGGGAATTTGTCTTTCACATTTTTATAAGTATTTATTAAATTTTGTTTTTTAGCCTTTTTTTGTTTTCCTTTTTGCCAGAAAAAAAACTTAAATTGAAAAATTTGTTTCGAAAGGGCGCATCATGTCTTATATGTAGATTCTCGATTCGTTGAAAAAATTTTACAATAGAGAAAGGAAGGAGGACCCGGTGAGAGGTTATTTTTAACGACTCTTGGAAATTCAAGTGCTAAACACGTCCCTATATAACAGTTTTCACACTTTTGCTGTAGTTAGTGTTGTTGCTATCACAAAACTTATTTATAACTTAAGAGCAGAAAAGTGAGTTAAGAATTTTCACTTTAAGGACTGTGACTCTACTACTATATCCACTGCGTATGTGAATAGTATGTGAATAATATCTATATCTATGCAAGATAACAGTATGGTTGCATGCTTTGTACATATGTACATAGAATATTATGTATACACCATGTTTATGTAAGTCATCATACATATTGAAGCTATACATTTCACGCTTCATATTCTGACAATGATTAAAGCTCCTTTCATAGTTCTTTCGAGGCTGTTACACTTCAGCGCGTATAGTATTAATACAAATATGCAAACGTGTTTACTATGATTTACCAAGGACGTTCCACGTATTGGACATATGAACAGTGTAATATATTATAAGGAACCAACATTATACATAAGATTTGTACACAAATATGTATATATGTAATTCGATAATTAGTTTTGTAAAGGGTAGGCGGCGGGCGTCTCAATAGGAATTCTGCTATTCAGAAATATTCCCGAATGCGAATGATGTGGCATGGGTAATGTCGTCTAGCTTTTACCAATTAAATGTTTTAGAATGCTCCAATTAAATTAGCAAAGTCTTCAAACTTGTTTATTTTAAGTTTTAGTGTCCTTGAGAGAATATTACATAAGCGCATATGTGTATGACATGATCTGGAAATTTCATATGTCGTCATTGAAATTCTACCTACTATTTAACTACTTAAGTAGCGAAAGCTTGTCTAATTTAGTAATGACGGCCCATAAAATGACCCTTGCGGTACACCGCAAATAACATATTAGGTTTTAAATAATTTTTTTTAGATATTTCAATTTGCATGATTCTTTAAAATGAATAGGTAGATATCGAAAATCATATAATGAATCATAAAATGATTTTAGAGCTAGACATCGCAGTCGGAATTGTTACTAGGTATACCTTTCAAAATATCTAAGATTTGAAGAATATTTTTTTCCATTATAATAAAATAAAATGAAGAGCACAAACTCTATTCCCATTACATCAGATGTAATTTCTTCATCAAAAATTTACAGCAAAGTAATGAACATTTTTAAACTAATTTTCCATTTCGAAAATACACCCATTTTGAAAGTTTTAAAGTTACATTTTATCACGGAACTTATTAAATAGTCTAGAGACAAGAAGAAACCTACGTGAATGTTGGTTATTCATTGGTAGTAATTGAGTATTCTTGTGCAATTTTCATGCAGGATAAAGCTGTGAAGTAAGAATAAACATTTCAAGGAGTAAATTTTCTTCTGTACTATTTCGACGACAAAAAGGAACAAAACCAGGAGAAGATGACATCCTAATAGTCATCGTCGTCGTCGTCGTCATCATCGTCATCGTCAATTTCATTCTTTTACCATATGACAAGAATATGTTGAAATGTAGAAAGTTTTTGTAAGATATGTATAAGTATGCAAACATACATAGATATACGTCTCAAGAAAATGGAATGACAGTTTCATGACAACTTTGAAATATTCATTGCAAATGTTTGACAAGCAAATTTCTGTTGAATACTGTTACATTTGCATTATTTAAAGAGGTTGATTTTACGCAGAAACGTATGCTTAGGTGTGTAGGAGGAGGGAGGATTTATATAGTTATATTAGCGCTATCTTAATTATGCCTCTATACTTTTGGTGTTCTGACACATATGTACATACCCACAGAGGCAGTAGTAGACGTGCGTCTGGTTGAAATGAATTTGAAAAAAAAATTAATATGAATTAAAATCCCTTGAAATATGGATGCTTACTACTATACTCGACTAAATTCCATATGGGTAGTTATCGTTAAGAATTTGCCATTATGACTAAGTTAACTACAAATAGATAGTTATGAAACCGAGTTGGAGTAAGCTAACTATCTATAAGAAATAGAACATCAGTGTCCCCTACACCTTGAGCTTATTGGCTACGAATTCTGGTGCAATGAATTAAATTCAGTGAATGGGCATTATTTTTGATCATGAGTGTAGCTTTGTGACTGGGCTGGAGGTGGGAGCATTATTTATCAATTTACATCAAATGTAGCCGCTCTCAGAAGTATCAGAATTTTATGATCCAACCGAATAGATTTCTCCAATCATTAATTCAATGATTTGAATGTAGCCCCTTCTTCTTTATGGAATTGTCATAAAAAGTCACTCGAATGTATTTAAACAGAGAGTTTAAAGGATATTGATATATTAAAAAATCACTATTTATAAAAAGTTCTAACTAATAAAAATAAGGATACGCCAGTGAAACTACAACAATTTATCAAAACTTGTTAGATTAATATTTGAAAATCTATGATGCTTTAAAAGCTTCTCGATAATCTTTTAGTTGTGTTGGCGGGTACAAAACTCGGCTTTAATCATGTTGGATAAAGGAAGACAGAGGATTTTTACGAAAGTATGGCCCTTAGATTGGGGGGATGGCTTTTGATTAAGTGTAAGTTATCAAAATCCATTAAAATTGTTCCAACTGTCAAAAGTTATTATTCCAAAATTGTAAAATAGTCTCAAGAAGTGAAACTACGCATCTACAGTTCCGCTGGTAGTTCCTTGAAAGTAGCTTATTCTAATTCTCCATGTTTTAAGGATAAATATTAGCCAGCCCGAAAAAAGTGACTGTTTTTTTTTTAGATGCACTGAATCCTACTTTCTTTGCAATATTACCGTAAAACATTTAAGACATTCTACACCCTAACTCTTCTTTGGAAAATCGTAAATTTTGTTTATTTATGTATATATATAAAAGGGAAGTACCTACATACATAGGTGTATATGCATGTATGTATGTTTGGTATATACTAATAGGTAGTCAAATTTCCATTAGGTTTGTATGGAACTAAAAAAAAGAAATTAAATAAAAAAAACTTCTAAGTATCAATATCAATATCATTGCATACATGGTGTGCAAAATTTTATAATGTAAACGTTGTTTTGACGCACAACGAAAACTGTTATATGATTAAAATTTACAAAACTCTTCTTTTTAAAAAGGAATTATTTTTTTTTTTAACTTTAAGTTATATATAAATCTCATCTTTGTTTAAATAATAATAATAATTATACAAATATCTTACCATTCATGAATATTATACGATGGAACAGAAACAGTCTTGAGACACGTTAAAATTTAAATAATATTTTCACGTATTATTTGTATATATATATTTTGTTTTTTTTAATTCATAATTTATTTTGATTAATAATATTTAATTCATACTTTTTACCCAAAATTATTCATTTTCGAGGATTTCGCGAATGTTTTTTTTAGTCTTATTTTTTCCCTTCATGTTACTGTTATCTATAAATGCCCGGGTAACTAGAAAGTTTTATAGTGTGTGTGTGTGTGTCATTAATTAGGTTGTTGTTGTTACTGTTTGGTTGATTTCTGTTTTTTTTTTCTGTTACTTTTTTTTTTGGTAATTTTAAAACTATACAATTTGTTTGACTTTTATTCATTCGTGGATTCTAAGGTGACTATAAGTATTATAGTAATCATACATTTACATAGGTACTGACTTAATATCTTATAATAGTGTTGCTTTTTCTTTTTGTAATTTCCTTTTTACCTTGCCTTAAGTAAAATTAAAAACATTTTCCCTTAAATTTATTCATGTTTTTTTCCTCAATGTTTTTTTTTCCTTTGCCTTATAAAGTATAAAACTATTCCCAGTTCTAACGTTGTTTCATTTTTTATTAGAGTTATATCTCAAATAATAAATGTTTTTTTATCATCCTGTTTTTACTCTTCATATAATCAGTTTTTTTTTCACTTTATTTTCCTTAAATTTGTTTAATATTTCTAGACTTATTTCTTAATTTAATTGAATTTGTTTTCGGTTTTATTTTTGTTTTATCAAAATCGTTGATAAAAATTTTCTTTTGTTTGTTTAGTAATAATAAATAAAAAACGCACGAGATTCAAAAAAATTCACATACTTAATATGAAAGAGAGAGACCAATCTTAATGAAAAGATTTTACTTAAAATCAGGTGAACTTTGGTTGAGTAGCATACAATCTTAAATGTATGTGGCTAAAGTATAGATTTTAAATATAATATAGTAAAAATTTTTCTCCCGCTTTGGTTGATGTTCTTTTGTTTTTGTTGTTGTTCTTAATTAAAAATAAAAATGACACTAATATGACTTACAATTCATCCAGTTCTTGACCAATTTCTGGTCCATACATGTTGGCTAATTTATCGAAACGTGGTCCCCATGCTCCTAAATAGTCATACTCATGATTTTCATCATCAGTTCCTGAAAATAAATGAAGCAAAAAAAACAGAAAATTAAAAATTTGTATAAGTATTTTATGTAACTAAAGGTGGAAATAAAGTAAATAAATAATTAAAAAAAATATATATACATATAATTAATGAAGCAATAAGTGACGGTGTATCGCAAATCAAATAAATGCGCGTTAATAATTAATTTGGTGTGTTTTTTGTTTAAGAGATCGGACATCGGCAACATTTGGGTATTAAATGCAATGAGTTGAGTTGGACGCAAATTTGTTCTGTCCTAATCGAAGGTTTTGTAATGATCTAATCATGCATCGATTGATATTTTCGGTATTACCTCTGGAGCTCGCAAGAGTGTCAAAGGAGTACCTAAGTCAAATCAAGGGAACTGTCATCAGCCAAAACTATAGATGGGATTGCAAGTAATGAAATTTAACGGATTACTATTGATGATAATTAAGAAGAAAGACAGAGAAAGAGTAGAGCCCTGTGAGACACCGATATTAATATGGTGAAATTTGGATGTGACGCCATTGAATATAAACCTCATTAAGCGACCAGATGAGAAAAAACATCAATCTATAAGTTCTTTAAATGTGGTTAAAAATTTTAATAAACTCCTTCCCTTTTTGATGACATACATATTTCAAAGAAAATTCAATGTTGCGAAATGTACGAAAAAGAAATCATTCAGATGTTCATTTCAATCAGAAAAATATTCTCGTTTCTTATGATAATCGCATGTTGCACTAGAGCAAAGTTACTGTGTTATAACCATAGAAATTTCGGGCGCATTCATTAGATTTGGCTCTGAATATCTAGAGCTTCAAGGGTACCATCATCTGTCTAGAAGTATGCCGCTCATTTCACTTCTAAAAACTTCCTCTAAGTTGTTAATTGCATGTGTCAAATTAACTAGGGTCCGCGAGGAATGCTTTACACTTTGATATATGCAGGAATTTTAAAGAAATTTACCTGCAAGAAAGGACATATGATTCTTGTAAGAGACATCTTGTATAATATGCAAATAAATAAATAAATAAATATCTTGAAAAAAATTATCGGACTCAGTTCATGGTGCTTTTTTCAAAGCATTATTTACAAAATGTCAGCTTATTTCGATTAAAATCCCGTTTCATATCTCTAGTTTCCGGTTTTTGCTTTTCAACTTTAGCCTCAGGCATTTGCACAGGGAACTTTATTGATTTTCTGTTTTCTGATGATATGTCCTGGGGATAATAATAATTTCTTGGTTGTTTGCTGTCATGTAGCACTGATAAGACACCAACTGCTTTGAACTATCGCATCAAAACTAATAACAAACTGGCATTATTAAAGTCAAACAGTATTTGATGAGGGTATTTGTCGGAAGGGGAGGTGGGGAAGAAGGTTTCAACTTAATATCTTGAGATATTAAAGTGGTCCTCGTTAAGTCTCTTGATATAATATCCAGAGGCTTTAACAGACTCACTTTAATTTATCATGACGATTGGACTGAATTCTTGATAGACTTTGTAGCAATAATATTTGCTTCGATTTAAATGAAGCTGTTTAATTTAATCTCATCTAGTGATAATATTTAGATATAGCAATACGACAAAAGAGAGACACCTGTTAAGACATTTTGAAATGTTTTAAAAGGATATGAGTAGCTATGATTAGGTATACATAACATCCAACTAGTACAGTGTAAAATCAAATCTCAAAAAGGATTCTCGATATTTTATCAAAAGATAAGAAAAGCATCAAGGAATGTTCTTTGATGCAATTACACGGCTTTGGTACCTACTTACCCTGAAGGTATATAGAATAGAAATTTTCCTTGTGGCTAACCTTTGCACTGCAATTAATGTATGTTTATAGAAAACCTCATCAGCTTGCTGCTTTTCGTACAAAGGAATCTCTCGTTTATATATTTCAGTCTTTGAAAGGTAAAGGCAACATTCTTGGAAATTTGTTTTGTTCTATTTCTCTGACATGATATGTGTTTCAGATTCTTATATTTATTTAAGCTGCCAGTAAAATAGTTCAAAATCTGGAGTTTAATTGTTGAAAACTGAAACGACGTGAAAATTTCCTAGCCGAGAAAAGTTTTTATACATAGTATACATTTTAAAAGTATGCTAAAAAGTTAATAGACAATTTCTTAAAAAAAATCTCAATTAGCTTAGTTTGTTAATTAGTTTTAGTTTAGTGGGGTACCTCAACTTCTATTTTTCTAGCCTTATTATTTAATTTTTCAAACTAATGAGCACCTGTGCTGTGAATATTTTTATGCTATACACAGATGTCCAGCTTTACTTTAATGGACATTTTCATTTAATAAATGATTACATCGCGATAATAATTGCTCAGGATGTAAGAGTTAGAAAAAAAAGAAAAATATTGCGCAGTCTAAACCTATTTATCTACAAATATTCTGAAAAATAAAAAAAATTCAAATTAATTCATACCTGAAGCAAGTGAACTGAGCGATCCTGCCGTACTACCGCCACCTTCATAAGCGTAATTTCGAAGATCATCGAATGGTGGAGCATTTGGATCACTGTCTGCACGTTTTTTATGTTCTTCAATAAATATTCCAACATTTGGCTCTTGGCCGGGTCCCATTGTCATTACTGGATCTATGTAAAAAGAAACAAGAAAAAAACAAAAGATAAATTATTAAGTTCCACTACAGAAAATCAACAAAAGCGGCATAAATTAATTATCCGAAAAGTCAGCCACAAAAAATAAAATCCTTTGACGTTGTGGTATAAAGCATTAAGAAAAAATGGAAGACAGATTTTTTTAGGATGACTTTAAGGAGGAAAGAGAACGGTTAATTCATTTTTCCGGTTAACTTTTGATTTTAGAGGTAGAGGAAAAATATACAAGAAGTTGGGACTAGTATTTTTCATACATTAGCATTGTTTTTATTACAAAAGCCTCCAATATCCCCCAAGAAATAAGAAACACAACTCCTTTGGGGACAAAAAAAAAACTCAAATTTTAATGTCCATTGACGTTTTTCAACATTTGCTTTCTTGGACAAAATACAATAATTGATTCCATAAATCATCCTAAAGTCCTCCCATGGAGAATAGCAAGCTCTTCATAATATTCCTTTCAAATATTTTGTCAAGTTACTACGATAAATTCACAAGATTTCAACAAGTTATCTTTAAAGCACTCTTACTTCTAAAAATTCACACAAAATTTTCTATCTTATTCCCATCCTTAGCTAGGAGTTCAGCTGCATCGAATCCTAATAAATCGATAAAACTGAGTTAACCGAAATCGCACTCTTCAAACTTTTAAGAAAGCGTTCGAGTATTGAAAATGGGCAAACTTTCTAAATGCAGAGTTAAATCGTTTAGTTTAGATAAAAATAACTTTTCCGTTGTGAATTGAAACTTCGACAGAGACATTCTTCGGGAAAAGTTGAGTGGTTCTTCAGACTACTGTGCACTTCGGATACTCAAGGACTTCGATGCAACTTTTCATTATGCGATCAATAAGGAACACATTCCGAGACTCTCTTGTTTTTATTTTTACTTAGTATATGTATAGTGCTCAAAGGGTTGCAACTTGATTTGCTTTGTTAGAAGTGAGTTGGTAACGAAATGACATGTTTTCAGAAAGTGATGAAATAATACTTGACATTTTCCAGTTTATTTCTGTCAGAGGGAAAGAAAGAAGGATGATTACTACATAAAAGGGACTCTATATAGGATAAACTTACCAAGAAATTTAATTGGACAAAAATAATTATTAAGAATGCTTAAGGTACATGAAATCAGAACAATATTTAATTTCTTTTTATGATGAAACAAAAGCTGCAAGAAGTATCCATACGAAACAAAAGTCGCAATGAAGAATTAATTAATTAACCTAAGATAATTACGGCTCGAAATTAGCTCCAAAACGGACGATGTTTTTGTTGAAATGAAATCGGTGTGATATGCGGAATATAACTTCGGTTACTATTGGTTTTGGACTTTGTCTTTTGTTAGAACATGTTGACCCCTAACGTAGTTCACAGAACTACTTCTATATAGCTGTTTGGCAAAAGCACTTGACACTTATTCTACGAATGTCTCTAATGCACAAATCAAACCCCTTTTCTCCAATCTAGGATAAGTCATTTAAACTAAACTAAACTAAAGAATTAACGAACTTATTGAATTCACAAACAGTTGCGAGGTGTTTCACCTTCTCCTCCCGAAACCAGGGAATCATCCATCAATAGATGGCTCCAGACAAGTATCACAACGGACACCTGAGACTGGCAAAACTATGACCTGCTACCGCCACTCTAAGCCAAACATAGGGCGACTTAGATAAACTCTTAAGTAGCTTTAGTAGAAACTTACGAGAAAGTTATTTCTTCCAATACATAAATCACCTACAAAATATTATGAGAATTAGCAAAGTTCATCAATTCTGGGGGCTGGTTGTAGATTACCTGCGACAATCCCAACAATCTTTGTGGTAGATCCCAAGGTCGCGATATAACAACATAAATTCTAAGGTATAAGTGTGATTGACAGAGAACAATAGTCGCAACTAACTTAATCTAAAAGTTGACATTTTGCTACAGCTGCTACTACAAATTCAAAAAGAACCTTAGTAAAAAGATTTACTCTTGTTAATTTTCACACTTGAACTTTATTCAGCTTATTAAATCGATGCATGGCTATTTCACCTTAATTACATTTAGGTGGTGAATATAATAGATTCGGTAAATTCCGACCTGTATATGAGAAATTATAGTCTATGGACGAATTGATACTTAACTGAAAAATGCCAATTAACGTATAATTAAGTATCAAAACCATTGAATAAATTGAAAATCTTATAAAGCCAAAAGAAACATAGCCACCGTAAAATTGAATGAAGAATTTAAAGTAGACCTATACTATACGCAAATATCTCCCAGCTTTGAAAATAAATTGAACTTATAATTAAGATATAAAACAGCAACGACGCGGGGTGGCAATGGCAACCCACACAACAATAGAACTTCTCTGGATGGCCCTTGACCAATTTACGTAATTTTATTTAGTTTCCGTTGATGGCTTATTTTATATTTTCTACAGATTTAAGTCTCGTTACATAGCTAACAAATTGATGAAAACATGAAATGAAATTGCGGTGTGAGTGGAATATTGATTACAGTTTCATGTCTACCAATGAATTTCTCTTCAACTTCTCTCAAATATCCAATTTACAAAAACAAAAAAAAAAACATAAGACTGGAGAAGGTGCCTGGGCAGAAATAATTCTTAATTACAACTTCATCCTCATTTTACACTTTCAACAACAAGCCAAGGCAATCTCTTCACCATGCTGGAAAAGCTTTTGTTGGTTTGAGGGCTGGACGAGAAAATTTCACTTTTCCTAATTTCCCTGGAGTAGACTGAAAAATCAGGAACAGGTATACATACATACATCATCATCACAAATTGTACAAGTTTTCTAAAAGGCGAAAAAAAGAATAGCTCAGTTTGTGGATAGTACTACCTAAGAATTTTTAGAAAATTTTTGCAGAGTCTTCTCCACTCGCAATATTTTTACCGAAATTCAAGCTAAGAGATCAAACCGAAAACAGGACGAGAGTTGTTTACGATATTCTACTTTCCTTTTTTGCTATTTTTTTTTGTTTTTTTTTTTTAATATTTTCTGTAATAAGGTAGCGGAAAATTTTAATTTACTTACACATAATTGGCATTTTACACGGTGCTAATTCTGGCATAGGTCCTCCAATCGGAATTTGTAATGGTGTGATATCGAATGCTGTCATATCATCCTCACCACCACCTTCATCGTCGTAGTTAATGATATTTTCTCGGACATCATCATCTGGTCCAGGGTACTTAATGTGAGCTTCCCGGCGGCGATTATACACAACAAACACCAGAACGAGTACTGTGACAGAAGAAATGAAATTTGAATAAAATCACATTAGTAAAATTCATGTAAAATGTATTTAAAGTTAATATTATAAAATGACCGTACACAGATTAAAAAAAAAAAACAGGGACACATTACGAGCAAACAAGGACACATTACTGAGTTACAATAATAATAATAATAATAATAAAAACACACACACACATTCTAGGATTGAACGTAGTACTTACCCAGTTATCCTTGTATTTATGTTATACACAGGTTCATTGCGCTCTATTTACTCTGAGTTATTTTATTTTTTTTACTTTTTGTATTTTGCTCATTTTAAAATAAAATCATTTACATTTATACTCAGCAGCAAATGGTGGTAGAATGAAACCCCTACGGTATGCTTTTAGTGAAATAAAAATGCGATTTCTGTGAATAAAATTGTCCAGCTCCATTGTCCCCGGCTGTGCAAACTATGGAGTGTGTTGCATTTTTATTGAATTCACCCAGAGAAAAGTAGATTAAGGGAGAAAAATCAATAGAAAGTGCACTTACAAAGCAAAAAAAAAAAAATCATTGTTTACCGGCTTTCGTAAAGCATTGTGGATGATACCAACCAGTAGTAGCATTTCCCCCTCCATTGATTGGATTACAATTACACTTTGACCACAGGGCAACAGAGTCGCTTGCAAAGAGTTGCTATAGTCATTTAAAAATAAAAAAGGAAAAACTGAAACAAATGGCACCGCAACAGGAAACTTGAATTTTCAAATTTCAATTTTTTTTTTTTACTACAAAAAAATTTTTACCAGAGGAAAACTCTAGAAAGATATATAGTATGGAGGAAAACTGCAATAATTGCCATAAATTTACTTTTAATTTCCGTTTTTCTAAGTAGTATTCTTACTCTGTTAAGCAATCTTTAGAGAGGTTTATTGATAACTTTTGTGAGAGGGTTGATTGCCTTTTTATTGTAAATCTTTCTATTTAGTTTTGTTTTTTTTTTGTAACAAAAAAAATACCTTTAAGATACTGGATTGCCCGGACGATGGTGTATTAGTAACGCGTACAACTAGGTTCTGAACAATCCTTCTAATTGATGATAACTGTCATAGACGAGACTATGCTATTATGTGAATGAAACTCACAATGATGAGTGAAATTTCAAATCATGAAAAAGTGTACACCAATGTAGTACATCTATTAGATCAAAACCAATTCCATCCAGTAGACTAATAAATAATGTAAACTGGGTGGACTAAATGATTAGACTCTTCTATTAATTTGGAGGTTTGTTATGAAATGATACCCCACAAAAGAATATTTTTCTCAAAACATCTCCTTGCAGATAGATAGATAAATTAATTTTGAATTCAATCCACCTAAAATTCCATCCTATCATCCTTATGCAAGACTTGCAATATTTGCTCTCCTTTCCGGAATTTTATGTCGTTACTATTTAAGTAATTTAGTTTTACAACTGTTTCCTGCATTTAATGAAAAATCGTATCACATTCCATGATTTCAATTGAAATGACAATTTCAATGTCGACCTCAATAAGTTGTTCAGGAAATTTTATTACTTTCCGGAAGAACTTACATATTACAAGAACTAAGGGTAGATATATATCGAAGGAGCTTGTTAAATTTAAGCTTGTTTCCATGGTTTTCCAATCATTTTATTACACATTGCTCACAACATTCGTTGAACGATTTTGGTAATAAAGAAGAATTTCCGAATTTAGTAGTTAGAAAAAAAAAATAATAAAAATACAAACCAAAGAAACACAAGTAAATCTAGTCCTGAGATATTTTCATTTTATTTCAACGTTAAAACAAGCACGAACACTTTACCGATAATAAGACATTGGGATAATCCAACTGACCCGAAACAGTGCAACTGACACGGATAAGAACCAAAGAAAAACAACAACAACTACAGAATTGAAATTGAAACAGTAAAAGAGAAAATCTCTCCTTTTTTATGTCGAATTCAACATTTGTTGAAAAGAGAAATTGTGGAATTCGTGTATAGGTCAGCTCATGACTGTATAGTTTAGTGCAGAGGTTATTTGTCACGTAAAAACGATTCTCTTGTGTTCTATATATACTCAGCGGAAAGAACTTGAGCTATCAGAACTGGTCTTAATGAAACGAATATTTCGTCCTCTAGTGTCCTGGAGACATTGAATGACAGAAATTCCAGCATTCTCTAGACACTAGCAGAGCAGAGGCTATTCTGTATATAGCGCCATATAGTATAGTGAAGTATTAGTATGCACACTGGTGCAGAGAAGCAAGCCAGATTTAATTGGAATATAAGATCTTCACCATGAAAATCCTTCGAATGGAATTCCGTTTTTATTAAATGCTGACAGGAATTATTTTCATGCTGTAAGTTATTGAAATGGCGAGAAGTCGTGGAATCAGAAATAGAGAAAAAAAATGTTTTTTTTTTGATCTCACAAGAAAAGGACGTTTAACATGAGTGCGCTATCATTTGATGGAATCCTCGAGGTATTATTCTAGTTTTTTTTTTCTTCATTCATACACTCTATACTCACTGGTAATATCTATCCATGATAGTAGTATAGTTATACAAGTTATTTCCAGAGGGAATACATTTTTGAAGCTATTGACGATGGTTTTATTAAAAATTCTGTAAACGTATGTTTTTCAAGATTGATTTAACGGATATGAGAAAATAATTGGCATTTTGATTTACAGACTGACTAATATTAAAAATTGATTGAAAAGTTATGGAAACATTATCAGAATGATAATGTCTCTTTTTTGTTTTTTTTTAGATATTTGACGTAAAAAGGAGGTTTTTATAAATTGTTTCCTGTTTAGGTACGCGTTAAAGGAAAAAATCAAAAATTTAAATATACATTCTTGCCAATCCCCCACATACACTGGTCCTTGTCTGCCTATTGATAACAGCATATATTAATTGACAAATGAAAGACAGCTCTTTTAACATTATGTGATAAGCATAAATTAGAGTCCCATTGTTCCTTTTCCATCCCTTTAATGATTTTTGATAAATTTCACTTCTCCACTGTTGAAGACTGATGTTTTAGATAACAAAATAAAAAAGAAATACAAAAATTTCAAAATTCAGTTATTATTATTTTTCCAATATTACTCCCTATATATTCACCTGTCAAATTAAGATTACCTGACTTTGCAAAACTGTATATGCTTTATAAAAATATGTTTTTTGTTTTACACATATACACACATATTTACAGTATTTAATTTATATATTAGAATGACCCAGCTGAAACTTAAACAAATATAAGTAGGAAAATGTAAATTTTTAGCATAAACTCTTTATGTAATGAGTACATGCATACCTAATATTATAAATCAAAACATATATATATACATTATAGGTACATAACTCTCTGTGTTTTCTAAATCAAAAGAAAAACTCTGTGCCTCAGGCTAACATCGTGTGTTGTGTTAAGTATGTGTAGGTGGAGGAGATATTCTGGAAAAAGTTTTGAAAATTTTTTCTTGTTATAATATGTCTTTTTGCACTGTTCATAATTTATGTTACTGATTCGTTTTTTATTGTATAATTAATGTAATAATGCTGCTGCTCGTGAGTATACATATATACTTATACATATTCTTGATTTGAGCCTTTTAATGATTTATTTTCAAGCGAATTTATCAATGCAGTTGCAGTCATGATAGCAATTAATATTATTGATGATTTATGTAATTAATTAAGATTTTTATGTGATTTATGAAAATAGGTATTCACTAATTATGGTCGAGTAAACGACGTCGATATGCTTTTTTTTAAAAAAAATTCACACGATTTATCTGACTTTACTTTTTTGCATTATTTTAACTCCATTCGTATTTTTGCAATTGACGTATGGCAGGCAACTAATTTTTATATGAAAAGTTTGGCAAGGTCCAACAGTTTTTCCAGGAGGTAAATGAGTTAATTTATAGTAGTTTTTTAGGAGAAACTTAAATATTAGTAGGCATCAATTAAGGAAAATCATATAGCACAGAGCAAGAGAGAAATTTTGTCATAAAAAATTGCAATAGCCGACTATGTCAGGGCATGATGTTGATCTAATTGTTAAAATAAATGACCCAAATCAATGTAAGAATATGAAAACAAACACAATGTGCCAGTCATAAGAATAGTTCATCCAACCGCAACAGCTGTGACAATTTAACCAAAGATGCTTGGAATAATATTCAAATTTGAAATTTATTGCATTAATAGGCCTAAGAGGATGTGTATGTGGACATTATAAGAAATAACGGATATTCTATAGCTTTGTTTTTTTTTAAATAATTAGTTAGTTGACACCTTCCTTCAATCTATAACCAATTATCCAATTAGCTTTTATTTATGGATTAATATTGACGTATTAAATGAAATAATATTATCTTTCAGATGAATTCTGCAATTGTATGTTTATCTTTTTTTTTAAGTAACTGTTAAGACCCCATATAACCTAATTATATGACCATCACTATATAAATTAAGTTAGTCTAGGAATGTTTTTTTGTTCCTTTCATGATTCCGTTAATTAAGGTTATAAGAAGCATAATTTAAAAATGTTTATCTCGATTTTAGGTTAATAATTCTTTGTAATATTTTATTTTATTTGGAAAACCTGTGTTAACAGTGTTAAAATTTAAAATATCCATTAAGACCTAAAATTTTATACTTACACAGACACAGAGAAGAAGGAAACATTTATATAAAAATAATGCTGTTTGTTAAGTTGTTGTAGAATTGTTTAAAAAATTGTGTCTGTAAAAACATAAGAAATAGTTTCTAATAAATAAAAATTGATTTGTGTTTAAAATATATTTTTTTTTGTCACCAAATTCAATTTAAAATTCATTTGTATGTAGACAGATGTATTCATGCTTAAAGAGTTTATGATCAGTAAAGAATATATGTATGAAGTAATCTATATATATGTATATATGTGCATATGTACACATATAATATATTCTGATAAAATTATTTATTGAAATAATTAATACAGAAAATAAATAGGTATATAATAAATAGCTCGTTAAATTTATGTGTCCCCGATAAAAAATATATTTGAAAAAGTTTCATTAAAAGCAAAGTTTAAATATATGTAAACAGTAAAAAAAATGTATACTTGCCTTAAACCAAACTCTCATAGAATATTTATTAGGATGACAGGGAAGGGGTTGGGGGGAGAAAAAAAATCGCAAATAAAATTATAGTAGGTTACTTACGAATCAATGTGCTAGTGCACAGTACGAGAGCAATAATGAAATCTCTTGAGGGCGTCAAAACTCCGGAAGCCAATAATTCCAGTTCACAGTTGATGCCAGTGAATCCCATCGGGCAGACACATTGATACTTTATCGGTGGGTTATAGTCTCGGCAGCGACCACCATTTTGACATGGGAACAAGAGACACTCATTGTCATTGACACATTGAGTACCGGATATCTTGTAACCAGCAGGACATCTACAGAGTAGCAAGAACAAAAGGAGGCGATATTGAAGGGTTACAGGATTGAATCAAAATAAAAACAAACGAAAAAAAAAATGTAAAAAAAATGAGAAAAGGAAAAATAAAGTGAAACTGTTTAAACAGAAAATATTGGATTTACGAACGACCGAAATGAACTTAAGGATTTTTTGGTTATAAATTTCTTCTGGATGAATGATGGTGCAAATATGCCGGTTCCCCTCTCTCAACACGTCCTCCTTACTCTTACATTACCTTCGAAGGCATTCATATATACATACATATATGTTTATATACTTTATGTATATAAGTAGATAATATAGGCACTGAGTTTTCTTCTATTATTAGTTAAATTAATCCTAATTACTAAATGTATACTTATAAAGAGTACATACAGACATACATACAAACATACTTAGCTTTGTATAATACTTAGATACAAAAAAAAAAGGGAAAAAAATACTTGTTTATCCCATGCAAAAAATATACGCAAAAATTAATGCATTTTGTTATTACTCTATTGTTAGTATACATAAAAGGTCTAGCAAATTTTACGGTTAAAATCGACAGGATTAAGAGTACTCACTCAGAATGATTAGTAGGCACACAAGGATGGCAGCTAAGGCGCCCATGCTTAGTTTTAAGGTTTGGCCCTCCTGGATAAGTTCGCAATTTTCACCCCAAAATCCGTCGGGACAGATGCACCGATAACGCAATCTAGGTTCCAGATTAATGCAAGTAGCACCATTTAGGCAAGGCAAATCGAGACACTCATTCCTGTCCATGCAGCCCTTTCCATCCGGTGACATTATCCTTCCTTCACCACAACTGCGGAGGGTAGGGATAGAATAGATAGGGAAAAGCATGCATTTCAAATTAGTTTTGATATAAAACATACGCCCGTGTACACACACACTCTCACATAAAAATGCATTTTGCATTTTATGTTATAACATTTGATAGATAACCAAAGAAAAAAAAAAGGTATACAGAGTCCTATAAAAAATGTTTTTCTGTTTTTTTTTCTCGTGTATGACAAGGGAATTATGTGTTTTGTTCGTTTTTGTTGTTATTTATTTTTTCATCTATTTGTTGATGAATTTATTCACATAACGGAGTATATCCTGCAGAATATGTGATTTTTTTTTCGTTATACTTTTCTTTATCACTGAATGTCCTTTTTTGGCATTTCTATTCGTGCACTCCTGTCTTTTGGGGAGAACAGTTTTTTTTCTTACTCCCGTATCTGTGTCGTCATGACATCATGATAAATAAAATACGGGCATCTGATGAATGCTGGATTTCAGGATTTCACTATATGAATCTTCTTCAGACTAACTCGTTGGCTATAATTTCGACTAGTGTCATAGAGCTGTGAAATCATATCTGTCATGAAAATTCTTTCCTCGTGCTATAATAAATATGTTTTTTGGCTTGTCCATTCGTATCCTTTTTATACTATACCATGCCATCCACTCCTTGCTCTTTTGCTTTTCACGGATATAAGCTTGTACAGTATCCTGATCTGAGTAGGTACCTACATATATGTAACATAGGTGGAGGATATACATATGTAATTGATGGTTGCATAAAACTCCGCAAATTCCTATTTGATCCCTTTTTTTCCCACTTTGACCTGATAATATAGCCAAATGTGTACTTTAATTCGCGTTCATATAGATATACATGTACATAAGAGAAACTCGCTGTTGATGATAGTTGTGGTTATTGTTATGCTGTTTTTGTTGGACTGTTGTGGGACTGGACAAAGGTTTATATAGCCGATTGCATGGCTATCGTTCGACGAGAGGTATATAGACTTAAGTTTTTAATAAACCCCACAACGGTTTTCATCAGTGCATTGTTTCATGATGGTTTCAGGCAAAATTCATATAAAAAAAAAACAAAGAAAAATCCCAATAAAACTCTTATATTGTCTCCCATCTATCCCATTCCCAATGGGGATTTTAATACGTTGGGAAAATGAAAAGGTGATTTGACTTTTACGCTTGTCTGACGGTAAAGATTATTTCCTGGTTGATATGGATGGATTAATGGGTGGATGGATGGATGGATGAATGGAATTTACGTTTTACTCAGAGCACAGAGTACGTATGTATGTATGTATCTATATAGGTATCGAACAGAACCTATACTATGCGTATCAGCGTAAAACCATTGTAACTGAAGCACCGAAGTGATTTTATTCTACGCGTCTGCTATGAAATTCACGAATAGGAATTATTCATGGATGTAGCAATTAATGCATGCTCATCTTCTGTTTGTTGAGATTATTTTATATCCAGCAGCAATTCGATTTTCTACCTGTGTATACACAGACAAAATGGAGTAAGCTTTTGGCTTAGCTTTAAGATAACATCCTGTTAGGGTATCCGGTATAGGTATGATGGTTTATTATAAAGCAGAAGGTTATACAGGCGAGATAACAGAAAATTTGTCCTGTTTACTTCAGAAAAACTGAGTAGTAGGAAAAAAAGAATTTTGATAGAGAAAATCAAATAAAAAGTTTTTTCGTAAGCAATGCAGCGAAAAAATAAGTGAATTAAAAGAAATTGTATTTTTCCAATAGGTAAATGGTAAATAATAGTCGTACAGAAATCGTAATTTGACGAATATGAAACTTTTTAAACCATATCGGTGATTTAATTGATAATGCAATGAATCTAGGTTCTATGGGTATTAAATCAGAAAATTTTCCATTTAACCCAACTTCTCCTATCTATTCCTGTTTTAATGTTCATCAGTTTTTACATATTCTGTAGACTTGCGGAAGTCAACCGGAGAAGAAATTATGATGTCTTGAAGAAGTTACTTTACTTCGCAAAATATTTTCGTGCAGTTTTTTTTTTTTTTTTTATGTTTAAATTTATTAAAGAAAAACTCCTATTTGAAACAATCTGGTTCAGAATTGGAATGTTTAGTCCGCGAGGAAAAGAATTGCTATTCACATACTGTATATGCAGCTGCAAACGAGAGTCCAACAAATCTCCACCTTCCTATTCAAGCTGAGATTATGAAAATCCTATATCCAAAGAATAGGGTCTGAAATCTTTATGGTAGAAATCTCAATCAATCTTCATATTTTTTTCGGCAAATATACAGTATTCGTGGTCCCCATCTCTAATGGAAAGTTAACAAATAATTAAAAATGATGGTATATGTTACAGAAGTCGCTATACGAAGTATGAAGGTTCGAATTTCACCGGTTGCTTATGTTTATTGTTACGACCTCTATATGTATTTGGTGTTTTTAACAGAATCTGTCCGAAGCATTTTAACTTCTGTCTCAATTTTCAGCTTTTGTCAAATTCTGTGACAATATCGAATTTAATTACAGTATAGATGGGTTTTTTTTTCTTGTAAACCATTTTGTATCATTGTGGAAATTGTCTTAACGCTGGTGTACATGTGTTTTCCAAAACACTAGAGTCCTTCTTTAAACCTTATTTTCCATAATTTGCCACAATGTTTTCTGTTTTTTTTTCAATATGTCTTACGATTCCAATTAGCGCAATTTAGGCAAATTTTCAAACGTTCATTTTTCATTTTTACATCCTAAATAATAAGGTGAAAATTGTCCTTATACACACATCCATCACTTCTTATATAATAAACTGGGAGAACTGTTGAAAAATAATATATGTATGTCAAACCCTACACTGGGTTTTATTACAACGAACATAAATGCACTGATGATTCCTTTTTGAAAATTCTAGAAAAGGGATTATACTGTGTGTGACAAAGCTCTCATGGGATATAATATCCATCAACGGAATTTTTGAGTGATTTCTTCTTTGTACATATGTGAAGAATATCAAAACGAACTAAAATGAAAAAATTCCTGAGAAGTGAAATCAAAAGAAAAACAAATCCCATCCACAAAAGGAAAACTAAAAAAGAATTCTTGTCAGGCAAGCCCGGTTAAAAAACAAACATCATGCACCTATAGAGGAAAGGGAAGGAAATCAAAGGAAATTCGAAAAGGAGTTTAATCTCACCTCAAAGCAAACCACCGGATAAACTTGATACTCCATCAGGATAGGATCTATGTATGTATGCATGTATATACATAGGTAGAATACAGAATAGGTAGATAGGTATGTATATATGTATGTACATGCAAAATAATCGAAAAGTCTGAATCCTGAATCAAAGGATCTAGATTTTCACAATGAAAGGGATTTAACTGGTTCAAAGAGCGTTAAATAGGAGAATGGAATTGATTTTCGTCCTTGAATAGAAATGATTTCTTCAAAGAAATTCGAGAAAGGATAATCAGGAAATTAAGTAGGGAATTTTAAGGAACGAGTATCTATCTATAATAAATCCGGTAATGCGTGCAAAAGAGAATTTCTCTAAAAGAAAAACTTGCCAAAAACAAATAATAAAAACAAATTAAATTTAAACTTTAACTCAACTATATTATAGGTCTAGGTCTAGAGCTTGTGATGGGGGAGGGACAAGGGCTGATGTGTTGTTAGTACGAGGGGGGGGGGGGACCAGAACCTATACAAATCGGAAAACCAAACCAAGAAATCCAACTCAAAACTTGTAAATGTGCTTTTAAACTCAGTGCCACTGTAAACTTATCATCGGACAGGGAATGCTACCAGAGAAAAACGAAAATTGTGAACAGCAACTAAATGCGGTCAAAAGGCCATCAAAACTTTGCAATTCAACTGCTGTAGAACCTTTTAAATAAACATTTTCCTGTTCTTCTTCTTCTTCTTTTTGTTCATCTTGTTCTCACTTATTTTTATTATTCTTTTTTATTTATAGAGAATTATTGTGGGTTTGGTAAGTTTCTGTGTGTGAGGTGGGAACGAGATATATTTTGTAAACTGATTGTTATTTCGAGTGTGTCGTGTTTAGTGTGCATTTGATAGCATGAAAAATGAGCATAACAATTACGCGAAATGAAATGTTCATATTGTAGCATGATGAAATACAGTAAATCACCAGATTTTCGATTTTTTTAAATTCATTTTTCAAAATGGAATAATGATGGAGTTGACATTGTTATGGGGTAAAATGTGCTGTCGACATTAGAAGGAATTTTTATGTGTCCGAGTCTCTGTACGTATAGTATAAGTACATATGTACATATATTTGGCTTCCTATCTGACTATATGTCTGCACGATAGCTCGAGAGCGTGCTGAAATTGTATACACGATCTTTTAATAAAAACTAGAGATCTATGTATGTTCGAGAATGTACAGCTTGTTGGAAGAGTTGCCATACAAAAATATCGATTTTTGATTAAGAACACAATTGATTAAGACAACAATCTCGTACACGGAAATCTCGTATAACTAACTTCAAAATTATGGTAAATATAGCAGCTTCTTCATAATGTTGATGTGCGAAAATTTCCAAATTTGCAGATTTTTTACGTATAGGTACACATGGAAAATCGTCAGACATCCCCAAGTTTTTATTGCACTGAAGAGTGCTTTGGAATATAAATTGTAGAAATAAATGCAATGAATCACTTCTACCATGTGATGGCATCAAAAGCTATTTCTGAAAATAAAACGACATACTTAAGTACCACAAGTAGTGTCTCTTCAGATGATTAACACCCCAAAAGTAAAAAATCCAATGCTTTTAAGATTTTAAAATAAACGGGTTAAAATAAAAAGAAACACAAACTTTTAAGCAAAATATCATGATTTTAGCTACCCCGTAAATGGCATAATTTCATTAACCCAATTATTAAAGATGAGTCTACCGCCGAAGAAAAAAGGAGGAATAAAAAAAAAAATACTGAGAGCGCTTGTAATTAAATCGCTGTCTCAAGGGATAGGGAATAAAAAATCTGTGAAATGAGCAATTCTTAACGGCCTTAGTCTGTACGCCTAAAATAATTTAATTCGTTCAATTTGGTTGCATAATTTCAAAAAAACTTTCGACAGCGAAAAAGAGACCACCATCACCACCACCACCAGGAAAAAAAAACTTAACATTGTTACAAACTTTGTCGTAAGAGTAGCACTTGGCTCGTCATGGGCGTACTTTTTGCGGATAAAGTAGAAAAATGCAAATGTTCATCATTTTGCTCGCAGCATTAACGTGAATTACAACACGATGATGATGACGACGACGACGACGAGAAAAAAATAGTCCAACTTTCCGCTCTTGAGTTATTCCACGGATTTTCAGTTTTAAGAAGTTTAAAGTGGAGAGGTTAAAAATCGTTGTAGTAATTCGGTCGCTTTTTGCTGCAGAAATGAGTGTAAAAGCCTCATAAATTGGGTTACATGTGTAGTTATAGAGGGGGTAATGCTTACGGTGATTTATAAACGTGTATCTGGTGATTTACAGTATTCATCATACTTTTTATTCTATTCAGGGAGGACTCTATGAATTTCATTTTTAGCTTTGAAATAATAAAACTAAAACTATCAAAGCAGTACTCACGTGCATTCGTATTCATTCCACAAGTCAACACACTCAAATGGATCCGGGCAGATTACATTTGAACATGGTTTGTTCGATGGACAATTTTTCTCTAGATTCCTAGCCATTGTTGCTTGCCCCCATTGAGTACCATTCATTGCAGGTGGAAGGGGTAAATGTTTTCCTTCAAGTCTAAAAAAAAAAAAAAAAACAAAAAATAGACATGTTACAGCTGTAAAATTACAATTAAAAAAAAAATTAATATTTACCTGATATCATCAAGACAACTCTTCTGATAATCCGCATACACCTCAAAAGTTCTTACACCAGTATATTCAGCCTTTCCTCCAGCATATACACCTTCTTGCTTATCTACCAGTAACCATTGATGACCATCGAATTCAAATGTTTCGTTATATCGCCGTCCTTCTCCACCATCTAGCTCAAGAGTAGCCGCTGAACCGTATCTATTAATACGAACAACATGCCATTGTCCATCATCGACTGTGATTGCATTCAACCACAAATCCCTTTCCTCTGTTCGTAGAGAATTCAAATTATACCGGAAATGAAGTCTAGCTTCCTTTATTTCAAGGATTCCATATTCTCGGTTATGCTGATCACTGACTCTAAACAGTTCACCATGTTGTTCACGAGTTCTAAATCTGAGCTGAACTTGAGTACTATAGCGATCAGGTTCAAAACTGAGCGCATACTTTACATAACTTTGTTGTTTGAATGTTGTAGGTATTGTTGGTATATTGCAAGCAGGTCCAGTCCATCCAGGTCGGCACTGACATCGAGCTTCACTAAAGCTACCCACGCAATTTCCATGCTCCCAACATCTAGCAGTTTGTTCACTTTGTGCACAAACTTCTTCTGTTTGCGGACATCCAGCAACACTATTCCTTGATAATCCAGGATGAGCTAAATCATATAATCGACTATTGTGCACGAGATTTCTTATGCAACCATCAAATCCTTTCGACGTTGGAGCATAATGCCAATAGTATAATGATTGGTCGAACTGTTCTCTGTATAGTCCACCAATTTGAAGAGGAGAATTAACATTTAGGTATTCATTAAATGGAGGTATTTGTCCGCGAGCCTGACAAGATGCATCATCAAATTCTGGCGGTGTTCCATCTTCCATTTCAGAAACTTCAGCCGATTTACAGTAGTCAACAACCATCCGAACATTTTCTGTATCCCAAAATAAGTCTATTCTATGCCATTCGCCATCGTCTAATGTCTTTTTTGTTTTAACACGCAGCTCAAGAGTTCCAGAACCAAAATCGATCAACAACCTTGGAAATCCACGCTCTAATTCTAGTGATATGAAATCTGAGATAAGCATTTCATCTCTTTCTGGTGGAACAATGGGACCATTGTATAAAATTAATCCGTCAGCTTTTCTAGTTACAAATTCTAAGTTAAGATGAGATGTGTCACACATATCCAATGGTGGATACCATGCCCAACCATTACCACGGAAACTTCTTGTTGTTTGTTGACATCTCGGTCCTGTATAACCAGCAGGGCATGAACAATGTGGTCCATATCTAGTTTCAATACATCTACCACCGTTATGGCATGGTGTATTTCGACATGATTCTCCCTTACTGAAGTTACGTGCTCCGCATGTACATTCTGCTAAAGTATCCACTCGAACTCCGACTAGTGCTGTTTTATTTGCATTCACCATATACGGTAACGAACTAATGTCCAAAGTGTTAGTGCATGATCCTTCACACATTTGATTCTCGTACAGGCATTCATCAATTCCGACCATTGTAATATTAATTCCAACATCTTTTTCAATTTCCTCTCGATGCATAAGTACGATACCATTCAGTCGAACTGGTTTATAGTATGGCGATCCATGTGCCGAAAATCTGATATCAGTTAAAGGTGGATGTTTTCTCTTCAACTGAACACTGAATATGTCGACATTTTCTCTATCTGTATTCAAAAGATCTGCCAACTTGTCACGAAATCTGTCTAGCTTACTCCTTGACAAACTTTGAGTTCGATAATTCCAAACTCTGATAAAGTCTTCGTCACTAATTCCAGATATACGAATTGATCCAGAATTTGTTACCGCATCATGGGGTATCTCTCGAACTGTTATTGTAACATTGGCAGGTACATCAGTCTGAGTATGTTTTCTATCATAAACTTTGAATCGCAAAAGATATCGTCCTTCTCGTGTTCCAGCACGCATTGTTATCATACCGGAGTCTTCATCTAGTCTAAATCTTGGATGTTCTTGAGCTTCCCAATAGAATTTCTTATCGGGCAGATCCCAATCATCTAAATCATAGACATACACCCGACCAACTTGGGTATCTGGCGCTTGTCCTTGATAATTATATACAAAGATTTCTTTGGAGCCTGGTTGCATTTTATTGTCATTCACATCACCTATAACCACTGTAAGTGTACTAGTTCCTGTCATTGCTGGACTACCATGATCTTTAATTACAATCGGTATAAGATATTCCTTTTGTTGTTCTCTATCAAATGAGCGTAATGATGAAACTATTGCCATACCATCACCGTTAGCACCCTCTGAAAGGAGAAGATAAAGAATTTTGAGTGTTTTCGGTTGTTGTTGTTGTTGTTCAATATTAACTTGAAAAATTTTTAATGATTGATTTGCATATCTAAATTTAATTTTCAATTTAGGTACCTACTCATTTCAAACATTTTTGATAGTATGTATGTAGGCAGGCATTGATAAAATATAAATGAAATGAGGCAGCTGTCTATTGAAAAATTACAAGCGCCTGCAACTCATTCTGAGCAGAAAACATGTAGGTAGTAGGGAAAAAATAAATCAATATTCAATTTTGCCCGTAAGCAATTAAATTGGCTAGCTGAAAGCATAGTAAAAATTAATTGTACTACAACCGCAGTATAAAAATTGTTACCACGAGAAATTTCAAATCTACCAATAAATATAGACTGACGGTTACCAACATAAAATTTTGAAGTTTGACAGTAATTAAAAACAGGAGAACAATAGTAAAAATACTGCAACATCCCGACCACTGACATGTATATAAATGGACTGCTCGTTGAACTAAAAATGGTACCACTTTCATAATCCTGTCCCTTTCCGTGAGAGCATACTTTCCCTCTGAACTGTAGCGATTGGGAACGAGAAATTGCTGAAGTTCAGCGGTATTTCCAAAACTTGCAACTTGGTAATCAAAACTTTTTTACCAAAACACCCTTGTGAGAAAAATTTCCTTCGGCTCATAATTAAAATTTAACAATACAAATAGCCCCCCCCCCCCTCGGTAAATCCCAATGACATGCATATAAGTAAATTCCCAAATAATATAAATATAGCGCCAGTTTACGATAGTTGGTAGCACTGATAGTGACAGCATTCTTTCTGAAATCAAAACTTGTGTCACATGAAACAGAAGGTCAGTCAGTCCATTTATAGACATGTCACTGTCAAAATGTATACTAAACCGTTATTTTTAAATCTCCTGTTTTGAAAATACCGTCTCTCAAAATCCCCAAATATTGCATTTTATAAAAAGCAATTTTGAAAAAGGGAGATTTTGGAACAGGACTTTTGGAAACAGTTTCTAGCACTAAGCAGGATTTTAACTATTGAAGATTATCAATAGAACAGGATTTTGGAATTTTAATTTCGATATCTTAATTTTAGATATATTGTAGGCAGCCAATCTAACATTTATATTCTCAGATTCGTATAAGTAATGTATTGAATTTATTATTATTACGACATGAACCATAAGTCTTCAAAGCAAATGACAGTAAATGAAATACATTGGCATGCACATTATGAACACTCCATTTTTCCATGATTTTCCTCAAACTAACGTACCAATCCTACTTACATAAAATCTTCAAGAACATTGTTTTCACCCTGTACTCTATTATGCAAGCTAGATATAAACTATAGGAAAAATGATTTACTTTCTCACAAGATAAAGCATCTAATAATATCCGCAACAACTTCCTCTAAGTTAATCATTTATATACACATACGCAAATACACAAATACATACATATATATAATATAAAGTGAATTTATTTTCCTTACATTTCCGACGTTTTATGTTTACCCATAACTCCGAAGACGTTTTGCTTGACTTCTTCCCTATGGCAGGCAAATAGACACCGAACAACATGCAAAATCTGTTGTCCCCAGCAATGAAGACATCAAGCTGGCTTCCTTGCTAGAATCTACATAAGTATTTGAATGCATTCCATCTTATGCGGTTGTTTACTTTCCCGCACAGCTTTATCTCTGCCGACCATAAAACGAGAAATATATCACTAGCAAACCAGATGATATCTGTCCTATGAGGTTTTTCTTTCCATGGATATAAGTAGTACATAATCTAACCTATGTATGTATTATATACAATGTCAGTCTCTATCTGTTTGGTCGAATTTTTCTTTAACCAACAAACTTATCTATCATCGTATGACCTTTCTATTTCAGATAAGATGAAATCCAATAATTCAAGTCAATGTCATAAGGGTGGATGGAGGAAAAACGGAGAAATGAGTTTTGCCTTAAAACGTTTATCAGCAAATTATTTCCGTTTGCAAATTGAAAATAGTTCCGCCGTTGCTTCCTTCGTGCGCCTCCAGTACAACTATACTTTTCGCTGCAAATGTAATTGAAGTGATTTGCATGGCACACAAATTACCCACTTCATTTCCCCAATCCTGTTGGCTTCTCCCTTAATAAACTGTATAACAAGTCCGGGATTAATGGATGAAGTTCATAAATTTATCTAATTAATTAACTTTATTTTGTAGTACTCCTTCGTGAGTATTCGTGTTTATGGTAAACTTCAAAAAACTATAATAGGTGAAGTGGGTGATGGTGGATTATAGAGCAATGGGTAAGACGGTGTCATACATGACACCCTATATATATAATTCTAATTTTATTTGGGTGCTATAAGAAAATAGATGAAAATTCGGATTTCAAGTTTTCAAACTGGTTGCAAGACGTATATGTATAGCTTCAAAAACTTGCAGAAGATATGCAGCAAGCTCGGACTACTATACTGGCAATTTGGCTACTAGAGTAATTATAAAAAAAAACCAGCGCTATCTAGTTTGAAAAAAATTTCATACAAGTATGACAACAACTTGTTAATCAAATGACAGTTGCCATTTTGAAGATGCAAATATGAAAATTTTTGTTGAAATTTGGTCTAAAGTACTTATGACACAAACGATTGGCCATAGACCAGTTTTCAAAGGAAGAATTTGAAAAACAGCTATATGCGCATATACTAGAAAATAAAATTTATTAATTTTATTACCCGAACTTACTATGACTAGCGTATTAAATTGAGATAAAAATAATATTATCTTCCTTTCATTCAGAAATGGAGCAGCTAGAAGATTTTTGACGAAAGTGTTTTTGATAAGAAATAAAGAAAACGTCTTTATAGAAGCCAACAGGAACATACTTTGTAAGAGCACATGGTTTCTTCACAGAAGTAAATCTATGAACTTCTCGGAAAAGTATATATGATGATAACAAATTTAAGGCTGATCGCAGTTTTAGAATACACAGGACGGGGCTGCCTATAGTTTAAAGCAAATTCACAACGGATATTGCATATCGTGACGAGAGACAAATTGGCTCTGTAATTGTAGACTGTATATGAGTTTGAGAGAAATAAAAATAAGAAATCTATTCAAACAAAATCGAGCAACACTGTAACACATGTGCCGCAAGGTTCTATTCTCAGTCCTATTCTATTTTCGATGTTCTTAATGAAATTCAAGCAAGTTTGTATAGTTGCAAATTTCACCATCATATAAATATGTGTTAGAAATATCATTCATTTCAACCATGTAAAATTGATAATTCTGTCATAATATTACTGTAAATCAGTTAGTAAAACCTTAAAACTTTTCTGAATGTGTTATGATTGCAAAGATTCTTTTTCTGCACGAAAGCTTAACATGGCTTTACCTGACTGTGCCGATTAATATTTCTATGTAATTTTATTTTTACACAAAAAGCAGACAAGAGTCTTACACTTTTGCGTTAGTTACCTACCAAGCCCCTAGTTAACATAAGATAGTATCTTCCAAATTTTAAAATAAACCTAATTTGAATTACTCGTGTAGCAGCATGCATAGATAAATCAAAACACATCTTAGGCTACACAAGCTATTTTCTACAGGCAGACGTTTATATTTTATAGCAAATCGGTGAATGGAATTGCAAATTAATTACTTTACTGTCCAGATAATACAGTACTTAGTCTTTGTGCACATAATTAATGAATGAATAATAAATTTACAGATTTTATGCTTTATCAGTCCAGTCGAATAATTCTTAAACCAAAATACTTTAGTCTACTTTAGTTCAGCCTTAGTAAAAAAAACAAAATGGAATATATTCACAAATGAATTAATTAGGAAGCTTTATTTCTATACACAACCATCATCTCACCATTTTCAGCATTCAAGTACGAACTGATCTCCCCATTTCTAATAAATGCTTACTAGCCGCAAAATGGAATATTTACAATCTAAAATTGTTTTCGTGCTGCTTGAAAAGTGTTTCGAAAATACTTAAAAGCTTTGTGCGGAAATTGTCTCCATACCGATAGATACACCTACATACATATATGTATGTATAAGTTTTAAGTTGAAAGCTACATCTTAGAGATGGAAATCTCTCGAGCTGTGTACCAAAAAAAAATCCTCTCCAACAACAACCTTACTGACTTTTCCATCAACATTAATTTAACCCATCCATCCATCCAGGCAAGGGCTGTTAAACATTAAATCTGTTCCGACTTTAGATTCGAAAGGTCCCCGCTTTCTCTCCCCTTTCCAACATTATAAAAGTCCCTTTACGTATAAATTATGTTTACCTGCAGATAATTTATTTATTAAAAGATACCCAAAACGATGATACAGGTACGGGATGGAATGGTACGAAATAATTCTGTCGAAGCTATGGAAAGTGTTTTACTAAAAACCCTCCTGTTGTATAACGTCCATCTAGTCTAAAGTATCCTTCATAAATTTTTGTTGCGGTTTTAAAGTTTCTCCGATAGCAAAGGAAATTCAAGCAATTAATCCGAAAATAAATTTCAAAATTTAAGAGAATTTTCGAAACTTCTGAAAATTTTGCTGGTTTTATATTATAAATCTCTCAACCAAACCCGTCGTCTACCAGCATTGAACTGAAATAAATTATGTTGATATTCGAAACACTTATTTGAGATATGGTGGGGGGGTATAGTAAAATTAAAGTTAATTAGGACATGGATTACAATTATGTATAAATGTATATATGTAGGTAGGTTTGGGATTAATACAAAAGTTCTGAGAACAATATTTAGCAATTACTCCGACTCGACACAACTGACTGGTTTATTTAGAGATGAAATCTGAACCCTCTCTATTTCTAGTTAATGGAATAAAATTAAAATTGCACGAGACATATAGAGACCATATCGCTCGCCGAGCTAGTTATCCCTATTATAGCCTTTGGTGGTCGTGAATAATTTATGCAATAATCGATGATTATTGAATTCGTGTATAACGTCATTATTAAATATTAATGCATTCGATTATGTTTGCATAATTAGTTGCAAATGAGAAACCTCTTTTTGAGTGAACAAATCGGGGAGGCCTGCAGCTTAGTCACCTTTTGCCCGCACTCGTAAAATTCACTTTGAACCCATAAAAGGGATTTAATTAATTATTAATTATACTACCAGCAAAATGGGGCATTCGAATTGTGATTGTGGCATATAAAATTCGACTGTGTAAAATCAGATTGTTTTTTGTGGTTAAGATGGAATTGATTATTTCATACTGTTCAGAGCACTTCAACGCTTATCTAATATTCTCATTAGGGAGAAGTTTCAGCTAAATAACGATTAAGGTTTGTGTAAAATATTTAAGAGTAATTTGGTTGGTCTGTGTGCAACCGTAATCTGTCCTTTTGTGGCAATAGATTTTGGATCAGAGGAGAAATCTGACATGCAAAACCATCAATTGAATTTCAGTTGATCGAATCACCACCTTGACATTAGCTATAGCAAGTTTCTCCAAAGAGAATATAGCGAGATTGATATGAAAAAATCCAGCAATTTATAATCCCGGATAAGTAAATTCCGAAAAACAAAATCCTGGAATACTTTTCTTCGCCAATTTGGAGATTTTATGAAATAATTCAGGATTCCGGGTTTATACTGTCAAAATCTAAGAAGACAAAAAACATTCACAATAGCGCCAGCATTTCTTAGAGGATAAATGCCAGCTGATGAAAAATCACATGAATCGTTCTGAATAATTTTTGGTTTCTTAGGACTTAAAAATGGTGTCATACAAGGTTCAATTGACGGACTACACGTATTGGACAGATATATTAGTTTGGTAGAAGATAAAGTTGCAAACTCAATTTTTTAATAATTGCAAATTTGTTTGTCTTATTTCTCATCGCATTGTTAAAAAAAATAAATGCTGTTTTTTTTAAAATGCCTAAAATATATTTTTTAATAGTTCAAGAAAATAATAAAAAAAAAATTATATAATAAACCCGGTTTGTAAAAATGTTTCACAAGACAACGCAGCATATGCAGCACTGCCAAAATTGTTTTTATCTACATTATAACTGTAACAAAACCCACAATATAGATAGATAGAAAAAGATTTGGATGTACTTACTTTGATCTTGTTCCACTTTAAATGAAGCTCGAATAATATCATCAGCACCAGGATCCAATCGAAATTGAAACGGTGGTCCATTACTTTTTGAACGATCATCATCATCTGTAGCAAGAATTTCAACAACTTTTCTTGGTGGCACGTGTTCTGGTAGAACTGGTCGATAATCCTTAAGGAATTTCGGTGCATTATCATTAATATCTTGTACAACTACAGTTAAAGTTGCTGTTGCAGTTCTTGGCGGTACTCCATCATCGATAGCAAGAACTTTGACTTGATGTCTAGGAATTACTTCACGATCGAGAGAACGTTGAATCGAAACTGTACCTTCTTGATTTATTGAGAATTGTCGTTGTCTATCTGAGGATCGATCAATTGAATATGATACTTTACTTTTACCACCTTGATCGGGATCTGTTGCTTTAAATTTCTCTAAAGCCGTACCAAGTTTTGTATCCTCAAATACTGAAACTTCAACATTGGCTCTTTCAAAGTGTGGCTTATTGTCGTTTATATCACGTAATTTAACCACAACCCATGAGTATGCTACATGATATTTATCATTATCATTATCTTCACCTTTATCATTTACCTGAATACGAAAACGAAAACCATTACTTTGTAATTGATCCTCATAATCTAAAGGTTGGACAATTTTTAAACTACCAGTTCCATCATTATTTCTAACCATGGTGAATTTATCTGCACCATATCCGCTATTATCGATTACTTTATATTGGAATTTATTCGTTTCGTCTTCATCATGAACGGTTACAGTTAATATTGGCATCTCTGGAAGATTTGTTCCATCTGTTTCATCGACCTCCGTGAACCACTCATCTTTGGTAAATTGTGGCGGCATATCATTTATATCTTTAACTCGAATCGATGCTGTTCCTGTTCCTTTTAGCCCTCCACCGTCCATTGCCACAACCTGTATTGAATAATCTGGAGTTCGTTCTCTATCTAAGCAACAGACAGCCGTTTTTATCACACCCGTTTCAGGTTCTATTTCAAATATCGGTGAGCCAGTCTCCTCTTCAATTACGTTCTTTTCAATTGAGTACACAAGTTTCGCATTGGAACCCTCATTCGGATCATCATAGTCGACAGCTGTCATAGTCATAACGACCATTCCAGCTGTACCATTTTCCGTCACATTACCAAAGTATACACCCTGAGGGAATATTGGTGCATTGTCGTTGATATCTTTTAAATTAACTTGAACATCAGCATATCCGACTAAACCTTCGCCACCTTCATCTTGAGCAAATACGGTGAAACGCCATTGTGGACGCCCATTGGGTTGATCCCTGTCCAGGGGCTGTAAACGATTTACGCGATTAGAAAAATTTATTTAACACTTTATAGAATATTATTACTTGTGGTTGGTTGTGTGTGGATGGTGATATGTAAGAAAAGGAATAACTTTTATATACGAGTAGGTATCTACATATATACCTATTCCAACTTATGCCTGTTTGCAGCAGGACACAAGCTCTTTATAAATGTTCTTGAAGGAAAGACTAATAGCCGTGTGCTGTAGAGCTAGAAATCCCCCAGCAGGGGAGGAATTTCTATACTACTAAAGTCTCTTCCTTCACGTCTAATTTATGTTCTATAATCGGTGTAAGACACCAACATTGTAGTGTTTTGTATAAATGGAATTAATTCGATTCTCTGGAGGAGGATAGTTCATGGTATGGTCCCATCCAACAACGAATATTGTTTTATTTCGGACTTTTTAATGTCCTCTATTCAAGCATCTAGTAAAAATCTCCAGGACTAGTATATACGGACTACTGGATTCATAAATGAGTATATACAGAAAAAAAAAACACACAAGGAAGAGACAAATTTTCCAGGACACACATAGATTCTATGTAGGGGGTGTGTGGGGGATTGGAACGATAAATATAGGGAGTAACCGGCAACGGATGTCTGCTTTGCTTGTTTGTCTTTGCAACGTTGTTGTCGAGCATAATACAAAACAGGAGCGCTCCCATTGTGGCGTTCAATTAAAAAGTCTGCACCGAACAAATGTAATATAGTGCTTTTTGCGCTTAATGGATATATACCCTACTCGGCATGCTTTTTTTTTTGTCTGCTGACAGTTTCTATTCACTCGGGTACTATCTGACTCCTGATGAATAAATCTGTATGTAACAGCGTAGAGCACATCATAGCGGAGCAGAGCATAACGTAGAGTTGTCTGTCTGAATAGAATTGTATGACTGGCATTTTGATGTATTATGGCACATATAAGCTAACAAATGATTAGTGCACTCCACGCTTTTGAATGTTACCTACTAAAAATTTTCGGGTTAACATTTTTATTAAATCCTTAAATAAACCAACTAAAATATTGCTGGTTGTACCGTCCTAAGGGGTGGTTGGAGTTATGCCATTATCCAGTACACCTTCCATCTTTGATTTCTCATTTAAATTTGACCCTCAGGTCCTATATTACCCATATAATAATATAGGACAAATGGTAGATTTTTGGTATAGGTAACACAGGGTCTGCGCATATTATACATGATACACAGAGTCACAGAGTACAGAATAATCCTCATATTTCGTTTATTTTTAAGGACAAACAAAGCCAAGAGTGGAAATTGGCTGCAAGGGACTCAATTTCTAACTTTTATGACAGGTGGAAGGACAGTTTTGAAGAGATATGTATGTTGGTTGTTTGCAGCGCCAACAAATTCTAAAAGCAAACAATTTATTTTAACCCTCGACCTGTCTCTGAATACTAATATTTCTCAACAGTTTTATCTTTTTATTCAGCTCTTAACATCTCTTGTCGCAGTATAGTTATCAAAACTAAGGTTTCAAAGCTGGAGATGAAGGAAATATATTTTAAACTCATGTGATAGATGTTAGAAAAAGGGGGGGGGGGGTGGTTTTATGATGGAGTAAGAGAGCATTGACCAGAAATATTTTCGTCATACAGCATCACATATAATTTTTTTATTAAGTGCTTAAATCTCTATAGAGTTCATGTCCTTCTTTATAATATGAAGTTGAATTACAGTTCAGAGACTTTCTTTTGCATTAAGTTCACTACAACAATCTGGGAGAAATGACGCATCGAACCTAGAATAATTCAACATTAAAGAATTTTTAATTTTATTTAATGATTCGATTTTGGAATAGATTTGGATAAGGTGAATCGATGAACGCGAAAATTTCGAACGAAATGTAAAAAATTGGAGTGCAGTCCCCGACTCGAAGATTAACGTCTGTGAAACTCTTTTGACAGCACGAAATGAATTAAAGTCTTTTAGAGATTAATCATATCCACCTTATGATGATGCTTGAAAAGCCTTTGAATACATTTGAAAGTTGTTCTTTTGAAAAACTCAAGCAAATATCTAAGGCAGTAAGTTTGAATATATGTCCTCATTAAAACTTTACAATCTACCACTGATTAAAGTTAACAGCTTCCGTTATGAGATGATTGGGCTGGATAATGAGTTTAATTCTTCTTGTAAGTGTTAAAGATGATTTTATATTTGGTAGGAGGATTCAAGAGTTGTCGCACAATTTGACTAAATGGTGCTCTTGAGATTTTGAAGATAAGAACTTTCTCTGCACTCGCCTAAAGGAGAAAAGTATAGATTATAGTAAGGGAATAATGAAAGTGAGTTGGTATATTGACCTTGGTCCTTCTGATTCGGATTCATTCTAGATAGGTACATTTTGAAAGTGAAAATTCTCTTTGTTTGAGAAAAAGATGAATCCAGAAAAGTATACTGTCTATCTATATGATGAACAGCACTCTACATAGGAACAAAGATATCAAAGGGAATTGCATCGTTAACTGTTCACTTTAAGGATACTGAGGATCATTTTACATGGCAATGAATAATAAGTTACTTCATACTTTATGTGAAATATCTCGAGGATATAAGGAGTAAATGGAACAATTGCGCAGCAAAATTAATCTAAAGTGGTCAACAATTATTCAACCGAGAGGAACTGCCAGCAACGTTTGTTGGTTGGCGGTGAGCTTAAGTTCCAATTAACGACTTAAGCGCTATTTTAATAATACTTACTAGTTGTTCTTTTAGAAAATCATCGAATATAGCGGGATTGGGGACTTTAAAAGGCAAATGTTTCCTATTCCGCCATAGCTGAAATTTGCCACATTGAAGTTGGCTGTTAGTAACATTGTAAATAATTAATTTATCGATAGACATATGATGGAACTCATATTCAAGGGTGAGTCCACCAACTCCAAACAAATTAGTGTCGTGTTACGTGAGTTTGTATGTACAGGTTCTAGTTCTCCTCCTATTGATGAGCCAGATAAAAATTTCCTAAATTTATTTCTGTCATATAAACCGGATCTCAATGGATTGGAATTGACACCAGTAATTCTTGGGATCCAATCCCATAATATTCCATCCACCACCGTGACAGGATCCCAAGGACAGTACAATGGCAAATAAAATTATATGATAGTGTGGAAATTAAAAATTGTAGTTGTCCAAAAAAATTAATTTCTTCATCTAGGCCTATGTACATATGTATATGTGAAATGTCAAAATAAATGTCGCAGAATATTTATAGCTCACACAATTTATCATAATCATAGAAACAAATTAAGGAACTAAGTCTCATTTTCCAATCAGCCTTAATTAACTTGCACAAACAAGACTATACTCGTCTGACGCCACCACAATATGGCAAATAAGTAATTAAATTAAATTAAATGATAAACCTATCTCTCGCTCTCTCTTAATATAGAAGGGAAATCCAATCCATTTGCTTGGTGTAGAGATATCCATCCTTCCTTCCTTCCGTGTTCTTAACACAATAATTGAGAAATGATTGATTACCAGAAATACAACAAATTACTGCTGCGAATATATGTCATTTGTATAGCATGAGTAAAGATGTACAAGAATGAGTAAATCTTGTATTATAAGTAGTTTTTATAAGGGGGATTGAATTGATGGAACTTTTTTTCTATATATTAGTTAGTACAAATTGACTTGCCACAACAGCATTTATCAACTTTTAATCATAGTTTTGTGTTTTGCCTATCTTGGGGATACAATGCTAAAACTTAACCGCAATAACTTCTTTGGACAAAAGACCTTTAATTAAGTCCCAAGGCAACTTAGAAAACCAAAGTTTGTTGTAAAAGCTAGCAAAAACCCTAGAAGATCCTAGGGGTATATGTTAATGCACTTAAATAAAATCATTGATGTGCGTCTTTCAGCCCAATTATTATACCAGAGAGGATATACATATACTAATGTGAAGAGAAGAATGAAACGATAATATTGAAGGGTCCGGTTTTAGATGATAGATACTATGTAGCAGCAGGACATAGAGGCTCTCTCATTTCCTCTCCCCTCTATAAAATCTTAAGTGTTCATAATTTGTTCATGAAATTAATTCTACATATTCTGTAAAGTGTAGACAAATAATTAATCACTGTTGGCATAGCAAGGAGCAAAATAATTCTCTATGTTTATATGGATGTTTATGGTATAAGGATATATATTACGTTGTGTGCAGTATGCCCAAGAACCCAGAAATTTCGTTCATAAAACGTTTTTATTCCTCCTTTTAGAGACTTTAATAGCACATCAAGAATCTGTGAGAGGAGAATTTCTTTCAGTGGCTATGGCACAGTAACCACACGATGGTTTATAGTATAACAACATTCCGTAATTATTTATGGGACAAGTCCAGGGTTATGGTTTAGAAGCTTGACCCGTCGGTCGTAGTACCTATACCCAGTATACAAACTAAGAAAATTTAACTAATGTTTACTTACTACATTTATATATATATATGTAGATATATTACGCGTATAAGGCTTTATGTGGTTTATATTAACAGTATATATATAGTATAATGCGTATATGGTGTATGCGTATATATGTATGTGTTCAATTAAATACCCAGTCTTTAACTTACCTTTAAAACAAATATTTCTCCAGTGGTTCGGTTTATATCGAATTTACTATTGGCTGGATTATCTGGGTCAATTCCCTGTCCGGTAAGAAAGTAAACAATATTCTGAGGCCGATCCTTGTCACCGTCGGTTGCAGTCACCTGTTTTATACAAAAGAGCGCATAATTGAATATTAATTTTTGACAGTTGTGCTTTTAAAATTTCAACATATAACAAAACACATTGCATCCGTACACTTGAATGCTCTTAAAACATTTATATTATGGAACACCGCTCAAATCCTGCGCTTTCTACAGGCATTAAGGAAATTTGTAGAAAGCGTCGGATTTCCCACAGTCATTCATAAATACATACATACAAGTAAACTATTTCTATGTCATGCATGCACTACTTAAAACATTATAGAATAGCACACACTATGAGAGTGGTGTATTGTCACAAAATACATACATATACTAGAGTAAGAACCCCATGCAGCCTAGAATAAAGCTCAAATTACTATATAGAGAAAAGCATGAGGATATATAGATAGCCTGAGTAAATTTAGGTATGGGTGGATAATTTCTAAGATGTAAAAGTTAACATGCAACGTACAAACATACAAATTATGCGCATGAACTATACATTACTACTATTGAATGTACAAATATAATATGTAATATATGCACATATAGATACTACATGCAATGCAGCTAATATTGTGTGAACCTTGGATTCATCAGTGTGTGTATAATGATGAGGCCTGAATCTTTTCATCATATTTGCATATATCTCATCCTAATGCAATTTTAGTTATGTAAGGCTTTGACTTAAATCTCTCCTAACGAGGATATTCCTTCTGCGAATGACGGGTAATTATACTACAAACATATTTACATACATTATACGCCGGAGGTAGTTCACTTTTTGTTTGCGTCTGTCTTTCTTTCTTTCTTTTCTCCTATTTTGCCCTTTATTTTACTCATTCTCTCACTCGCTACGACTCTATGCAATATCTCACTGTAAGAATTCTGTAGTTTTAATGAATGCAAATCTGACTTGGAAATGCAAGGACACATTTACACTTTTATTGAATGCAAAATAGAGAGCTAAGTGGAAAATTAAAAATTGAAAAGAAAAACTCCTTCTTCGTGTTAACTATATAACTAATACTTAGAATAACTGTGCTTTTTTGTTTATTTATTTAAGAAAATTCATGAAATAATCATTTAATTACGTAATCTTGTTAAGGGAGTTTATTCAGTGTAGATTGTTTGACAACAAATAAAAAAAAAAGAAACATTAACTAAGTTTGACATTTCTCGATAAACTGACCGACCCCGCGATTTATTGAAAAACATGAACTAGATATTCCATGTGTCTCACTCATATCATAAATATCGGCACCTACACTTGAAAAGCAGTAGTTAATTATACTAAAAAAAACCCACTCCCTCTTATCCAAGTGACTTTTGGCCCCACTTAGTTTTTTATTATATCCTTTCAAGCCACGCCCACAACAAAGAAAAATATATTTGTTACCTAGGAAACGATAGTCCGCCATACTGAAACGATAGTCCGCCATACTAAAACGATAGTCCGCCATACTAAAACGATAGTCCGCCATACTAAAACGATAGTCCGCCATACTGAAACGGAGAAGTGTAGTGTTGTTGTTGTTGCAGCAGCCTATTGTGAAAATTGTTAGGACATCGTAGGAATTTATTTTTGTAATTTTGTTGTTGCTTTCATATATATCTATAAGATTTATCTTTTTTACGTTGCGGCCAATATGTAACAGAGCATGTCTTCTAAAATGGCGAATGATATTAATGACATTTTCGATAACGACGATAGTAAGGCATTTGATTCTAACTATTATAAGTCAGGGTAAAAATTTCTTAGAATTTCCTCATTTTTGCAAACTTCATCACTTATACCTATACCCACTGGGAAAAAGAACGATCCAAGAGCCCTCCTGAAGCGCTTCCCTGGAAGATCGTAGCGCTTCTTTTTCCTATCCCAGTTCATTGCTTTTTAACATAGGCATGTCCGCAGAGGCAAGCGCTTCAATGCTGCTCTTAAGAAGCGCTCTAAATGATGACCGAAGAAGTTTTTTTAATGTGTCTTTTCGAAAGCTTTAATGATCTTTTTGGATAATCATCGCAGTGCTTCTTCCCTGATCTCATAAGAGGCCTTCAAGACAAAGAACAGTAGTAAGGCGTTTGCGTTTGCTCATAATTGTTTGTGGTATTAAATTTTATGAAGTTGATTAAATAAGCCAATATTCTCCCTTTTATATTAACCAGAGCTTCAGATTACATATTTCTAACCAGTCTGAAGAGCACATTGAAAATGAGAAATGCGTTACTTCGTACAATAATGGAAAAATCCACAGTTCAGATTCGTGGAAAATTAGATGAGATCACGTCTTGTTACACTTCAATCTGAATATGCTTCTAAAGCGCTGCCAAATGATGGCTAGAGAAACGCTTAAATTGTGCTCCTTTCAGAAGCGTTGGTTTTTCGTCCCAATGGGTACATAATTTTCTAAACATGTAGTTGTTGTCGAAGACAGTAAAATATTTGAACTGTGCGATTCTCTAGGTTTCACTCTAGGAACATTATAATTTAACCTATACAAGCGGTGAATTTTCAACACGCGTAAAAATTTTAGGTTGAGATATTTACAAAGCCTGCAAAATTATGTGAGCGCCCTTGGTATAAAATTCTGAAACTGTAGAAAAGACAATCTCCTCTGCTACATTTTTTTATTTTCCAGATATGAGAAATACATAAAGTGGCTGAGCTGACGACTATTGTATACGTTTTGAAATGTCCCAATTTCCTATCTCAAGAAGATTGAATCGAAATTTAATCCTGAAGCATACTTATTTCTCATCAAGACAATATACCTCTTAACATATATAGGTACCGCTTCAAATTTGAAAATACCATTTAAGTGCTTACCCTAGGCTTTCTACTGTCTGAAGTATCACTGAGAATCATTCCCTTGTTATAAAATCGCTTGTTGTCACATCAACAAGGATTAAACAAAAAGTAAATGACTCCAAAACAAGGACTTAGAAGGTGGTGGGTGCTCTTTCTCTATTTTACGCTTTATATATATATATAGCTATTAATCTGGTCATAATGTAGCGTTAACACTCCTTGAAAGGAGCACTAATCCCCACCGAACTATATAATGATTCAGGATTGTTTTCTCCTGCATAGTCCCATTTTATCCTATATTATTTCCAAAGTTATTCAATTTTATGTATGTATGTTTACTATAACTATATACATAATATAATAGCAAGACATTTTTAGGCAATTTCACTTTCCCTATAAAGGACTTCTTTAGTTCATCTCTTTATTTTCCAGTTCCACCCACGCAATTTGGTTGGCTTGAAAAGATCCGCATACAACCATCACCAGTAATAAGAATAGACGATAATATCAGCAGATTATATAGTCGAATCGTCTCAATAATGGGCTTAGTAAGTCCAGTGATTTATACAAGATTTATCCGAATGTTTTTGAATGAATGAAAGAATCCCAGGAAATGTTTGGAAAAGCTGTAAATCTTAAAAGCACATTCGACCTTCCTCCTAGATATTTGCACAACTTTTAGGGTTTCGCACACAACTTGTAAGCGTAATAAACTCGCATGTTTGAGCTGAATTGTGTGCGGTATTCACGTGAGCGACCTTTTTCTTTTACTGTTAACTTCTTGGACAAATAAATTCAAATCTCAATAAATGTTTATACGGTTGTCTGTTTTTGATAACTTTTTTGCTACAAAACTTAAGACTTTTTTAAATTTTCTTTATCGTTTTTTCTATGCAGTTCATTTCTCTTAGATTTTACAAGAATGAAAAAATTCTAAGGTTCCCCTTTTTTCCTCAACGAAATATCCAACATTGTAGAAGAAAAAATTATATTTTTGTGAAGGTTGCTTTGTTGGGAAACCCTTATAATATATAGACATGTATACGTAAATAATGTTTTTATCGCTTTCCATGAAAAATTTCATTAAATATCTATTCAATATTGGAGAAGAGTTCGGCTATAAATCACATTGGGTGTAATAGGTCAAATTAAAAGGAGAGTCTAAAGCTTACAGTTTTTATATAAAAAAAAGTTATGCTAAGGATTTTTTTTGCAAAAATAATAGAGGTAAAAGTAAAATTTTTTTTTAGTTTAGATAACCATAATTCTTGAGGGTAGAGTGGTACGAGGCTGTCTTAGCAGTCGTTGGAAAGTTGTGCATACAATGAGCTCTTAACTGTGACCGTACGCCCTGTAGTTTTAAAGATACAGGGTGTTTTGTGAAAAACTAGCTTTTTTCTTAATCCCCTGTAACTCCCAAACGGTTGATATGGCCCCCCCTGCCATACAATTTTTGGTTTGTCTAAATGAGTATTATCACCTCCTGCTCTATTGACCTCCTAAAGGGAAACACCCTGTATTTTCCACAACGGTTATAACAGAATATAAAACTACGATCAGGTGAAAATATTCCGCATTTTATTTATCACTAATTGATAAAGCTGACTTAGTAAAGTTAGCAGAAATTTTTCTACTTTCTGCTAACTTTGGTAAAAGATTATTATGGATTCAGGGTTATTAGAAGAGTGGTTTAGTACGGGTGCTGAAAGCATTTTCTTCTGAAATTTTGTCATATACTGAATCCGCAAGAAGAACAATAGTAAATTGTTCCACATCCGCTCAGTTCGAATTGTGATATAACGAAATTTCTTGGAATTTTCCAACTTGGGTTTGAAGGGTAAACGTTGATTCGCACATATCAGCGTGAGTGATAAGGGTGGATTTTACGAACAATCATATTTTTTATTTATTTTTGTAATGCATGTAAAAATTCATCTTGACCCGACACAGCGGTAAAAACTTTTCTAAATCCACTTGAGTAAAATTACAGTTCTAATAGCAGGAAGAGGAGCAATTTTATTTAATATTGTTACGCGCAACATCGATTTGAGAAAAGATGTGGAGAGCCCTTGTCATCATCAATGGTATCCAAATCACTATGTATAGTTTTATATTATTTAATAAAATTAACAGATCTAACATTTTCACATGTAGCAGCTCAGTAACATAAATAATAATAAAATAACCATTGGGAGTGGCATTACTCTAACCATAGCCGCTTCCATACTGTGAAGATTATTTCAAAGTTTCCCAGACTTTCGTAACGCTAGCAATATTATCTCATAACTTTACATATTTTTTCTCTTACGTTAAGTTAGTAGAATTGTTATTATTTTACATTAAGGCAAGGACGTGTATAAGAAATGCAGCATTTCAAAATTTAACACAGGCATGTATGTACGTGTACGTGACTGTTGTGCAGATATTTTATAAATGTTTTCTTCTGATGTAGGTATACTTAAGGATGAATCCACCTTTTAAAAATTTGAAAAGATGTCTCAAAGTATTATAAGCTCACGTTTGAGTACGGCACAAAAATTGACATTTACAGATTTGTATTATGGTGGGAGGGATTACTTTATCAAACTGATAATATGTTCATGGTATATATAAGATCATCATACTCTCACATAGCCTCCTTATCAGATTGTTAAAAAAAAATTATTTGTCTTTTAATGAAGGCCATCGACCGAACCTTTTATAATCTTGACATGATAGTAATATATAAAATCTCATTGACAATACTTAAGGTCGAAATCTCTTGATTGAATTAAATTTTCAAAAAAAAAATGCTATTAATTTTTTTCTTATGTCATATAATAAAATATGAATTAAAAAACTTCAATGAATGTAATCAGGAAATTTCTTTCTTCACAGCAATCTTCGTCTCTGTGAGGCTCCCTCGTTCAGAAAACATCTTCTCACTTTTCGAAATCTTCCCAAGAAAAAAAAATGTACATCGAAGTTGGGGACAACTTTAATTTCATCAAGTCACCAAGGAAAATATATACCATTGGTGGATGTTGGCAAGAACCTTTTTCTGAAGATTTAATACACATTCAAAAGATTTTCATAATGTCCATGGAATACCTAAACTGTGAAGAAGATTTTCAATATCTCCACCCTTGGATTAGGACTAATGGTGGTCGCAATCAAATCACTCAAAGAGCCTAAAAATCTCTTTTTGCAGGGAAAAATTGTGACCCATTAAGCGGAGTGTTAGGTCATCAAGGGCCACACAGAGCCCCCATGGAAAAAAAACCGGCAACAAGACCATTTCCCTGCCTCTTCGATAAAGTTTCTTTTTTATGGCGGTAAAGAAAAGTTATGATGAAATTTGAACGAAAGCGAAACAAACAAAAATTCAAGGGGAGACAAATGAATGAGGCGCCCTTCAGCTTTTAATATCATTTTGGTGGAGAAAACTTTTAGTATTTCCGAGAGAGATGCTTTTGTTTGTTATTATTATACTTTTCAAGGGATGAACATAAATTCAACCAGTGTCCGTCTACTGCAGGATTTAATTAACAATATCCAGTCTGCTTTTTTTATTATGTTAAGACTGTTAAGAGTTGAAAAGACGCTTGATTTTAAATCTCATATTGATTTTCCAATTCAAATTAAGTTGATATCTAGTTAGTCATAAAAATTTAATTAAGTTCAATTGAAATTCACGAAATCTTAAGGAAATTGAATTCTGAAAGTGATAAAAGAAAAAACCAAATCCACAAACCCCAACCAATAAAATTTAAAGTATTCAAACCTCACACTAACCTAAAATCAATGTTAATCTTAAAAAAATATATAGGACTATATCAGCAATCTCCATATTCGTAAAAATTATACATAAAATACCTACTCCAAACAAAATATGGAGTATTCCAACCCATTTGTGTGAAAAAATCCACACTGCATAAAAGTCTAAAAGGGATCTGGATTTTATACTACGCTTAAATTCAGTTTTCCATAGAGTGCCCATTTTATTCAGCATAAAATAATGAATTTTTTCGATCGGGTTAAAGCAGGGGTAACAAAGGAAAGGTTGTAGAAATTGAATTTTTATTGTCATGGAATTTTTAAATTCAGATCAAAGTGTAGAAAAGTACAGGATAAAAATGGAAATGGTTTCGTACTTGAGGAGAATTTATGAGATTTAGTATAAATAAAAGTACTAAAATCATTGATACTTATGTTTATATTTATGTGTAACAGGTAACAACAAATTGAATGAATTTTCAAGACATATTTACAGTCGAAGGCATAGAAATAGAAAGGTTTTTTTTATTTCGAAATTTAGGTGTCGATGTAGATAATATAATGACAGTTAAGATGTACTACCTATATAAAATGTTGCACATAGTGCTGCTTTTGCTACCGTAATACGTTAGGATGACACATACTGTACATTTTTTAATCATCATCGCGAAATTGATTCCAGCTATCTAGCTTCTGGTTACACAAAAAAGGAGTACTCCAAACAATTGTCTCTAGAAGTACAGAAGTTTGTGCAAGTAAAAAATCCCAACTACCCATACACCGAAAAGCAAAAATTTATAGTAGTAATTATATAGAGATAAAAAGTAGATTCCTTTTGTTAGTAATACTTTGTACATTACATACATAAACATGACCATAGTTAGTTACCGCTAAATAATCTATCCGTTCCAATCAGTCTTTATGCTGACTTTTAATTTTATTTTATTTTTCAGTAGGTTACCTACTAATATATTTAAAAGTATACGAATAAAACAATAATAACCTGCATCATACGAAACGGTGCTTTCATTTCCTCATCCAATATTTTTTCATATGATTTCTGTGGGAAAACAGGTGGTAAATCGTTGACATCCCGAATATTAATAAGGATTATAGTCTGATTCTCGTTCAGGCTATCTGAAGCTACCAACTTTAGCTCATACTGTCATATAGTATATATGTACATAGAAAAAAAAAAGAAAAAAAGGGAAAATAATAAAAACGTCTACGAAAATAACACAAATAAATTTAAGGAATTTCCATATCAATTTAATAATAGCACGGGGACGGTAAAAGTGCCCCGAACTGAACGGATAAAATAATGGTGTACAGCTTAAGCACAAAAAAAAAACAACAACCAACGAACCTATAAATAAAAAATGTTGAAAATTTTAAAAACGATTTTTTTTCCAGTAGCCCATAAATACAAATTATTCCGGCTATTCACTTTATGCACTTTACATGAGATTTCCGAAAAATGATTAATTTAAAAAAAAAAATTTTTTTTTTGGTCAGTGGACTGTGCACAATTTGCGAATTAACTGTAATTGATTGTGACGCAAATTAACCATTGGAAATTAAAGTTGGCATCCACTTTTGAATAAATTCCTCTCTCACATTACCTCCTTTCTGTATCCCCTCCCCCACTCCGCGCATATATGCTATCCTCAGTTAAATTTTGCTCATGGATTATTGCAATTTGCTTAATGGTAAGGATGAAATTTTGAGATTAATGGATAACTTGTGAAAAAATACTCTCACTTGAATACACTAAAATCAAAAATTGGAAAGCGTTTCATTATCAATTTCTCGATCCGTCGAATTGACCCTTGAGAATTAAAATCGCCTGCGGGGAGAATTAATGGATAGAGTTTAACTAAAATGCTCCGCCGTAAGTTATAACACAATTAAAATTTTTATGCGTACAGATGTATGCCAATTTTCGAATTGATTCCCTAGAGACAGAAACTTTTTACAAAAAAAGTCCGGAGCATTTTATTAGCTTGCTAGTCAGCCAACCAACCAGCCAGCCAGCCATTATTGGTTCAAAAGAGCTTGATGCACGGACCTTCCGAGTCCTTAAAAGTTTTCCTATTTGCCCTCGAACTTTGTAACAAACGAAATTTTTCTTTTAGGACTTTCATAAAATATGGCAGCAGCTTGGAAAAACATGACGAACAAGTCTTAAAAAACAACGCAAATATACTACATAGATAGATATGTATGTACGCTATGACGCGCTATATTTTATGTAATATTGACGTTACTTTCTCAACCGTATAATTCCTCCTGTCTCTTCTATGTTAACTTAGTTCTAAGTTCCTTTGAAGAAAAGTAAAAAACAAAAAAAATATATATATATATATAAGTACATAGAAGAACACCAAAACAGCAACAAAAATTGATAATGAAACGTCAAAAACAAAAGCATTGAATGTCGTTGTAGTCGTGAGTAAAATGAAAAAAGCTTTTAGCAAGTAACATGCAACTCTTTGCGAAACGAAACGAAACCATTAAGAATGTAAAATTCTGCTAAGGACATCACACAAACAGCGTATAAAACACGCAAAAGAAAAAAAAACAAAATCATCTGCTTAAAAGTGAGATGTGGGAAAAAACATATTTTTTTTTTGACCTGCAAGACACGTTTCGGTAGATTTCTGTCGTCTTCTTCAGTGATTTGTGTTCGGTATGTAGGCCGTTCAAATACAGGTGGATTGTCGTTGACATCTTTTACATGGATTATAACTGTTGTGTAGTTTTCTTTAAGGTTATCTGATGCCGCTAAACGAAGTTCATACTAAAGATTTTTTTTTCGTTTTGTTTTTGGTTAGGGGAAAAAGTAAAAGATTAATTTTTAGGTATTAATCTTATATTTAGTAGATATACCTGTAAAAAACTGAAAAGCAGAGTGATAAGGATTAAAATGTTTATGATTGACCATATTATGTAGTCCTATACGATATTACATCACATAAATGTAGAACATTTGACATTTATACACATTTGAATACTGACAAAAATTTCGGACACAGAATTTACCCCTGAGGAATACCATTATTTTATAACAGAGAAATAGGTATACGTTCAAATGCTCAAATTGACATAGGGCATAATATGTGGACTATTCTTTACCTCCAGACAAGTTTCACTCCTCAGCCGGTAATTTCTTTATCCGTTATACTATGTATTCTTAAAAAAAGTTTTACCACTCACATCATAAAAAAATCTCTCCCATTGAAATATGATGTTCCCCAAGGTTCTATCATGCCACCTTTACTATTCTAGTATTTGTTTGTTATGACTTCTAAGAGATATTATGTCGTGTTCAGGAGCATACATAACGAAATATGTAAATGTATCTAAGTGTTAAGAATTTAATTTTTGTATATTTTATGTGAAAGTAAGAAAGTATTTTAAGACCACATTAAAGGTACAATGTACATATGGTCCTGCGATGAGCTCATGAATTATTTATGCTATACGCGATACAATAATAGTAGTAGCAAATGCTCAGTTATTTTGTAGCAACACAAAATTTGATGACGTTTTACTACATCTAAAAATCCAGACTTATGATATACCTATATTATTAGGTGGTGCCTCTATTTATTCCAAATTCAAAAAGGCTTCCATAATTGTCTAATTTAAAATCACACTTTGATCAAAAATATAGTATTATTCCCTAGAGTTAGGGGAAAATATGAAAAAGGGATATGTTTAAAAAAACAAACTTCCAGCCTCACCCACCCAGCCACCATGCCTAACTAGGCTCTGAGCAACTCTCCAAAAATGATAATTTCACATTTCATGATTATTTTTCAACGGAATTCTCATTAAATCGAAATGAGATATCAGACAAAAATCAAAATCCCAGATAAGTAGGCACTGATTTATTTTATGAATTACATGCTTTTAAAATTCCCCAAACGATTCAAAACGAGCAAATCTTGACCTCCCTCTACTTTCGATTATAATAATATGAAAGAGGGATCTTTTCAAGCGAGCCGCCATGTATCTTAATATCTCAAGGATTTCACTAGGATAAACATATATTTTGGTTGGTTAGTCCTATATTGCGAAACATTTTCAAATAATCCTTGATAAAATACTGGACTTATTACGGGCACGTTCTGTGAACGAAATTGTGTTGAAGAATTTCAAGGGAGGATACATCAGCAAATCCCCAGTTCATTAGCAAGGCATTTACTGAAATTTTCATGATGTGCATGACTGGCAGAGCAGCATTAGTCCAACGATTCGATTCGGTTTATCATTTCATTTCCCGCATTATTAGCTGCCTACTGAAATTCTATTATTAGATGGATACCATTTCGAACTCATTATGGAAACAGTAATCGGCTCGTTGAAATTTAATTAGCCCTGGCTTACTTGTTGAACCGTGTGTTTCCCGCCGCACAACAACACCTGGGGATCCTGGAGCTTAATTAACCTTTTAAGAATACTGAAATCTTTTAATTTAACTTTAAAGAACACCTTTGGAGCCAAACGCTCTTTACCCTGGCTTTAATGTTTCACTGTTAATCCCATTATGTTGGGTATGTTCACACGAGATAGAGGAGCCATCTCCTTCTATCGAAAACACAACGAAATTAAAAGGGGTGGCATTAAAATAAATTTCGTGAGTGGATTAAGTTTGTCTTTTTGTGAGGTTACAACACAGCCTCCGGAGTTATTTCATTAGTCTTCTTAATATTGTGTATATGTGTGTGGGTGTGTGTTGGTCTGTGCGAGGCGAAATGTTATGGGCCGTTTTCACCCGATTTATCACTCTGCTTAACAGTTATAAATTACACTTCCATACACATATGTATGTAAAGAAATGTGTTACAATATACATATATATATATATATATATATATATATATATATATATATATATATATATACGTATATATTCTTATGTATACAGAGAATGAATATAGGAACTTTTATATTTTGTCTACTTACCCTTCGTCTTGTCTCGTAATCTAGGGCGCCCGCGACATATATGGCGCCTGTCATGTTTTTCACAGCAAACGCACCACCTATGTTACCGCTTGTGATCTCGTATCGAATACGCGAGGCTGAAAAATTGAGAAAAACAAAAAATTAATTTTTTCTTAAAGTGAAGTTTATGTGTGGAGAGAGAATAAATTAAAGTTTTTTAAGTTTTATAAGATTTATATAAGTATAGTCTAGTGGAGGTAGAGGGTTTGTTTTAAGCAATTTATTATCGTTGATATTTTTGAGCAACTTTAAAGTTTATAGAGATTTTCTAAAACAAGTTTAATGTCTGGCAGATACTTATATTGCCAAGAAAGTTTCGGGGCATGGAGATCTGTCTTTTTCTACGAGGAGTAAAGTGCACAAAAAAATCGAATAAAGCTTTTTTTTTAACAAAAAAAAAAAAAACAATTGTTTGTGAAACTTGAGTTTTACTTTAATATTAAGCCCTACTTTATCCTGAAAAATTCATTTTGATTTTATAGATGGGATACGATTTAAATTAAAAACAAAAGATAATATTATGGAAATTATGCAAAAAATTAAGTAGTAGGTACTTTATTTGCGACATTCCACAGAGTTCTATTTTAGGTCCGCTCGTTTATGAAAATATATACATATTTTATGTAATTATATTGATCTGAATGAGAGAAATTCCCACAATTTCCCAAATTTTTCAGTATGGGTATGTGTCAGCAAATTCTACACTGATCTGCGGATGTGATTCCACGAGCTTTGAATCGCGATCAGATCGGTCGAAAATTAATCAACTTAACCATAAAAAATATATATTGCCGAGAGCTAATGATGATTACAAAATTATTTATTTCGATAAGTGACAACCACTTTTTTACAATATTCTTTCTCTTTCTATAAGAATAAATAATGTGTGAATCTATTGAATAGAACAAACTCGAAATATTTCTGATAAAATTTAATACAATTGTACATGATATAGCTGCTTAGATATATTTGTGCAAATATGTATACGTGTTAGTCACATAGCAAAAGTCACCATTTCATAATCAGTAAAAATGTACTACGGAGTTAGATTAAGCTTACTTATACATCAAGCATAATCGTTTCAGACACTTCGTTTAAAATTTATCAATGTCTCCGTAATAAGTTGATGAAAATTTGATTTATTTTCAAGATGAAAAAAGCGACTCTATATAGGATATTATCACAGAAAAAGGTATACCCCCAAGAACGTGTGTACCAAATTAAGCACTTCTACTTATTACAAAATGCAGCATAGCATAACTTCCTAAATTCTTCGCATATCGCACGTAGATCACGTACATACATAGTTAGTTAAGTACACGTAAAAGATGGAACTGGAAGAAGGCGGAACAAAATGTTTGAAAACTTGTGCGTACAGCTGCTGCGGAAAGGATTACGCCAACATTTAACTGGCATTGGTATAGGACCTCCAGAACAAAACACGAAACCCGCATTTTAAGCAAATTCCATGGGAATTTTAACGAAATTCATATTTTCTTTCCTATTGTCTTGCAAACCTAAGTATACTTATAAAAGTCTACAGAAGATACTCATGTGGCACGTTCTTCTTAAATAAATTTCTCTTGGCACTACCTCAAATTTAGTTGAGACAAATTGTGTTTTCGTGTGATTTAGTCCTGTGAATTAATCAAATTTAATGTTCAAAAGACTTGAAATAGGACTAAAAATAACAACAACAACACCAGCCCGTAAAACGCACTATATCTTAATTCTCCGAGAGAATTTACAATAATGCACGGTGATATCTGTAGCGTATATACATAGGTACCTGTTAGCCAATTATAAATTCATTTCAGTGAATATTATACTGGTGCTACACACTTTAATCCCATAATTAGATTCAATAAACGCGCAACCCATAAAGTGGTATCCGGGACATGTTCAAACTCAACCGAATCTGTATGGAAGTTAATTCGATCAAATCCAACTCAAGCAATTTAACAGAAAATTCAAATGAATCATGCTGGTCCGGGTATACATATCTAAATGGGTATAAGTATACTATGCTGGTATAATACGGGTGTACATATATGTGTATGTATATAAAACATACCACGTATATACATATAAGGTTAGGCTATAAAGCGTACCAAAAATATTTTCTTATAATTTACGAGAGTTGAAAAGAAGCCAACATTATTCCAGACGACTTCTTTCCTATTAAGATAACTTAAATCGTCCCGCTCCCATCATGTCCTGTCCTCTTTCTACGTGTCACAAATCCTTTTCCCGACCATTTCATCATCGACATGAGACTTAAGTTAGTTGAAAATAATCGAGGCCAAAAAAGCCACAAAATGTCATCTGCATCATTATGGAAATGTGTAATTGAATTTTCCAGACAAAATGTCGCCCTTTGACATGCCTGCCTTTCAACGTCAGTGAGTTTTCTCATTGCGTTAACTATTGTTAACTTTAATATACCCCCATGCATGTATATATGTATGTACGTATATATTTGCATGATCTTCAGCGGCTTTCATGGCTTCCTATTTTGCCTTCATTTTCAATAGTTTCCCTCTAGTATTCCCTACTACGCCACCTATAGAGTGGTACCCTGGGGAGAATTTTGTTTATTGTTCGCAAATCTTTCAAAATCCGGAAAACCAAAAACCGGAAGGGATTCGATTTATGGACGCGTTTTTTTACTAAAAATTATCGTTCATTGTTGGATTTTAGTGGAGAGAAAAATAAAATTGGAAGAATATTTTACTTCTTTTGAGGTTGTAAAGTTGGAAGCAACCGCAACCATGCCATTGTATGTCATTTTGGATTCGAAATAAATTTCTCCAATTGACAGGCGCGATGTGAATAGACCCCCATTCATAATTGTGGTAGAAGACTACAAAATAGTCCCTTGGAAGTAGTTAGGATATATACATATTTGTGTTTGTATGGTTCACAAAATTCCCTAAAGGCATACAAGTAGACATAATAAATGTACATGCATAAGAAGACATATTCTATTTTGTTGAGAAATTGAAAATCGGGTTTGTGCAATTTAAGTAAATGTGCATGTAGAAGAAATTGTGCAAAATGAGTTTGAATGTAGTTTTAATTATATACTGTGAATGTGGGAACGGAAGAATCAATTTCTCGCGGCTTATTTGTTTTTGTGCCAGTTATATATGAAAGTCAAAGTTTCTATGAATGAAAAGAAATCTATAAGCCAGACTATGTGCTGTGGTTGTAGCCCAGTGGAACAAAATCAGAGTAAATCAAGGTTCGAATTTTTATCGCTGGAAAACAATAGTTTTTTTCAATTCCTACATGCATACCGTGGCAAATATATGATCGCTTTTAATAATTATCTCTGGAACGATTCGTCGGACATTAAAAATGGATATAACAACTTTCATAGGTTTTTACATTCCGAAGAACTCTTTAGTGCACTAAAAATGTCTGAAACTCACGGTTTTACCACTACACATCAAAAACTTTCAAATCTATAAAAGATCTGCACAGTTTCTTTTCATTTTCAAACTTACATATATCCACAGTTATTACAAAAGCAGCGTGTAGGTATTTTGCATCCACGTACTCGTCTAAATCCAGATTGTTCTTCTTCTATGTATTTGGGTGACAATTATTAGGCTCAGTATCTACTTTATTTATCGAGTCTGGTAGTGCCAAATTAATTATACACTTTATTTGAAAATTCTCGGAAATTTTGCTATCGAAGAAGTAACAAAACGAACGCGACTTTTGAAATAAATATTCAGAGAAATTTATATTTACTATATCAATACTGAAGCCACCAAGTGTTTGTTGTTTCATTTACCAGAATACCACAAGCTGGACCTAAAATTTAACGGAACACATTCTCTGAATGTCAATCATATTAGTCCAATGAAAGTCCACACAAATTGCTGATATATAACTCATGAAATTCATTCCATTAAAATCTATAAAAATTGGCGTAACCTTTTATGTGAACAAGGAAACTGGGAGAGGTGAAGCACAGAAGACATCATGTGAGCCGAATAATACGATTATTGTGATCAAATGGTTCTGTCCGGATAATCCTCCCACTTACATGAATATTGTAAAATTCAATGAATTCAAATCAGAAAGGTAAACCCCAAAAGCAGACCCTCTTCTACACACAAAAGTTGAATATGTTGTAATAGGAAGGGTGGGAATTATACGGTCGATTTGTTAAATTCACATAATCCATGAAGAGAAATTCTTGAAGAAAAATCCTATTTTAAAAGATAGCTAAAGGTACTTACACTCATCGTGATCTTTGGCGGTGACAGTGAGGACTGTGTGTTGAATATCTTCATTTTCATCGACCTCAGCTTCGTATAGAGATTTGTCGAAGTACGGAGGGTTATCGTTCTTATCAGCGATTCCAATACGGATGAATTTTGTCACTGCAATGAGAGAAGAGAAATTGTATTTTTAGTACTTACGTTTGCAACTACTTCAATTTAATGACGGCCAAATATAAAATTTTACTGCATTTTAGAGATTACAATTGCATCATAGATATCTTTCTTGAATGTGGTCTTTAACTTTGGAAAAATTACAAACGCATTTGCATAAATTTTAGTTTAAACATACACACACACACAGTCATACACACACACACACAAATACATATATACATTGTTATGCCAGCAAATTAAATTCGTTTGTCTCTCAGAAAATGTATTCAATGCAAAAATATTTTTATGAGGGAAATAAACTGCTTTTTCGTTTGACTTTTAAATCAGGTCAATGGGTCAATTTAGATTTTGCATAAAACACTTTGAAATTGTATATTTTATTTAGCGCGCTATACGATGAGGGGATTTAGTAGTACTTAATCAACGAAAGCTTGGCATTTTTCATAGATTTTAATCATTAAAAGTTGATCCAAGTTTTTTATAGGAGGGGAGTAATGCTCCTTTTAATTTACATATGACAAAAATTGAAAATTTTTACGCGAATATTATCAAGCCTAATGTGGATGTTGTACATATAGTGGATTATTTCAGATTTTTTAAGAAAAACACGACTTTTATATTTTACCGGCCGAGAAACTTTTGCAGCCGAAAAATTCGACTGATAAAACATACAAGTTGTGTTTTTCTTAAAAATCTGAAATATAATTTTTTAGTAAAATTATTAGTTTATCCTATTTGCCATGATTTTATTATTAATTTTAGCAAAAATCTTATTTTAAAGTGGAATAAATTGAGTTTTTCGGTTTACATTTCTTCGGTTCTTGTTTTTGATGTGAACCAGTACTTCATCGCGGTGCGAATGTTTTCTGGTGTTTCAACACCCAAGACATTAGTGACCATAGATGAAGTATATACAATAAGCGTCCATAGTTTTTGTTGAACGACTGTCAGTTCAATAGTTCTAATAATTTTATTACAATTAAAATGGCATCCGACCACCGATAAAATCAACTAAACTAAACTAAAATAAAATGCAAGAGGGTCTCATTACTTGACCATGCCATATACTAGTATGAATATCTTTAATTAAAAAACTCCTATTAAAGTATTTATTACAATTGAAATTGAATTGCTATCATTTCAACAAACAAAAGGCATATCAATGCCTCTGTCATGCTGCAGTGTCTTCTGTATTTTATTACAAATACACATATACTTGTTTGTATTTAGTTACAAATTATAAACGAACGATCTATACTATTAGAAAATCTAATGAATGTCGTTTGGTATTTAACAGGGAATTTAATTTGTTTTAATCCCTTGAATACTGTGGCATTTATCTGCCACAGTTGACTTTAATTAAAATTTCCATGTTCGCGTCCATGTGTAAAACAATGCACTAAATTACCGCACCATCGCATATTTAAATGAATAACAGAATTTCAGGAGAGGGTTTTCCTCGTGTAATATTCATTAGCTGCGATGCGACACAGGGTACACTTTCAATGAATAATACCCAACCTCCTATTACTAATATAACATTCCGGGCGTAAGCTTTTCCGGATCCAAAAAAAAGTTGTTGATAATTTCTGATTGCGATTTAATTAGATTGCGATGTGTTAGCTGTGAGATGTTAGTAATAATATTTTATTGGAAAAGGGGGTGGGAGGGAAATTGTTTACATATATACATTTTTAGCCCTTCGACAATATTTATTTAATGCCAAGTGGTCCAATTACTTCAAATTTTTGCGGATTAACGCATTAATTGGTATCAAACAATGCATAGGCATGCAAATTTTGTTTGAAATTATGCTATACCTACCACATGATTATATTTGTGGCCTTGTAGTATGTGTAAATCGCATATTTTTCCGAGTTATTTCATATTCGCAATTTAAACAATTCATCTTTTTTCCAGTATGCGTCGGTAAGGTAGATATATGAAAATCAATAAAACCTAGGTAGGTACAGCGGAAAATCTATTGCTGACTATACGGATAGACACGATAAAATGTTTTAAGAAGCAAGCGAATTAGCGTAATTATAAAGAAACCTCAACCGCTCTGATACTTAATCTCCCTTTCATTCATTTTCTTAGTAAAAAGTGGGTGAAGGTAATTCCCGGTAGGAAAATGTACGACTGGTGGAAGATTTTTGTTTGTTTTTGTTTAGTGGAAATAAGTACTCCAAGAATAAACAAAAAAAAAAACAAAAATAAACGTCTTAGAATATGACAACTTCGAGGAAGGGATTTCTACCTCGGAGGGCAAGATCAGAATGTTCAATATTCAATATTTTTCAATATTGAAAGAATCTAGAAATATTGTCGAATGGAATGGCGTAATAAATTTTTTGATTCATCCCGTAGCAGCAAATTTTTTCAATAAATTGCTGTCTGTTCTCTACTTTTTAGCTGGGTGGATATCATATATTCCGATTTGTTTTTTATTTATTATAGCTCGGCCACATAAAAATTTTCAAGCTTTTATGGTAATCCTGTTATCGAATAAATATAAAAATTAATATGAAGCGATGTCAGTTTCATTGATATATATTATTCAATTGATTTGATTGAATGAAGCTGGTGCAGAAGAAGTAGGTAGATAGTAGGTATATCTCTATCTTCAATACCTGTTCGCCCATGGCTCATATACGCATGAATAAAAACGTACAATGGATTTCAGTATCAAACATTATTATGGGTATTCTCTTAGGGGATTTAATAGGGTATTTTCATTCACATGAGAGTGAGAGCAGTCGCGATTACAGAGTAATTTCATTGAAAAGAAATCCCTTGGCAAAATCTATATGAAATCATTTCCAAACAAATAATGGAAATTTTATAAAGCTTTTTTTTTGTTTTTTACGTTATTTTGAAGAGCAATTCTATATCCACCAAATATGTATCTTCTGTTTTTCATGTACCTTGTACAGTGACTACCATGTTTTTTCCATTCTCTCCTATATGAAGGTCGGTTTTCATAAATTTATTGATCAGTGCCTTTAAAACGTCAAAGTAACTAATTCACCAATGTCGCTAAAATTACAGATTCTATTAAACACCCTCACTCTATTTACAAAGGTCGTTAGGTTTGGGAAGAATTAAAACTGACAATAAAAATATTTATTGACTCATTATAGCACCCACCATGGCCCTATCCGTAATAAAATACATGTTCAATTGCATAGATGTAATTCCCTTGTAGTCTTCTAAAGCAATATAATCACATCACGAATGAAGTTACCTTTTAAGAGGATCATCCTTAACTAACAATTGGTAAATTTGCAAGTCTGATTTAATTTTGAATGTTTTACTACCTCGTTACAGTTACAGGATTGGCAGTACACATTTATTACATGGATTTTCCTTCGAACCAGTATGGGATTTCAGTTCTATTGATTTCTGTTACGCATATATACATATATATGTATACCTAACAATTACTTGACACTACCTTAAATTTAGGTGATATCCTTTACAAATCATCAAAGGATAGGCACTGAAGCATTTGCATATGCAATGCCATCAAATTATTGGATACCGCTATGATGACAATTGGGTAACTGGACTGGCTTAATTATGCACTTCTATGGAATGAATTGCCGCACTTGTATTGAGCATTGTATGGAACCATGGTGATCATTATTTACTATTTCCGTCAGTTACGGCATTTAAGCTTTGAAAATTAAAATCTTTGATTGAAGATATAATACATAAGCAAATCACCAGCTATTTGAATAGAAAATAGACATTAGCAAAAAAAAAAAACAAGCTTTGGGTCTATTAATTTTTATAGATGAAAAATTTGTTAGATTTGGAAACAACCATTAATCAACATCTTAACCTTAAATAAGAAAGCCTCAATTATACTAATTGTGTAAAGATGAAATTAAATCCAACATCTAAAGAAACCAACATGAAACTAAAGTAGTCAATCAATAAATAACAATGCCCCGTGATAGAATTCTCTGCACATAGGGAATAACTATAACTATACATAAGCAGCCACACTCTACTACTACTACTACACCACTGACTGTAACAAAAACTCTTCAATGACATCGGTAAAAGTAAAAACCAACTCCAATCACAACTCAAACTCCTGAAAATAATTTTCTATCCAAAGTTTCCCGCAGGCGAACATAAAGGAGCAATTTTCTCAGGGAACAATTTATCTTAATCAAAATGTGACGGTGAAGGGATTAAAATTGAGAATGGCTTTCTCTCCTCAACTGAAAAATTTCATTCTGCGGTTTTGGGTTAAACGCTTAAAACGGAATGATGCGAAGAGATGGGTGGAGGGGGGGGGGGAGAGCTTGGAAATGGGATGCGGGAAAGCAATCAAGTCGAAACACTCGTATAAAAAAAAAATTAAATCACAACCATACTAGTAAGTCTAATAATATAGCGTGGGAGAGAGAGAAGGGGAATGGTATAAAACAATTTCGCTAACCCCATTATGTGCGTTCCATTCGAAACCCTCTGACAGACGCGACGACAGGAAATTCAATGGTAAAGTTAACGCATATATTGACCCCCCGCAGCCCTCTTACTTATAACGTTCGAGCATTATTTCACATTTCATTAAACAAAATTGCGAATTTCTCATCTATTATTATCAGTTAGATGGCAACGAAATATCACACAAGTCACAACTGGACCTCCTGACTCTGGAAGTATATGTATCTCTCCCCGTCTGTATATACTCATGGGCCTGAATTCCTCGAGGGGACTCATATTTCTCAGGATAATTGTGTTGTGTAACGGACAACCGGCGGCTGGTGGTAGGACGAAAGAATGAAGGGCTTATCAAAAATGGTCGTCACAGATTTGGGTGTTGAAAAATTGTTATGGCCAACATTATTTTCACAATCCTTTTCTGCCGTCACCCATCATTAAACGAAGAGTTATGGAGCGACAACAGGGTGTGAAAATGACATTCCCGCAGTTTCAGGATTATTAAACACGATTTTAGCAAATATATAACCACATTGTCAACAACAAGTGCCTATAAACATCAAGAAAATCAGAGGGAACAAGAAATTCGGAGATACAGAACCGCTCCATCAATTCTAAAGAAATCACGAGACATTGTAGCTTTTTAGGTGATTTTCACGTTGGACATTTCAGTGAAAGTGATCGATTTCTTGGTAACTGTGAGTCTTTGAGATATCCAGGAGGAATACCAACGTCCTCTTACCTATTAGTTAGAAGCAAATGATATTTCTGAATGGATACGATATTCACTTTGGCATCCCATCAACCATATTTGATGAATACATTCATTAGATTAATAGCGTAAATGGAACCGTTCACATCAATCATTCATATTTCACCTTTGCTTTATATTAGTCCTTTTATAGGGTGAGTGGGGGGGGGGGGGGGCGTTGAGATTTTTTTTTTTTGCAAAAATAATTAATTTCCTTTTGAGTTTTGTTTTTTAATAGATCAATTTCAAAAACAAAAACTCGAATACGAATCAATTATTACTCATTATAGTCTGTCCAGTTTTCGTGGATAGGGATGACAGAACAATTACGTGATATGCTAGGAATAAAAAAAATATCTGGTCATTGGCGAGGAAAGGCCACTGCAGCGGAAGCTACATATTTTTATTAAGCCGGTGGAAATAGTTTAGTAATATATTAGACACCAGATGGCTTGAAGCACTATTAATGCCATTTAAATAATAAAAATTCCTTTTTATTTAAATAAATAAATTGTCTAAATTTTAAGGAAGTTAAAAATATCAATTAATTAACAAAAAAATATATAAATAAATAAATAATTAAATAATTATTCAAATAAATTTTGAAAAAAAATAATTTTCATTAAAGAAATTGTTTTTTTCTTCTTCTTATTAATAAAAAAATGTTTTTTTTGCCTATTCGAGAATAGATGCAAGGACGATCTCTACTGAGAAAATCAATGAAAATATTTTAGAACTGCATCAAGATTCAGCCACCAACGCCTTCTCCGATTCTTCATTAGAAGTTTTATTCCTGTCAAAACCACATCATTTCTATAATCAAAAGTCGTGGTGGAAATGTAGAGTAGACTAGAGAGTACAGAAGCGAACAGGAAATAGATAGTAGAGCAGAGAGCAGATTTTTAATAAATTTTTAATATTACAGAATCCGTCCCCAGTCACAATATCTGGTAAAAATGAGAATATTGAGGTGGATTTTGTTGATAGTTTTTATTCTTACTTAGCCAGAAGTATCTAAATAATAAAAGTTTTTTTTTTTATATAGTAGATACTGAAAGAGATATGGAGTTTGGTGACCAAATTTTATACATAGTAATTAAAAACTAAAAGGAAGAGTTTAGGATTTTTCTCCATCTCTCATAGTTTTCTAAATCACGTTTATTGAATTTTACCCCAAGTGGTATAGAATTCGTTCTATCAAATATTGAGTTTCCAAATATGCAGTTTTGTGCATGTTATGCAATTTCCATGTGAATATTTTTGGTCAGCAAGTGTTCCAAGCACTTAACTGTATAATAAAAGTGAACCAACTCCTTGAATAGGCAGGAAATTTAGATCTCTCTGTTAGAAACCAGATACAATTTTTAAACTTCTGAATCTTATTTTATAAGTCCATAGATTACAGTCTCTGTTTCTCTAAACGACTTGCTAGAGCATTTTTTTGTTCATCTAGAGAATTTCTTTGTTCATCCAAACTAGTTTCCAGATATTTGCTTTAGTCATCCAAATAGGTTTCTAGACAATTCTCTCAAGAGTTCGTCGTCTTTTTCAGATAATTCTTTTGTTATTCTCAAATATTTCTTTTATTCATTAAAGTAGTTCTTTATATCTACTATTCTTGTTTATATCTATTTTCTTGTTTGACTGAAGAATTCTATGCTCTACGTTTACATTGTACATATGTATAGTGAAGCCCAAGGTAGAAGACATAATGATTACCAGCAATGGACAAATCTTTAATTGTATGAAATCTTCACAATTCTCAAAATAGTAATTATTATTTGAGTTAGACTTAGGTATGTGACTTGGGTACATTATCAAAATATGCAGCAGCAGGATCTCGAGTGGAGAGAAGAAAATCGGTAGGATATCTATGAAGAAACATGAAAAGCCACAAACAAAATCGGTTGGGTGATAAAGAAAGAGATCTTTGGACTTTGAATGACGCTATTTGGGGATGTGCATATAATTTAACAGTCGCTGCAGAGAATTTGTGGTGGAGGTGAATAAGACCTTTTGAGGGTCAGAATTTTTAAATGAGCTTAATATACTTTTCTAGCTAACTGACTTAAATTAATTGGCATTTCGAAGATATTTCCATAAACAGAAAATTGATAGATGAGACATGATGACATAAATGAAAATATTAAAAGAAGTAAGAGACCTCTTTAAATTTTTCAGCATCCAATAGTCCCACATTTCTTTTATAACTAAAATTACTGCCTTCATTCAAAAGCCTAAAATTTTAAGCATTACACATTCACCCAAAAACAACATAAAAAGAAATAAAAGCGGAAATCCTTTTACATGGTAATTACTTCACTGGATATTCATTCAGGGCCATCTTAATTTATGCTATCACATTGAGAGTTAATAGAAACCACCATGAAATGTTTTATAGCCTGGTAAGTATGTGCGTGTCATGATTAAGTTATACTTCCTTAAATAAAAACGAACTCCTTATCCTTGAGAAGAATGTCGGATAAAAGTCGAATTACTTTTACCAAAAAATTGCGCTATAATCGTACCCACAGTGAATCTAACTAATACTCATACTCACTGCGAGAATATCTTTTGCCATTCTATTCGAAATTAGGATTTCGTACAGCACATAACTCTTCACTGGTGATGTCAGCAAAGTAAGGAACAGGAAGGCTCCATATACTAAATTCACGGGATTAGTTTTCGAGCTTATCTCAGCCTCCCTTCTGTCACTACACCCAAAAATTTGACATTAAGGATAGTGCTGGTGCTGCATGATGGTGGTGGTGGTGGTGGTGGTGAAGGTACGGGTATTATAACTGTGAGGCGAACTTTCATTGTTTACACCAAAAATAAAACTTAAGAGAGTTTTCGTATAGCTTTGACCGCGCCAAATGCAGAAATAAAGTGGAAAAGTTTTTTGCACTTTTGGGAGGTTATGCCATCATGATCACACAACCACACCACCCGACGGTGATGGACAAGTCAAGAAGAATTGAGGTAATATTTAACACCACTAGCAGAAGGGAGGAGATTCTCCCATAAATCCGACTGTAAAGTTGTCCTCCTTTGCTCTTTATTCTGTTTTTATTATGCACCTAATTTAGCTCAAAAGAAAAAAATGAGAATTTTGTTTGAGGTAACTTTAAAAAAAGTTTCTTTTGATACCTCCAGATGGCACTTTTCTGCTTCAAAATTGGAATGAAGGAAATGAGAGCGAAACCACGGATCTAATTTGAAACTTTTGTTGACGGCCAGTTTAACTTGTTTTCTTTGCAGGTTTTTTGAACATAAAAGCAATTTGCGCACTGAGAACTTGGTCATTGAATTACATAATTTCAGGTAAAAAGTCACGACCCAAATCGGTCTTCTGAAGTTTTACTTATACTTTTCCAGCGTTATTTCAACGGCAAAACAAAACAAACCACAAAAAAAATGAAAACAGATTTCTAACATTTGTTGAAAGTAAACTAAGAGAAAATTGCTTTAGGGGAATACTTTCTCCTATGAAAGATAAAGCGAGACTGTAAGACAATTTTTGAATTACATAAGTAGGTAGATGTGTGTTTATGTATATGTATTTCTTGAGATAAAGTTCTTTCCTAATCGAAATAAAAATGACTCCCAGTTGTTTCCTTGTTTACTCAAGAAGTAAGCCACTCCACGTTTTGTACTGTTCCCTGAAGGCTGTATATACACGGAGGAGGCAGATGAACGATTCATCTATAATTCTTGTCTAAAGACTCACAAAGGAGAGTATTGGTTGGATTACATGTGTTGCGTTATTTTATTTTGCCATATTGATTTTAAGTAGAGGTGTACTAAATAGTTGGGGGAATAGACGGACAAGGTTTTGTTTTTATTCATTTAACGTGCATACATAGTTTCCCTGGACTAATGGACTAATTGGTATTTTCGCTGAAACTCTGCCCACTTCTGCATACTTCGAGAATAAAAAAAATTCTTACAAAACTAATGAACTAACTTTTCACTTTTGCATCTAAGCTTGGTATATAGTTCGAACGAAAAAATTTTATTTTTCTGATTTACAAATTTCTACTGACTATAAACCATGCAATTTTTAAATTATTTTATCCTGTAGTTAATTGTTATTTTCGCTTACTACATTTTATTTAGTTCTGTCGGTCCGTTAAGTCTTCTAAGTACCTTAGCTATTATAAATAATTAGAAGAAAAATATAAGTACCAATGACTAAATAGAATTGATTATCAATCCAGTATGAATTAGATTTTTCAACTCAACAAAGATAATTTTCGGGAATTAAAAAGTTGCCAATCAAGCATACGTGACAGCAAAATAGCAATTAGATTGCATTTGATACAAAGTTCACCACAGTAAAAATGTCTCATTAAATCAGGCAAACATGTATAAAAGTTATATGTTCATATTGTGATCAAAAATGGAATTATAGAATAGAAATTAATGAAAATTTTTGTAATAAGCACATGTAGGTAGATCTGTCTACCTACCTATTTTTCTAAAAATTAACCGCACAAAATATGTAGGGAAATAAAGGTCAGAGCAGTACAGAAGTATGCAAGTGAAATAATCCGTGTAGGTACATAAAAGATTTTTCTTAAGTTAATTTAATCGAAAGTTTTACGTTAGCAATCATATGGGTATACAAACTCAATATTCAATACAAAATTAAGTAATTATTATTACATTCATATGATAACAATATTATTCAAAATATTCTTTATATTGGATGTTTTCATGTTGTTTCATGCAAAAAAAAAAACAAATTGATCCACGCAGCCACAAGACTAAAAAATGAAATTTGCACTCATTTCGATACATCTGCTGCCATCTGTTGGGCTGCATCTTTTTTATTGACATCCAGAAAAATATCATGTTCAGAAAAAAAAATAGAAATGGCAAATTACAAACAAATTGTTTGATGTATTGTGCCTAGTTGAGTTTTCGTTAAGTTTTTATTGCACACTACTTTAGGGAAATAATTCGCATACATAAAGTGAATGAAGTGCCCCCGCCCACTACCTAGAGAGAGAGAGAGCAATATTTGTAGAATAGAGTTGAAAACGATTTTTCTAATATTATTGCTTTCATAGAAGCAAATAAAATTAGAGAGGGGATATATTTGTTTTTTCTCATTTTTGTGTTTTCATAGAATGTCTGATGAAATTATTAAGGTTTTTGGAGAGGGCATATGAGACTGCATTTGGTGGAAATTTTGCAAATTTTAGTTTTGATAATCTGCTGCTAATTGCTAGCCCGCATTATAACTCGTTCTTGTTTTAATAACAATAGAATATAGTCTTCATATATGTATGTACATATGTATGCATAGGCATGCAGATTATACATGAATGCTCATATATGTAGTTGATTAATTCCAAATGCGTAAATACGCTTTTAGAACTTAAAATTTGTAAATTAAAGCAATTTTGTCACCAAAAAGCATTCTTAAATTCATTTGTGATAGTCACTGATTGATTTCAATTGTGTGTATTGCATATAATTGGACACTTAATTATCAAGCATTACATGGATGCATTCTTTGATAAAAGAACGGGTCAATGAACTGATTAGTAACAACTTCTTTACATCTCATACAGATTTATTGAAGGTAATAATATCGATCCTGACTCCATATTGCAATTAAGAGGAGTGAGGGATTCTATGTGGTGCCGAAAGAAACATGGAAACACTAATGAAATACGGTAGAGAAATAATGTAGAGTGGTATATATCCGGTTAGCAGTGTAATATTGATAATTATAGAATGGTTAAAACCTCCCAATCCGTTAAATGACATTAAAAAAAAACTCCAGGATTGCAAATTTTGACATCTATATTGTTCAAGAGGAATGCTGATAGATGCAAAAGAAGTAGTTTGTTTGAAATTTGTTAAGTATATATATATTTTTTTTTTTAAATAAGTAACCTACGTATAAACCAACATAGGTGGTAAAAAACTCAAAAATTTAAGCGATTTATGCGATTTATTGAAATCAAACGAAAACACCCACTTAATTAGCATTTTACACATTTCACTCATGCATTTGATTGCGAATACCACATTCTCCTCTCTAGGTAATACTGGCTAAGTTTAATTAGTGGTAAAATAAATAAATACGGAAATGTTTATTATACATAGGTAGGGACCCAACAAGTAATTATGAGCAAAGCCTACTTTAGTAAAATAAATTCAAGCACATATATGTAGGTAGGCCTACGTACATACCATCCTGATTAAAATAATTTGAACTTTTCCCCGTTTATTTTTGCACCTAACCTACGAAAATCATATATTTACGTTAAACTTCAAAGCGGAAAATTTAATGAACTAAATTGCGATTTTAATTGCAAAGTTATTTACTAAATGTTATGTAGGTGGAAATTTTCTGATAATTTTTATTATAAAATTATTTTGGGATGTTGTTTATATATCATCTTACATACGACCATAATTATTGATTTCGTAACTTTATATTTATATTTGTAAGGAAATAATAGTTGGCTTGGTTTCTCTTATTAATCTTAGCGATAAGAGGTAACAAATTTGATCCTTATTCTATAATTACTGTTACAGGTCTCCAGCAGAGGTCCTGTGTTGTTTTTCTTATTTTTGTTTATTCGTACATATTTTTCCTGTAAATCTATGCTAAGTTTTTAATTATTCATAAACTTTCACAAGTATAATTATAGACCCGGTAAAATCAGTATTCCATTTGTGTTCACTAGCACTAACTATACTATACGTATCTATCTCAAGCCAAGCTAGTTAGCTTTCGCAAAATAGATTGTTAGTATAAAATACAGCAAATATATGGACGAACCTGCGAATTATGTAAACAACATTACTCCATTGATTGCCATTGTAAACAAATAGTTGAAGTTAGTCTTCATCTGTCCCTAAGATTCTTCTGGAGCAAGTAGTGTGAGGAGGTTCTTGTTTTTGTTTTGCTTGATTTCAGATAAGTATTCTAATTTTCAACATTCATCTCTATTTCAGGGCAATTAATGACAGGACCGGGAACAGAATAAAAATAAAGTTGCTCAGCGCCGATGAAACTGTTCATTGGATAATTCTTTTAGTAACTAGTATAAGTACTGAGATCGATTAACACCAACAGGAATATTATATTAATTGTGAGGGTTTTGAAATTCTTCTGTACACAATTTTTAAGTAATAGGTACAGCCGGACACAGATCAAGATCTCAGATATTGTAGCAGTTTCGAGGCAGGTAGGTATAGCTAGCTTGGTTATCTCTATGTTAAGTAGTAGTAAATATAAAAGACAGGACTGACAGTGTACCATCAATATGTAATATTATGTAGGTACTTTTCCTATTGAACCAAAATTAATGTTTTCCTCAAGAGAATATTTCATTTTAGAATTTCCAACTTAAAACGTACAATACCTATATTGTATATATGTACATAGGTACGTGTATTCATGTATTATATTCTTGAAGGCAACCTTGCATTTTTGCATACTATTTCTCAAGATATGCATCGTTTAAATTCCATTTTCTGCAACAATGAACTAAAACCATGGAATGTGCTCACCAGCAATGTTATTCGGGGTATTAAATTCATTACAACACAGAATTCCGAGGAACCGTATCCGTACAATGTAGTTGAAATGATCGATGTTGATAAACGCTTCATCATGAGAATAGAATATCTTTGTACAAGAGGAATGCAATAAGTTTACCAACATTCTCATCCTTAACATATGTAGGTACGCTATTCCACCGTAAAGAAATATTTAAGTGTTATTTTCTTCCTCAAATCAATGTTTCCATCAACACGTAACGTATACATATAAGTATATTACATATCCCTGGGCAGGAAAGAGGTCATTATCAAAGGTATGGATACATATATCTATGAACATTTGTAAGTAGGTTATCATATGTATACCTACCTATAACAAAATCCGAAATTGTTAGAAATAATTTTATTTCCGCCCGAAATTAGCTTAAAAGCTTTCGATAATTTTGTATGCCAATATACCGGTTTGCGTATAAGTATATATGTATGTAGAGTAAATGCTAACGTTAATGCGAAGGATGTCGATAGTAATGAGGAAGGATCTATGTAGAAAGGAAAGGAGAAACTTCTCCTCGATAAACGATAAACTCAATCAATCGAAAAACTACATCACACAGTTTGTACAAATATAGTTAAGTCGCTTAGTCTTGGCAGCTATGTACTGTCTTAAGACTTTTGATTGTTCTTGTCGGTTTTGTTAAAGAAGAGAAGAATGAAATTGAATCGAAATTATTTTCAGATTAGTTGGATTTGTATATTTAGGAAACGATTGTAATTTTGTTCTTTGCATAAATTATCTTATTGTTTTCCAACAAGGCAATTTCCTTTATACACTATATTCGATTTTAAATTTGTAATAGGTACGAAATTTTGGCAAGTACTGTAGAGATCAATTGGGGAAAATTAGGTAATAGGTAAAATTGAGTTTTCAGATATAATGCATTTAAAGTTATAAAAGAAAAACCAATTTTGTATGCCCTAGATTTTGACTTAAAATTTCAATAACCTTGAAATACTCCCTGTTATTTGGAGAGTCTCAGTGACATCTACGACTTCCTTCAATAAATTTGGAATACATAAAAAAAATGTATACACAAAAATTAGCTTGCATGCATTGTTTCAACTAAAACTAGTTGTGGATGAATATTACAGAAAGAGCAGTAGTAAAGCGTACCTATAAATTTAATGAGTACAACTTTTTGGACAGATCTTTGTATCTAAAAAAAATCATCTTGGGTCGAATATCATACTATAGCTGATTAAACAGTTTACAGAACTGACTGAACTGGTCTTCCTTGAAGTTTGTATAGTTTATCCAACCGAAGGATTTACTTATTAGATAGGTGATAGTATCTATACTCGCCCAGTGAAAAAAAGGTTTCGAGAAAATAATTTTGTATTAAACATTTTATTACTATCTTTGACATGCCACATAAACCTTTCCACATCATTTTCATAGGACCATAACGCATCAAATTTCAAAATTTTCAAATTAACCATTATAACGCAAAACATGTCATCATCCGAATTTCTATTCATTATTGCAGTAAATCAACAGAAAAAATATCTAGCACGGAATTATTATATTATATCAAAGATAGTAGAATAAATAACCGCAGTTGATAAATTTTTTAAACACTACAATTTAGGCTTTTTTTGACTTACAACAAATTCTTAAATTTTGAAGAAAATGAGAGAGAAAAGAAAATTCTGAAAATTAGGTATATAAGCAAAGGAATTCTAACGCAGCTACCTCTATTTGCGTAAACTAGTTTTCTACAACCGAATTGTTTACAATCAACCTTGTAAGGGAAAGAGAAGAGCTAATTAAATTTTCTTATGTGGTTCACAATTGTGGAAACCCACCCAATCGACTATAATAGACAGACAATAATAAATCAAACAAAATTTGAAAATGGATAGGTATTTAAAAAATACTATTTGAATTGCAAAATTTATTATATTCTCTTCTTTTAATATTCTCAAAAAAAGACTATGCCGCAACTAGGAATATGCAAAGAATCTTCTAAATCGTAAATCTTATATAAGTAAAAATGGACTTCCTGTGACATTTCGAGAAACCCTAAATTATAATGGAAAAAATGTTGGTGCTCTTACATAACATTGAAAATTTCTAATCGCCTAAGCTCCCATGGGAATGTGATTCTTTCCCGTGTACTTTTTCCTTTGTTATCCGATTTATTTTATTTGAGCGAGAAGTAGATCTAATCCCATAAAGTAATGAAAAGGTACATTAATTAACGTAAGATTTAATATGTGACCAACAATTTATGAAAGGTAAAAATTAAAAAATTTTAAACACCAACGCAAAAACAGAGTTGGCCAATTTTATTTCTCGCCAAAAGAATGAGGAAATAAAAATGTTCGTTCATTTTATAATTCATGGGTTGTATCAATTAGAAAATAACCGGAATGAGGGGAATTATAGTTCTCTGCCTCTTTTTTGACTGTTCAGACAGAAATCAGACGTGTACCTGAACGAGTTTTAAATTAATTTATTGGTTCTAGAAACGAGAGACAAGATGCCAAAATTGACATGCAAGATACGATGGCGAAATTGTATGTACCTTTGTTCTAATAGTAAAAAATATTCTGAAAATACTTTTTTTAGTAAAAATTAACATAAATACTTCTTTTCAATATTACACGTTATATATTTATATATTTTCTATTTTAGGATGCTTCCAGAACATCACATCAAACCACAAAATTTTCAATTTCGATACTGGTTGTGCCCTCTGTTGGCGAGAATTTTAAGTACTTTTTTTGTTTCATTCTCTTTCGTTTTTAATTCATACCTATGGGGGTGCATACAAATGTGTATATTCATACATCGATTTGGATCTTGAATGTATAGTTAGATAGTTAGAATGGAAAACAAATACGATTGGCGCAGATGATGCATTGGATGGAGAGTTTTTGTGTTTCAGTTTTGTTCTCAGCCTGCTTCTTTCACACTGCCATTAAAATTAAATCAACTCTTCCGCCCATTTTGTTTTCCATTCTCATTTTGAGTAGAGTGAGTTATGGGCCAAATTTTTAAAATCCTAGGTTCTCTGTTATTTCAGTGTTGTGAACTGATGCGATTTTGAGGAAATTTAATGAATGAAAATTTCTTGTCGTAAATACAAATATTTAGTAAACAAATTTTGATTATAAAATGATCATGGCTAGGAATAAATTTATCATTTAGTAGTGTTTCATAGATAGTTCGAAAAAATTGGTTAGAATAGAAGTTAAATTTCGATTTTAAGATGAAACAAATCAATAAATTAAAAAGAAAAAAATCAAAATTTAAAAATAACTATATATGTATATATATTGGGGCTATGTATGACAGAAATAATTTCTAATTTGATTGCCGTTGTTCTACCCCATTTGCGGTCTATTGTGGTACTGTATCTAATAACTCCTAATAATCGTCACCTGATATAGCGATATCTATTTGACAAAACTCTTTTTTTTATGAGTTTAAGATAAAATTACATTGCCACGGGTTTCTTTTCTATTCGTTTCATTAATTTGAATATAAATGACGAGAAGACTGATTTGAGAAGGAATATTGAATTCCAGTGCATAAGAGAAAATAAGTTCGTATTAAATATATTACAAGGATGGATACTTGCATCTGCCTTAGACAAAAAAATTGATGGCTGAAAATAAGCGAACATGTGCCTTAAATTGCCTTCTACTCAAGCATAAGACTAGAATCATCTGAGATATAATATTGTTAAATGATATGGCGACAAATTAATTGGGAACATCTATAAGGTATTTACCAAGACCCTTTTACATCTTCCAAAATGGAGTAAGAAATTTTCTTCACATTGATTTATGAATTCCTGCTTGAAAGCACAATCTCTGGAGAAAGTTTGGTAATAGAGAGATATATTGTAACCATCATTCGAAAATAGATGAGATGAGATGATATCATAACACAAAACTATCTTAAATTTTTTTTTCGAATACTTCTATTACCATAAATAGGCATATTTTAAGATAATCCAAGTCACAAGCATAAGCGAAACTATCACAATAGGTACAAAAGCACCACCAACAAACATCCTTTATGCCTATTCTATGTATAGATTGTTTATACCGAAAAGTCAATATTCCTTTATCTCTCCTCCAATAGACACGACTATATTATCTGTTTTCAAATAAATCTTATTCCCAGTGCAACTATTCTCAACTCTATGTCAACAGCTTCAGCATTTTGAACATAATATATACCGCTGGGCCACATAAATAATTTGTAATACAAGGAATTCATGATATCTCGGTAGAGGATACCTCAAAGGCATCAAGACAAATCCAAAAGGAAATCTCAAAACAACTGAACTCTGCAAGATTTATGAACCCGGTGTTGGCAACTGGGCGATCAGATCAGGACAATACTGTTGGAGGAGACAGGGGCAGAAGAATAAAATTCGTTATTTATCACACCCCTTTTATTCGATATATATTTTGTTTGTTTTTTTCTCCATTTTTATTCATTTTTTTTTTGTTTTTTGTTACTCTCAAATTCCGCATTCGGTCGATATAGTCCTTGAGTTTTAGAGATTCATTTTTTATCTGGCTTTACAGTCTTCATGTGTTTAATGTATGTAGGTATGTACATAGCCAAGGCAAACATATAAATCGGATCGATACACGAATAATTTTTTAATATCTACAAATAAAGGGTTGTGTATGCTGTTGTTTATTTATCCTTGTCGGGAAACAGATAGGAGATACTCTTCGTATACATGTAATATACCTACCCACGAGCAAGTCGCCCCCGAAACGGAAACCGAGCTGAGGTCGGAAGTGGCAATAAATAATGTATGGGGCCAATAAACCAAGTAACGGAAAGCAAAAAGATCACTCCATCTGATAAATAATCATTTGATTCTGGCCTGATGTGAATAAATATGGGTCCGTTTGTGATTTGACTCCTACATATGACTGTATGTATGCTAGGAGGGACACGACACTAAGCTCTGTTGTCGATAGATAGCGTTTTGTAGTGGTACGTACTACCGTAGAAAGAACCCCAGGCCAATAGATCCAAGAGCAATCGGAATGGACTATAGGATGCTTTCACCATATAATATAGGCAGGAACAGGAAGTTGAAAAGATTACTCCAAACTGGAAGGAGCTCTTGAATTGGGGTATTGATGACCCTTCGTAATGCTTTTCGTGTATATGTACAACATATCTCTATTTCATATCTATTCCCTACCTATGCGTATCTATGTATGTATGTTTGTTCATACATATGACTAAATTAGTTTTATCGGAAGGAATCGAGTGTATTCCACTCAACTAAACATAGTCGGTTGGTCGGAATTCACCCCCCCCCCCTTCCCAACTCTTCCTGTAAATGTAATTTTTGATATCGTGCCCCAATTTGTCGTCTTATTTTCCTTTCGGTTTTCTTGATGACTTTTGTTGCTTGTATCTACATACATGTTATCTATCTACACCCCGAAATAGATAGATACGTATCTTACTTAAAGAGTGTTGTTATCGACTGTTTTGCTGCCTCGGCTAAAATTAGATATCCTTCAAGTTTTGAAAAAGTTCCAAGTCAACAAAAGACACATCCGTCGCATTATTTCTAGAAGATATTTTTTTTTTTTACAAGAATAAAAATAGCAATAAGCCAATGATGTCCCCTGGGGAGGAAACTTTCAGCCGCCTATATAAAAGAAAGGTGGGTATAAGAATCATGGGTATTTATTTGCTTGAAAGGCAAAGAGGCTCAATCAAAATCAACTAGAAAGCAATTTATTATGAAATTATTTAATGAGGGATGGGGGCGGGGGATGCTGTCTTTTTTATATACATCCAGGATACTATAACGGATTGTTACTGATTTTCCCTGATGTCTTTCAATTAATTTTATACAACAAGAGTGGTGGACGATAAAATTCAATTGACTTAGTCGCTTGAAATAATTATAGTAGAAGTGTTCTTCTAAATTTTAGACCTCCTCCGATAACAACCAATGCGCGAATCTCCCGTTGTGTGTGTGTTTTTTTTTTTTTTTGTAAATTAGTATATTTCTCTGCTTATGCTAACAATTAAGCATGAATAATTAATTATCGCTAATGATAGCTAAGAAAAGCTGGGCACGCCATTTTAATTAAGCAAGAAAATGTTTTAGGGAGAGCTTCCGTTTTTCCTATATAATAGACCTTAAAGGATATCAACGAAAATTCGTTTAAAAGATTGCTTTTATCTGTTTCGATGAAACATTTCAAATACGCAATTTCTGTAATGCCGGGAAAGTTTCTAATTTTAAAAATTATTCGCTCTCTTAAACACGTAAATGGGGGAAAAAAATTATTTCATCACTTTGGATTTATGTATAGATATAGACATGGAATGGAACTTTTTAATTAATCAAAAGTTTATCTGGTGAGAGCGTAAAGAAAACAAAACCATTAGCAACATTATCCATCCATGTATAAAGAGTATTAAATGTCTCAATAGCTCAATGCCTATTGACTGATGAAAATATGAAGGAAGTGACTCTTTGGTCGAATTTGCAATATCCAATATCCTTCATTTGGAGGTATAAGTGACTGTTGATATGAGGATCCGATTTTCTTTGAAGATTTAAGTATTAATTTTCGATATATAAGAAGATGTTGAAAATTCGGCATTTGATTGAAGATCCTCAACACAAAAACAGGTGTCCGTCGAAACCACCAAAATTAGCTCAACTTGAAAAATTCTACAAATTTCCCAGAATTTGTAAAAGAAAATTTATAAGCGTAGAACTAATAAGTATTAATTGTCAGGAGGAGGGCGGCGGGGCAAGTTAGGTTTTTAGTGACATTTTTTAATTTCATATGAATTTACTACCAAGATGTTCAAAGCAACTTGCCAGGAATTATTAATTCTTCCTAAACAAGCATCGGATCGCATTATTTAAAATGATCAAAAAATGTATTGCAATTTTCAGAATGTGTACTACATTGCCAATGGGTATTTCATGCGGCCACCTTGATTTTTTAAATCATTTTTTTGGGGCAGTTTTTTCTGGTATAGGTTTGTAGGATTTGTGCGCTCATCTCTGAGATAGAATTGATAAAATAGTAACGCGGAAATGACAAGTAAGGCTTTATAAAATTTGTATATATATTTTCGCGTAGTTCTTGGATGATAAAGTTCACCTAATTCATAATATTCCAACTATAGTAAATATCTATTTAAACCAAAAGCTGCTCGCAGATAATCAAACCGAGGCAGGATCTATGCATGGATATAAAATACGGAAATGGTATTTAATAGACACTTTCCGTGAACTAAAATTTGTCATATAACTTTAAGTCCGATAGCAAGTTTCATCGCACCTACATCCATCGAGGAATTAAATTAATAAAATACGAATGCACACAAAGCCCTATTTATGATCAGAATTAAATTTAGAGACTAGATCTGAACGTCCATTCTTAATATGTTTATGTATATAATAGTAAACATCGGATACAGCACAATGGGTCACTCTGGCCTCCGTGCTTGGGATCTCTCGTCCTCCTGACTTAAGAAAAACATCGGATCAGGGTTTTTCCTGAATGAATGAAAAGCACACTGATGGACTAATTAATTGATAGAGAATGGAGCTACAAATATTATGATGTATGTAGATTTTAACTTTGTTGGTGATTATTTGTTTTTAAAGACAGTTATATTTTCTGCTACAAAACCCTCACAGGAATCTTGAATATTATTTCAAAGAAAATCACCCAGTTACAAATTACAGTAAATGAAGATTTGGGTAAATTGGGCTATAAATTTTCCTAGGGAAAATTATGAAAATCGTAACAAAAAGAAAAATTAATGCACGCATGAATTGCATTGTTATAAATATATATACAAAATTAAATCTTCTATGTTTCATCCACACTTTAAACCAAAACATAATTTATGACATGCGTCATTAATTTATGCGCCTAATTGTCCATTCTGCGTGTGCAATTTAAAATAACATCAATAAAAATAAATCCACATGATGAGTACCTAGTGTGCATCACAGAAACTGAGCTAGCGCGCCATTAATAAGCGATAATCCATTAATTTAATTCTGCCCGTATAGTATTCTCCTCATTTATATTGCCGAGTGGTAAAATAAATTGGTTGGGACGGCGACATAAATACGACCAGAATTGGAACACATTTTATAGGTCTTTTTTTTTCTATATATACCTAGATACATACCTACATATGCGTGTATGTGTATATTGTCGTTGCAGAAAGTTCTTGGAAACATATTATTTTAATAGCTCTCTACGTTAAAGGCCTCCTAACGACCCCTTTTCATACAAAAAAAACAACACCAAAAAACCAAAAAGATCTTGTTAAAAGTTTCCATATGAAGAGAACACACACAAACACAATGTCTGTACCTTTTATGTTTTTTTTTTTTTGTATACACATACACACATATAGCAACGGGATTCCTAAGGATGCACAAATGACCATTCCAGAATAATGGCTGATATAATCCCGTTACTAAAGTTTCCTATGGCCATGAATCCAATCATTACGTTCTATTCATTGAGCACCGGGATGGACAATCACCAGCAGCAGTGACAATGCAGAGAGATATCTTCTGACCAAGTCCCATACTATAATAACTGCTCCAAAAGGATATTGCAAAAAAAAAAAAAAAAAACCCACGAAAACCAGGATAAGTTGGACAAAAATCTGGTAGCCCTTAATCATCCTTTTATGGCCGGCAGCAATAGATTCCTCTGTTCTTGTATATATAGTAGCAGTAGTAGCCAAACGATAGGATGAGATGTCATCCCATGGAATGAAAGGGTCGGGTCTACAACAAGTAGACAGAGGAATAACGCGACAATTTTATTTTGTTGCGAGATTTTTAGCCGAAGAATATTTCTCGTTTTCCCAATTTTTTTTATACCGATGTCACTATATCTATAACTATTATATACTACCATGGTAACTTTCATAGCAATTGTAGCAGATAACCTAGCTAAACAATTGGTGTAGACTGAAAGCAACGAAAGCCACAAAAACCCCACCCAAATTTAACAAGAGGGCAACATAAAGCACAGCAACCAAAGTACCCTTAGCCATAATGTGTATGGGGTACTATATGTATTTATAGAGGAATCCCCAAGCCGGATTCATCTCTCAGTCTAATGGTGGTGACATTTATTTGAAACTTTCAAACTGAAAGAAAAAAAAAAATTAAAAAAAAACGAAAAAGAAGAATCACATTTTCTCTCGAAAAGAGCCAACAACAAGGAAACTTTTCACCAATAACATAAAACCGGAAACCACTTGAAGGAGCCTGTGATATTGTTCTTCTGCGGTTGTGACAAGGGATGCTGCTGCTGTTGGTGATGCTTATCCTAGTGAGTTGCAGAAAAGTTAGCATGGACTTTTTGAAGGACATATCATTGAAAATGAGAAATAGCATAGCAAATAACTATGCGATTGGGTCGAGTTCCTTTTTATGGCATTTAATTTTAACTTTGCAATATTGATCGGTTGTCCCTTTCATAGTTATTTTTTATTCATTTGGCTCTTTCTTTCTTTCTTTACTCCTACTCTTCCTGATTCCTTACGAATTAGCATACTTGTCTCATGAAGTTTATACTAGTACTATACAAGTAAGTATACATATTTTCCGGATTATTTCCTTCTTTTCAGGCTCTTAGTCTGCTTTTTATTTTTAAATTGTTAAAAAAAAAATATTTATTGTCAGCAATTTCTGAACTCTGAATACGCATTTTAAGAGAACGCTTTCATGTCGCGTTTCTAGCTTCTTTCCGGTGAACGTGCTTTTCTTTGACTTTACTTCAAAAGAAAGTTTTTATTTTTTTACGAAAATTTCCATTAATGCGGAGTGGAACGCTTAAAACTCCTTTTTTTATACGGCATCAAGTCGCAATGAAGGCAATAAAAATTTCTTATTATTCACTCGCTTTCTTGGATGTTTTTCGTTTTTTTTATATGATTCATATATATTTTCCCTGTGTGAGGTTATGATGATGAGGACAAATTTTGTAGGAATTTTTCTTGTACTACCCCAAGTATAGTTCCGTAAATAGCAAAGTATTTCCGTAATCCTTCCTTTGAAGACACGACCAGGGTTTTGTAATTTTTTTATAGCTATTTTTCAATTTAAAATGCAGAAAAGGGGGTCAACAATTCGAGACGTGCATATTTATTGCATGAATACAGTACAGTTTCTATAAGGGATATGACTACTTCCCTACATTCCCTAGGGATTTAAGTCATTGCGGCATAGCAAATATATCAGATAATATAATAATATTAGCCAAAATCTTTATTGCAGAAATTTAACATTTTGGCAACCCTTATAGTATCTTTGAACAATTCCTCAATCTACAGAACTACTGCAATATTACAGGCAAAAGCTGCCAAACTTCTAATCTTCTTCACAGAAGTCCAGCAGGTTGGATTTATTCAGGTGAAAGCAGAGTTTACATACAAGATAAATTCGTGTCGAAGAAATGAAATTTGGTCACGTTGTGTAAGTCCTTCCATTAAAGGTAATAATGAATGTCTTTCTTCAAGATATTCATACTCAAAGGAAATGTGAAAAACTGAAAACATTCAAGGGGTCAGTGATTGAGAAGAAAAGAGATTAGACATTGCCGTCTTTATAAAGACGGCAATGGATTAGAGCAACTGCTTTGCACTTCGGAAATGGCAGACAGGAAATTAATCCACATATCCACAAATTTTAATTTGGAAGCTTTCTGTGATTATTCCTTTGCACAAAATTGCAGTAAAAGCTCGACAGACCTGGTTTGTGATGCTCAGAATTTTTACCGCAACTGTTTCATGGGTTCTCTCTAGCATGACTTTATGAAAAGAAAATCTACTATGACTAATCTATTGACTTCTCTTCGTCTTTCTACTGTTTTTGCCAGTTGACTTTCTTCGTATTTACTTGATCATACGCGTGGAGTTATATTTTACGCAACACTTTCTGACGAAATAAATAATATTTCTGGTGTCGCTCAGAGTAGCAATCTAGGACCACTGTTTTTCACATTTCTGAAATTTTTAACTCGGACTTACACTTAGGTATCTTTCATCAACTGTATTCTGGTCAATATCAGTAAGAGCACTAGATCATGTCCTTTTATCGTAAAAGAAACCCTTTAACTTATTTCTTAGACGGATGCCGTTTAAATAGACGAAGGGAAGAATGGTAAAAAATATTGTAAGACACTTAAAAGTTTCAACGATTATCTATCTAATAAATTTAAAATAAACATCGTAGAATGTATCGTTCAGAAGTTTTAGGATGATTCATATAAAATCAAGAAAACATCACCCTCGTACCTTCGAAAACTAAATCATTATGATTTTCCTCCAACAGCCATACAATTTTTTTCTTATCTCACCTAGACCTATCCATTGCTATTCGTATATTTCCAATGTGAATAGTTTATGACAAGTAAAGTTACGTATGACTTCTGCATAGTTACTTAGGTAGGTACACTTTTATTTTATGTAAAAATAATTTCATAATTAAATCAAGGTAAAAAGTAAAAAGCATTTTAAAATAGGATACCTACTGCGGCCTTAAATCTATGCAATTAACTTAATATCTCTGTTATTATAATGCTCAAATTTCGTAGAGCTGTACTACAAAATATTAATTAAGAATGATTGAGAAAGCAAACACTTCTCAGACTTGGGAGGAAGAATTCACTTAAAAACTTTCAAAAACTTTGATGTAGCAAAGGTTGTAGTACCTAGTGCGCAAAGCACGGTTAAAGTACGTTCATTATTAACTATATTGCGCACTCCATACATACATTACAACTTTAATTTCCATGAATTTTTCACGAGTTCACGAGTTCGCTGTTAATTCGACTCTGAAAATTCATAGGGTAACTAAATGTATGAATAAAGCTTTCTCTCGCTTTTCATGTTTGATGATAACTCAAGACTTGAACTAAGTAATTCGTTCATGAAAGTTTCCTTTATATGAAAGTAATTAAATACGCCATTTATAGCAATACAGCAAATGTAGACTATATGCATATGTATGTATATGGCGAGAGTATATATCATGAGATTAGAAAATCTGATTTCATAAGAGGTAGAGATTTTGAAAGAGATTTTGAATAAGAGTTATTGAATTGTAAAACAATGGCAATTCCGATACAATTTGACATTGGCAATTTCTTAGATGATGATTTGTTCAACATCTTTTCAATATTTTTAAAATCTTTTATGCACAAAGTTACTAAGAGTCCTCATTGGGATTTGAGTTCAAATTTTTCTGTTAAAATATCTCTTTTAAGGCTATTAATGCGCCTCTCCATTCTTCTAGTTCTTCTTATATAAGAAAAATGAAGTTTACAATTTTCAATTTCAACCAGACTTCAGAAAGGCACTTTACCAATGTAAATAACTATTGATGAAATCACCTTTTCTAGCGCGCAAATACACTGAAAAATTTGTGAAGTGCAGAAATAAAGCTGAAAGCAAATTTTCTTGAGCGATGCTATACTACCATCAGAGAGAAGAGAAAAATAACTGAAGAACACTTTTCAATATTCTTGAGGACTTTTCTAGATTTTATTTATAAATCAAATAATATTGGAGAGCAGAAATTTTGTGTGGGCAATCATCAGAGTAATCCCAGAATTTAAAGTGTCGATTTTCAAGACATAATTTCTTATAAAAACTTTTTGATTATTTTTTCTATCGAAATAAAATAAGTATACTTAGCTTGCATGTCGATAACTAAGTATGCATACGTCTGTGACTTCAATGGACAGCTCGTGCCTTACAAAAAAAAAAAAAAGCTCCAGCGATACAAGAAAGAGACAAATTAATTTCTTTCCATCTACCCTCAATTTTCCCTCCATGATTCCTGTTTCTTCTTAAAACTAAGTAAGGCCACGATTAAATTCTACTATGTCATCCCTCAATACAGGTGTGTAAATTTTTGGAAGAATGATCAATAAGGTTTTGGAATTACAGCGATTGTGGATTATTTGATACTGAGATTCGGTAAGAACTCGCCCCTGCAGGTAACTACTCTCCTTAATTTTACTCCAAAGAATCACTTCAAAGATACAGGCGAAGCTGATGGCAAACGGGTAAAAAGAGCTACTGGATGTTGTCGACGCAACTGCCTAGAGCCACAAGCCTGATAGAGAGATCGAGCCAATCTTGCATTGTGGAGCTGTCCATTGATTTCGAAGGGGGTCTGTATAGAATAAAACACTGAATCACTTCACTTTCTAAAAATTCGTAAAAGGAAAAAGGGCAAACATTTTTTAAAACTGGTGAATACTTTCCTGGATATTGGCTTTACTTCATAGTATATTTTTGCACTTGAGGGAGCCATTGCTTAAGATTAATTTATCAGGGGTGGATGAACGTTTGATTTTGCATATCTATCTATATGCGTTCGATTCCAATCAATAATAATTTCAGCAATTTCTAAGAAACATACACACCTACAAAAGAGCCTTGGGAAAAGGCTTGCTTAGAAATAGAAATTAAAGTTTTTCTAAATGAAAACATTTCACGAAGCATTGAGGTAAAAAACTGGAAGAATCATTACGTAAACTACCAATAGAAGTGCATTTTTTTCAAACGATATTTTCCAGAAGTATCTGGTCTTACGATAACCTAACTAAATTCGGAATTATGAAGGTGCACCTGGTCCTATATTATATGACTCTGCCCCAACATCCATATAAACATATATATGAACATATAGCAAATCTGTGATATCTGCACTTTTATGTGGCGTCAGTGCCCGTCCGTGTCGCAATCGCAATGAATCCAAACAAAACTTGTCCCAAATTTTCAATGTGATGGCAAAGTTTATTGCAAATCTAGAAAAGTACAAAAATCAGCAGTTATTGCCACTAGTAGGCATAGGTACTGGGGTGGAACTATAAAAAAAAAAAAACAGAAACGACCCCGAAAAACAAAAGGTGAAATGGCCGGAAATGTATTTCAAAGTTTATTTGCAGGCAGGCAGGTATGGCCAGCTTTATTGTGTTGTAGTATATACTAGGTACAGTGATGATGGTGTACTGCTCTGGGCGAACAAAACAATAGGTTTGTCGGGAAGTCTTTTCGAGTAAATATCGGGGACACGGTTAGAATTTCAAATTTCGAAAAGTTTTAATTTCGAAGCAAATTTTGGGTGGTGTCCAGGGCGTGATCCTGCTTTAAATTCATAGCAACAAGAGTGCTAATTTATGAAATTAATGTAGTCTTGTCGGATAGGAACAGAAACAGAAGATGTTGAGAACGGTGGTGGAGAAGTAGGTATTTAAGACAAAATATTTAAGGCGTGATTTTGTGGGTGGAATTCGAGTGAGCTGGGTAATGTTTATTAATAAGGCGAAGTGCTTTTTTAAGTCTCTTAAATATTTTCAATTTAAACTTTTCTTGGCATTTATTTCGTGAAATAATTTAAAAGCGCAATACTAAAATGTGTTGGCGAAAGAAAACTATGATATTTATTACGTGGAATCTTGATGTATATTTAAATACAAGTACTTGTAAGTCCGTTGTTTGTAGCATAAATTTGCCAAAATGAAAGTCTTTAAGTTGAAATATGGAATATGATGAACATAAATTCTATTCGTTAGTAGATAAATTTCCTAGAGATTGATAACGATAGAAATCAAAACAAATTCTGTTTCGTTTTGAGAAAATTAAAAAACTAAAAACTAAATGTTCTCTAATTAAGTTAACAATGGAACTCAAGCAAAAATAAAAACTACGATATTCCAAATAATCCCTCAGGGGAGACTTAAAAACGGGTCAATTCAGGACATATGTACATATAGACCAACCTACCTACCTACCTATAGGTACATGGAGTATATTTGGTTCAATTTTCCTAATTGCTTACGTCAGGGAGAATTTATATTGTCGCCTTGTACCAGCTATTGAAAGCCTATTAAATACAAATACTGGGGCCAAATAGCACAAAATGTGGCGACAGCTAATGGAACCCGTCAGCGCCATGACTAATGTGGAAAAAGGTTCAAATGGAACGAAATAGGGCTTCATTTATTGTAGATATTTCTTCATATACGCAAGGGCATGGCATATGACGACAACGGACAGGAGCCTTTTTTTATTTTTTAATCCATATATTCTAGGACCCTTTACATACACACAAATATACACATATACATTTATATTCTATAAATTGTTTGTTTTGCAAACATGGGCCTTCTCATCCCATATATCTGTATATACCGAATTTCGTTACAACAGAAAATCAGCTGAACAAATGAAATTTCTTCGGAAGTGAAAAGCTCTTTTGGAATAAATTTTTAAATAAGTGATAAGTGCTTCCACAACCCTCACCAGTGCCCTTTAGGGTGATATTTCTTTCAACACGACAGGGTCATATATTTTGCAAGCTACATACATTCATATGTAGAGACACACGTAGATATATGTACTTACGTAGTAGTTTTAGAAGAAAAAAAAATGTTCTTATTCTTACTCAACCATTTTTGACAGTTTTTTCATTGAAATATTTTAAAAGCTGTTGACAGTTTTAGTCACAGATGAGCTTACCTGAAAATAAAAAGAAAAAGTAAAAGTTAGTGCGGTTATTTTTATATTTAAGAGTTTTAAATATATATACATACATATATATGTATATTCGCATAAATGTAAATAGTTTTGTAGAGTAGATTTATCTTTATTTTAATACCATATGCGGTCCATTCTACATATTCTCATCCTGAAATGATGAAATATGTAGAAGGCAACTTGGTACCCATAGATTAGAGACAAAAAGGACCAAGGATATTAAATAAAAATTTTGGGGTTTTTTTTTGTAACTAAATCGTAACAACAACAACAAACTTTTCCATTAAGTGATATCAAAATGATTAATTCTTTGTTCTACGAAAGGTAGTCTATATAATAATAATAAGAAACGTATTACCAAATTCCTTTATTTATTTTTATTATTAAATTCACAAGGAAATCAGTGCCAACTAGGTACTTACCTCACTATACGACCTTTTGGATACTACCAGTCTCAATGAGGCAAGTTATATATGCTGAGTTGGCTTAGTATGTAAAGCATTTCCATATTGTGTGTGTAAAAAAAAATTTTAAGCAATATCTAAATATTCTATACTCTTTAAGTAACCGGCCAAGTGCGAGTCGGACTCGCGCACGAAGGGTTCCATACCATCGTACAAAATTTGACACTATGCACTTTTTATTTATTTTTTCAAATGAGGGTAGACGTCATGCGAAAAAATAATGCTGTATGAGAGTAAAACGAGCAAAAACACTCCGAAAAAATCACGTTTCTTTTATGGGGCCCGCTTTAATTTTTAATTTAATTTAATTTTTATTATTTGTTGTTATAGCAGCAATAGAAATACACACACTGTGAAAATTTCAACTATCTACCTATTACGGTTCATAAGATACAACCTGGTGACGGACGGACAGCGAAGTCTCAGTATTAGGGTTCCCGTTGTTACCCTTTGGGTACGGAACCCTAAAAAAGCAATAATAATCAAATATTAATAGTAATTTACTGTTATAATAAATGTATTTATTTTGAGACACAAAAACTAAAATCTCAAATAGTTCAATTGCTTAATGGTTGCCATTTATATTTTATAGCTCAGGTATGCATAAGTGAACTATATGAAAAATTTTACTTGTCTCACTGAGACTATAGTGTAACTGAAAGAATAAAATTCTGACATGTTCGTGTATAATTATAAAACGGAAACAAACAATCCTAGCTTACTCAGAGTATAAAAGAGTACTCAGTCTATAAAAAAACAAACAAAATTTCTACAAGCTCTGGCTATCATCCCAGCAATAAATTGATGTCTGCCTAGAAATAAACTCCATAAAAAAGCTTCCTACAGGTAAACGCATACAGTATCCTGGCATCCCGTATCCTGGTACCTTAGGCAAACATGAGATTGTAAGCTTTCAAAATACTATTGGACACCAGGATAATGCTGGAGCAAAGGAAAATTCATATACATATGTACATACATACATAGGTATTTAAATTTTCCTTAACTCAAGAGAACATAAATTTTACATTATACATGCATGCATGCATGCATGCAAGCAGAGAACGTTAGGTAAAACCTTCAAACAACTTTTTAAAATTTCTTTGTTAGCCTGTTTATTTTCAGTTTTGGGTTTTACAAAAACTTTCAAACATAAATAATAAGTTCACCGCTGGCAAGGTGAAGGTACCTACCTACAAATTAACGGTTGCACTCTTTTTATGCTGATTTTGAGTAGATTTTTTAGAATTTCTGCTCACCCCCAAGTCCCGAGGGATGTTAAGATCTATTACCACACAGCAGAAAGATGATTTTTCGAAATCAATAACCGATCTCCTTATTTGGGAGTTTTTTTTTTTAAATATTACCCAAGTTGTTAAGTATGAAACTAAGAAAAATATGGGAATATGGAGGTGACCATCACTTGCTCCTTAAGGGATTCCATTTTAATATTTATATGCCTGGGTATATCTATGCTTAAAGTATTTCTCCTCTCGCTTAAGCCCCAAAATGATTTATTATTAAATCTTGAGGGTAGCCTTTATACATATATGTGCGCTTAAATTGTAGTTCTAAAGTATTTACCTGTGGTAAAATGTACCATACGGTATTATCCCAGTAGGAATGTACATATAATGCATATATATATATATATATATATATATATATGGTTATGTTTATCTATCTCTGTCGCCATGCCATGTGTCTAGAAATAAATAAGGCCCAAGAAAGCTCTGAACATTATGGCAAAGGTGTATAGTATACTTATCTACTTTAACATTGCGTTTTCAGCAATATTTACTCTTTCCTTAAGTACACATACGAAGAGGCAGCAATTTTGTTGAAATATTTTCCGGGGTCCCCCGTTAATGTAACGTTATCACATCATAAACCATTTCAAGTGAAATACATGGGATTAGCTATTGAATAAGCCGGGAAATTGTAATTAGGCCTATGCAGGATTTCCAAGATAATATTTAGAATATCACAGCACAACCAAAGATCTTGGGGTTATTTCACGAGAAAAATGGCTGAACGTTATTCCAGTTTTATTAGCTGATCCCCCTTAGATAAACGCAATACCTTTTGCGATATTAAATTAAAAATAAAATTCATTGTGATAAAAAACTCATTTCATGGCACGGATTTATTTTATAATATAAATTTCCAGGAAATGTAAATTTGTAGCGTGTGACATTAGAAAAATAAGAAATCGATTTTTTTTTTAGTTAGTAAAATATTTCTCAGTTCTATGAATTTTTTAATCAAATAGAAAATTTCTTTGTTTACGACAAAGTCGGAAAAGGAAAACGGCTCCTAAAGTCAATCGATAAAATCTTCTCAAGACAGATGAATTTCGTTACGCTGTTATCAACTCAGTATAGCGCCCTGTGTAGATTTAATATTATTTATGAATGAATTTCGTTTTCCGGTCGTGTTTAATGGGGGCATTTCTGGAATTCTGTGTTGTTTTTTAATAATTAATGTAAAGGCCTGGAGCTATTATGTATGTAGACGCGTGTACGAAGTAAATTTTCCTTAAGATTTTCATAGTACGACATAATTCGTGTACTGAATACAAAAAAAAATTATTGAATGTTACGAGAGGTTTTGAAGAAGGTTTTGTGTGCGTGTGTGTGTGTGCTCAATTGCTTCAATTAATTTTATTTCTTGTTAGTGCCGCATTCCACTTTCTTTTATTTTCCTCGACAGCAATCCCCATAAGTCATTAATTATAGATCTGGTGACATTCTAGGCTAATATGGAATAGCAATATTTCTTTTAGAAATGAAGCTCGTAACTACTCATCGGTATTGTCAGCCATGCTTTGTCTTCCATCACTTCTTTTATTATTGTGGATTTTTTTCATCTACCATTATTTTGTTTGTATTTAACTCCAATCTTCTTTTCTTCCCTACAAAATTCAATCATGAAAATAGTAAGAAACACCATATGGACCACATTAAAAAAAACACCTTTTTCTGTCTAAGGTACTTTCTTCCACTCGTCATATGCAACCTTGCGAATTCGATACATTTTACCAAATTTCAACAAAATCACCAATTGTCGCATCATTTACGAAATCATGGTATGTACGGAACCGTTGTTATACGAAAAGTGCGAAAAGATTAATTTCCAGAGCAGCCCTACCGTAGCAAGATGCATATTTCTGCTCTAGATTGATATGATGTTAAAATGTTGTTCGAATAAAAACATAATTGAAAAATATTTCATTAATAATTTAGGCACGTATTCATTACAATCGCGTGATTGTAGACTAATAAACTTTTAATTACTTTCCCTTTAATAAGAAATTTTAATTAATTCAAGAACAAAAAGGAAAAAAAGAAGGCCTTTCTGACTAAAACTTATAATAATATAAAAAAAAAAAAAACCAATTAAACGAGGAATCAAAGATTGGACCTCCTACTTTAATGAACTTAAAACCCACTTCAGCGTCTCTAATCTTTCATTCCAGTAAAGAATTTTAACTTAGCTTTTTTTTTCTCTTCTTAGGCCACCAACAACTCAAGGATCTAATGGCTACTTGACTTTCATATTTTTTCTTTGAAAATGAAAATGAAATCTTTAAATTAGATAACCTTGGTAACATACGTTATGAATGTATATGTAGGTATGTTTAAATTTAATAGAGCTATGTATGTACTCCCCTTATATATTAAACGTATAATCAAGATACGTGGGTGTGTAATTCAGTAGGATGTTTTGAAATTGAATGTTCATTTTGTTCGTATACTTCAAAATGATGAAGGACTAAAAGTAATTATATCGGTTATGTTTTTTGTGATCAGGTTCTACGTTATTTATAGATACAGGTACACGTTGAAAAGAAAATGTGCGTTATTAGAAGCTCAAAATTTTATAATTGGTAAGTTAAGAGGGTGCCTTATTACTTTTAATAAGTGCATTGTAAAGCTAGGGAAAAACTTACGGTAATTATTAGAAATATGAGATTTATCTGCCTAGGAGATTTAGATTATAAAAAAAAATATGAGCATGAGATGAACTTGGTTGCATCATGTCAGATCATAAGCCTTTCTTATAAGCATGTTAGCTGTCGCAGGAGAGTTATAGGCTGGGTACAAGATTAGCCTGCCTACTTCCAGATCACACAGTAAAAAATTCATAACGTATATAAATCTGGTGAAAAAATTAGGAAAAGAAATAAATTAGGACAGCAAATGGAAAAGTGAAAGGAAGACAGACTTGGGATAGTGTCAACACTAACTTGATGCTAATGTTTTTGGGAAAACCCTTCCCTACTCCCATTTAAAACCGTGCCAACCATTCCTGATATCCTGGCAAATGTATTCGAATGAAAGGTGGAGCAACAGAGCCTACATATTGAAATTTCCTAATGCCGACAGACGCAACCATAGGTTTATCAAATTCGATGTGCACCATTAAGAAATTAAAAAAAATTTTTTTTAAAAGTATCTGTGTCTATAAAATATTTTTAAAATAATTGTAACAAAATTACAATTTGTAATTATTACCAATATTTAATTACTTACAAAACAAAGTACAAATTTTAAATTTAGATGAATTAATTTGACTATGAATTTTGCCTGGTTGACGAAGAGGAAATACATGTTTAGTTCCTTCCCAAAGAGACAACATTAGGCACTTTAAGCTTGATTATAATTTCTAGAGGGATACCTACTTAAATTCCTCGGCAAATAGAACTCGGAAAAAAAATGTTTTTCCAACAAAAGGCCTTTTACCTTAACATCATGAGAGAAAATTAATGACTTTTCCCTATCATTTAGGTAGATTTTATATATGTACATAAAAGAATTTTACGTAGAATTTCCCTTATTTGACAACATTGAGAAAAAATTTATCTTATCCGGTGGGAAAAGTGATACATAAGTGTAGTACAGAGGGTAATACAAGCCTGCCCAAAATTTTCGTATAAAATAACATGAGTTATCACTCTTCCCTTTAATGAGTTTAGTCATCGAGTTCTAACATCCTGGTTGCTGCATTTACGATATGATTACAGTGTTGGTTCCACATTACATGTCCTCCTATGGGTGATCCCATTCATTTTCTGGAAAATACTCCAAAACAGTTGTCGTTGACAACGTATATATGTATGTATGGTCGTTTTGTATTATCGCACATTTCTCAATGGGACTATGATTGATGGCACGGTTTTGTACAATTTTAATGATTAACTTCCTGAAATTATTTGAGGTCACGTTAGCCTTTTAACGCTATCTTGCCAATTTTCCTTTTCCATAATAGAATATATGTGAATAATGTAAGTACGTATATATATTATGTAATAAGGGTTTTGCTAAGAAAATTTCGCAAGAGTTTGTAAGTAGTAATATTCGACTTAGATTAAAGTTGGTCTTGTTGCTGTCATCCATTCCCACATGGTGTCCAGTCGTCAGGTTACGAATTAATTCGTTTCGTTCGTGCCATGTGCAAATCTTTGGTAGATTTTAATACAATCAGATTGGATTAACTTGAGGCACTAAATTACATGGGACCCAACAATTGTGTCATAGCCACATAGAAGATGGAGCAGAATACCACACTCACTATAGTCAAATTGGATAAAACACATGACTTTATCCCATGGAAATACTATATATAGAAACGTGACAGTAGATATAGTCGTCATTTATCTTGTCAACACAGTATAGAACTTGTTGTAGGACAAAGTGATTTATATGCTTTATGATACACTGTGATACCGGTGGGTGGACACGTGTAGTGCTGTGCTAGTGAATCGTGCCTTGGTATAGTACTTTACGTTGCCGTTGACAACAATTAGTTCACTATAATACACAGGCATACTTACATAACACATACATATAACTATGTATGTTCTGCAGCAATAACAGAAATTATATTTCGACTTCCGTCTAAAGGCTAGGCAAACACATTTGGATTTTGTTGAAATTGCTGTACAAGACTTCATCTTGAAGATAATTCTGGACAAGGATCTTTCTCATCTTTAGAATGGCTTAATGCCATAAACGTAGTGCCGGCCCGTTGACTCAGATATAGTTCTCTATGTATATAATTGAAATTATTCATTGATGCGGGAGGATAAGTCGGCTGTTGGATTTTCTTCTACAACATCCGAATATGTCCTGTTCACTGCACACATTCGAATGTTAAGTTAAATAAACTGCCGACAATTGTAAATTTGAAATATTTCCATCTGCATGTGTCGGAAACGATGTTAAGATGTTTTTTTTTTCTTGCTGAAAATGTCTAGTTTTGCTGTATTGAGTTGAGATAAAAATCAAATTGTGACGCCATTTAATATCAGAATTTCAACAGTCTGGCTCTCGTATTGAATTGCATAAAGGTATTTATATCAATAGAATTAATCCGGAGATATGAATATTTATTTGAATTTGAGGAATTAGAACTTAAAAAAAACTAAATGAAATAAGAAGAAGTTGTTCTTACCAAGAATGTTTCGAATTGTAGTGTTCTGTTTCAAAAAACAACGAGACTGAGCCAAATTTAAAGTCAATAAAAATACTGTGTAGCATTGATTGGAGAAGTTCTCCGCAAAAATGTACGCCCGGTTAATAAATAAATAAAAAAGTTAGATTACTTTTAATTAGCTAGAAAGAATGCGTAGAACCCACAAAATTGCTCATGGAATTGATTCAGCAAGAACTGTCAACACCAAATAAAAATTCTAACAAATAGGCTTTCTAAACATGTGAAAGGCGCGAGCTCGAGAAGCGCTTTTAACTTTATAATTTTATACCCGAAATGACGTCCCTATATGGAGTAAAACGGGGAAAATTGTAAAATTTCATATTATTGTGAGACTGTAAATTATTAACAAAAACTACAATCCTATGTGATCTCCTATTTGCCAACCCCTCCTTTAATTTATTACTTTATTTCCTGCCAGTAAACTTGGGTAGGAATAATCCTTAATCTGAAAATTATGTACGACCTCTTGAAGAGAGTTAGAATCGAAAGTATACTGGCCGTCTTCTTTTGGATATATCTTATGGCCGTATAAAAGTACTTCAGTAACCCTGAAATCATATGTGCCAATATTATTAGAAAGTTCTCTTGAGGACTAGTTACTACATTCTCACAGAACCTACTATATACATATGCGAAATAAAGAAAAAAAAATAAAAATTAAATGTTCTCTAGATGCAAAAATTTTAATTGAATTCATTTTTTTTTTGTCACTCCTAACCACAACCAACATCTCCATTATTATCATTCAGAAATGCTTTAGCTAGGACAACTACTACTACTACTATTATACAATTCTTAAAGATAATCAGCAACTTGAATGTTCTTATAATACTTAACTACAATTCTCTAGAAATCTTTTTCAATGCCAATAATCCTTTTACTTGAATCTTTTCATCTCAGTGTCCTCCGGCAAAAAACAACATCATTCGTCTAGAGAATTCTTAAGAAAGTCCAAAAAAAATTAGCAAAAAAAGAAAGAAAGAGAGAGAAAAAATAATAAGGAATTAATCAACTTAAGAAAAAGATAAATCTGGCGTTAATTAAAGAAATTTCAAAAGAGTTTTTGTAAGACCCAAAGGCAGTAAGGCAAAAGATACTTAATTAAAACAAAAACAAAGCAAGAAAGACCTCTTCGACTAAATGAATGAAATGGATAAAAACAGCGTGTGTTTCTTTCAACTCCCATGTACTAAGTAATTTCGGAAAAAAAAATCCCTCAATCAAACAAAATCTACTTCAGAAAAACAAAACAGCTTTTAAGATTTTATATTAGACTTAAGGGAGCAAAGAATTGCACAGTACACTGGATATTACTTTGAAGCTATCTTGGTGCCAATAAATTGAATACTTACATTCTGGAACCACTAAACAAACCAAAGGAAAATCTCAGTAGACGAGAATAATAATAGTTAAGTGATGATAAACCAAATCAATGGTGATCCTTGGGAAAAATCGTAATGAGTGACTTTAGTGATATGGTCAATAATAATCAGTGGTGTCGAAAATCCTTGTTAATTACAGATGACCGATCATTACATTTCCGTAAAGCGCGTAATTTATGTTATGGCCTTTAAAAAAAACAAAATGAACGAGAATTCGATAAATGTTGCAACTTTTCGTCTCCCGACAAATATTGATGCCAGTTAAGATTGACGACATGCATACAAGATGGCGTGCCTCGGCTCATATAGTAACTTGAGAAAACCAGTTATTCTTGTTGATCGATCTTAAAAAGTGATGACATAGATTTATCCACCCAGATTTCTTTCCCTATGGGGTTTTTTTTTAAATGCAAGGTATCTGGTAATAAATCAGAAACAACTGAACAACTTTAAGAAAATAGTCATCAATAAATCAAAAACATCAATCCCCTCCTGAAACTTTAGAAATGTCATAGAAAATTCACTCAAATGAATTCGAATTTTGCAACGAACAAATGTGGCCTTTTTTCTCAAAATCCAAATATATTTACGACACCCTGTATGGCCTGGAGGATATTGTTTAAAGTTTACACGCAATACCGATTTCCCCTTTGAAATTTTAATGTTTTCAAAGCTACCCCATAGCGTACTTTATATTGAATTTTTATTACTCATTTATTACAATCAAGCTGAGAGCACTTACTTTCTTGGGTGAAATATGTGATAAGTACCTACCTATACTCATTAGTGTTTGTTTTTGTTTTCGTTTTTCCAAGGTGTTAATGGAGCACGAAACACCATTTTTAAAAGCTTTTTCCGGAATAAGTTTTGAAGTGGGAATTGAATATGGGAAAAACGTATACACTCTAAATTAATTTATGCGCGATTTACGTTAATAAAACAAATTAAATAATAAATTACATAAATATTTCAATATTGCAGAATATAACGATTTAAAAGTTTAAACAACAACAACAACAACAAAAAGGAATGGATAATTTTATTTTCCTTTATTTTAGAGTTTTACAATGGTTTCACAGAAGGGATGGATCGCTATTATGCTGTGATGCAAGCGGAAAGATAAAAGTTACTTATTTAAAGATAAGCGCTTTCTCTTTTTTTGTTGTTTTTTTTTTTAGCTAAAGTTGTAATTGTATTTGTATACTTTGGAAAAAGGAAAAAAAGTTTAAGGATAAGTTTTTATCTAGAATTGAAATAGGAATCCCTCCCGTACAACTCTTACATAATTTAAAGGAAAAAAAAAACCCTTCTCACTCCTGTTTATACCCAAACAATAGCAAGGAACACAATATAGTTCAATTGAGGTGGAGAACAATTTTAAAACTCTCCTTGGGGAGAAAACTTATCCAAAACAACAACAACAAAAAACATAAATTTCATGCACTTTTCCGTATAGAGTTGTTTATAAAAAATGTTAATATCATTTATTATTATTATTATTAATTATTATATCTCTTACCTAGATATGTACTGTTTGTAAGAACCCAAAATATTTTCAGGGGATCCACCATTACTTTTTGCAAGACTGCTCCTAAATATAGTAGTCAGCACCAAAGAAACCTCCAGCACCAGGAGTAGTGCATTAGTGGTGACAGTTGTTTTTCAAGTTTTGATAGTAATTGAAAAAAGTTAACAAAACCAAAACTTTTCATATTATTTGCTGATGAGCTTCCACTGAACGAACACACAGAAACACACTATCACACTAAATTAACAATTGCACTGCTATCATTCAGTCGTTTTTTAAAATAGTATCGTTATTCCCTGCATATATGTTAGTTTCTAGTGGTTACGGGTATGCTGAGCTGATTCCAACCTCATCTAAAATACTCTCGTACAAATGTATACACCAGATCGGCCGACCACACTATAGTAATAAACTTTCACCGTGCACACATTGATGGCGCTATAATATGCGATTGCTTAAAACTCATACACTTTGAATTAATTAAAAATGAAAGAAGTAGCAGGGTGATAGGGTGGGTACCGGGTGGGTGCGGTAACCAATGCGACGAATTGCAATCAGTGAGGACAGAGTCCAGCTGTTTGTTGGATAGAATACTTTTTGTTTCTTTAAATACTTTGTTACAAAATTTACAGTTTTATCTCTTTATTTTAGGAACACATCTCCACTTTTTTTGCTACGGTCTTTTATGGCTACGAAAATATTCATTTAGAAATTTTTAATATTGTTGTCACTGCGATTTTATAGAAAGTTTCAAAAATGTGTATCAAGTCATGTACATATGTAATTGTATATGAATGTGTGTCGTGTATATGAATAATATAAGCTATCTAGTGTAATAAACTTGGTATTGAAAACGACAGTTTTTGTTGGCTCAACCTTATATATCGACCGTTCTGGTTTTAATTACACCAGCAGAGCAGCGATGGGACTTTATATCCTCCAAGGATGAATACAAAGTTATATTGAATGGCGGGGGGGGGGGGGGTACACCAAATATAATTTTTTCGACGCCTGTAAAGTTTTATGACCGAGATAATGTCATTAATTTTGTTTTTTGCGGATGTTTCCAACTGAACTTTTGGATAACATTAAGGAATATTAAAATTGTAGCAATTTTTCGCAATTTTGATAGTTTTTTATTCGAATTTCAAGAGTTAACTTTTGGAGGAACAAATTATTATGAAGCAAACTAGTTTTGTCATTTTAGATAATGGATTTAGTAAAACATACCGTAGCACATATGTATGATTGTAGTATACTGTGCAATCGTATATATGCGGAGGGAATGCGGAAGCACTTAACACAGAAAAAAAAAGTAATATAAAATATTTAAAACACCGAAATTTTTACTTGAATATAATTTCGAAATGGAGTATAGAAGGGAGGGAAGAAAAAGCTCAAATAGATAATCATAGATACTATAGGTCCACAACGGGATTTTTTTTTTTTTAATTAGCAACAATGAATGTGCGAAGGCAGAAATCTGGCAATTCAAAACTGAAATTATTAAATTGGTTCCCCAGCTTTAGGGAGCTCAAAGACATAGCGACTTACAGTGTAGGTATACAGTAGGATTAAAACAAAAATGTAGAACAACATTAAAAATTAATGCAATCGACTAAATTTAAGATATAAAAGCTACAGAGAAAAAAGGAGGTAGGTACTTCAATGACAATTCGACTCAAACAAAAGAAGACTTTTTACAACATTCAACATACGACTAGGTAAAAACACGAGAATAGAACAAGTATTCAACCATTGCTGCAGTCAGTTGACATCTTTTTTTTTCTATAATAGCAGACTGACATAGGACATCAGAAGTCGCGATTAATCCTTCTAGTTTGCTAATCATAGCCCAGCGAATTTGGTAAATCCATTAAAAAGCTGAAAAATAAAAAAGTGACAAAATGAGCCGGGGGTATTTCAAAAGGACTTCAGAAGTAGATTGGTGATTTCATTACAGTGCTGGTGGAAAAAAAGCACCTACCTATAAGGAAAATATGTACAAAATGAAAAGTACCTACATATTTCATGATTTCAGAAGGAGTATTTTTTGTCTAATCTACTCTAACTAGAAATCAATAATATGTTTGAAAAGTATTCTGAGGAAAATGATTAGATTCTTGTACAAATAAAACACTTTGCTACCACACATGGAGAACTTAGAGCCGAGTTTCCCGTACTTTTATCCTTTTCAAAAGAACTAATATGCTTTACAGATTGAAAACAGAAACTGAATTAAAAATCATAACCATAACTTGAGCAAGTTTAAATGAATATTTTCTCCCTGTCAATGTGATCGAATTGCTTTTTACAATAAAATATCAACTTTAAATATTTAAACGAAAAATAACTCTATAAGAAAAACTGTAAAATTTCATCATCCCACTACTAATATCACTACTACTACTACTACTAGTAGTAAGAACTATGTTTCAATACCTGTCAGAAAAACATTTTCCGGCGTAAAAAAAAAAGTTCTGTGCTTCTTCAAGCCCGCTTCAAAAGAATTAAAAAGAAACTCCGATAAACTAATTTTCTCTGGCATGTTCTCGTTTTTTTTTAAAGTTTGAAAACTTTTTCTAACAAAATAACAAAAAAAAACTTAAAAGTAAAAGTTCAATACTGATGACAAAACGAGTTTTTCCAAGAGAAGAATTTACTTGATTCCCCTCAGGAATTGAAAAGCTTGTTTCCCGTCCGATGGAATGTAATGCTTTCAATGTTCCGGAAAAGTAACATAAGAGAACAAGAAAGGACCAAACACATTTCTTCCTTAAAAGTACAGAAATAAGAGGGAAATTAGTTAAAAAAAAAAAAAGATTATGGCATTACGCTTGGGATAGTGTCGACAAACAAGGTAAGTTTTAGTTTAATGGATTTTTGGATTTTGAACTCAAATAAATAAATTAATATTCGTGTTTTAAGGAAAATACGTAATAGATTTTTTTTTATCCTTTTAGGGAAACTTACTCTATTTTAGATGAAAAACTGCAACGGTTTGCCTACAAGAGTATCGTCATACTTCCATTTTATCTTTGCCGTTGAAAAAAAATCTATTCAAAGCTAGATAACTAGTACTATTTTGGATAGGGCAGATTTCTTATTTAATTTGTAATTTAAGTTGAAATCAAAGCTAAAGTAACTAAATACAGTAAAAAAGATTTTTGACAGATTTCTTGTTTGTTTGAAAAATGTAGGCAGAGTATTACTTTTTTTTTTTTTTTAGATTCTGCTTGTGATTTGCCCTTGGTATGAGTGGCATCCTACAAGGCTGTATACTTGGACCTTGACTTTTTAATTTTTATATTTTATCGGCGAGGGGCTGTTGATGCCATATAAGAGATCGATGACTAATTGTATGAAAGGGTGGAGGGCGGGTGGGAGGTGAACCATTAATCTCTGGAATCTCTTCCCTTCCAAATTCTATTGTTTGATTTGAAGATATGTTTGATTCAAATTTATGATAAAATTTAGAGACTTAGTACTCTGTTAAAATATTGCTTAAGTTATATAAGAACTTCTCACTAAATTTAGTGTGAAACGTTATATTTTATATGAACATAATTTAAGTACTTTTGCTCTGTTTTGAAGTCTAGTTCTCAAGCGAATTGGAAGATAGTATAGATTAAATGACAAGAAAATCTGAAACTCATTGTAAACCTTTATACATTAAATAATTTCTCTATAAGCATCAATTTAAGCCACTTTCAACAAAACTTCTCTCAATATTCAATGTGCGGTTGGGTACCACTTAATCTCAAAGCTGTCCATTCCAATAGAATCGAAAGTTTCATAAGAGAGATCCAAAATAATATAAACCCTACGTAAGTACCTACTGCACATGCATATATATATATATATATATAGGTACATATATAAATATATATCCTTCTTTAAAAATTTCTATTTGAGTTCAGGGAATAAATGTCAAAAAGTAATAATTGAAGGAGATATCAAAAGTCAATTACAGCAGCACACGCTTGCCATGGAGCAATTATATAAATCTCTTGTTGAAAAATTGTTGCATTTCTCTCGTTGAACGAGCGGAGGAGAGCTTGTTGAAAATTAACAAGGATCTGGTGCTGCCATTTTGTATACTGGTCGGCTGTCATAGATAGGATTAAGGAAAACGGAATATCAGCAATTACACGGACAAAGCTTTTTCCTGGGATTACAGAAGTTACGTTTGCAGGAATAGCTACCTATTTCTATATAAATCTATGTACATTACACACACTTGGGATATATTTCAATGTCGAAGAGGTAGTGGAATATGAAAGCACTTAAAAGTGTGAAAAATTCTCCCTAAATTTTAAAATATACAAGTTGAGTTAAGTGCACTGAAGGTGCTAAAGCTTGTAGCTGGTAGCTCTACTATATCCTTCCATTTCTCCCCCTCTTTAAAGTCTTGACTCCTTGACGACCTTTATCCTATGCGGTCTAAGAAGCTGCCACAGAGGAAAATTTAAATTTTTCTATTTTTTTTTTTTTTTTTTTTATAATACAAACTTCTAGTGCATCATATAAGAGGAATGAGCAGAGGAACAGAGGAGAGCACCAAAGAACGATTATTTAACACAGAAAAGTATCAAGAGGGCTTTAACTGTGGAGCATCATTTGTTTGCCCAGCAAATTATAACAATTTAAGAGAGCTATATACACGCTGAACCAGGCAACCTACCAACCGAACCAAGCGTAAGAGGTTGAGCCTGTAATTCCCGGTTGCTGAGTAAACTACTTCTCGCACAGAATTTCAACAGTAAAATGGGGCATTTATCAAAGTGCACAAGAAGAGGAAAAGTACTTCTTGTTTTCCGAGAATCCCCTGGATAAACATATATATATATATATATATATATATATCTATATGTATATAGGTCACCTGCTATCGGTGCAAGTTTTCGTAAAGTTTTCCTACTATACTGAATTGATTCAGATTTTGTTGTAAATTAATAGACATGACACTGTGTGGATGTGAAGACATTAAGGACGGTAACTCCTCCATTGGGAAGCAGAATACTGTTATATAGAAGTTCTGTCCTTTGACACGTTCTCATCCGCCCCTTAAAACCTTAATGCTCAACTTTTATTCCAATGAACAGGAGATTTTGTGTCTAAAAGTTTGCTTCCGTGTTTTGTATTTATTTAAGTTTTGGATATGGTTGCGAAGGACGTTGGGTATCTATGCAAACTTGTGGCTTGCACGTATAATTTCTATCGAAAGTACTTAAAAACAGTTGAGCGAAGTAGATTAAAACTTAAGATGAGTCGTAGTAAGATGTTGCCACAAAGTTGTTGAAATCCTGATGATAATTAAGACGGTAAGATGAACACACTTGAGAAGATTGGTTCGCATTGCTTTACAACTCTATTAGCTATAGAATATAATTCATTACCTATACTTTATGGAAACAGAAAATATTTATTGATTAACAAGCGACTGACTGAAGCTCACAAATCGAGTTATAACGACAGCACTTATAATATCTCAAAGAATGTAATGCTTATAGAGATCCCAATAAAATGCAATTCCAAGAGCTTTCGTCAATGAAAGTGTGAAAACTAATGTTGAAGTAGGGGTGTGCCAGTACGTCAAAGTTTCGACCATAGTACCTACTTTATTCATTACACTTAGGTACCTACATCAAATAGGTGTGGGATCAGATAGCTAACATATCTATTGATTCTTATAATAATGTCATTAAACAGTTAGTTACAGTGATGTACTGGGATATGATGTCTATAGTGATGAAAGTTTTCGCAAAGTTTTCTATTCTGGAACATCGAAAGGGTAGAGTCAGATCTTATACAGATCTAGAACAATTGTAAGAGTGTGGGATTATTTTTTGTAATGAAGAATTGGTCCTTTACCATAATAATCATAGAACAAGAATGAACAAGAACTGTAAAGAATATTGCTGTTGTACTATGCGCATAATTGACCAGGATGTAGGATATTTTGAAAAGGTGACAGTTGGAAATAATCAAGAGAAAATGTTCTATCTTTCACCATGACTGTAGTATACTGTGCAGGCGTAAATTGAACAAGCAGCGATTTTAAGTCTTTAAACCTCTAAAATAAAATAAAAGTTTGGACACGAATTTTTTAAAGTTGTGTAATATTACACAATGTTTTTCCAATATAATTTTAATTTTAATTTCTGTTGTGTATTTTTATTCGCAGTTGATTTCTACATACGATATTTTAACAAGCTACCTAAAGAATATTTGCAATTTGCAAATACATACATATGCCGATATTATGTAAAGTTGTAAATTTACACTACGCTTAATATTGAACAGTTTTTTTTAGATTGGCGTTTACAAATTTTTAAGACATTAGAGATAGTAAGGGCTGTCATCCTCGCTTGTAGGAATTGATTGTAACCATTGTATGTAACCGAGATTAATCATCCCGTAATGAATCTCGTAAATAATCTGACTTTATGAGGTCTTGTATAGCGAGATTTGTCTGATTTAGGTACAATAGTATTGAATACGTGGAAAATAATGCGAAAGACGAGCGTCCTTTCAAGTTATTCACGCTCGCATACGACGTTTTCTTCCGAATTAACCGGTGTGACTTGTTTCTACTTCTTAAAATCAAAGTAGTTGTGAGATTTTGGAGGCCATCAAACGACAATCGAAGATGATTTTAAAGGTCTTATCCAACGTGGACTTTCAGGATTGTTTGAAGCAGTTTAAATCTCGTTTGCACAAGTACATTATACAATGAAGGGAACAAAAAAACTATTATACCGAAATAATTCTCTGATAATACTTTCTTATAGCTTCCACTAAAAGCAAAATCAATAGAAATCCTTTGAAGTGCTTTTAAACACTTTTCCACCCAATTAAAGGCGAACAAAGGTTTCAATAGGAAAATACTCGTATATATACATTCTCTCAGGTAGTTACTAGCGTCTATAAGGTATACACCTGTCTATTAACATTTCGCTTTTAAATTATATGCTACATCATCTTATTTTTGCAGGGCAAATGACTCTACATAAAAACTCGGGGACGAGTTCGTAAAGTAGAACAACATTTTGCAATCAGGATAATTGATTTCTTGTGAGTGATTTCAAACGTTTTTCGTCTAGTTTTTTCTCATTTCTGATTCATTCGGTGGGTTTTGCTTGGTTGGATTCGTTTATTGGCATTTGGCTTTTAATTAATTGTTTATTTTGTGCAATTCATCAGATGTAGTTGTTATACCTTTACTTTAATTGAGTTATTTTATCTTAGATTATTTTTTTGGTGATGGAAGTGGATGGATATCTAAAATGAAGTAAGTTTTTTTTTTCAATTCTTGGAACTTTGAGCTATTGCATTTCCATTGTAGAGATAAAATAAATCTTTAAGCTGTCATATAGAGTCATTAATTTTTTATTTTATAGGGTGATTTTAGACATTCCTCAAGGTAGAAGTTTCAGTCCAATATTTTTCTTTTTGTTTATATTTTAAATATTTTTTTTTCTGCCTTGAAAATTGACGATATAAATATATGCGAAAATATTTCTTCTTGTTTTATTAAGATTGAAATGACACTATTAGAATTGTTTTTGATATTAAGTTGAATCTTTGCTTATAAAAAAAAATTTACTCATATTTTAGTTATAAAATTGCTGATTTGTATTTTTATGTTTTGGAGAGTCGAAGTCATTATAATGAGGTCTCAGTAAGGTTTTTTTTTTCTTTTTGGAATCCAAAAGAATTTCTCAGAAAAGAATATCTCAAAAGTACCAACTATATACTTATAAAATATCAAAGACTTATATTAAATACAAATTTTTAGTACAAATACATTCAGCGTCATCTAGGTCTGACAAACGAATTTTTTTGGAAATAATAACACCACCACTGGAGTCCGTGCTAGTAATGTTAGAATAAACTAATTTTGCAATGAATTAATACCTGTAATATCTTAGAAGAGTGCGAAGAATACAAATAAATAGGCAAGCTTAAATTAAGCTTAATCGAAACATCACCACCTCGCTAAAAAACTATTTAAAAAACTGGAGACCAATATGTATTAGTTCATTTGTTGCAAAAAAAAAAAAAAAATTATGCGAAATCTATGGATGACCAAAAATAGCACTTTAATTACTATCGACATCACCCGGCTCTATGACTTAACTCCAACAGGCAACATAACTTTAATCTTACGACAAAAACAAAAGGCAGAGGAGGACTAATGTGAAAACAGAAAAACGAATTAGGAGGTTACAATCAGCCAGACGAGTTAATGACTCCTTGGAGTCAGTAATTAAAGGCATGAAGAACGGCACCGCGAAAACTGAAAACGATGGCCTAATTTGAATTGTAGAACATGAATAAATAGAAGCAATCTAAATGAAGCCTTTTGTTCTGCTATGCTAGAGTCTAAAGGAACAGATTCATTACGTTCGTCTATATTACCTTATCTTTCATGTTCATCATTGAAAATATTTTCATATTTCCTGTCATAAAAGCTTTTGGGAATTGAGCGTGTTGTTTTTTAGGAAATCATATTTCAACAATTTGAATTTTGCGAGTTGTGAAATAATTTCTTGATACAGGAAATCAAAATCAACCATTTATTGTAAAAAAAATTGATAAACCCAAAATTTAAATATGACTATTCCTTGTAAGTAGAGAGTAAAATCATTAATTCCCTCTCATATATACTTCATACATTTACATACACAAAAACGAGTCCTTCAATATCTTCATTTTATGCTACACTTTATCAGATCAATAATGGTCCATTTGTGTTATTGTATATGCGGACATAACCTCTTAAGCAAACGTAAAATATTTTATTTTGATGATATAAAAGCAGTGAACTGGAAATAATGGCGCCCAAGCTTACTTGTCCTATTCTTAGTTTTTTTTTTTATTATATAATGAAATTCATAATAGCGGGAAGAAGAGTATCTCATGAAATAAACGAAATGTCAAAGATCAGCCATACACAAAAATGGCCATACATTAATATTAGGTACCTATCAGACAACAGCCACAAAAAAATAGGGATTCAAGTAGGTATACATAGCCTTTCCGAGAGGTTTTTTGATGGGTTCGATTGGAAAATTTGATAATATTCAAAGTTATCAATGTTTTATAAAGTTTAACGCGTCGTAGTATACCTACTATGAAAACATCAATTTTAACATTTCCAGGAGATTTTGAATCCTTCGAATGTTAAACACGCAAAAACCCTTAAGCGATTTCCGCTTAAATGGACAAGCATAGGCTTTTGGATCACATAATATCTCTCTTGTACCCTATATATACAAAACATGAGATAAACTTCAAGGCTACACAGATGTACATATGTATATGTAAGTGTAGGATGAAAATGCTGAGACGAGTTCTTAACGACAGGACCAAAAAAGGGAACATAAAACTTAACAGACACAACATTGTAATGGAGTAAGAAAACATGCAGATCAGATCACACTAAACAAAATCCAAGGGAAATCCATTTAGCCAAGTTTACATTTGAGTAGGGGGTCGATTTAGAGCACTCGTCACACAAAGGATTATTGTTGCGTAATTTCAGGACTATGCATATATGTATGATGGAAAAGGAAAGATTGGGGATGAACGTGTAGAGAATTTAGAGATATCTGTACATACTAGAAATTTAAATCTATTTCATGCATAGATATATCTACTCTTTACGAATGGGTGGTTGAAGATTTACAATGTGGCTATATACCGGAAAAGTCTAAAATTGTGAAATTTATTACTGTTTCCTTCCTTGTATGACTTTATTGTCGGAGAGAACAATTGCATTTTGTGGGAAAATAATCGATATATAGAGGTCTTTCGGTGGAGGTGGTTGCAATTTTCTACCTTTATTCAACTGGATTTATATTGGTCTTCTTCGTTGGTTGCGTATATAAAATCAATTTACTTCCGTCTTGGAAGAAATTTTACAGACATTTTCAAAATCTTTTACTAATTTTCAATATCCCCGTGGTACGTTTACAGTAGATAGTAATTGAATGCAGTCTGTCGTAACTCATTCAACCAAATTATATACGATTCGTAAATTCAAGTCGAGTAATAAATATTTCAAAACGGACGAATCAACATATTCCTTCTAGGATTTATGAATTGTTTTTTACAACAGGCTATTATTTTTCCTCAGAGATATAAAGAGAGCATCCCTTATGAGGGGTAAATATACTTTGCTTAAGCTTTATTCACCATAGTCATTTAAAATTTCTCCTGAATCTTCCAAGGCAAATAAAAAAAAAAAAAAAATTTCCCTTTTTTTCGGGTGCCATTTCACATGATTTAGATGCAGAGGCTTTCATGAAAAATTTGATTTATTCCACATCAGTTGTGTATAGGAAATGGGAAAATTTGCAAAGCATTCGTTCAATTAGCGCGTGCGGAAAGCAAGAAGTATGTAGTAGCAGTAGCGAGTGCCTAAAAAGTCAGTGCACAATATGTATTGAAAAAATAAATGGTGTTTTTACTGAAGCCGCGTATCACTCTCTACCGGAACTCGTAACATATTCTCCCTCATTTATTTTTACCAGAAACTCAACCGAACTGTTTCAAACCCGATGAATTTTATGTAAATTTAAAAAAAAAAAAAACGGGAAAAAAGAAGTTTTTGATGCATAGTGAAAACTAACTCCGTCAAACATAACCAACCGCATACGGTTTATGAATTATGCATTAAAGCTTTAAAATTTGAATAGGAATTTCGGTATTAGTTCTATGTGTGTGGACGAAATGAAAGAAGGGAAACATAAGACGACATTTTATATTAAAAGTGGTTCGGATAATGGCTTTTATGTGCGTATCCTTTGATGGCGGGTTTATGTATATATGTATAGATGTTGTTCAGAAAAAGTTTGTAGTAGCAAGTGCTTAAAAAGGATCGCATATTAATGAACTTCTGGAAATTAGCAGTTATAGCAAGCGAGCCGGTCATTTAATCCCATAATGCACATATTTTTTCTCTCACGAAGCTCGCAAATGTTTCCGTTGGCGACATCACCCTCACCCGGAATAATTTTTTTATTGTGTGGTGTATCGTTTCAAGGATAAACAACAAATTCTAAATTTTTGGTGAATTGGTTATAAATATCTAGTTGAAAATGTGCAAAAAACTAACGTTTCCCTCCTTCTTTCCAGATCTTCCCAGGTTTATAAAGTTAAAATTTTGACATTATCAGGGTTAGTAGTGCCTGGACAACTCTTACTAATAATACGAAGCATTATAAAAATACTCTTGCATACGTCTGTTTGAATATTATTCAAATAAGACAAATTTGGATTACATTTAAATATACTTGAATTCGATCGATCGATTGTTCGTTGATAAATTTCTGGTACAGAAAACCATAACTGTGTGAGCTCCACTTCCTCTTAATCGATTTTTTACGTAAAGAACAGAATGTAAAATTGCATTTTTAAGAGATATAAAATTTTGTCTTTATTTACTTTAAATATTTTAAAGTTTACGTCATTACTCTAAATTACACTCATATATGAAATGCCGTGTAAGATTACATTCAAAACATGTAGATATTAATACACAAAATTCTTAAATATAAGAAATTATGAACATTTGCATATGTACAAGAGTACACTCAAAGCCGCAATGCAGTTCGTACTTTACAGTATTTTTGGAGCGGGCAGTTATAGTATTACACACATTTATTTATCAAGCAAAGTTTTTTTTAGACTTCTACCTAATGGCGTAAATTCCTTCAGTTGTAACTAGGCAGAATCTAATGTTAATATTAATAATAGCTTTAGTATTATTTAAACAGTATTAACTTTTGTTATGTAATTTAACATTCATTTGTGTAAAATACTTATTTGTGGAGTGTAAAATTACGCACTCTCTAGTGTAATTTTGCTTTTCTCTTTTAGTATTTTTACGCATATGCTTAAAATTTTTTTTTTTTAAGTTTTCTGCATCTGCCACAAAACTGAAATAGCATCCTCGGTATAGAATGAATATTAACTAAATTAGAAGACTTTTCTAAATTTCTAAATAGGCTCCTAACCTATACGCGATATCTTAAAAACAGATATATATTAGATACAATTTAAGATTGCATATCAAAGCCATAGAAATTCAACACAAAGTGAACATAAACTTGTCTTCCACCTTCAGTAACCAGAGTGACAGCATTATGCAGCATCATCTAAGTATCTTCTCATCTCATTAACTTGATTGCACTGCATTTCATCGAAAATATCCAAATTTGTGTTGGAATCATCATCATAAGACAAAGTTTTTTCTGCAATAATTTTCTCAAAAATGAAAACACCAAAAACCACCAGAATTTTTGTATAAAAAAAATTGGTAAGCTTTAAAGAGGAATTTAAGCTAGATATAAGTAGTTTATTTACACATATATATAAATACAGACAAGATACACATAGATACTTGCGTACATTTTTGAATACCCCCATTTAAATATTGTTGGTCTAGAAAATTGTTTTATTCTGCTTTTATTTTTTAACATCATCTTAGGATAGAATAAAAGATTCAAACTTTTGCCACGCGTTCGAAAATGAAGTAAATATTTCCGTAAATTTTTTTGTTGTTTCTTCTTTTGGCACGACAAAGTTTAAATTCCTGATTTGGAAAGTTTTTTTTTTATGTGGTTATAATGAGAGAAAATGTTTTCATGTCTTGCTTATTATTCTGTTGTCTGTTTAACAAGAGCAAACAGAATAATTTTCTCCTTCAATTTGTATGGAATATTCTGTGTAGACATTATATGAAGTAGAAAATGAAGTCATGTTGTTTCTAAAATTTTACATTAATAAAATAGTACTTTTAGAGAAACACAATTCACTACATACCCAGTATATGTATGTTCAAAATCAAGTTTAATTGAAATTTACCATTCCTAATGTGTAACAATTTCCTTTAATTAAACATCCAGAAATACTTATGCATATATACAAAAAAACATATCCTTAACAAATTTCTATACTTATCTAACACATACATATACAATTCCTTAAATTCTCGCAATAGAGGGCAGATAATGTACGTAATTAGGGAAGGATCGCGTAATTAATCCCATCAATTTTATATTACAAGGAAGCTTGGAAAAACAAGGATTACACACAATTTCACCCTCTGAGTTACTTTCGAAATGTATATAGACACAGATCTATCTACTTACCTAGGTAGTATACCTTACATTGTAACAACCCCAGATGTCAGACGATAATAAGTATTAAAACCTTCCAAGAAATTGTTGTGGCACCTTTTCTCACGTTTAAAATCAGCCGCAGCTTGAATAAATCAAAATGTCGCCTTGCGTCTTACCGTAACACCTGGAAAGCTTTGTATAATATGTACCTTTTACAACATCGTCGACCGTCTAAGGATTCAAGCCTTAATTAAGTTCGTATTTAAAGGCCCTAATCCTGATTTAGAGATTATTACTAGGGAGCATAATTTCGGTAATAAAAAAAAGTGTTACTCATTATAAATCCCTTCGGTAATTTGAAGGTATAATGATATAGAATTGCGCAAAAAAGAAGAAAAAATAATTCAAATTCACTCCTAAATATCCTATCTAGAGGATTATAAAAAAAACAAGGAAGAAAAAAAAACACTTGGGAGAAGAGAAACAATATTACTTGAATTTTCTACCTGGGTAAGTATGGACCTATTAACTGAAGAGACAAATCCCTAATTGGGTGTTGTTCTGAGGCTTTTGAAAGCTTTCCTTCTTGTTATAGAAGAAAGGTCCATGAAAATGATACTGAAAATATGTCAGTAGCAACGGACTACATTGAAACTGACACAAACGGGAATAGGATATATAAGAACAAAAAAAAAAGAAAAAAATAAGAAAAGAGGCGGGAAACATGAAAAGAAAGGTTACTATTATCTCTGTGTTTGTTAGCTTTTCCACAACGTCATGTCATTCACTCACTGACTACTCTTGAACCACTATCAGACTTTAATGGATTTGAACGAGCCTGATGTTTTCTGGGAAACAAAATGTATTTAGAGAATGTCGCCACTAGATTTTTTTTTATAACAAGATTATGCTCCACCGTTTTTTTCTTATTTTTCCACATGAACAAGAAAAAAAATGAAAGAGATGGGAATGGTTTTCCATTTATCGTATAAAAATCATCCCAAAAATATCAAAGCATCCATAACCAGCAGGTAAAGTGTGATTTCTGATTAAGAAAATTGCTGCATAGTTCGTTATATGTACTCGTATGTACATATATAGGTTGAACGTGGTAATGGTTCCCAATGGCATAAAGAAGTGCCACAAACAATGAGAACTAATCTAAGTTAGATGGCACTTACCATGCTGCAGTGCTGTAATCAATTATTATTCCATTTTGGATAGAAACCGGAATTATAAGGGGCGGTGGAGTAAACAAGCGAACACCATTAAGATTGGAATCACGTTTCATGCAGAATAATGCAGTTTGTGCACATGGCGAATCCAAGATATTCCGCTAAAGTGCCAAAATCTGAGTTTCGGCTTTGAATAGCAAATTTCGCTAGAGAGGATAATCTACTGTGGATGAATGTATGTATGTACATATGTATATCCACTTCAGTATATGGTATGAAATTTTATGCAAAGAATGTTGGTTGTTTTTAATATGCATGAAAGCAAAAACAAACAACAAAAAAACAAAAACAACTTTGCAAAAACGTTTCAAGGTCAGGGTCAAAGATATGAGAAAAGTGAAAAAGTTAGGTTAAGATAAACGTGATATAAGGATATAAATTTAAAAAATCTACAGTTGAAAGAAATGTAAAAATGTATTAAATTATGAGAAAAAATGTTGCAGATAATATGGGCGACTCCTACATTCACATAATTCAGATATATTTTTGTCATTGTATTAAAACATATCTCCAAGGGTATATTTTTGTTAAATGAGACTATTAGAGCAAAATGTTTGTCTTGCGGCAGACCCAAAACACTTAATATCTACTGACTTTGCTTAATTTTGTGGAGGTTGGTATGATACATAAGTATGTTTACAAAACACTAAATCCTTGACCATTTTTGCAAATTAATGAGCATAATTGAATTTTTTAACATAATTATCATATCGAACCTACTTAATAATCACTCCTCTTGTTGGTAATTTTTCGTTAAAAAGCATCCGTTTTATTGTTTTTTTTTTAATAAAAAGGCCCAGGACTATACTAACTTTACTTTAAGATTGTTAAAGAATAATTGATTAGGTCACTACAATCTGAAAATTAATTAAAACAATTAATATTGGTGATAATTAAGATTGATTATACTATGCCACGGCGACAGGATATCTAGAAATCTCTTTCCTTTGTATTGCAAGGTATTCAAAGCCATTTAAGTATAACAACTAAAATGCACTAAGATGAGCTAGAAAGCTCTATTCTATGGTCTATATACATGCGATATCTTCACGCTAAATCATACAGTCGCTTTCTATTCTAAAATTAATTTTATATGGATGAAAATCTAACTACATATATGTATGTAGGTATGTTTAGAGATTCTTGAAGCAAGAAACCGATATTATCCTGTATATAATCCCACCTAAGGATGATTATTATCTAATCCCGTAACGTGTGCAACACGTACATATTTAATAACTACCCCTTATAGGAAAGCTAATGATCGAGCATAACTTCCGCTTGATTATGCACAAACTTTCACGTTAAATAACAGTGTAACGTTCCTTCCACTATAGAAGATATGGTATGTAGGTATGTAATGTATGTATATAGGCAGCCAGCCCAGCAACCAACAAGTTAAAAAGATATGTACACGGACGGCAGCTAAAGGTATTCCTAAATCCTCTAGATCCATCAACCAAGGAAAGCATATACAGTTACACCAGTGTAAACAAGATTTCGAAAAAAATTCTTTTAAAGCTGGAAAGCGCGCACATATTATGATGCTTCATGCTAGCTATTAGATTATATATCTACATACTATTTGTAGGTATGTATGTCTATGCATGCATATGTCGAAAGCATGTCTGTAGCAACGCTAAGCTTCATAAATTTCAATTGGTAACTTGTCAAGAGGATCTAGGGGATTTGATTAAAAACACGACTGCACCAGATGCATTACAGTATACTATACCCTGCCGCACTGAGATTTCTATGTACCTACTACCTACAAACGTACGGAAGAGACAGCTGATAGTATGGCACCCCATTCAGAGATTTTTAGTATTCATAGGAGCTCTGGATGATAAAAAATTCATTTTACAATTTGCTGCTCCGAAAATGGCAGGGAAAAGGCGACCTTAATATGCCAGGGTGCGTTTCGTGATAGCATTAAATACACGTACAAACTGAGATACAACTATATAGATGCTGCAATTAATGAAATTTCCGATCATCTATAGTCGCTGCTATCCTCTATCCTCTGGTGTAGAAAGTTCGGTAGTATTTTCGTTATTTTTTATTCGGACTTTTCATTATCTTCGTGTGTACAAATTTGGTCATCTAGTTACAACTTACCTGTTTTAGGATAGAGCAAAACCATAAATTCGTTTTTAAATGTCACAAGAACTTTGAGAGGGTGTACGTATAGATAAATAGATTTATGAATATTTTTTTTTTTGTAAAAAGTTACTTAAGGTTAAGGGGTTACTTATAGAAAAACAAAAAAACAGCAAATCTCATTAAATTCGTTAATTTCCTTTCTGTTGGGGAAGAAAAGTGTAGAATTTCAGAATTTCGCACACTCATCTTGCCTTCCTATTTATAACATAAAACACATATGAAATGCATATATATGTATGTATGTATAAGCAGCACACAACAGAAAAGTCATAAAAGAACTTTACTCAGAGAGTTCTAATTGAAGCACATTTCAAAGTAATTAATTATGAAGTACCTTCTATAGAACGGGCTTTTAGATTCCTTAGACTTCACACCTGTTTAACTGTTAAAGGAACCGGCAATATAAATTAATTATAGCGGAAATTACAGCGTCTTACCAAAGTGACCATAAAATTTAGGTAATGGAAAAATTACATGGTTTTATACCCTGTACATGTACAACAATAATAAAAGAAATACGAATGTTTTGTGTGTCCCATGATATCCGCAGAAAGGGAGTTTATCATATCCACATAAAACAGATATAGGTACAAACTAAAAACACTGCTTAATCAGGTAATTATTTTGGGGTCTCATTAAAACACAATACAAACTAGAGGAATGTAAAAACCTGAGATATCTAGGTATTATGTATGAATGGATGGATTATGTCCGTTGGACTATAAAGTTTTCTTTAATTGGACCATACAAGCAACTATTGTATAGATATGCCTAAACATATTCATTAACTTGATCAAACTACCTTAATCTGGAATTATAAAGCAAAGGTATTCGCTAAATGTCCTATTAAAATGGGTTATATTCAGTACCCGAAAGACGTTAGTTTATTGTTTTGTACTGCACATAAAATGTTCACCTTTTTTGCAAACTGCACGACAACGCTATAAAGGCGAACAGTGAACGTCTATAAAGTTAGCAACGAAACTTCGTCGGTTTTGTTCGAAACTATTACAGAATTTATTGTGAGTTTGTCGTCTCATTTCAAACAAAAACTTCATGCAATGTTAAGTTGACGACAAGTTAGTTAGAGTAGGTGACAGCGATTTTTGCGGCGGAGGGGATAACTGGTCTAAGATTGTGGGCCCACCGGGAATACCCGAGAGGAGCGGGATCCCTACTAAATTGGATACTGACAGTCGAAGTCGGATTTTTGATTTTTCCCCTCTGGAGGGGTTGTTTTTACTAAACTTGAGGGGGGGGTTCATCTTGAATGAACGCTGGCAACGTAAACATTTCCAGTCCCGCGGGCGTGGGGAGGGGGAGGGGAAATCTACGGGCGGTCGAAATCACTATTTTTCTCTCCACACATATGCAAAAAACGAGGGACACTTTAGTAATGCTTGCAATTTAAGTCTCAGTTAAAAGGGGAGAATAGCATTCGCTAAATTCATGAAAAATGTTTTACAGAATAAAAAAATAAATACAATAAAAAACAGAGGTTCTAATATTGATGATTGTGATACGCTCTGGGTGACTGACTCTATTGGATAATGCATATACATTTGTGTCTTGAAGTCGACATAGTTTCTAAACTAATACTGGTATTAAAACTAGAAGGTTTTAGAGAAATCTAATAATGTAAGGACTATTAACTAGTCCATATCAAGTATGTATTAGTGATTGCAATTAGAGTATTTGTGCTGACATTAAAAAGAAGCAGATAAACAACAAGTGTTCCTGTTCTAAAGTCTGATTGCCATTTGATGAGCCAATGATATTTAGAAATTGGTTGCCTCACTTGAACAATTAACCTTGCAAATAGACCGTACCAAATTACACGCGGACATATGTATTCATTTAGGGTATCGTAGAAATATGTCTTAGACAAATTCTAGGTTTTTTCCTTGTTATTTTTAGCCGGAATCTAGATATAACAATAAACACTACCAGATAAATTAATTTGGTCGACGTGTTGGTTTCATATATGCCAGTAGGTTCGTACCATGGTCTTAAAAATATGAAGTGGAGATATTACCTGAATGAATAAAGTAGGTACATAGTGGTAATTTTCGTATATATATTCTTAGAAACTTCACTGATTCCTATGTCAAACACGACAACGATTTTCTTTCAAACAAACTGAAAAATAAATTCTTTAAATTTAGTACAGACCTTCATCTTTTCGTTGAATGGAAGGTTCAGAAGTTATAAATTATTTCAATTCTGTAATACGCATTTTTTTTTCTCCCTAAATTCATAAACTTTGGAAATTTTAAACGACAAGGGTTGTTTTGAGAACAAAAAATAAACAAGTAATTGAATATACCCAGAAATGTGAAGTATGACATAAAATTTCCTGAAAAGATCAAATATTCAAGGATAAATATGTACAGAAAATCTCTAAAATATATTATTCAACAATAACAACAATCGTAAGTGGAAAAACACAAACTTTAAAAATAACGCTGAATGAAGCAATTGGTATATTTTCAATTCACAAACAAACTCGTCGCTTTAAAAATGATTCTCGAATACCTCTGTTTCGAAAATGTACATATATTGAATCGGCACAACAAAAGGAAAAATAAATAGAGACGATTTCAAATTGACTTGCTTGAATGGGCGCAGAAACACTATATGGAAAGTTTGTTGACAATAAGTCTGCCTGGGTAGGTATATTGCAAGAATAATCTTGAAAAAAATTGGCATTTTCTCTATCCATTCTATTTTTTTTTTTGCTGTATGTTTTATATATTTACATATAATATTTGCATATCATGTGTATATTTATAGGAAGGAAGTATCTAGTTTGAAACTATAAACAAACAATTGTGTTTGAATTCAGTTGCTACGCGAACTTTTTTAAGTTCATTTAAGTAAAATTCAAAATTATCTTATGCAACAGTTTACAGTGTGATCTAAATATCCGTAGAATAACCTCCAACCCTCAATTAAACAGCTGTAGGCCATTAATTTTTCTTTATATTTTGAGATTCATCCTATACCTAATTACAACACTTGAAATGGGAAAGGATGTAGTTAGAATGGACCTAACTTTACTTTAAAGAGATCAACAAGAAATATTGGGTTTTTTGTGATTTAGTTCTTGTAGCAACAAGTTTAAAATTAAAAGCTTTTAGCGATTGCGCAGATTTAAAAAAAATCTTATTGAATTTCAACACTACTACCCAGATAAGTTTTATATTACATATGGTGAGTATGATACATTCTGTTCTATTGATTAGTATTTGCCTAGGTTCATGAATTAAGTTTTGTTTTAATACATTTAAAATTTCTATCAGCCTTTCAGCTGAAGCAAAGTTAACTTAACAACAAGTTAAGAACCAGGCGAGATTTCCGAGTGTTTTATATTTAAAATGCACACGGCAAGAAAAGGACGAAAGAAAGAAAAAATCAAAAAAAAAAAGATAAAAGTGTGAAAGCATGCAACGAAACAAAATGGCGAAAGTTTCATTTTCGTAAATAACTAAAAAGGGGCGGAGTTTTCACGTTTTATTCTCATAAAATTATCCCACGCTTTTGAGAAAACCGGTTTTCATTAAATATTGACAACTTTGGTCACATGTTGTTGCTGTAATCCTATGATATTTGAACAGCATGCGTTTCTGTTCACATTCGATATGCTATGAAGAGATTAAGTGGGAGAACTGATGCTGGATTCTCTGATATTTTCGGAAAAAATGAGAATTTTATTTGAGAGGAACTTTACATCTCCTTTCAGCATTTTGGCTAAAGCGAAATTTATATTTTTCTTAAAAACGGGAGGTAGTGTGACCTGAAGGACATTATTATGAATAGTTTGATAGGATTTTGAGGAATTCGATAAGATTTTGTCGTTCGAGTAATAATCCTACGTTTTCTCGATTTTTGTCTCTAATTCGTTGTCTCAGTTGCACTACAATAGTGCATAGCCAAGTTCTATTCCCCCATTTATGCAAAAGACAAAAGTATATATGAAATTCCTTGTTTCATTCTAAAAAACACCAAAAATTTTTCAATTTTGCTCTACTGCTTGTTAAACTTGTTATTAAGTTAACTTTGGCTGAAGTTTTCACTCGATATGCCGCTTCCTTATTAGTTATTTATTCAATTCTTTATACCTAGAGGTACCCACTAAAAATCCGTTTAAATAGTAAAGGAACAATCGATAATTTAAATCAAAAGGAAATGGAAAAAAAAATGTAAATCTACTTTAATCAATCGTTCAATGGATGTTTCATTAACGTTAGAGCTAATTTATAGAGAGAATATCCTGTCGAGAGACATGTCCATAATTTATGCATATTTAAAGTACATTTGGCCTACTTTATATTTCAGAGTGGCTAGGGAATTTGCGTGTCTTAAATTCAGAGATGGAAAGTTCTAAAATTAAAATTACCTTTTTGATTGGATTACCGTTAAGTAGGTATAAAGGAGAAAATATGACCCAGATCTAGAGTAGGTATGAGACAAAATAAAGTATACATGAAAGAGGTCATTTTGGAAGTTAATCATTAAGTTCGGTAATTAGATACTTAGTAAGTAGGACCTCAGAGTAATAATGCAAAATTTAATAGTGTATAGTTTAGAAATGCCACCATCGTATTTAGGATTGATTATAATTGTAAGTACGATTTAATTGTCATGATTGGCTTGAATCTGAAAGTTATTGCTGTATTTAAGAGGATATCAGAAAATAGAAGGTTCAATAATAGAGGAAAGGATTGAACGCTGTGGAATGCCCCGTACTGCGAACTCAAGGGTTATGATAAGTATGTATGCAATCACATAAAGGGTGTCCGAGAAAGGATCCCAATTTGAGCGCTCTTCGATATTCATTAATTTTATGTTTACTACTGATCCTTCCAAGACACTTTAAAGGCAAGTATTAGAAAAACAAATTGGGTAAAATTTTGTAAAGTGGTCAGTGACAGGATAAGTGGGAAGAATATTATATAGGAAAAAAGCTGTTACCTTAGAATTCTATTCCATGAACAGAGACACTGCTTTAGATGATGGGAAACTATGCTAGAAGCTTGAGTCATACCGGAAATATTGATTTTTGTTGGAGTTCTAGAAATATTTAAAATATTCATCATGTGCTTTGCGATTGCCTTACTTTGTCGACCAGAAGCAGAAGGTTACCCGTAATTACTTCTTTTTCGATCAGCACCAGTATATCACCTTGAGATTTTTGTAAATGATTCCACATTTGATATTTGTTAAGGAGCATCATTATGTAAAGCTCTATTCAATTTTTCTGCTGTATTGATGAAAGTTTACTTTTTGAATTGTTTGCAATATGTAAGAATTCGCAATTGAGGAATATATTGATAAAATAGAGGAACAATCTCGTCTACGATAAATGATAATTTAATACACTTACATATGTATATGTATGTATCTTGTTAGTTCTTGAATTCAAAATGGAACTCAACTCTAATTAAATTAATTAAATTCAACTTATTCCCTCCATTGAAATATATAAATAAAGGACATTGGCATAGAATATAATTCATATATATCACTAGAGCTTATAAATTTAAATTGCCAACATATATATGTATATGTTGTACCTACTCTAGGTAAAGTTATAAATTTTCTCCTGCCCAAGAGCTCACTCAAATGAGTACCAGAAATGGCTGAGCTGTTGTAGTGTTCATATAAACACGAGTAATAAATCAGGTACCACAAGAGATACCATGTTTGTCCAGCTTCGTGTCCCTTGAGCAATTGCACCACAGGAAGCAACAATTTAATTGAATTTGCACTATGCTGATGTTCACATGAACCTCTGCTATAAAATGATGGTGGTGATGCTTGTATGTATATATATAGGATGCAATTTACACCGGGGCAATTTGTCACGACTAAAAAGAAACGCGACTAAGATGGAAAAGTTTTTTTAAAATTTTCCTTTAATTTTTTTATTTGTTTTTGTTTTCATAATACTTACATATATGTATACTGAAGTTTTTTTTACTTAAGTTTTTATAGTAAATTTTGCACCCCAACCAAATTATGGAGGAGTGAAAACATTAAATTTATGAGATATCTGCATTTTTTTTTTCAAACAAATATCTTTGATTATAGCATAAGGCGCGTTAGGCGCAAACTGTGGCCTCACTCTAAATGGGGTCACATTTTAAAACCTCACAAACAACAATATAAAAAAACGGTGTCCTTCATAACATGGAAACTAGAGCTGAAAAATTTGCCTCTATTTGAAATAGACAAGTACAAGGCTAGTATTAAGAACATTTAATAAAATTATGGTACTGTTATTGGACTCAGAAAAATTTATTGATGAAGCTAAGCAATTTTTAATAATGATTAAGGAATTTTAATTCAAAATATGTATAAATTTATAAACGATTACGTTAGGTCTACTTTTCTGAACGTAGAAACAATTTTAAAAATATTTTTGACGATGTCTATTTCTAATGAAAGTGCTATTATGCATTGAATAAAAAAAAACGCATATGTACCTATATATATTTAATTAACTAAAATAGACTTATTTATTTGGGGCGTCATAGGGCCTCCAAAAGTATAAATGCGTCCCTGGTGTGTATGTACAATATTGTTGATGTGTGGCAACCCCATAAATTGAAATTGGTTAAGTATTATCATAAGAAAAATGAAATAAAAATGTCCAAAGAATGAACACGGATTTTATTCAATAAAAATATTTCATAAAAGCCAAAGGTACATTTTTTTGTTGCTTCATTTCTCCCTTTACCCTCTTAACATGATATGACCAAATAAATAAGTTAACATGGAACTTTGCCTGAATACAAATGTCGAAAAAAAAAATATTTCTGTATATCACGGACACCTCTACAAATTATTCTTGATATACAATGAATGGAAAACATACCAAATTTCATCTCTTTAGACAAAAAAAAAAGATGTCTTCCACAAAATTGATTTTTCTGACTTTTGTTCTAAATAATAATTACTTTTTGGACGAATGAAATGCAATTATTCATGCCGACGACCGACGACGTTGATATTAATTAAATGAAAACCACTTGCGGAAACTTTTCAACAGCAGCACAATTTTGTAAAGAGGTATCTACACCCACATAAGGGTGGTCTCAAGAGAACAATGAAATTCAATATTATAATTTCCATAAAAGAACAGTACGAGATAAAAGCTAAAGACACGTCGGTTGGACGACGAAAATGAAGAAAGACCGCCTTAAATTGAGGTATTTGCTGTCTGCTGGTGAAATTATAGAGTCGTCGGTGAAACAAAAGTGGAGATTTTAAGATCAGGAAAAACAAAAGTTAAGGAGTCGATGTTAAAATGTTTAATGCCATTGCCTTGTGCGGTTGTTGGTTGATTTTCTCATTCGGAATTAAACTGATGCTCTTACATATATCGAATACAAATAGTTTGTTCAAAGCAAGAAAATAAAAATTGGAAAATGAGAATTCTCAATATTCCAATCTGAATCCTTTATGTTCTATATGGGGAATCAACATGGACCAATATTGTTAAAATTTAGAAGCTATATCTTGGATATTCGGCTTTAGAGGTGATCTTTAATATATGTGTAAAATAAAGTGTAAAATAAAGTGTAAATTTACACAATTTTAATTGTATGATAAATACAATGTTCGGAAAGTTGAGAACTTTACTTAAGGATTTTGTTAATCATGTTATATAATATATTAATCAGGTAAAGTAAAAGGTACAGTTGACAAACAAATTCCTTATTTTGCCAAATTTTTATAGTTTTCCCACCAAAACTGTTTTAGCAAGATTTGGAAATTTCAATTACCTCTTAATACACGTATACGAGTATAGTGTGCACACCTCCTAGAAAGTAGGACAATGATCGTTTCGGATCAAATTACAAAAAATCTATATGGATTTATTTGAACTTTTTCCATGCATACATACATACAAACACATATATACATAAATATCTACTTAACTGCACAACAACACCATCAATTCCAGAGTAATTTTATTGCATTAAGGATAAGGTCCATTGATTCCAGTAGGTGCTTACTTCAAAATACCTCTAACAAATAGAATTACGACAGAAGGAAATGAATTCTGAAAAGAACATTAATTTAGACTCTCGCTGAAAGTAAGTAGTCTTCGTTTTACTCATAAGATGACGACGAACGTCAAGGAAGAAAAGATAGCTTTACATTAGCAAATTGAATTAGTTTCACTACTGTGTGAAAAGCTCTTGTGTTTCCTTTTTAACCTAAATAGGGGAAGAAAAAAATTGGTTGAAGAAAATACGAACATTTTTCAATTAAATCAGATAAAAATGCGAAAATATCTTGAGTGAGAACATTAAAGGTCTTACAAAAGAGGTAAATAATAGCGCTACGGTGAAAAAAATCGAAATAGAAATATGTAGAGGAAAAGTCTTACATAATCAGAAATTAGCAATGCCTTTTTGCGGAAATTCGCAATGAAAATTAAAAAGGGATGCCTCTTAATTTACAGGGTGCTTTGAAAATATGTAGTAGGATTGGGTATGCCAATTGGGGTGGCCTGTTCAATCTTCGCGCTTACATCTCCTCCAATAAAATATGTCATTTGGAGATATTAAAATTTGTTGCTTCATATTTTATGAATCACCTTACAATTATTGAACGATACACTCTATGAAGTTGATTCGAAATCCTAATTTTTTTTTGCATTGGAATACAGTAAAAAAAACAGGACACGTCTTCAATATGAACTTTTTTCATGGAATCTTTTGCGCATTTTTTTCTATCTTAAGCATGACCAGAGAAAAATATCAGTAACTTCTAAAGAGTAGGCAATTTTCTTTTTTGAATGAACTTTTTAAGCCATTTCCGATGGTATGTAGGCTTCTTTGCCATACTCAAAATTGCTTGAATTCAATTATTTTATGTTCTCTTGGATTAAAAGATTTTTTAAAAAATTGCAAATTTCATATAGTGAAGACTATAAATATTGGTTAATCTATAGTTAGTCTATAGAGTCAGACTTCAAGTGTTTTTTTTTACAATTGGTTGTGTAAAAATGTAATTTTGCCAAATAGATTTTACAACTTTGAAATCACACACAAATACGGATAGAAAGCACCGTGTCGTACACATCCTGCAACGAATGGCCACTTAATAGTCTCATTGGACAAAGCAATACCGTCATCTTGGCTATATTTATCTGTTTTCTATATTAGATTTCTAGTCTGATGTCTAGCATGAACAATTCAAAAATGTGTACAATACCGTTCGCATCAGTTTATATCTATACACATTCCTAAAAAGGTGATACGGGATAGGGAGAAGAAAATGATCATAAAGGCCCAATCAAAATTCTGAATACTGCCGACGTCTTTTATATAATTAAAATTACTGATAATGACATTTCCAGGCTCAATTCTTATAAAAATACCTTTCACAAGGGATATTTGGACGATTTTTTTTCTATCAACAAATTTTCTATTAACAAAGGGCTAAAATGCAGCGGTGACAGCTCATAGAGTCCTACTACATAGAACTTGAGATTTGGCAAGTGAAATTGGATAATTTACTCTTCAATAATCAATAATATTTCTGCACGATAATGAAAGACCAAGTTTGTTCCAAAACGGACCTATATGGTTTCTCTTTCAGAAATTGGACAACCATGTAAATAATTAAGATTCGGCAATTTCAGCTTTCACAAAATTTTGGATCACAGAACTAGGAATTTATCAAAAATGGATTTTTTTCTAATGAAAACTGATGCAGGTTAGTGAACAGACATTAACGAATCAAGGGCGTCACAGAATGCATTTTGAAACCTCTTTTATTTTTATGTTCTTCTTACATTGCCAAAACACCAGGGAGTACATCTTTGACGCATTTGCATAGATTTTTGGCTGAAAAGGAACTCAGAATCGGTAATTTTTTTTCAGAATAGCGAAACCGACCAAAATTAGTAGTGGATTATGAGTAATTACTGCTTATCAAGTTTGATCTGCGAAAATGTTTTTGCAACAGTTTTCCTTGTCCACGACAGAATCTGTAGCTACAGCGATAATAGACAAATTTTTCGGTATAGCAGTTTAGACCATTTATGAGCGCGTTCTCAATCAAAATCCAGTTGTACGGAAAAAAATTAAATTTTTATATGGCAAACTTTAGAAGAAGTTGCGCGATTTTGCCCATTTATGAAGTTAGTTCTAAAAATTTTATAGATAACCTACATTGCCTGGATTTAAAAATGAAGTGTTTCTTTATAGGTAAATTTTACAGTTTTATACCTTGTACAATTTTTGAAAAAATCCGTGCTCATTTGCGAGTTTATCAGAGGATTGGATTACTTTGCATCCAATCCTAGAAGAGGGGTATATGGTAAATATTACAATAAGGTACCAATTTATAGAATTAAGTATTTTACTAGACACCTATAATATTAATCCTCGAATATTAATTGGATTATCATGGGATGTTAAAAATTAATAAAAAGTTTCAAATTCAATTTTCTACCAGCATTCATACTTGCGTGTATAAATTCTTTCTTTACAAACAAAAGGATTTTATTCTACCCTTTCAGTTCTTATTACTTGAACTTATTATTTTCCTTATTTTCCTCATAAATATAATTAAAAAAGAAAAAGACTAAAAAAGAAATACACAGCCTCTTGGTGTTATTGAAAAAGAAAAAAAAGGTATACACACAAAAACATTGCCACGAATAAACGAACCACAAGACTTTCCCTTTGAACAACCTCGCGCGCCGTCTATAAAAAAGAACGCTCCAATTAAAGTGAAAATTTTTCAGCTCTAGTAATTAAGTAACAATAAGGGCTGAAGTGGTGAAAGCAAAGGTAAAAAAAAAAAAAATGAACCCTATGAATCCACTTAAGAGCTGATTTTCTGAAAGTTTAAATTTACTCAGTCCTGTGTGTTGTGCAGTATAGAGGTCGCCATTGATGATGGCTTTTGAGGGACGATTCTCATTACTCTAAACAATGCGTTTGAAGGGAAAAACTCTTTTATGAAAGAATTTCAAGAACGAATTACCACAGGTTGATGAGGGTTTTATTAGGTAGAACTCAACACTTATAGGATATGTAGTTAGACATTTCAAAAATCCTAAATTTTGTGAGGGTTATGAGCTGACTCAAATGCAATATTTTATGATGTTTATAGTTTACAATTTTACTATGATTCCTTAACACTGTAAGCTACTTTGTATGTTGGTTTAAACGAGAGAAAAAAAAAACAACCAACAAAAACTGCCGTCGCTGTTTTGCATTACACTTTTTGTTTTTTATATTTTTACTTTTCTTCTTATTTCATATTATTAATTTTATACCATCAACTTCACAAATTCACACAATATTTTTCCAAAACATTACACTTTTGATGATTTTATCAAATTGTCTCACATATAAAATATAAATCGACCTTGTTTTCACGTGAATATATCCACTGTGATATCCGAAATTCCATTATTGGCGGTATGAGTTCATCTTTTTAAATTATTGTCCTCGCATATCTCATATATGTATGTATGTAGATACAGAGCTTGACTAAGTATGTGTCTGACTACAAGTGATAAAAGACGTGATTTAGAGCGTTATAGGTGTGAATAGTACCGCGAAAAATTCGCGTAAGAAAATATCTTGAGATTCCACAAAAAAAAAAAAAAAAACAAGGGAATGAAAACAAGAAAGAAAAATTTATGAAAAATCCAAAAGCGATTTTGAAGTCAACGAAAGCGATAAATTACGGGAACGTTAAAGAAAAATTTCATTCACTGATGCCTTAACTTTTTTCAGCGTTCTTTTCTATTCTTTTCTTTTTTGTTTGTTTGTATAATTTTACACGATAGGACAACACCGGAAAGGGTGAAATTTCGCGCCTTTTAGCCTTTAGGCTCGCGCGCCAAAATAATTTCGCTTGGCTGCTGAAATATCAAAACGAACGCGGCAATAGCACAGAACAAACTGAAAACAGAAATTCTGTTGTGCAAGGATGCTGGACTTGAATGTATCCCCAAAAGATTCTGGGGTAGCGTATACAGACTGGGGTGCGCACTGTCGAGTTTGCGTATCCTTTTTTAAGAAAATGTCACATTGGAGATTTGGAGGAGCATAAGATATACAGTACAATGGGAATGCCTGGTGAATTCTCTTTTTCTCCCCCATTCATACGATTATAACTAAGACTGAAAGATGAATTAAGAGAATCAAATACTAAATTTCTCTTTACTTTTACTGTCATTTTTTTTTTTTTGTAAAAAAAAACCAAGCCATAGATAAGCGTGGATGGGTAGTTTAAAAATCAACGGCCACTTTTGTGACATTTGAGAACTTTATGGCAGTGAAATGGTGACTCAAGATTATTCCGATTATTGAGATAAATATCTCGAGAGAAGAAGAAAGCATTGAAATTGTCAGTCAGTTTGACTAGAGATGAATCTTCGATAATAAGGCGAATAAACGATGCTTTTTCTTACATTTCTATTGGTACCAAGATTTTTTGTTATTCTGATTATTTCTTTTCTATGGCGTGTCATTTCTTTTATCTCAAACCCTCGGGGAAAAAGTTTCAGTGAATTTTTATAAGAAAATTTTCTCTTTTTGTTTTGTTATTGTCATAATTCTTTAATTTAGCGGACGTGCCAGGTCAGACCAATCTGCATTATTATTTATGCGGTGCAATATTTTTCCCCATTTCTTACTTCTTTCTAAGGATACTCAAGATAATTTTTAATAGCGCAGCGCGTCTGGTAGTATATTTACTAACCCATGTTATAGTTAATTTATAGTTATCCACATCCGTATATTTATTACTGTAGATTTTTTTTTGTAACCATAGTTAAGTAAAAATGCACACGAATGGGAGAAATCTCTTGAGGAAAATTGAAATTTACGGAAAATTAAAATTTCTTAAAAGTCTTGAAGGCACTTCAGAGTAGATGAAGATGAAATGGATTCTAATTTCGACAATTTGGTAGTATTACGCCTGCTAAGCATATATCTTGTATTTTTTGTTTGGTTTTGTTCTGGGCATTTACTAGGAAAGAAGTCGGATACTCAGCAAAATAATTCCATTTAGAAATGAAATTAAATGAAATTTAGTCAAACTGCACAAATTGGCGTATGACAGATTCTAAAATTTTTGCGTAATTTTTTGCAATAAGCAGCTAGATCGCGATAACCTCACATAAATCAAAAATACCATTTGGGATATTTAAAGTTTGTACTGAGCTCTCATTGGACGGTTTCAACATATTATTATTCCCTAACAGAGATGAATGGTTTTACAAACAATTAAAGGACATTGAATTTTCATGCTATGAAAATCTTCTGTAAAAATTTTTTTTTCTTGTGCAACGCTCTATGGAACACAAATGATATTTTTTTCGGCCGACCGAATTCAGTGTTCTAACTTTGGTACGTGAGGATACAAAAGGATGTGTACTGAGACCATTTAGTTTAGTTCAGTTTAGGAGTATTTATTAATGATCTCTCCTGAACAGTAAATAGTATTAAGACTCCATTTTTTTGCTGATGATGTTCCAGAGAATTTTAGCGAAATTATTTGTGATCGGAAACCATGTAGACTGCATTAAACACAATCTAGCCAAAATTATTAATATGTTTTATGCAATATGAATTTATATTTTTGACACCAACTGAGGTTTGCATAAGTTATTTCGTTGGAGACCAGGAGCTATTGTAGCAATGTAATAAAGGGTGTTTCATAATTAACCGGTGAACTTTAAAAAAATTGGTCGAGACATAATATCATTTTATGAGTAAGTGCGTGTAAGATGTTGCACGAGTGTCAGATACGATTTCATCAAATATAATTCACATATGACCGTTTTAAAAACGAAGAAGGAGGACGTAGTAACTCCTCCGAGTCTCCGAATTTATGGTACGTACTTAAAGACAAAATTTTTCAAAAACGACTTATCACATTATATATTTCTCAAAATGTAATCGATTATACATTTTTAAAACCTTTTTCTTCATATAAATCTTTTAGAAAGAACAAATGCATCTTGGAAAAAGCATCACAATAGAAGTCCATCTTGACCAGTTAGGTACACTTAAAAAGGGCTTAACATAGAATCTTTCTTCTTTTCAACATTTTTCATATGTATTAGGAAATATAAAATTACTTTCATCCTATACACAGGCTTGTTAGATAGCTCTCTATACATATGTATGAAGCGTTAGCATTTTACTATACATACTTCCCAACATTTTTGTAATAACGAAAAGGGATACTTTCATACGAATTTGTTTCCTCTCCTGGTATGCCAACATTTGCATCCGCATATGTCCCTCTTTTATTATGGATACACTCTCTAATGCCACACAATTTTGTGCTGAAAGAATCCTTTGTGCTGCTCAAGTACAGATTGAATAAGAGACGGATATTAGTTTCAATGCCTTCTTTCTTTAGATTTGTTCGAGCATTTCATTCAAGAACAGAATTTTCACACCACTTTTTTTTATTCTTTTTTTTTCGAAAGCCACAAACAGCAGCAGCAGCAGCAGCAGCAGCACCAGCACTAAGTATAGTAGTAGTATGTACCTCTGGTTATGTAGGTACTTATGTATTAGAATGAGAAGAGAAAATTCGATTTAAAAATCTCCTTAAAGAAGGTTCAAAAGGATTCACAGAATATTTGGTTAAGGATGGCACGGTTTCTTTCTATAAAAGCTCTGCAAACAAAATTATTTTTTAAATGCGCGATCAATAAGTCATTTTTGTATATTTCGATGATGTATTATCTCTATGTTCGCATGTTACCTTTACGTATATGTACGTAAGTATGTAGGGAGCAAAAAATTCCAACCATATATACGGCATACCTATACGTATCCTTAGGTACTCTTCGAGTAAAGCTCTTATCACCTCTTATCGCATTATGTACATCTTAAGGCAGACAGGAAGGTATGAGAAGTATTGAAAAAAAAAATCTTCATTGTGCTATTTGCAATCGAATACAGGGTGGTGGGAATGTACGTGCATACATACATGAAGGCTCTAGCTTGTTGCTGTGCACACATTTCCTTTTCGATATCGATTCTTTAATGGATTTTACAGTTATTATCATAAAATTATATTTCCTGTTTTATCTAAAACCCGGAATATTACTTTACCATCAAATATATTACGCAGACGTTGACATACATACATACATACAAATATGAACATAAATATTTTATTTATGCTCGGTTGGAAAAAGTGGTCGCCCAATTGGCATGAATAAATTGCTCCTTCATTAGGTACCCAAGGGTTGACATACCTGTTAACACGATCCCTTACGTAACCTTAATTGCTTGCGAAGTTCAAGCTCTTCCGTTACGGGAGGTGACGAGGTGTAAATTAAACTTTTATAAAAAAAAAATTAAATAAAAAACAAAAAAAAATATTCAAACCATGGTACCGCAAATATTTGTCGTGGCTTTGTAACAGACTATGGGTCCTATAAATCCCAGAAGGTCATATAGGGATGAATTCCTAACTCTCTGGGGGTGTTTTCTGAATAACGCCCATCAACCATCCGGCCTATATCGTACTATGACTAATACAACAGACCCCATCAGGTATGAATTGTTTGCAGAATAAATAACTTTTGGGGTAGGATGCCTGCATACATACATACATACATACATATATATATTAATACTGCCTCTAACCTGAAATGCTTATTATTTTGCCAGGCGTAAACATTCAGCCAAAATATGAATACACGACCATTATTAGGCTATGGAACTGAATTACGGGTAAATGTTTTCGTCTAGAACCGCAATCAATTTCATACTTTCCCTCTCTACCAAATAATCATACACCAAATGCGGTCCTTTTTAGGAAGGCCATTTTTATTTATGTATGGATGTATGTAAATATGTACGTACTTTCAGAATGTATGTACATAAGTACTTCGAACTTCGTTGACGATCATCGTTAACCAAACATTCACACCAGCTATATAAAGTAGTATAGCTAGCCTTCAAGAAGTAATGAAACAATTTTGAGCAGGGCAAGAACAATTCACTCGTCTACACGGATGCTATTCACAAGAGAGCACATAAAAAAAGTTTTTGCAGCTTTATGAAAACACAATCAGAAACATGGAAGTAGGCCATCGACTGGTCCCCGGTATATGGATTTCGTTTTAATTAAAATTTCTGGCAATGGTGCAAAAGATTATAGAAAATGACTATAATAGTGTGTCTATAACCTGTGTGATATTATAACCATGCTGACCAGTTCTGGTGAATCGTCTGTTACCTTTGTTAATAGTGATTTAAATGGACGGATCTTTGGCCCAATGAAGATATTTTCCAGCAGACAAATCTATTACTTCTTATGGTTGGTGTAGTCTTACACATACTTTAAATAGGGGCGGCTTTGATAACTTTTAGAGATTGAACAAAACTGCCTTCCATGAGCAAGGATGAAGTTTTCGGATACGATAAGCTCTGTTTTAAAATCTACTTTAGTGGCGGAGTGCTTCTAAGTTTTGGAAAGATAGTGAAGAAACATCTATAGAATTCTTGTAACACCAAAGTCTGATAAGTTTAGTATTTCTTGTTGGGCACTTAAAGTTTTTGGATTTAATAATCGTATAAAATGAGATATTGCCCTTTGAGATTTTGGTTATTGAATGTTTATGTATGTATGTACATACATACTTATATATTGCATGTAGAACTTTAATTAAGGCAATTTTATAGTTAATTTACGATTTAGATCTTACAAATGCAACTTTGATGATTACTTCGTTACAATTTGCAAAATTGAATGGTATACGTTGATTTTCTAGTTAGAGAGCACATAGTGAGAGAATTTGATATTCTACAACCTAATAAAATATTAAAAGGAAGGTTCAGACGGATAAAACTATTTTTATTAATTTGGTGCATAATAACAGTTAAAGGATGTTAATAGAAAAATTACTCTCAACAAATAATAGCCTCCTCCACTTCTTCCAAATATAATTTTTTGAATATCGCGACACTCGTCATAAGGTATTTAGTTTTATTTTTATGAGAGTAAGGTCCCCAAAATAATGAAGGCTATATCCGAAATACTATTATATTTCATATTAGTTACTATTATATCCGCATAAAAGAGAAATGAGGGAGAATGTATAGTGAAATCCTCTACAATGAGAAATGAAAAAAAAATGCGACAATTTATATAAAAGATATAAACCAAGGAAGAATATACTGGAAATATCGACTATCTACCTCCCTTCAATTGTTCTGGGAGTTTAAATGAAGCAAGTGGCCATATTAACATATTTATTTTAAATCACCCTCCTTATTTTTTAATCAACTCTTACACATTTTAATTAAATTTTCATATTTAAATATTTTCATTCACATACATACATGTGTAGAAAATATAACGTACCGCGAGCAATTTATGCAAATTAACGTTCCCTTCTATTTAGCATATTTACAGAGATTAAGAGAGGATCTCATTCAGGATGAAAAAATAGATTTCTTTTTGTTGTTGTTACAAATATGTACATAAAAAAAATCTTGTTTTTGTGGTTTTGTAGCCTTTATATGTTAGATGAATTTACAGCTGATAGGTTTCCAGCTGGCCTTATGGAAAGGTAGAAATACCATCGAAATGGTACAAAAATCTCATAAGAGACCATAGTCTTACAAATATATCTGGTTAAGTCACAGCTCCAGAATATATTACAATTTTCAAGCCATATAATCCTACATGACACACACCCTATTATCTCTTAATATATATCTGCAAATGTCCTGGAAGGTACACATTATTAAAAAAGAACGTGTTGTGTCAAATTTTAATAGTTCTTCCTTTCCTTATTGTATATCACTTTTCCTACCTTAGCCATGAAATCTGAATAGTTGGTTCTAGAACTTTAGCACTCGCGGATTCTAGTTTTCCAATGGATATTAATCAGAGGAATTCTTCGACTATACCTGATGGCCAGTGGAGCCCGAAACGCAGCCCAACAGAGCAATTAAGAACAATATAATATAAATCCATTACATCACCCGACATACTTAACTCTGCAGCCTTACTCGTTTCATAGGAGAAGAAAAGCAATGTGGGTAGGTATACAGTTATAAATTTGCATAACCAAAGATATGTGTATGTATGCGCACACTTTACATAATATGAAAAAATATATGTCAAGAGAATATCCAGAGTTCCTACCTTACATGGGCGATGATTACATCATGGGAGGTTAAAAAGATTTTCCGTTTATTGGTACGGCCCATAAAATTAGTAGATATCAATGTTCAGATAATGTGACATAATTACACAATTGCACATATCTTTAATCAAAGCTCGAAGCGAATTTTTTATTAAAATTAATGTACTTACGATACTATTGTTGTCAATATCCCACACGGAGGAGTATGTAGATATAATATATGAATTGAGCTTACCTGGAAAAAAGAGAATTTTTGTTAAAATTTTTGAGTTAATTTTAAAAAGTTTTTAAACAATTCTTATCCCAATAAAAATGTCAGAAAGATAAAAAACAACAATCTTTTAATTCTGGTAATTAAATTAAATCTTAACGTCTTACAAAAGTTCTAAGAAATTTCCCAAAAGCTTCTTGAATGGAAAAATTCACAAATGAATTTTCAAAACGATTAAAATCCTCTTAACCTTTAACAGGTCCTCACATTTCAACATTCATTTTATTTTGATAAATTCACAAATTCAATACAGAGGAACAGCGGCGACAGATAGCAAAGACTGAAAGATATCCCATTTCCGTTGTGTATAAAAAAAATAAAAAATAAAATAAAAGAATTGTCTACGAAATACGAGAAATAGATCCAATATTCGGGGGGACAATCAAATCGGAAGCCCAAAGGGAAAAGGAATCAATTGATTGGACAATAACTCGGCTGAACCAACTGAAGTCACGTACAGAAATTTAAAAAAAGATTTTTTTTTTTAAATTATTTTATGATTGAATTTTAGAAGTGAAACTTTTCCAGGTGCAGACATGATGCTTTCAGCTGGGCTTTTCAATTTTTCTCACGATTTTATCTGGTTGTTTTTTTTTGTGCTCTTGTGTTATGAATTTTTCCTTTGGGCCTTTTTTTTAAATATAAATTGGTGGTCTTATAGGCAGTATGTTTATTGTATTGTAGGTGGTAGACTTGAGACTTGGAGAATTATAAGTAAAAATCAGATTAAGAGATTTCCGTTCTATGTGGGGGGCAGTTCTAAGAGCTGTTTACACACACTGAACAATTTTTGAGATTAATTTTTATTTTTTTATTTTTATTTGTAGTGAAGAGGATTTTATTTCAATGGCAACAAGCTTTTATCGGATTTTAAATTAAAATAATATTCAGTACCGTATTATGTATAAAGCAGAGCAAGTGGCCATGTAACAGCCATGTCGAATGGGAGGGCTTTAAAATATGATTAAATGATACCAAAATTTGTATTTTATTATCATATACTTTTCACTCGTCTTGCTATCTATAAGCATATCTGCCAAAAGTTTGGCAGCGCTCCTTCTTTTGTCTACATATTATAGTATAGTGTGTAAATAATATTCTTTACCTAATGATATGAAAAATTCGAAGGCAGCTCAAGTATTGAATTTTACTTCGTTTATATTGTGAAATTTTTATTTTCTACCTTTAAATTGCTTTTCTGCAAACATGAGTGACCCTTCAAAATTCTGGAAGTTCATTGAAATAGATCTGAAAGATTAGTTTTAACGCCACAATGACCTCGATAAGGTCGTCTGAGTGAAAAAGAAAATTGAACCTCGCGGAACTCCATATTTCTGAAATTAAAAGCCTCTGATCCATTGAAATAGACGAAACAGGTTATTAATAAATGCTAAAATTAATTTATGCAGTTTACTTATAGCAGCATAAATTAGCTCTGTTTAAGTTTTTCAGAATCGTTTGGGTTGACTCCTGTTTGTGGCAATCCTTCAAATATATACTTGAATCAACACACTTCTAATTTTTTATGACATGAAAATAGCTTGAAATTAAGTTAATCACAATGAAAATGAAAACTATTTAGTTTATAAGAAATTATATAAATTATTAAATAGTATACCAATGATAACTAGAAGCTAACTTATATAAAATTTTGAAAAAAATATTTTTATAGAAATTCTCATCAAAAAGATTTATAGAATTCACGTTTACTCTGTCACAAGTTAGCGAAACATTTCTGGAACAATATACCAACTAGGAGTGTACAAGAATAGCTTTAATACGTACTTTAGTACACAGACATACATATACAAAACATTCTAAACATTTCTTTCATTTTCTGCAATTTAGACAAAGAGCAACAGATGTCGCTGCATGTTTCCTAAGCTTATTACCTATTCAATTTCAAAATGGAAATATGAAAGGATTGTCTAGAGATGTTTGGTCCACGAGTAGGAGGATGTGAAACGAATTGGAAAATTGCAAAATTTTAATTCTTGTACTGAAACTTGCAACTCAACATATTATGTGTGTGCATGTTTGTATCTTTTCTATACAGGTAATATCAGATTGATAAGGATGAGTCTTTAGCTTAAATTCCATTAGATATTATGTATGTATGCTACTATTTATTTGGTATATGTAAACATGTCATCATTATTAAGAGTAATGCGGTAATAGAACTTTACAGGATGATGATTTTTGCATTTAAATTATACCTACAGTGTATATTTGTTAGGATGTTGCTGTGGATGGAAATCGTGTTAGTAAAATGAGGCAAAATTGTTATGTCTGCTTCTCTTGTTAGGTTGTTTTTAACTTCAATAGCAAATAGGAAAATGTATATAGATACGTTTCTATATGAGCTTTAAAATGCTTTAAAATATTAAGTTTTCAGTTTTATTTTTTGTTAGTGAATATATCTGACTTGAAATATGAATTCATATGTATAGCAACTGATTGGTTAGGGGTCTCGGATCTTATTGTGAGTTTATAGTTATTTTCTGAACCAAAATTATTATCTATGTAAACCTGAATCTGATGACTTTAACAAATTGTAGAAGGATGATAACAAACCATAGATAAGTTTATTGTATATTAGATATAAACGTTGTCCATGCATTAAAATATAAATAAGGCAACAATAAACGAGAAATTTCAGAAATTTGGTGATGTGCCACCTGCCACCTGGGTGGGCATGGAGTTCTTGCAGACGATGTTTCCTGGTCGTATTATTTCTTTAGTTTGAAGACGTAAAATGGGCTTTTGGGTCGAGCGACTTAACACCGTTGTTGGAATTTTTCCTTTGGGGTTCCGTTAAATGAAAGTCTATACATCGATCGATTCCTAAGCTCAAACAGAACATCCAGCTCATAATCAGCGAAATAAAGCCGAATTTATGTGCAAAATATGGCCAACTGTATGGTCATTTTATATTCCACACATAGCTCTCATGTTACAATTTGACAATAACACAAAAACCGAATCAGAAATATTCCTGTTATTTTAAGATTAAAAAAAGTAAAAATAAAAGAATAAAAAAACACGAACAGTCAGTTCTTATTGAAACATACGTTAAACTTGCTTGGTGTACAAGTTTGGTGTAACTACTCGTATGGCACCTAAGCCTAGTCTAACGAGGATTAAATAAACAAATTACATAAATATATATTTCTTAGCTATAATGTTATGATTCCCAATTTTGTAATTATATTTTATAAATTAACAGTACAGACGACCTTGTTTGTTGTCCCTTGGAAGCAATCACACTGATAGGCAAAAATAATACTCAATAAAATAAACTGCTGATTTCAATGAAATTTATGCAGTTGTTTAAATGTAATTAACATAAAAATATGATATATGGCCGATACCCGTATATTGAAAAAAAAATTAATTCTGTATTCGAACTGGTAGGTACTATGTAAATATGAACTCATAAATTTCACGGTAGCACGAACAATGAAAACATTTATCAAGGCCGCGTGTTTTGTAGAAGTGATTTTAGTTTTCAATTTGCGTTCAGAGAGTGTGCGGGATATCAAATGTTCATTAAATCATTGACTGAATTTATATTAAAATAAAATTTTAAAGTTATTAGTGGTAATTAAAACAAACAGGAGATTAATTTATCACATATGTAGGCTTGATATGTACACATATGTAGGTATATATCTGTGTGATATTGGAGATCACGTTAATCAGTTACTAATTCTACACTGAATAAAATACGAATTCGAACCATTTTTAATCATACAACTATATTAAAGATCAACTAGCGTAATACTGCTTAAGAAAAATTCATTCAAAAATATTAGCCTGTCTGCTAGTTGTTTAACCAGTACGGAGGTGGGAGTATTGCTCTGAGGAGAGCATATTATGGCAGTTTTTGTTTGTCTTTAAATAGATTGTATAAGCCCCAATGCAAAGAACACCCTAGTTAGGAGATACCTAGCAGATAATAAGTAGTTCGAAATAAGGAGATAATGTATTTATAGTGGAAAGGTACCTTCTGAAGAATTTTCATAAAATAGCCTAATCCAATATATTTAAACGTTGGAGTACCTTAGGGAACTATTCTAGGTCCTCTCTTAATTAGACGATATACCTATAATAAATATAAATAACCTATCAATTGCACTAAATTATCAATCATTCATTCATTTATCTCTATAAGTATAACTAATGGCGTTCAGGTTCATCTTAGAACTGAGGCAACTTAGAATGAGCTTATCTTCAGAGAAAACAGTCAAAAACCACTACATTTGTATTGTAGTTTCGATTTTTCAAGCTTAGTTTCATGGTATATGTATAGAAAAAACTAACCGCTGTATTCAACTATTTAAATTCATTGTATTTACAAACTTTCTAGCTACGCACATTTTACACATCTCGTATGTGACATTCGGAGACGTTAGTTTTATTGAAACATACCTCAGAAATAAATAACAAGAAGTCTAAAAAAAAATCATCTGAGATCTATGGGCTATTGATCCCTGTGGAACACCATAACAGAACATAAAATAAAAGATTTGTCGTGTTAAAATTCCAAAAACCAAATTAGATCTGCAGAGAAAGTACCTACCTCTACTTAAAGTAAATTTACTGTAATGGGAAGAGTGGTCGCCTTTAATATTTATTCATGGTTTTCTAATGCCTGAATAAAGGGTGAGTGAAATAGCGTTTGATGATGATTAAAATTAGAGTTAAAGTCAATATTTGATTTACAAAAACAATAAAAAAAAGGTGGCAAACAACAAGCATAAAAAAATAAATTAAAAAGCAACCATCTTTCTCCACCTGATGAAATGATTTACTGTATTTTTTTTTTTTTGTTATCATAAACTCTGAACAGTGTTAATTATGCAGAAACAACCTTACCCTGTTTAATTTGCATGGATTTAACTGAGAAAATACCCTTTTAACTTGAGCCCATAACTTTTGGCTGTTTTTTTTTTTTTTTTTATTTATTTAGAATTGGAGAAAATAAAATCAACGAAGCGTTCGCGACGACAAATTCAAAAACACATTTGAATTTTGAATATATTTTTATCCGACTTCAATTTATTTCACAGCCAGTGAAAAAACAAGGTAAGATTTAGCGTAAAATGGTTTTCTAGATTGCTGCCTTTAAATCCTCTTTTATGGTATACATTTATACGGTATAAGTATAGTATATGTGCTAGCTCTATAAACATATACTATATATCGTATACATATATACATAGTTAAAATGAAAACTGAGGGAGAGTGACAAATGCAAACCAACCCCACCAAAGACCAAAAGTCAAGCAGCATTATTTTTGCTCTTGGTCACAAGCTTTCCCTTGTTGGGAATGGAGAAAAGGAAAGCTCTCAAAAATGGTTAAAAGGCGCTCAGAATAATTTGGAGTAAATCCCTTTATCCTTTCATTATGCCCCCATAATTTAGGAGACATGGCAATAATTTGAGAAGTTTATGCAACGCTATATAAATGCCCACTGTTGTACCGTGTGGGCAGCATATGCAAGAATAGCGATTTTGTTGCGCTTACTAGGTATATAAATACTTGAGAAAAGTTTATGGTTAGCAGGCGATCGGTTATATAGCACTTGACAATCATGCCCTTCCTATTCTGATTTCCGGGTTAACTCTTAAACCAGAATATATATTTTACTCTATGATTCCTTTCATTCATCCGTTTCTGTGGCTTCTTAAGGCGATAATTTAAAGTAACCAGGAGCAACATTTATAAATGAGGACTCAATAAATCCACATTGAAGAAACTTGCTCAAGAGGTGTTTTACGATAGTTGGAAGGAAATTGAGAGGAACGTATAACTTATAGCCGATTTATACTATCAACCGGTTCTCTGACTGTTCTAGTCAAGATGATGGTGAAATACTTACTAAGTATGTAGGTAGGTGTGATAAATGGCGAGCACCCTCAGGTAAAAGTTGTGTAAACGTGATTCACTGTTTTCCGGGGAGCTTATTACAAGAGATTTAGACTTGCTATTGATGCTAACGTAACTACTTACATAGTGGCATGCAGACAAAATAAAATGAGAGACTGATATAAATTAGAAACAGGAATTCTGAACCGCACCATTTATTGTGTAGAGTTTTTATAACATTGTGATCCCTTTGGTAGTTCAGTTTAATTGAAATATTATTGAATGTCACTTCCATGTACATTTTAAGCTGGCGCAGTTGAAATATTGAACTGGAACAAATCTCTATTGGATTTGGTTTGGGATTTATTTCTTTAAAGCCTCCTTATTAACTGACACAAGATTTATGGTGTAGTTTTTATTTATTTATGTACTATAGGTAGTTATTTATAGGTTATTAGTTGACTTCGCCAGATTATTTCTTTATCGAATAAGGTTTAGATACAATATTATTAATCGGAATAGACGCGATGTTCAGAGATCCCTCTAGAGTTCATCTAACCCAGGCCTTCTAGCATATCTAAAATTTTCTGGTGTAAATAGGTACACGCAAATAGAAACATACATTAGTGCATTGCCATTTGCTTCAAGCAATTTTTTAGCCCACCTTCATTTTAAATGAACAATTTCTAAAATATTACGTTAAGTTTCAAGTCAATTTTATATTAAAAAATTGGTGAACGACCATACATAAAATTAGCTATTATAATTTTGAAAAAAAAAAATGAAAGAATTAATTATCTGTCGACCCTTCGTTTACCTAAGAAAATCACGTATCATAATAAAAAAAAAATCTTTTAAAAGTACCCACATCAAAATATTAAAAAGAAGAAAAAAAATCCCATCTCATTCCAATCATATCATTCCCCTGACATTGGGACATATTCTCGTTGAAAGTAAACGGAAAAATACCAAAAGGAAATATCCAGAGGATCTTATTATAGGCAAATCCATGATATCCCATAGAAAATCACAAGATTATACCGCAAAATGTGATTTAATATAAAAAAAAATCTATATGTCGCCTGTCTGATACTCGAACAAGGGTTTAAGGTGCAAGACGCAAAAATATCAGCATAAGGAAGTTAGAGTTCGCTGTACTCTATCATTTCTTTTTTGTTTTTTTTTTTATTTTTTTTTAAAGAATTCCAAAGGACTTCAAGGATATATATATATACATACATACGTACTTACATATTTATATAGAGGAAAGCCAGAGAAGAGTTTTCTGTCAGTTGAAAAATGTCTGGACTTTGGAAGGGTGGCAAAGAAAATTGCTGGCGATATTTACTACACCCAAGAAAAGGATGACTTAAAAGCTCTAAAATACTTATATATATAGTACGATATATAAATGACGGAGATGAGAAAGTTTCGCCTTCAGTTTGAAAAAAAAACGTAGAAAAACTGGACAGAAAAATTCTTTTGTGCACTTTTACTCTTGCTATAGTAATCATTCTTACCGTCCACCAAAAGACAGCCTCAACAAATTAAGTTTCTTAAGGTAATGACACTGATAAAGAAACCGAAGTATGCGCTGTCCCTATAATGGAGAAGAGATCGAGGAGTCATTTAGACTTATTCTGAATACTCTCAAAGAATTCTTAAAAGGTACCTAATAAAAGTCTGAATGATCTGATACATACATAAATTTAAAAAAACGTCCTGAAATCTGATATCGGCTTCGATAAAAATCCCAACTGCAAAAATTGCTTTCATTTTGTAAACGGAAACTGGAAATTGTTTTAGCTCCAATAACAAATTATCCTCATTTAATTCATTTTATAAGTGCGGTAGTCCGGGGTAGGGGGATGGACCAACACAATCCCAACAACAGAGTATAGCTCTGGTTTACAATGCATTCGATATCCTCAAAATAAAAAGAAAAGGGTTCACGCTTTCAGCATAGCTTTCTGTAAATAAATAACCGGAACCGAACACTGTAACTCGATTTCCGATTAATTGTCCTCGATTACGGATTTGTTGTCAGGAGGAAAGAATTGTTTAAATCACACCAATCAAGATTGAAATTTTTAATTAAATTTTTAATTATACTTTTGTTACTATATGCCGCTTTGAGGTAGACAGCAACATATTAATAATTTGGGTATCGGTCAGTCTGACTGGACATTCATTGTGGATTGATACATGCATAAATACATAGGTAGGTACTAGGTAGTATACCTATGTAATGGATTCTCACGTAATCATAATGAAAATTTTATTTATTGAATTTATTGTCTTTTACATACATATGAAGTTACATGTAACATAATTACAATATGACTAGACTGATTGAATTGACCTTTAGCTATTGCATATACCTAAAGGTCAATTCAGTCTTTCAGGCAATTAAAAAACGAATTTATGTGAAAAGTCAGACAAATTTTTAGTAACACCTTATGACGGAAGAAGGCAGAAAGCTGGGTAGTCGTCTTCCTACAAATAAAGTTTACACCTTGTGACAGTATAACAGAACATAAATATGTCATAGAATGAGAATGATTACGTTGGATTGCTTATGTCAAAATAAGAAGATATGGTTACTAAGGACAAATTTATAACAGCTTAGAGGTAAAGCTTTAAAGTCACTCCAATTCAGTTTAGTGTCAAATAAATAGCTTTTAAGTCCGAGACTACCGTGTTACGCATTTTTCTATTTATACTGAACTTTATTTCATCTAGAAAAAAGATATCTCACAAAAACCTCTGTCCTATTGATTTTTTTTTTTTAACGTTAACAACAGAATTGAATTAATTTTCAGTTCGAAAATCTTAAACTCCCAACAGGTTGGATATATTCTCACCAACTTTACCAGCATCCAACCACATATTTTCTGTAAATATACACCTACAACATTTTAAAAACAATTTGATCTCTAAAGGGCACTTTAAAGTAATTTTGTAAACAGATTTTTGCTTTATCCGGTACACATATACAAAATTCCAATGTAAAGTACTACAGAGCGGTTCAGAATAAAAAAAAAATGGAACCCCTAAGGGATATAAATGTCCCACATATGATTTAATACTTTCCTGTTTTTTTGTGTAGGTACAATATGTAGGTATATGTTGGTATACTTGTAATAAAGTTCTGGAAAATAAAATTCAGCAGAATCTTTAAACTTTCGGAAAACTCATGTAGATAAAAATGTATAGATGTAGAAATTTATGTAATCCTTCCTGTATGTAATGTAAGTACATACATAAGTACTTATATGTATGAATACATGATATAGTAAAGTAAGTCATGACCAAGCGTAGCTCCATTCATGCTTCCGTCGATGAAGTTCGAATCAAAAGCTCATCTCCAACATTTTTGTGGAGGAAAAAAAAAACAAATAGCCCAGAAATCTATGAAATCCTACCCAACGGTAGCCAGATATAAGGAAAGGAAAAAAATTGACGTTAGTTGAGAGAAGATATTTTTTCAATAACCTCAGAGTTGTTCGATTCTGTGGTAGTAGGTACTTCCGTTCAGGGATATCTATACAGTTTTGTAGTCAACCTATACGAATATATATTATATCCTCCCGTCCAAACCACCTCGCCGACTCTATCTGGACATGTACGAGGAGGTTTTTTTTTTTAAGAAAAATGGCGAGAAAAACTTCCCTTCATTAATAATAGTGCAAGACCGAGTTTCCAAAGTCAAAATAAATTATTGCCTCAGTCAATGAATTTTTCTTTCATTGGTTCTTTGGGTGGCTCTTTGACACTGAAGACAAGTTTGAAAACTAAAAAAATCAGAATTATTTCTTTTCCCTCACATACAATTATAAGGCTAAAGTTTTCTACAGAGAAAAAAAAAATTTTTTTTGAGATATACCTTCATTAAATTGAAAATTAATTTCTGATTTTTTTCTATCTGGCTTGTGATAGGTAACCAAACCAGTGCTCTATAATATTCAGGTATGAGATGAATTTTTTCTTGTATAAAATAAAACTTGAAATTAACTTTTCTTAGAGGTGTTAATTGCTAAAGTTGTTGAAAAGTAATCATTTATTCATAGTTATTCTCTGTAGTTTAGTTGATTCAGGATATGAACTTTGCTCAGCGTCAAAACGTGATAATTTTTTATAGTTCTTTGTATTAAATTAGGGGGTTTGAATTTGCAAAAGTATTCCAATTCTATAGGAGAGAAAAAAAAACAAGTACGGTCGTAAAAGAGTGCCTTGAGAGATACCATATCTTTCTAAATTAATTTACAACAAATATAATAATTTTTTTTTATCGTATACTGCATAGTACGAAGAGACTAGTCACAACATAACATTCTTGTTAAGTTCAAATTCAGCTTTTGTAAAACTTGAAGTCAGTGCTGGTTAGTAAGTGAGTGGTTGTTGGAAGGACACTGAGAAGAATAACCTAAATAACATCCCATATAGAATTTATGTATAGTTACAGACACATTACTAGAGCTTCAAGTTTTCAAGATCCCCGAGAATATAGCCAGAGACAACATAGGTCACTATAAATCACGCAGCCTACAACACCTCTCTAACGTGTGTCAATCATTCTGTAGTAAATATCAATGCACAGTGATTTTGTTTTTGTTTTTAAGCAGCTATATACTTGGTAGTCCTGTCTGAAATAGTTATTAGATCAGTATTCAACTGATAAATACAATTAATTCTCCTCATTAAACCAATAGAGTTTTACTAAAATACACCTGGAAATCATAATTAGCTTACCGATGATTTTTTTATAGTTGTCAACAACATTTTGAACAATAACTAATATACAAGGTAAACACCAAATGAAATCTCCAAGTATCAAACCTTGTGGTAAGCCAAATCTCTAAGCGATAGAATGCCAGACATAAAAAAATCTCATTAAATTCAGTCGCTTTATCTAAACATTTCCTTCGCCAATCATCAAAATTGTAAATTTTTCATTTCCAAATTATTTCGCAATCAATAAAAATATATATACGAAATCTGTACATATCTATCACACAATTCATGCATTCAAATTGTTCCCAATAGACGTTTGCATTCACATTTTTCAATTCAACTTTAACAAAAAGTAATTTCCATCATAAACGAAAGTTCTCATCACAAAGGATTAAAGTTATAAATTTTGAACATCAACACATCCTTTTTCAAATCAAATGACCTCTGAGGGTAACGCCCGGTTATTTTTCTTTTATAGAACTTTTTTTCATATAAAAATAAAAAAAAAACAAAAAAAAAAGGAAAAATTTGCATAAGCTATGTTAAGCCAATAAGAGCACCCACCACTACGCAACATCATTTTCAACTATTTATTGGAGGAGTAATATATGAGGCATTTAGATCAAATGAATGTGTAACTCCCCAAATAGAGTTTGCAATTCCTTTGTGTTGCAAACTATATGCATGTATGTGTGTGTGTGTATTTACTGAAGACAGTTGTAAAATATCTGCAGAAATTTCTGCAAATTAAATTTTAATCACGTCGTCGTGCTATGTCTTTTGTACCACTAATTTATATTGGACATAGTTGCCTATCATTGATTTCCATCATTCAACTCGACATCATATCATCGTCAAAGCAACATTTATAATATGCCAGGAAAATTCGCTTGCATACATACATATAGGTACCTGCCCACAAATTAGGTATAGGTATGATAAGTGCAAAGTTTATAACCAGAGAATAATAGCGGATTTTATCCTACTTAATCCATTAAATAAGCAGACATAGCATATGGAGTGGCAGGTATTGATAAAAAAAAAACAGATAAATTATTCCATTCCATAGAGCTTCAAATCTCAGGTTTATACATAATACCTACAGCAAGCAAGGATATGTTTGCCTGTTAGTTGAGTGTGCTTTGCCAATCATCAAAATGCTGGAGATAACTTTTCATACTAATACTAAACTGAATATCGGTTTGCATAATGAATCATTTAGTTACCCACATAAAGGGTGGATATTATTCCTTGAAGGGAGCATAAATTTCCTAGTTCATTCATATAAGAATTAACTTTCCGCCCTTCATGGTGGTATATTCAAACACTATAAATACATACATGCATACATGCAACGCGTCAACAATAGTCGTCGAACAGAATAAACCAAAGGGCTATAGGCTAAATATGCATGCGAAGAACGTGCCAAATCCATGCATATGTGGATTTTTGCATTTTCCAAAACCTTTGCCAATATGATGATGATCCTAGATTGAGGTATTTGAAGCTTCAGAATTGAACGAATATCACCTGCAGGGTATACATGATAAAATATAGGTTGCGCATCTATTATATGTGTATGTTAACAAATTTTGGTCGCCTCAAAACATTATCTGTGGCTATGATGGATGATGTTTTATGTAGTTCTGTATACATATGTAGATTTTGTACTATACACGTGATAAATGTTACACACACACACATATGAACTCATCTATAGGAATCAATGAATTTCTCATCACACAAAACTTTGAATTTCGAATGTATGGATATAACCGAAAAATTACCATCCCCCAAGTCCTTTAATTGCATATACAAATGAAACATAAATCCAAAATTCAATACTTGGACCAGCAGAGACCACAGCAGAGACAAATAATATATTTTGGATGGAGCAATAAGGATATTCAGTTCTACAGCCATTGTAGACTGTGTGTGAAAATTATTATCTGTTTGTAATGTGTTTCTCTATATTCTATAATATCAAACAATTTGAGATACAGTAAATAGGTATACACTCGACAGTGATGTGCACTTTAGCTTTAAATTATGTTTACTCAACTTTTAATGATTTATGTAAGGACTATGAGATGAAGAGGACTACATACTCTGTTCTCTCTATTTAATATTATTTTTTTTTCAGCAATTTTCTGTAATTATTGGCTTACTAACTTGACAGGAAAAAATTTATTTTTATTATTTCGAGATAAAAAATTTAAAACTAAAAACAGCTATTACATAATAAAGGAAGATTCTAAATCCCACTATCTCTTCCATTAATTTTGTTTAAACTAATCTTGTTGGATGGTTTTATTCGAGCAACTGTGTAGGAGTGATTTTTCCAAATGAAGAATGGCAATTAGTCTGGTCTGTCCTTTCTGAAACTAATATTTTGTATTATTTATAACCCCTTTAAGCATGATGTCCCTTAGCATTTAATTCTGCGTCCTTTGCATTTTAAAACATTCATAAATTATTTATCAAATATTTAGATATGGTATAGATGTGACAAAGTGGATTTTATTAATTTTAATTAAATATGGCGGCAGTAATTATGCCCATTAAATTCATTAAGCCTAGTAAGTATACTGTTCGTGTGGAATGAAAATTTCAGTGGTCTGCAAATTTGTTGTATATTAAATCTTGAGTGAAAAATTGTATGGAGACATTTTGGAGTATAGAGTTAAATAGATGTTGACAATCTTATTGATATCTATGTGTAAATATTTCGAAATATGTGATTTTTTAAAGTTTAATTTTAGTAAATATTAATTCTTTGAGTGATGATGATTAAATTAAAGAACTTCTGGTCGGAGTCAATGCGAACTAATATGGATGCTACCGACCTAAAAACATATGACAAAATAGAATGCTAGTGTCGTATAAAATTCGTGTATATACATGAATAAAGTCAAAAAGGATAATAGTATCTTGATGAGGAAAAAACTAAATGTCTTTCAAGCTATAACAACATATTTTCCCTTCAATGTTAATGTCAATTTCTAACGACTTTATTTAGTTTTGAGAAAGGACTTATAGATAATTTTTAATTATAATTATGTAAAATCGTCGCAGTGAATAAGAACAAAAGACCTAAAAATAGTGTCATTTATAAGCAAGAAAATAATGGTTAGTCTACTTTTAAAATGGACCAGTGTTCGAATGCCTTCGCAGTGGGCAGCTAAAATTAATTGTTTTGTAGGAATTTACTCAACAATTTTTCCATTTTTTTCGCAGAAATTTAGTGATTTCTTTTATACATATTATGTAGGGTACTATAATAATTGGTGCCAACAGATCAAATTCATTTTGTCCTTAAGAATTTACTTGAAAAATTTTCTTAGTCCGGAAAATTTGTGTTCCAACCTTGATGTAATTAGTTTACTTCCATATATATGAATCTCTCTTCATATTTATTTTCCTCCCAACGCCCTTCAAGATATAATCCTTCTAAGCCAATATCGGTAGGCTATTAAGATATACCATCAGCTTTCCTCAATTGCCGGCAAGATCTATTTATTATTTGTTGTACTAATATAGTAGAAAAGTACCGCGAGCAAATATAGATATGCGCATATCTATTCTAAGTTACAGAGAAATTAAGTTAAAATTATTAGCAACAGAAGTCAAAATCTAAACATATTCTCTATTAAGATAAGGTAGGTACCTATTGCGAATTTATTAGTAGCATAAACATCTGGAAATTGCCATTTCACACCATTGCCCGAGAATGAATGTAATAAATAACGCCCAACACAAGAGTTAAAGCTTTTATTAAAGATTTTAAGTTTGATAAGATAATAGTCCCCAATGTCGTGCAAAACTATCAAAGTATTTCATCTCGGAAGGATAACAAAAAAAAATAACAAATCAAAATATTTCTTCTCCTACAACAATAAACAATAAAAATAAAAAACAATTTTCATAATAACTCGAAATGTATGGTACAAAGGAAAATATCCCCTGTAAATGACCGTCAGCAATAAGCAATTACAATAAATCGAAAATTCTAGAAGCGGAGGAGGAAGACTAAAATTTCTAAATGCATTCATTCTATAAACAAGTAGGGTTTTGCAACTAACTTTATATATCTATACAAAAATATTCTCAATACCTGTTCAGTTCAGTTCATACATACCTACCTATTTCACCTGAATGGTTCACCAATGTTTTGTTCTGTACACCTAACTTCATACATACCTCCAAGCCTAACATGAAAATTATTGATAAAGCCACGAACAAAATGTTTACAGGATTGCATGGAAGGAAATTTTGGTTTCCAATGTACGTATACATATACATCAACCCATTCCATTAACAACAACGAAAAACAACAATAATAGCAACTCAGTACCTACCAGCAGAAGCACCCAGAAGCATTATGGCGATTTTCTAACTTGCAATTGCCAGTAATTACAAAACGAAACCAACAACAACAACAATACTAATTCTGGGCAAATTCGAAATTAGGAAGCCTTCCATCGTGTATTATCACGGTTCAGCTAAAATATGATGGAAAATTAGATGTTTTCCGGGCAAAAAGGACTTTCAATTTGGGTCGAATTTTAACCTATAGGTTTTTGTTTTAATAAAGTTTTCTTGTATATACATAATGAACTTTCAGTAAAAAAGTAAAAGAAAATGTTTATTCTTTTCTTTACAATATTTAATGTTAAACATTTTCAATAATTTCTGCCTTGCAGGGATAATATTGACTGGGATCAAATGTTCTTTGGTAGAAACCCTATATAATAATTCTCAGGTAAATTCGACATTTCCTACTTATAGGTATAACAAAATTCAAAGCAACAATATTTCTCAAATAGAAAATGAAAAAAAAAAAAACATTCAGAGATGAGGCTTCGATTTCAATTTCATGGTGAGGTCATGATGAATTCGCTATACCAAAGTTCGAAGATGCTTACTTTCTCATTAATTTTTCTAATAGCTTTTGGTTTCTATTCAAGGAACAGAATATACAAAATGTATATATATAGGTATATCTATGTACAAACATATATTTATATCTACTATCAGTACCTATACAAATAATTCTAAACAAATCTTGAGACTGTGTAAAGAAAATCGTGAAGACTTAAAATTACGTTTTAGGCTAATGGAATTTTTTTTTCCATCATAATATTATCAAGACATTTTTTTTTCAAACCCTCTTTGGTTAATGCAGCCAGCCCCCATGGGGAAAAACTTCTTTGTTATAAACATCGTCGATATATATGAATAGAGGTAATGTAGAATATGTTATGCAAAATATATATTACTGTGGGATAATATTGTGGTACCAGGAAAAACACTTTTCGCTTTAGAAATATTTCCATGCTATTAGAATCCATAAGACATCAACAAAGGTACTTCACAAGGAAGTACATTCTGTATTTAATGGAATGCTTTAAGATTTAATACAGGAACCTATAACGCAACACGTAATATTTACTTACAACAACACGTTCATAAATACATATGTTCCAATGTTGTTAATAAATGGATTGGATTGGAAAATTAAAACTATTTTTGTCGTGTATGGTAATATGATAGCGAAACGTGCATTACTCAAAAAGGGTTAGAAAGGAGAATTTAATTTGAATTAATTTGAATTCCTGGTCAGTAGAGTTGCGATTGAATCTCGGATTTTTTAAACATGTTTTTTTTTAATTACGACCCACCCTATTCTTATATTTTAACAAAAAAAAAATTATTCTGGTGTTAAAAAATAAAAACAGTATAATTATAAAAAAAGGTTTAGAGTATAGGTAACTTTTCAAAATTTATATTTCCTAATTTAAATTTGGATGCCACTTCAAGCAAGACACCGAAGATGGGCAGTACCCAAGACAAGCAGAAAGCTTAGAATAGGTCTCATTTTGAGAAAAAGTGAAAAAGATTTGCTTGAAAGGTTGATAAAAATGTAATAACTATATATTTCGAAAAGATGATTCCAAGTTCGTGTATATACTAATTTTATATATTCGTAAAAAATTTCTTTTACATATTTGAGTAATTGACTGAGACAGCAAAACGGGGATCTCTTGGCTTGACCACAGTAGTGAAAAAAATAAAAAATTCTAAAACGATAATTCGGAAAAAATGGCCTTCTTTAGACCTTTCAACCAATTAATGTGGATACGATAAATTCAACAAAACGAGATTTTCATCTACGTCATAGGTTGCTTTGGATAAAATAATATAAGGAAAATAGACCGAATTTTATATTTTTAAAAATCAACTTGAAAATTTTATCGAAACCAGTGATGAAACAGAACTAATGTTGTGCGATTATATGTATACAGTAAGAGCCTGTGCTGGTGGAAGGTGGATTGACCACAGGAAGATTTGAGTCCAGTAATCTTGCAAACTTCAATGCAACAGAATCGGATCCATACATTTTCATAAATTGTTTAGCCTTTGTTTATTGATTTCCCAAAATCATAGAAGATAATGAATTCCCAAAAAGTCTAGAAATATTTTCACTAAAAGCCGAAATTAGGTTCAAGATGTATTTTTTCTATTTGCCCCTTACTCAAACACAAATCAAAATGAAACGAAAGAAGCTTTTGGACCAAAATTTGACTTTTCAAAGTGGTACACATAGCGCCATCTAATAACAAAACGACGAAGTAATATGTTGTTTCTACCCCATTTAATCAATGTTATAAAGTTTAATCAATTTTTCAAGTTAATTTAAGTTTTTTTCATGAATTCATATTTCTTAATTTTCATTAAAACTCGTACATATCCCAATGCTCCATGCTCTTTATACCACCATTTAATTTTATATCTAATAAAAACTTTCTTGAAACTAACGAGTTTTCCTGCATTTATAATGATACGAAGCTTTACATTTAAGATTAAAAATTTCTGACTTTAATTTTTATGTTCTCATTTTTTAAATTTAATTTAATTCTAAGTAATTCATGTTTTTTTTTCAATAGTTGCATTAACGTCCTCGAACCACAACAAACAGCTCAGAGGTTACGTTACGGATCGCATAAAAGAAATGTGTATACTTACTACTTGGTCTTGATCAATTCTGTGACCTTTAATTATATACTTGAACCATAAGATTATACTATATATGGTAGCTTGAACATCAGGACTAAAAATAACTAAGTCCTTAATCAAAAGCTGAAGGTGCGACTAAGATTAATAACACAAAAGTTTAAAACGAAAACGAGTTCGTAAATAAATGAGAATTTCACCTTTCACTGAATATGGTCGTGGATGTGGTTGTGTTCTATTTCAATTTAAACTTTCGACTTCTTCTACATTTTATAAAAGATGTATGTAGGTGAGTAGATACATAGGTACATCGCCGCAATGACAAAAATATTTTCCTCCACTTTCTAGATTACTTCTCCAAAAGCATGAAGATATAAGTTTCATGCTCCAATTAATTCTATCCTACAAGAACAAAAGTACAACGATTTCGTTGCAGTGCGTCTTTTTGTTGTTATGGCGGAAATGTCTCCAGACAATTCAATACAAGCGCAAACAAATTCTACACATAAAGCAATTCACCAAAAACTCATTGACATACATTTATTCTTGCATATACATATGTATGTATATATATTTGTATATATACAAGAATGTTTCTTGTATATAAGAAAATGTTCCTCATTTACGATTAAACAGTTAACCAAAAGCGGTACAATAGTTTTCCAAACCATACAGGTCTAAAAGACTATAGTTACCTAACTATGAGAGATTCTAAACAAGTACCTACTACTAGTGATTTAGTGATGCATAGTCTCATAGACACCCAAATCTAATTTCCCGCATTGGAATTTTACCTCAAAAGTGCTGTCATCTTGATTAGAACACATTTCTACAGCCGCAAAGATTTTACCTTGCCGAATTTTGTGGATAATTAAAGAGAGAATTTTCTCTCAACCTCAAAGTATAGAGGCCGTTACCATTTTGGGAAAAGTTGGCTAATTCTACAGAATAGAGTTTTAACTGTACACCGCACTAGCAATGGTAGGAGTATGATCTTTCAGCATGGCATTTACAGGTTTTCAGCTAATCAAGACAAAATACACAATAAAAACCTTTTTACACTTTCCATCTAGTAGGGGTAGGTATATCAAAGGTGAAAGGTTGTAAGTAATGAAATTATTAAAATCACAGAGGGTGATGTTTTGACGAGGGATTGATATTAATTGTTTGCAATTAAGAGATTGCCAAGGTAGCCGAGATGGACGCGATGAAGCGCGCGGTGGTAGATCTCCCCTCTTGTTTTCATATTCTTCTTGACTTCATCTTTATATGTATGTGTTATCCCCAAAGAGGATTTTCAGAATAAATTACCTAACTAATTGCAATGAATCATGTTTTGCCAGGACGTTCAAGAAGCTGTTATTAAAAAGGCGGCGCGCTATTCCAACAGAATTGGATACAAACCTCTGCTCTGTCTATAGATACTTTCTGAAATTGCTTTAGTAGTAAATTAGAGATTTTTGGAAGTCATAAACAATTTGGATTGTGGATTTATACTGTATTTATAGTTACTTATATGAAAAATATTGTTAAGAAATTTGATTTACTGACAACTTCAAATTACTTCGACTGACAACGAGTATGATTAATGTCGGGTGAAGTGGCAGTGATAAGGCCCTGAAGGACTTTCAGGACACGTTGTGTCATTTACAGAGTTTAATTATCATGCACACCTATATGTACATATGTATATTGTATGAATTGTATGTATATCTAGGGAGATTTAAAGAAATAAGCAACGCTGCGTCTGGTTGAACATGAAAAAACCTTTCCATAATATTTGTTCAAGTTGAAAATGTAAATACATAACGGTCTAGCAATATAATTCCGCCCCCTACCCCTCCCCATAAATCATATATATAATTGTGTCAATTCAATCTCCTAACGGTGGTTTTCCCATTATACATATATAGTCTTCTCTTTATGTAATTCGTATGGCATCAAATTATACGGTCTGCTAGGGAGTTCATTTTTTATTGCAACCCTTATCATCAGGCATAATTATATGCACAAATCCTCTTCAGTTTCTTAATATAAAAAGAGAATAGAGTCAGTCATTCAAGTTGTACGCATAGATTCAGAAGAATTATTCCAGTTTAATAAAGATAATGATGTCGAATATTTGTGGTATTATGACGTCTGCCCACTTATGTAAGGAAAGTACTTAGTTAATTAAGAACAAAGCCCATAGCACACCAAGAGCTTGATATATTCATGTTCTGTCTCTTAGGTCATAAATTATGAAATTCCACAAGGCTCACTTTTTGGACCTGTTTTGTTTTAATATATAGATTACAAATGATAATTTATGTTCGCGCGGAGAAATAGAACTCCTCGAAGAGTAAGGTAAGACTTTCCTGATAGAAATTGATATTGGTCGTGGTGGCGGTCTCTGCTAACCAACTCTTAAAGACTTTTTTCGTTATACCGTATGATGCACAGACGTGAATATGTACACAGTAGGTATCTAATCTACTCTAAATAAGAGTTATAGTAACCAACCATATTTAAAATGTGTAATTAAAGCTTAATCAAATTTAAGTAAATTTAAAATTAGTGCAATAATTATGTTTTGAATACTTCTGTCCTCCTAGCATGAAGAAATAATTCAATTCATCTGTCATCACTATCATTTCTATAGAAATAGTACAACAATAGCAAATATAGAAGAAACACACTACACGGTCCTTTCTAAGTAAGTGCATTTATCCGTTATCCGATATAATTTCATTTGATATCGACAATAACTTAATTTCTGCACACATTTTATCTGTACAGACGAAGATGAACTGAAAACTCACTTCGTTTTCGCATTTGGAAGTCATATAAAAGGAAAAGAAAATATGAAATCCTTCCGGAAATATCATTCAACAGCATACCGAGGAAAAATATGGTGTGAGAAATCTTATTTGGTATGAGAAATCAAGTGGATATCTAAAGCTAAACCAAAGGTCGACCCGGAAAAGAAGTTTCCATATACTTTTGACATCTGGGCAATAATTTATCTTCAAGAAAAATGGAGTTTCACATTAACAATCTCCTCAACGTCAACTTGTTAGAGTTAAAGAAAAAAAAACGCAGAGGAGAGGAGAGGAGAGGAGGGAGAAAATAAGTGGGATCTTGAACAAAATTCTCCAATATTTCACTCCTCGATATTACCCAAGAATCTGCTCTGGACCGGTATAAGCCATATGCTGTGAGGATGGCATACCATATACACCACTACCACGTTGTAAAAATAAAAATTTTCAGTGACCGGAAATGTGTCGGGTGTGTGTTTGAAAATTTCTACAATTTAACCTGCGACAGAATATACCTGTCCTCAGAGAATTTCGACAAGACCACCACCACCGCCACCAGTACAGCAGCATCAGATCTGAGTAGTTCTCCTTCGATATAGAGCTCAGAAGAAGAAACAGTAACTTTTGCAATTCTCGATATCCAGGTAGGGAGGAATACACAGGCTGAATGTAAGGCTTTAGTAGATGGGACAAACGCTAAATTTGTTAATAAATTTCCCTTTTGTCGCAGAGCACCGATTGTACTTAGTAAAACTTGGAGGATATACGGTCGATAAGGCCTGGTTAACTGCAGTCTTGGGACATACTGTGTATTTTCGCAGTAAATCAACGACGAATAAGTGACTTTTTTGAACTTGTTCACCATCAACAAACCCTTCCATAGCCCGATTTATATGAACCAGTTTATTTGTCTCCAACAATCATAAAGTTTTTGATATTATATGACTTTTTAGGATTCAGGGTATACGAGGAGGTTAACGATGTAACGAATCATGTGATTGGGAAACTTTGTGGCATTTTGTTCACTTTTTTGGAGTAGATACAATTGAAACGGAATAATTTAATTTAATTCATAATCGGTAAGGAATTACAAAATCAGCATTAAATGAAAAAAAAACAAAGTCTTTTAAATAATATCGAACGTATAGTCATGCTGTGATTCGATTTTTCTAGAGGGTTTTTTTTGCATTCGAGAGGAGATATAAACTAAAGTACTTATAAAGCTGGTGGGAAACTATAATTCAATTCCATTGCAGATTTCTCTCCGGCAGATTACGGACGGTAAAAGTACTATAACGTATTTTAACGCCTAATTAATTGTGGAGTACCATAGGGCTCAATTCTTGGTGCAATACTTTTCGGCGTGTATATTAATACCCTTCTTAAATACTACAAAATTCATTTATATGTTGCTAATCTGCTAACACTGGTAGTCAGTCAAAATTTTGAATATTCTACTTAGGGATTTTCAAAATCAATATTTTCATCCTTCGGTATTTTTAATTTTTCACGTTTGGGAGTTTTGACCAAGCAGCAGAAGTTGTGTTATGGCCCAATATAAGAAAGATTCTTCCAGCAGCCAAGGGCGCATTTTAGTGAAATAATTAGCAATTGCTAAACAGTAATCTCGCATAGTATTGTTCTGCTTATTTTCTTTGTACAATTTTCACATAGTTTGAGACAAAGACGCCTCAATGTACATATGTATTCCATATTTTCAAACTTCATTTTGAGACGTTTATTTATTAAACGTGTCCATGCAGCGAGCTTGTGTTAAGCTGGTTCTGATAGTCGAATAATCTCCAATAAATAGAGGATATTCTACTGCTTTTAAGTCCTAAAACATTTCCAATTATTTTTTCCATCCATCTATAATCCTGAGCAACTCGAATTTTGTAAAAAATTGAATGTACGTGATGCAAAGAGGAGCCACAAAGATGTAAACTTTTTTGCTTCACAGAAAAGCCAGAATAAAAAATGAAATGCCCCCAATCAAAAATTCAAGTGCCTTTCTAAGTTATTTCAAAATTCATTGCGATTTTTATGGCCCTTCCTACCTATACATATATATGTTCCGTGGTTTTTACAGGTATGTGAAGTTAAAGGTTTGGTGTTTTTTTTTACAGCTATGTGAAGTTAATGGTTTATGACAAAAATTTGATGAATTAGTTAGGACCTTTTCGACTTTGCTGGTTTATGTCCTTGCTGTATAGATGCTGAATAAAAATTACATTTCAATTGGTAACGCGCACTCAAGGGACAAGTTTGAATAAACTTTGATTTTATAATTGGTCACTGTAGGTCACTATAAGGTAATGCATTAATCTGATTATCTGGATGATGGCAGGTATATCCATCAGAAACGACGAGTCCATCACATTTCCTTCCTTTCACTATGAGTATTCATGATTTTCTATCTATATTAGAGAAAATTTTCGTTTGCCAGACATCAAAGGCTGCTTGTTATAAAGTTTTCCAACAGTTTACAAAGACAACTCGTTAGAGATTGACACAAAAGAGATTTTTCAGGTTCGATTGGACGATATTTTACGTCGTTTTATACTAACTTGTAAGCTTGCATGAGAATGTAGCAAAATAGCAAGTTTACACTTTTGTATACCTCTGCATATGTATAGTTATTTTTCAGGTAACTAAATGACAAAGTTTCTACAACCAATGCCTAAGTTATGGTTAGACGACTTTGAAATTGTAAAGGGAATCAGATAGGTGAGGGGGGAGGTGGGGGAGGGGGGTTAAGCAAACCAATCAATCATGAAAAAAGTTTCAAACTTGTGATGAATGTTTTGTGTTTTTTTCTCCCACCGAACATATCCCTCTTTTCTGCAGAACGATTGAACCTTCCGCAAAGTGAATCATTGCACGTACGTTATGCGAAGATACACTTTATCTTGATGCCTTTGCAAGTGAAATTTTTTGAAGGAATACAGCGAAGCAAAAAAAAAAAAAAAACAGAAGGCATACGAAAACGAAACGACGAAGAGCGGTGGTAAATTTTTCACTTCGGCTTAGTCATTTTTCACGCCAAGCATTTTGTGCTAGTGGCAGGATGTTTTTCATTGCCATCATCTTTAAGCAATTTTGTCTGACACGAAATGTATAGCTTCGGATGAAATACGCGCGCCTATACGGAGCTTCAAAACGGTTTTGAGTTAAATGGTACTCCGTACTTTGGAATCCTTATTTTTTATTTTTTTTTTGTTGAGTGGAAAAGAAGAGTAGGGAGTAACCTAAGGCATCTTCTTACTGACAACTGAATAATGCTTAAAAAAAGGGAACGAAAAGGAAGGGAAATAATAACAGAACACCTTAAAATTGTTGCTCCCTTAGCTCTTTAGGACGATTTTAATATAATTTTCAACTCAACAAATTCGAAAATAGCTTTGCACCGCAGCTCCTGACATGTTTACACATAGGTCTTCCTTTTTAAATGAAAAAAGGAGCAATTTCTTGTCGCGCTCTTATCTATTTGCGGAGGAGTTGGTGTCAATTTTTACAGAATGCTTGTTGTTTTAGGCTTTTCTTCATGGACTCTTTTAAAACCTCCCCCTGGCTCTTGGCATATGTTGCTATTTTCAGATAGAAATGATACAATTGCGATCTCGTTGCTACACTTTTTTTTCTAGTGGTAGCTTTGAAGCTTTCAAACATTTTCTTTTGTTTGCTTACCACATTTTTCATGTTGAAATATAAATTGATTTGGTAAGTAGTGGGAAAGAAGGGGGGAGGAGAGTATAGTACTAAAAACAAATGTTGTAATTATTAAAATTTTTGTCTAAATTCAAAGCAAGATGTCAGAAAGATATAATCCAACTTGGCAGGACATAAAATAGTATTAGTATGGACACATACGCAACCAAATGAAAAGCAATGGACGTTATGGAAATCATGAGATGAGTGCCTCTGTAGGTGGAAATGATGTTCCAAGTAAGGCTGCGCTTTTGGTTGTTTCATGAATAGCAAGTTGACAACAATTTATGCATTTATAGACAAAGAAAGTGTTTTTGACAAAACTTTTAATGGCTCAATTAAGACGGTTGTTGAGTCCACATCGATGAAATGAATAAATCCATCCTGAGAAGCAAAACACAAAAAATGGCAGAATCGGGAGATAATGTAGTTTTCTATACAAGAACAGATCATTTCGATTTTATTTTTAAACTCCATTGTCGTCAACAATTTTCTAATAAAAATGTCCAATTCTACCTTTAAGGTCAAGAGATATTCAAACCAACTAGTTGTTACCAAAAAGGTTAAAATGGTTCGATGTGGCTTAAAAGAAAAACGAAGTGCAAATTCAAATTAAGACTGGATACCACCTGGAAAATTTGAAGAAAAGAACGAAATTTTTCTTTGAAATGTGTAGAATTAAAAACAATTCTTTGAAACGATGACTGAAACCTTTTCCTAACGTTATAAAACGATTATGAGTAAGCGCTGTCAGCGCGTGTTTCTTTGGGCAGTCATATATGGGCTTTTCATACACTGTAAAAAATGCACAAATTATTGCCACAAAGTTTAGGTATTTTTCCCTAAAATGTAAGGAATATTCCTTAAAATTTAGGGAATATTTCCTAGAATTTAGAGGAATATTTCCTACAATTTGTATGGGATTTGAGAAGAAAGTCATCTTCAACGGCAAAGTACATTTATTGTGTACATGTACATATATACAGTTATTTGAAAAGTAAAGTGTAAGCATTCATTTTACATTTATTGGTGTACTTTTAATTGATTTCTTTACGACTTGTGCGGCTCATTATTATACAGCATATAAAAATAATTGTAATTCTTTTATGCACATTACACAAAATTAGGGCAAGAAAATTTCATTCAAATTACACCTATGTATCAATTTACATAAACATATTACTATTTACCTTGTAAAATTAACAAACCGACGCATATGAGTATTTTGTTATTAGATCCAGGACTCCCATCACTTTCTTCTTCTATCAAGGACGAATTTGTCGCAGCAAACAGCACAACCTTGTTCGTCCCTACACTTTTTTCCTAGATATCCTGTTAAAGAAGAGCCTAGTCTTAGAACCCTGTTACATTATAGGATTGAACCATTACGTGAATCGGGAGGGTTGTGAAAGCTTTGTGTGTTTTATTTGGAATGCATTTTTTATATTCTGAGGCATAAATTTGGTTTCGATATAAACTAAATCCCACCATTGAAAATTTTTGAATTCATTTAACAGAGCTTCGAGCCAATATACTACATTCCACACAAACTTAACGTGAATGAATGAAATGACTCTTGGTATTTATGACAAGATTTGAAGCTTGGAAAATTTTTGCTTTATGTGGAAAAATATCGTAATTTCCACAGCTTTTCAGATGAACGAAAAGCTTCGGAAATTTCCTCCGTCATCAGGTTTAAGACCGGGTAAAGCTTTTCGAAGTACTATGGTACACGGTGAGTGACTCTGGTCCTTGCTATTGCATTCGAAATTGCAGAGCCTTTCCAAACAAGTTCATCGAAATTCATTTTGATTTTTCACGAAACTTTTTGGACTCCAGCCTCCTGTGAATGTGTGACTCCACTAAAATCTTTGAGTGCAATTTAATCCCGTCACCCCCTTTGGTTACGAGAAAAACGCACAATTTCTGGACCAAATTCTTTTTATGTTTCGCAAAAACGTTTCGAGTCCTGATCCAATTTCCTTCCAATTTTCCAAATAATTGCAAATTACACTTTTTTTTTAATTACTATCTAGCTAGCTTTAATTACACTTTTCTTCCATTAAAATTTTATTTTAAAATCTTGAAACTCTTTCAAGTATTGTGTATGGGTGAAAGAAAATATTAAAGCACGAAAATAATTTACAAAATAAGGGCATTAGATGAAAAGTCTTAAACTATTTTAATGGGGGCGGGCAGGACTAGTTGCAACTTTGGGCCTAAAACCTTGCTAGCTTAAGATTTGCATTAAGACTCAGCAGATTGCAAAAACATACATACCAACTTGGGGATAAGCTCTTAAAGCTCACTTTTGAATCTATGTACAAACTCTGAAAGGGTTTTACTTGGATTAAATGGAAAACTACAGGCCGCTTTTCGTTTAGATAATGTTTTTACCAAACATATGTGTAGGTATGTAATATATGAACGTGCGCAAGAAAATGCAGGTGAATTTGTAAAATGTTGATATAATCCAAAGGGACTAAGAGTCGATAACGGATTGCAACAAAATCAAAATCCACTTGAATACCTACATATTATGCTGACGGAATGTTCGTAGCTAGGAGTTAGGTAGCTTAGCTTGTGAAAAGTTGTTCATGATTTCTTTTTTATATGTTTTTGGAATTGGGACGTATAGTAAAAATCTGAACAACTAAAATGCTATTTATTTCTCATCCATTTTCTTTGGAAATGTAGAACGGATTGTTGAGTAAATAATAGATATTATGCTGTTCTAGATATAAATGTTATCAGTATAGAGTTACCCTAGAGTTAACACATAAAGCCTAATGAGAAATATGAAGCAAGGGAAGAGTCTATAGTCAACAATTGAAGATACACTCTGGTCTATGCGGAGACTATATAACAATTAGATACAGTTTTCAAAGGCAACACTAACTTTACAAGCATAGATTGAGGGGAAAAATAACACTCTCATATAGACAAAAATGCGAGACCGAGTGCCTTTTATAACCGAATACGTGCTATATAGAAATGCAGTTATTTAAAGTCACATTAGACTTGAATAGATCGTCGAAAATGGCATCTCAACTTGATCACTAATGAAAAATAAAAGTGGCCCGAAAATGAAACCTACCAAGAGAGAAAACAGAAAATTAGTTCAACAGCAGAGTTAAAATTAAATTACCGATTAATACTTAAATCGAAAATTGATGGTATCAAGAGTCTTCTGATATTGGAAACTATGTATAAATATTATTGTTTGAGATTAGCGGACCTCAAGTAATATTTACTACTATACAATGTAGGTTATTTATGGAAATCGAGTTTGTTTGTGTTTTCACAAAGGACGAACCCCGTGACCGGCGTCTTTCAACGGCTGTCAATGCAGAAAATATTTAAAGTCTGAAAAATTATTGAAGATCGGCTATAGGCATAGGGTCAGTTTTTAGGCAATTTTTTTTGGAAATTGGGTAACATTGTTAATATTTCTGACCAGGGACGTAAAGTAGTAAATACCAGAATAATGCACAAGGGAAAATGCTTGCCAGTAGGTCTACAAAACATATCTAATCGATAGATTGTAGCAAAGTCATAATTTCCCAAATATTTCTTTCCTATTTCCAGAAAATCAAAATAAAAATGCGAAATTTGGTGTTCGATAGCGCTGAAGCAGCTTTCCAAGCATACCAGCAACAATTTCAGATATAGAAAAGAAAGATAAAAATAAATAACTAACAAATTTTAGTTAGGAATGAATAAAAGTCACATTAAACTAAGCTTTAAAGTTAGAATCTTCACAGTGACTCCAGAAGACCAGTTAAAATTTACCACAGTAAGAAAATTAGAATGAGGTAAATCGCTGATATGGAAAGGGTTTTCCGATATTTCAAATTGCTGTGTAGTATAGATTTCTCGGACATCCATAGTACACAGCATGGGATAGATTGAAGGACAAGTAATATTCACTATATAACCCCCTGCTGGCAATGATATTTGAACAAATTTATCTTCCTAAAATATCTTACAAAATATAGAAAGAAAAAAAATATCAACAAAAGTGAAGCCTTCCAATATGATTTCATTCTTCCAATATTAATTACCGTCTATAAACAGATATTGCAATGTCCAGAATACTTGAGAAAATTTGATTTCAAATATACTTATATCATAACAATATCGAAGCTTCGAGGAAAATTAATAACTTTCTTTTATCAAGTCATCAAAACCGGTGTCTTTCAATAGCACAGCATTAAAGACTCAAGTTTAAATGTGATGATGACGTGTATGTGTGGTGTGTAGAATATGTCAACAGCAGCAAATTGACCAACCATTCTCAGCATGTAATTAATTTTCAATTTATATTAAGGTTAAATTAAAGGGAAAAAATGACACTACTTGTGTCAAAAGAACCTATAATTTCCTTACAGCAATTAAAGGACATAAATCCTTCAAATAAATGATAAAATGTCCTGATGAAAATCTTGAAAAAATTATTTCCATCTTCTTAAGTTTTTTCCTTTCACAGATTTAAGTGTGTACTAAAAAGATTTTATTTTCCACTTCATAATAATTAGTAAAAAGGACGACGATTCAAAAAGCATAAAAACAATTAAGTGATGATAAGAGCACACAAAAAATCCAAATCCTAATTCATAACGCTTATCTAGATTGAGACTCTTAGAAATTGTTCATTGCCTGTGACAGACATAACATAACCATAAACTCATACACACATACATACATACATACATAAAATGTTGTAGAGCCTTTATATATAATTTTTGATTAAGATACAATTCCCTGCTAAACAAGATTTCTAGTTGTGGGGGTGGGAAACTGCTGACGGCAGATGATTTTCTTGTAATTCTTTGGATTGTTACTAATTAGAAATGAATCTCGGTTTTAGATTAACAGTAGCTTTATGGGTCTTATCTTAATTAAACAGAGGGGATGACATCCTGTTAAAGCGGATATTCTCAATTTCGTCTTTTGTATCAATAAATTTGTATAACCGAAGTAGAACAATATGCAACTAATATTAATACGGTGCTAAAAAAGAAATCATCAATAACATGAGCAGCATGAATAAATAAATGAGAAAAAAAATTAGTTTTAATGAGGAAAGGGTTCCTTACACCGCTATAACAGTAATAACAGATTCGTTACCAAGTAATTATAGTTGTAGGGTTGTAGGTGGACAGAACTCAGGCGGGATAAAATCTGACATATTTTTGGAAGATAATTAGGTTGTATACGGGCGACTTAAGTACATAATTGTTTTAGAAGTAAGATCACAAATTTTTGAACTTAACTCATATAAGGGGTAAGGAGAGCTTTGTAATAGGAGGCTAAGAATTATACTTAACTTGAAAAAAAAATGTTTTTGTTATCTTAAATTTTAAAACAGAAAAAGAAGTTGTGGTGCAGTTACTCCATGAAGTTGTTCTTTTCTGTTGATTTCCTTGAAAATAAAGGTAGTTTTTGAGGAAATCATCAGTTTTTCTATTTATTTTAGATTATTTTAAGAGTTTTTGAGACTATAAACCACACTTTAATACAAAATTTATCTATCATAACCTCAGTCACAGATCATTTTGTACTATGCAAGCGATCTAAATATTTCCATACAACATCGGAAAGAAACGAGCTTTTAGGCATTTCAAATTTAGAATTAATTTTTCATCCGTCGCCTTATAAGTTGCAGTCTATGAACAGTTCATATGTGATGTGACTTCTGATCAGTACTGCCAGAGCTGGTTCTACCAGATACCAACAAAATTGTACGAAAGAATTTTTTGAAAAGATATAAATCCAAAACATTTCACATTCAAAGAAAATTTCAGCTAAATCATATTGAATACATATTAACGGTGCAGAGACATTTAATAAACCAAACATTGTTCGACATTTTACCACAATTAAGAGGTTATTAATTCAAATTAAATCAAATCTCCAATTATCAGTAGTACCATAGTATTAGGTACTATGTTGGAGTGAAAACAATCTTATGAGTAAACGGTTCCCTTTACAGATTAATGTATAGAAAATAATACAAAAGAGGGCATATTTAATAAGATTAACTTTCCTTTCCATAATATAGGGAAAAAGATTCAACAAGATTTTTGAACCACCATTAAAAGATTCTTCAGGTTCCTATTTCGGATCAAATATATTATTTTCCAAAATTAAATTTTCTCTGCATTACTTAGACTTAATGATTTCATGTCTATGGCTATGTCTACATAAGTATATAGTTATAGACGACCTAATCAAATCAATGCTGACATCAAAATAAAATTGAATTTATCTCTCCTTGGCAAAAGTTCTTGGATCATAGCACAGTTCTTATTAGGTGAAAACTTGAAATGATATTGTAAATTAATGAATAAGAATCTAATTAAATAGTAGATAGGTATGTATGTATGTAGCCATAAATTATAGGCAACATGAGTAAGGGGACAATACAAAATCTGTTTGATCTTGACAGTATTTCGCAAGCAGGGAGAAGACTTTTACTCGAAAACTTAATATCAATTAAATTTGAATTTCTTCTTACATGTAGTCTTGATGGCCTTCAGAAATTACTGATTGAGCATTTGATTTGAGCATTTAAATTGAGCGAAAATGGTTAAAGTCATCAGCTGAACAGTTACAGTAACACCACAATAGTGTGTAGGTCACGGAAAACCATACCCAGCCAGTTGAGGGTTTAATATGAGTTTAAGTAGTTCCACTCTTTATCTTTTATAAAGAATTAAATGAAATCTTAACATATTTCAAAACTAAAGTTGAACGGACTTTTGTATACAAAAGGGCCTAGTTACAATTCAAAGATTACAAAAATTACCAGGCGAATATAGGTTAAGACTCCGAAAGTAACTTGCATTCCATAGTTTGCTATGAAAAAGTATGATTAGCACAGAAAAAAAAACTAGGTCGACTCATTTCATCAGTGATAAAAGGGCCGCCATTAATAATTAATGCATTTTTTACCATTTAAGGTGTTCTATAATACATACATACATACATATGTACATATATGTTTGAAAAAAGCTACATATATTAAATATTCGAATCTTCTCAAAAGGAATGTAAATAAAATCCTAGAAACTCGACAGGCCAAGGTTCTCTCTGGCTCTTAAATTATTTCAGATTGTTTTTTTTTAAAGGCCTACAGAGAGCTTGACAAAAGAAAATGTGAAGTTCGTTGAAGATAAGTTCCTCAAAAAATGGGTCGGAAGAAAATTAACATGCTCTATAACAGCATTCCACCACTTCGTATTTGGCGTTTTTTTTTTCAATTTATTCATAGATTAGAAATTCAAGGGTACTTTTGGTTTTTCTCCTACTCGCCTTTTTCATAAGATTATAAGGCTTCGAATAATTTAAGAAATCATTTTTAATAAGACACCAACCATAGCGGTTTTCATGCTTTACAAAAATGACATTGAACATATCTCACTCAGGCATAAGGGTAACAAGGGTATAGGGAAAAAAAATTTGTGCAATTTTCAAAAGTAGCTTGAATAAACAAAATACTCTCTCAAAGAAATAATAACCCCGGGCAGATTGGAGTGCAAAAAGTGAGGGATAATGCCCTAGATTAAGTCTTTCTGGGTAGGCAGAAACCAACCTCTTAATGGTTTTCATGTATATCTACTACTACAGAAGAAAAAAAGTTTTTCGTTTTGAACTTTCTTGAATACAAGAGATGCTCGGCAATGGAATATAGGTTTAAAGCCTCGCTGATTATATTCCGAATGAATGAACGCACACAATATCTCGCAAAATATTAGGAAATCTTTGTGAACTTTATAATACTCGAAATCAAACAAGAGACCCTTCCAAGGGGGAGAGGCAAAGCAAGTCATGACGAAATTTCTTATGTATAATTTACATACTTTAATTATCTTAATTTGTGCATGTACGTATGTGCAACACACAATTTTACATACATATATTTCACGTATTACATTTTATTTTCTATATTAAATGGAAGGTTGTTTTAGCGGTGAGTTTTATTCATGGAGTAAGTTATTTCATATCGTATATCTGTGGACATAACTATGCCTTTTTCGGTCTGAACTCACTAAATGGCGCCTTTTGAGATCTCCTTTTTGTTAGTTAGATAAAAAACGTCTTAAGAAAGAAGTCCAGATAAAAAATAAACTTCAAATACGCACATCTTTCTCGTCAGTGAAATACAGGTGTTTTCACAATATTAGGCAAAAACTGAAAAATCATAGTTGGGCAATTCCGTTATTGATCTTTTACTACAAAAATTGCTGATGGAATATTTTCAGGGCAATTCAGTGAGAAAAGTGCAAATCTAGAAAGAAACACGAACAGATATGTGCGGGAGCATTTCTGAATTGAATTTCGAGCTTAATAAAAATTTAATCTAGTTTAAAAAAATATTTACACAAAGTGAACTAAAATGAATTGGAGTTATCTATCCAACCAGAGCTCCTGAGAAATTACAAAAACAAATGTTTGTTTAGTAAGTAAATAGGTTGTTTGCTTCATAGCTAAACCATCGAAATTAAAACTTTATGAATTTTATGCAGATTTAGTGCAAGTAAACCACAAATATGTTTATAAAGAAAAAAATATGGTTCTTATTTGAAAGTTCAATTTCAACATAAAATACCAACACGAAAACAAAAATAGAACTCCCAAAAATTATAAATATGTTATACACGTTGTATAGACTCATAGAACTGACATTCATTTCAAAACATACCCGCATAAGAATATTCATCAGAAATGTAGGTATGTACTCGTATATCCAAATAAAACAATTCATAATCAAAAATCCCATTTAACCCCATCTACAAACTCTGCCGAAAAAGTAATTTGCATAAATATTTTTGTACAAATAAACAACAAAGTTAAATAGAAAATTAACTACAAATCAACACACACACATACAAACATACATGTAAAATATTAACTTACCTATCAAAATGAATTTCCAAACATCCATCTGAATTTCCTGGTATGCTCCCATTCATACATATGTACGTGGCTGCCTTAACCCACTTTCAAGTCCATTGAACACTGATAATGACGGTACACAAAATCACATGTTCACACTTAATCATTTCAGAATTAAGAGTCACACAAAATATTATTTATAATCTTGCTCTCACTTATTTCTTCCTATTTGCATTTATAATCATATTGTCAAAATGTCGTGGGATCTGAGACTTTCATTTATTTCTATTAAATTCTCGGAAAATAATCACACGAATAAAATTCTTAAGCATTTCGTTCGCTCTTTTATGGTAGGTAGGGGAGGAGTAGGTATAGAAGAATGTAAGACAGATGAAAAAGGAAATGTTTTCTTGGCACAAAATTCAATATGAAAGCCTGGATAAATATTTGGGACGGCAGTAAAAAGATTCTTGCGTTCATTTTATATAGGTAACATTGGCAGGGTCCTTTTACTCCTTATCAACATTCACCTGTTTTTTTTTTTTTTTTTCTGTGATAAATTTTTCCCCCCTTATGTGTGACTTCACTTTTGAGCAAAATTGATTTAAGATGAAAATTTATAAAAGGCCTCTTAATAGTATCTTAAAGGACACTTGGGCATATGTGTGTATATACACTTTAAGGTAGGAGTTGACAGATCTTAACCCAGAAATATTTTTGTATTTATATAGGATACAGATATTAGGAGATAGATAAACATTAACTAAATGTTTCCTTTGTATCTAAGTGCAGATTAATTCAAAGATAAATAAGTAAGTAAGTGGGTTCTAAAGTAATTAAGACATTATGCAAGTTCTATATACAAAATACATGTAATAATTATAAACATTAATGGAACATAATTGAGGGTTGCTGTCATAATTATGAGAAGATCTTCATCATGTGCAACCTCGTTGTACAAAATAATTCTATCAATTCACTAGCTTAAATTAAATCCCTCATGGGATATGACTAGCTAAATGGAGAAATTTATATTTTCCTTAACAAATGATGTACATTTACATTTATGATGTTATTCCATTGGAAATCGATTGGATTTCTATCAGACCATTGAAATTTTCAAAATTATTCAGGTGAAAATAAAGGACGCAATTTGTTTTTTAGACCACAAATCACGGAATTGAAGATTAATAAAATATTTTTATGATAATAACACAGTAAAGAAAAATCTCCTTGGACTTCACCCACAGTTAGCAATTTTCAAAAACCAAATTTAGTCATAAGAATAAGGAAAAGTTCGTGGAGAACATGTTAAGAAATTTTAATGTTGTGTATAACAAACATGGAGTCGAATTGAGCCTTATATCCTGGCAAAAAAACTAGCAAATTGTAATCTCCTTTAAATTTTCGCCCATCCTATGCATCACCTAATTGTAATCAAATTGTATTTTTGTACTACAATAACACTTAGGAATCATTTATATAACATGCAAATGGCCTGATTACGTAATTACATGGATTACAAGAAAATATCTTTTAATGCGGGGGAAAGTACAAAATAAGTTCTGAGTATAATGGCAATGTTTCTATATGTATAACAGTCCCCCCCCCCCTCTATGAATACATAAACTGCCATTGTTACTTTATAAACGAAGAAATAAAACTGATCAAAATTGTACATTTGTTTTATAGTCATTAGAATTTATAATACTTGGGGTAAACTTGATGGAGTTGAAAGCAATTATAGCGTAATGGATCTACTAAAAGATGTTAACCAGATTAGGCTTGTATGCGCAGTATGCGCAGTAATTCATGGTCCACAGAGTAAGGATGTAATAATAAGTAAAGGATTACATATAAGACAAGAGTTGTATGTCTTTCTTTTAAACATATTAACAGGAATACTTTCAACCCATAACTCTTCAAGTTAAATTACAATTTTTAATTTTCTTTACCCTTCGAAACATGCCTTTAGATAGGATACGTTGTTTATATACTTCTACTCACATTATGTCCTATTATCTTCTGTACAATTTCCAGCAATATTTTCATTTATATAAAATTGTGCAAATACAGTGCTGGCAGAATGAATGTAGAAAATGTTATCAAAGCTCTATGACAATCGGACAATTATGCAAGTCATGTACAATAAGAGCATGAAACAATATCCGGGGGGCAGAATTTCTAACCTTTGACTTGAAATGTTTTGTTTGCTTTTTTTTTAAATTGAAGTTTGCCTATTTGTTTGTATAATATATATAGTCTATTTTGGACTTTTCATAGAATATTCTTTTGTGAGGTGGCTGCTTAATAAAGAGACTTTTAACCTAATTCATTACTGTCATATCTTTAAAAAGGACATCAATTTTTTACGTTTTTACAAATGTATTGGTTATTTTGGTTTTGAAATTGTTAAGTTATCTTTATGACATTCAAGAAATATGGAGAAATGTAATTAATTTTTATTAACTTATGTTAGTTGAAATTGTGATGGATATTTTTCACTACTAATTTTTCTAAAATGGTTCCTTGAAAAATTCAGGAATTTTAAAAATATTTTAGAGCAAGCTAGCAAAGTCGAATATTTTTGAAATTGCTTAAGCAAATTGATGCAACTAAAGTCTATAAGCATTCGGAATAAGTTCACCTTACGAAGTTTCTATCAACTTGTTAGAAGATTATATAGTCAAGCATCTACCACAGATGGGAATATGTAGAGTCTCAACACATTACCTGTCAATCTAAGTTTGATTAAGCGTTATCCACATATGAGAATCATTCAAGAAGTTCTAGTAATAAAGTATAGATGACGGGGTAGTAGAGAAATAAGACTGTTTAAAGCAGTTGAATATTCCATCAGGATATTCCTCTCAATTACAAGTTTCCTGTTAACAGCTGAAGCTGTTTATATATTTTTAACCATTCTTAATAACGGTACCGAAAATTTGTGCAGTTTTAGTAAAAATTAATCTGGGATAATAGCAAAATTAATACTTTTATTGGAAAGGTGAAAACAGAAATAATTGAATTATCCGAGTATACCCGATAGAAGTTTAGAATTGAAAAATTCTCTTCTATTAACACGACAGCAGATCTCAGATCTCTCCAATTTAGCCCTATCCTATTTATGTATTTTGTTTCATATTTAGAGATAAATTTATTATGATTACCCTAAACCGTAAACTATATCAATGACTTCTTAGGATATTTTCAATATCATAAACCCTATCCGAAACAATATCGTTGTGCTATTTTTGTACATTTCCCTATTCCTAGCAAAAATTTCATTTCCGGTTCAAGCAGTATACTGCCATCACAGCATATACCCTAATATCTCAATCACTTAGCTTGCTCGTATCGAGGGCTTACATACGAGTATATGCTGATATGACCGAATACTTTTCTATAATCGCATTCTCCATAAAATATTTCGATTGAATTTTTCGAGCAATAAATATTCTGCCATGGAGTAGTGAATCATCGTTGGGCGGATAAAATTTCTGTAATATTTATATTAATATTTGCCACCCGCAGATAAGTAGGTATTAATGTATTTTTTGAGGTCATATTTTACCATAGTAAGTATGGTGTGTGTGTAGTACAATCTTTGTTGAAAAAAAAACATTGTCAAGTAATAAATTTTCAACATAGTTTCACACTACGGATACATCGATAACTTGTTTTTTAATGGCGGATAGCGTGAAATCGTTAATTGAAACATTTGTAACAAACAGAGTACCTACTGGGCATAATCATGAATTCACTCTTCTGTGTGTAATAATTTACTGCGATTATCTCCATAGAGGTCATTTAAGGTAATGAAAGTCATTATTAATTTAATATAGTCGTTAAGCTGTATATAAAGCTGCTATGTGTGTACCCATGTAATGTGGACACTTCTGTATCATTTGTTTTATGGATATTTGCATTGCAGACATCATTTCATCAAAAACTACTCTTAGTGGTTGGTGATACCTACTCGCACATAATATTATATTAATAGTTATAGGACTTTGATCAGATGGAGCAATGAAAATTTAAGATTTTTAAACAGAACATTTTTACAAAATTTTGGAACAAAAAACTTGAACACCAACGCTCTAACGTGTTATAACTGAACCTGACAGAACAACCAACTGAATAAAAATGAGTTAAACTTTCTTCTAACTAAATTCAAATACGGAAGTAATCAATAATTCCAGGTTAACAGGTAAAAGTATCCAAAATTTGGAAGAAAACCATTCACATTTCAAGAGTAGAGTAGACTTTGTGTTTTTAATGAGATTTACAGACTCAAAAACTTCTATGAATGTATCTCAAGATGAATTGTATTGATGTATCAAACTATTCATAGAAAAAGCATATAGAAATCAGGTAAAAAAAAAACAAAACAAAAAAGGTTTTCCAACAAATCCCAATATCCTAACACCCACTTCATTTGAATGGATTTTGTGTGAATTGTTTATTTGCAAACTTCAAGAAAAGTTAAACGATTCGAGGATAAAAAGGGATCGGCTGTGAAAAGGTCAACTACTTATGTACATACCTACATACATACGAAAATATATCTGATAAGTATGTAAGTATATAAATGAAATTGAAAAACTTTCTCAAAATCTCTTAATGTCATGAAGATGAACCTTTGGAATTTTTGGTTTTTTATAATCTCTCAAATAAGAATTTCTCACACACAAAAAAAAACCAAATGTACAATTTAAAAGAGAAAATAGGACGCTACTATCAATTTTAATTGAAAGTTTCACAGGATTTAGGGAAAGTTTTCCTTGGAGTTTATTTATTCAATATTTGATAGGCTATCTATCTAGTTTCGCTTGAATATCAGTTGTGTTGACAAATAACACACAACCACTCCCGTGTGAGGGCTCAAGGGCTAAAATAGGCACTTTTGTGGAATAAGCCGATTTCCACACCTACACCACACTATTTGCTTTGGATATTTTTGTACTGTTAATATATATATGATCGTAATCTATAATTTATTTACGATCAAGTTTTGTTAGGTCATTTATTTACGTTCTCATGATATTATTTTGACTGATTTTGTCCTTTGAACTATGTACATATAGCTCCCAAAAGTACGTTAATGATGGAAATTAGCCATACCTGAAAATAAAAGAGAAAAAAATCGATTAGTTGTGAGAAATTAGGCAAATCATATTATTTTTTTTTAATTTGAACTTATTTTATAGGCATGAAATACGAAAACAACTTGTCCTAAGATGCAGAAAAACATAGAGCGGTAATAAAAACTGTAAAGGACGAACATCTTTGGGCACATATCATTTCAGAATAGACGAATTAACCGTTAAACGGGCAATCGAAAAAGGCTAAAGTGTAAGTATTTACTTTCGAGTCACGCCAGTGGCTTTTCAATTCCCACATGTATTCTTATAAAAACCACAGAAAATAATCGATATTTGGATGGTTTGGATATCGCACATATCCTATATAAAGCCTACTACTTTATACTAACAAGCTCAACGAAGGAGAAATAGACGAAGTACAGCCAGACCCTTTCCCTCTGAAATGAGGTCCCTTTAACTCTTCGGATAAAAATACGTTTTTTCTACTGAATTCCCCAAAAAAAAATAAGAAAACAAAACATTTTTGCTGGAACAGGAATTTATGTACTTAGCTAAGTACTTACTTTTAATTTCGCTTATTCAACCTAAAATGGTCTATCGTAAATAAGTAATTCTGTTTAGAAACGGCCATCCCCATTAAAAATCCAGATTTCCATGGGAATAAAAAAAAATCCAATTTATCGTAATCAAGGCAGGAAAACAAAAGTAAGTAAACATTTCTCTTTACCCTTTGGGAACAGTAGTTACCAATACTCTGAATACAGTTCTATGGGTGTGGTTTTCTACTGTTTTTAATAGTTCAACTGCAAGTATACATCAATTTAGGTGTCTAGGTAATCTCTAGCTACTAACTCTAAAGATTAAAGTCAAAATTGGTAAACAAAAATGTTAACAAAATTATTTCCTATATGTCAAAATTTAATTAATTCATTAATTTCCACCATTTGCTGTTTTCGTACAGCAAAAGTTGAACAATTACAAAATCTTCGTCCCTATATATAGCATGAAACAAGTTCATATCGAGTTTATTGAAATTTCAATTTCGAAAAGACAGAATTCAAATTGGGTCGTTGTTCATTTAGGCGACTTTTCCGCATTTAATCCGTTCCTGTTTAAACAGCTGGCGTAGGATATGTATACATTTTTGCGTGGCAATCAATCATGTCAAGTTCAATTTATTATGAAAATTTCTACATCATATAAATACGTTACGCGATATTTGCCAATTGGGTTCAAATTATTTTTAAAGTTGTCTTTCCATTCGTCTGAGTCTGAAATTCAATGAGTTTTCAGAAATAAAATTAAAAATTTATCTGGAAATTTTAATTGAAACGTTTCATCAGTTTTACGCAATTTTCATTCGGTGCATAATAATGTTTGTGTGTGTATATTTCTGGCGGTATTAAATTCCATACAGAAATGATGTGTATATACGAAATGAAATTCGAAAATTGAGTATTCATTCATATAAATGTTGTTGCATTGTATGGATTGTGAGTGACCCCGTAAATTATTTTGACATATTGAAAATACTATTTAACGCAAACCTCGACCAATTTACTCATAAGACCGTGATGGGAATTGGTTACGAAATGATTTCGTTATAAATGCAAACACCCAACATGGTTTTATTCTAAATCGAACGTGTGATTTCAAATTAATTGCTTTTACTTCGTGTAGTACTAAATTCAATTTAACTTTTCAGCGGCTTCTATAATAATGAGATCATTTCACACATATTTGGATTGAAAGCAACTGTTTTTGATAATAATATCGTACCACACTTTTTTTTCCATGGTTTGTTGGTAAAAATTGTTTGTGTCATTTTTATGGAGTGTAGAGCAAGGGGTTATTAGAGCTGACAATTGTTATACAAATAAATCGATCCAGAATGGTGTTGATACAGCCATACTAAATCAAAACACTGATCCGGTCGAAAACCCTAAAGGGTAGTAGCATTGAGCCATTTTTGCAGATAATACATATTAATGTGGGCTTATAGACATTATCGAGTTAGAAATGGATGTCAGGGAAATGTATTAGGTTTGAATATTTGCGTAAACATGCAAACAATATAAATTCAAAAATTCATACTTTAACTCTGCACAGCCAATTCGCATACAATCTGTGCTATGGTATACGACCTGATTCAAGAGTTTCATGTATCAAATTTATACCAGTTTTATAAAGAACTGCGATTAAACCACTTCTTTTTGCAGCAGGGAGATTCGCAAGGTACAGAAATTAAGTGAAACGAGACTTTCCTCACGGAAGCAAGATGTATCTATATGGCCATGTTCTCAGAAGAATAGATTCTGCTGAATCTATGGAACACAAATAGTCCCAACAATAGTCTAAAGTGAAGCTGGCTAACATCTAACATAACTGAACCTATTAAAAGCTGGCTTTTCTTTCGTTAGTAAACATTGTATATGCTTTTAACCGTCACGAAATCATTATTTAATTTTTACATTTCCTTAAACTATTTAATATTTCTAATACAGAGGACTAGAATTTCAAACACTTTCGCGATTCCCACATATCTGTTAACTTAACGGACTACAATGCTATTCCTAGCCTAGCTGATTACTTCCTTTCTTTATTATTTATTTATAATGTAATAATAATACCTTCACCCACTATTTTGTTTTGTGTTTCACCACCAGAACCCACATATGTATACATAGCCTGACGATAATTAATCATTCAAGATGATTGGTATAAATTTGGAAACTGTTAAAAATTAATAGATTCGAAGTTCGATCTTTACAGCGGATATGATGTAATTTCGTACGTACAAGTATTATTTCTATAATAACCTATACTATAAAAGCTTAAATCTGTCGAATGTTAAGCCCATACAAGCATCAGCCTAAATTCACCGGAATCGAGAGAATATTGAATATCGAACAAAGTTCACAAGTATGCCTACATAGAAAATTGATAATACCGGAAGCAATAATGTCGGATGTTTTGTGGGTATATTCTAAATCTCATGTATTCATACCTCTTGATCCAAAGGGATAATGTACTAATACTAGAATGAAATTCAAATGCATCCTCTTTGTAAACATTATCTCACTCTCATTTGCCATTGAGGTAAAGGGAAAGGGTGTACACGCACATAGAATCGAATCAACTAATGGAATTTATGAACTTAAAAACAAAGGACCCAAATTTAAGCCCAATATTGTGGTAAGCCTTAATAAATATTCGCTAACGATTGGTGGGTGATAATAATACTCTAGTGGATTATGTCCTGCTAGGGGGTGCAGATAGAACTAAAATTCATATCACCCCCGGATGTACGAAAATTAAAGCTGCAATTGAAATCTGCCCGAGATTATTTTGTTCATGTCCCGCTGTGCAAATAATTAATTCTAGTACAATTATTGTGTTCAAATTAACAATCAATTTTAGGTAACACTAAAATGAAAACTCTAATGTTAAATTTTCTATTTTAGTTGGAATATTTCATTGGATACGTGACAGGTGGTTTTTGTGAAGTAAAAAAAAAAAAAAAAACTTTATGGGGATGCTGAGCTACAAGCCAAATACCATTTAAATTTTATGCATATAGATAATGTCAAAAACATTATGAAACAAAATAAAATCAATCAACACTGTTTAATTTTGGCTGAATTTAGTAATTTCCAGACAAATAATTACATTTTAGATTTAGATTTTGGAAACGTGTCTCAGAAGTGATTAATTATGGGGGGGACTAACGAAATTTAATTTTTTATTTTTAATTAGCAAAACACTTGTATGTAAATATTCCACAGATATATTTATTTAAGTTTTAACAAATTTAAAACTACGTTATAATCTACTAAATACAAAATTTGTTGATGTTGACATCTTGTCAAATTGTGATTGAGACGTTAAAGGGCAAGATTTGCATATTAAAATAGAAAATGTTGAACTTGAGTTACATGATCTTTTCTTTGTATTTTCATTAACCGCTTGACAAGTAAAAGATTTTGAAGAGTTCATCAAAACAGCCATCCAAACACCTATATCAAGTGAAAAGACAATCAGATCAATGTTGGAACCGCAAATGTCTGAAATTGTTTCTCTAAGCAATAACTCTATCAAAGTCTGACATTCTGCCAAACTTAAAGTACTTGGTTTCTCTCTCTTCTTCTAATCTGAATTGAAATTTCTTTATCTGATGGTCTAATACGTACTTGTGAAGTGCGTGTGATATAGTAAGAACTAAACCTCACTCTATTAACGTTAGTGTGAATTTTTTCAATTCAATTCAATAAAACAGAGCGGTACAACAAGATGGACGACTGTGAATTGAATTTTTGGGCAGCTGAAGATTGTTTATAATCGGTAAGCAAGTATTTATTTTTTTTTTATTGATAATTGGCTTTAAACATTTTTTTTTCAAATTTTATGTACTGTGAGTTGACAGCCCAAGAAGAGCGTAAAGAATTATATTGACTTAAATATTGTTAAAACCGGTAAAAATCCAATTGTAAAGTGTACCTACCAGAATACCAAAAAAAAACTATTTTACACTGGAACGCATTCTTGGTAATATTGCAAATGAGCGAGTGATAACAATTATTGAGTTACAGCAAGCATCCCTTGCCTCGTACAAAGAAATTACATCCTATATGTTTGCATTATAAATAGGACCTTACCAACATCATTATGGTGTCTTAGTAGTGGATGTACAACATTGTATATGTGCCTATATGTTTGCGCGTATATATTTGTTTATTTCTAAGTAAATTTCCTTCATTTTGTCACTCAATGCACTGAAAAACAAAAAAACTAAAAGCCGAAAACTTTTAGCTATGTACGACAGACAAAGTCTGGAACTCACTTTGTTTGTAGTTTTCGCTGAAAATTTAACTTATTCTACTGCTTTAGCAGCTTTAAAATAACTCTTAAAATTATCCACCCATGCACGGATGTCACCCTCACCCAGCTTGCAACAAGTTAAGCCTGTATAGTCATAGTCGTAGTCTTAGCGTGTACTATATGGTTACTTACATTCTTCATAAGTTTTAGCACTTGAATTATCTTAATACGATTAATCTGTCGAGAAACCCAAAAAGGAGAAGGAAAACATTATATCCACTGCATTCTTCTAGTAGAGTTACAGTTTTGTATACCTACTGAAGCAGAAAGAATAACATAAATTTCTTGAATATTCCAACAAATTGCATCCATGTTAAGCGACTTTCTCACAGATGCTTGGCTTCCCACGAATCCAAAGACTTGTCGGGATCTTATGCAGAGCAACGTATGTTTCAACATGCATAGGTACGTACATACTTTTGCATATGTTCTAAGCATCCGGATCAGTTGTAGGTACAGGTTTAATGTTGATCCACTTATTCTGCTCAGAATTTTGTTGACTTGAATGTTTTGTGATTAACTTTAGACTTAAATTTACTGACATCACATTTATCTAACTAATTTTGTGGAATTTTACAACAAAACATTAGATGTTTCCGGAAATTACTGTTAAAGTGGTACGTAACGGGTTTTATGAAATTGCATATTTTTAGGTCTTTTGCAAATATATGTATCTAGAATTATGGTTCTCACTAGATTGGAATTGAATTTTACAATGGCCTCAACTGCAAACAGAATTAATGCATTCAAGCTGTTCCGAAAATAGTTTTTTTTTTTTGACAGGAAACAGTGGCTTCTTTGTGAAAATTTCTCAATAGATCGATTCGCCTTTACGTCATGCATCAATAAAGGGCCAGTCCCGTCCCGATCGGTGGCAAACATAATTTTTTTTTTAAAAAATATTGTTTAGGTACTATCAACACTGAAAATTATGGAAAACGTTTTCAGGTAGAGAGTGCGTCCACTTTCTATCGATTTTACATCATAACTAATATTAAATGCTAAACTCTGTGGCGGTACAACACAAAATAATGTCCATCCGCATTCTAACCACGTCTCACAGGGGTTCTGGTAGCGTTCAAATGAGAACTATTTTTCCCATCTACCCATCATACTGTCCAGATTTTACGCCATCACAAATTGAAGGAATATCTGGCTAAAGAAAAAAACCTTTTGATAAATATGACGAGATTCGAAGCGCGATGATGACATTATTAAGAGAGCAGAGCCGGGAAACTTATGTGACACTGGAATTAAGAAACTCATACCCGCAGGTTCTCCGAATATATGCAGTGCATGATAACTATGTTGAAAAATAAATAAAGGTATGGTCTAGAAGTATCTACCTATCATGGGTATGCAAGTATACCACAATAAAATTTGGTTTAATACAAGAACACCAATAACCTCAATAAAGTAATTACTGAATGGCTTTATCATCCAGCTGCTTTACGTCAAATTCAGTCATTGTTATACATGTTCAGTAAAATAATTACAAATCGCTCATTTAATTAAATCAAATTTGCATAAAAACAAAAACAAACAAAAAAACTTCATTATAAGCAACATGATAAAATACAGTTGAATTTCTACAAAAATTGCATATTAATTACCAAATCATTAATTCTGTGTTATTTTATGGCCAAACCGAATTACAAATTAGTCGCTAGACAGATAATATTGTATAAATTTTAATTCGATAATTACAACAAAATATGGCATCGTAAAATTTATACAAAGTATGATGTAGGTATGTATATACATAAAGCCAAATTATATGTAGGCATATAATTAGGCTACATATATTTATATTTAGAATAAATGAACCGGAAAACGTTTTAATTTATTGCCTCACAGGATGGAAAAGTTTATTGGAAACTGCTCGAAGCATCTGTTTCAAATTTTCAAAATTGTGAAAATTGCTGTGATTAATGTTGTAAATATGTAATTTATTTCATTTTTGACGCTATTTTATATTTATACTTGCATTAAATATGCGAAAGGTTGAAAAAAACAATCAACATTCATACATTATTAATGCATACCTATGTAGGATAGAATGTAATGAAAAATCATTTCAGTAATGACATTTTCGTGATCCTTAGAGTGTATTTTGGATTGCTTGGAATATCTTTGTATTATCTAAATCTACTCTCAACTGTCTAAGCCAATTCAAGGATTTAATATTTCTTTTAAAGCAGATGGGATTCCTCCAGCCTTTTTAAAGTCATGTTGCATATCCTTGGCAGCCCCGCTGAGAACTATTTTCCAGAAATCGCGCGATAGCGGTTCTTTTTCACAGATATGAAAGAATTCTTTTATCATACCTATCCACAAAAAAGGTAGTAAAAATGAAAGGCCTGTTGCAAAAATTATCTTGCATGCCCAAATTATTCGAATCTATCATTTACTGTCAACTATCAACTTCCTGTAAGAACTTGCTCCCTTCAAACCAACATGGATTTATTTCGGGCAGGTTTACAACCACTAACTTCTTGGAATTTGTCTCTGATACTACTAGTGGCGGGTTGGTAAAAAGCTATCAAACAGATTGTATTTATACAGACTTTAGTAAAGCCTTCGACAAATTATCTCACTCCGTCATACTCTTTAAAATAGAAAAGTATGCGTATCCCCCAACATTTCTAAAATTTCCAGAGTCTTATTTAGATAACAGAACATACCAAATTTTATTCTGCCATTCCATCTCTAGAGTCTTGAAGGTTTCGTCTGGCGTACCTCAAGGGAGTCATTTGGGCCCGTTGCTCTTCATTCTATCTATTGACGACATTGTCTCTGTTGTGAGGTACTTTAAGGTCTTGATTTATGCTGACGATGAATTTGACTGATTTATGGTAACCTGCTACTTATTTTATTTTCTAAGGTACTGCCAGTACAGGATTTCCACTGGTTGCTAACATTCACACCAGCTAACATCTTCAATAAATCAGTTTAATGGGACCAAAATTATCTTCGAAAAGAGAACTAAACTCGTATTATACTACCAATAATACCGATACTATTAAAATTTAGTTAACCTGGTGGCCAAAAATAACCTGGTGGCCAAAAATGTATTCCTTTAATATCATTATTTTGTATATTCATCCGTACATACGTACATAAGTAAAATACATATGTATAGCTGCTACGTTAAAAAAAATTCCTGCACAATTGTGTTACAAAATTTATTGCCAAAAAATGCCTACACAAATGACTAAAGTTTTTTCCTCAATTTTCAACCATTTAACTTTCAACTCTGTGGAGTCTATTTTGTCATACATTTTGGGTATTATCCTGAAAAATATTTATTAAACAGAAAAACAAAAACCCCTCAAAATCCCATTTTCCCGACTTTTATTGCAAACGTCACAATTTTAACGAATATAAAAGGATGATTTTAACTACGTAGAGGTATATGCATTTAGCACAAAACCTCAATTCCCATCTATAGATATTTTATATATTTACGTTTTATATGGATAAATATAAAAATTCATATTTGATATTATTATATATAAAACTCAATGGCATCAGAGATCAGCCTCCCCACAAGTACCTATCCAATTAGTCTCATACAAAATACTGGCATCTGAGTACCAATACCTATCATGTGAATGAAAATCCACCAAAAACCTCTATGGATTCGGGACAGAAAGCCTTTGTTCATTGGATGCTGCATGCAGTGGGACACACATCACATATTTCATTGTGTTTGTCTGTTAAAATTTGTCCGACTATTTCATGGATGACGGAATTTAAATAAATGGGAGAATATTGTGCAGCATATTGACATTCTATACATATATTACAGACCTAAAGCAGATTGACTCTATGCTTGACATGATTATATGTATGAGAAAAATGACTTTTACTTTTTTTGTCAGCCTTTTTTTTTTCTTACATAATAAATATGTTTTATGCAATAAGTCATTCGCTGTAATATGGAATGTCATAATCAAATCATATCTTTCCACCATGTGTAGACAGACCTAAGCTCTTTCTATTAGGTTTTGTCGAGATATGCAGATGAAATACTTCGCTTTTGATTGTACTTATACAAGGGGTGATTAATTACCCTCAGCTAATAAATTCTGTTAATTTATGTGCTCTTGAATACTCCATGAGAAACCACAATTTCTTTCTTGCTCCTCAACATAGTACTCATTATGACATGAATGAGCCAATTTCTCTACGATTGGTCTGTATAACCTTCAGTTTGATTGTACTGGCTTTCTCATCTTCCAAGAATCAGACCTTCAAGGAAATTGAAATAAATAAAATTTGGGATCAATATAAAATATTACATCAAAAAGGACTTTTCTTCAATTGCCTAAAATGTGACCATGAATGTATTAACTAGAATCACCAAAGTGGAATTATGTCACTATATTTGTTAAATATTATTATTTACGGGAGAATGTAAATTTATCCTGCAGCTACACACCATCCAGCAGGACTAACAATCTCAACATTTACCCCCTGTGACCTGGTCAACGCACGTGCAAGTTAAATTACCTTTTGAGATATTTAAAAACATTAATCACACAACTGAATTATTACCCTGTCATGATATATCATAAATTCAGAACGAAAATTCGATGAGATATTCGAAACCCCATCATAAACAGGTATGAGTTGCAGACATTATTTTGGTTCTATATACGATTACAGAAAATAATTTAAAGTTTGTCTACAAAATTTTATATATTAAACAAAAGTTGATGTACGCTGTACACACATATGTATATTGTAAATTAATCTACATATATCCTTTAGCTAATTAATTATAGTTTTACCAATTTTCCTGTACGCGCGTACGATACACTTTTTTACCAAAAATTTTAGTTTCGATATTAGTGTTCTTCCTCTCATAAGTATGTATATATCCATATACGGGGAAGTATAGTTCAATGAACATTTTAATTGAAAAGTTTTCTTTTCTCAGTCTCTAGAGTTTTGGAATATACACAACATCTACAGAAAGGAGTTTTTGCAATTACAAATAATATTAAAAAAAAAACTTTGATAACTTTTACAAGTTTTATAATGTTGAGGTTGTTGCAAATGTTTTTAATTAGGTACTCTAAATTGTTAATCTTGTAATATAATATGAATTATTTATGCAGTCAAGTATTCCTGCTGGAAGGACCAAAGATAAATTTTTGAAAAAATTCGATTACAATAATCTATTTTTAACAGTATTTAAAATAAAGATACTTTTGAAAAATCAGGTATACTCGTAATACGACTACTTTTAACAGATTAGGGATATGACAGGATTATAGTATGTATATGTTTGCAATTGGGACGTTATCCAAAAAGTACAGAGGACTTATGTTTACGTCGCTCGCCATTGGTACTTAAGTTAAATACTTAAATGTTTGCAAGCTGTCACTTTCTTCTACTATAGTTAAGTATAATCGATAACTTTATATGTATTGGACCAATATAGAGAAAATGTAGCTTATATAGTGACGGTAGAATCAGAAAATTTTTACATTCCTATAATCCCACCAGAGCGCGACCAACCAAAAAGATATATGTAAGTACTTTGCTTATGGTTAACGAACCATGAATTGTGTAGGTGACTTTGATTGCAAAGCTTCTTAATTTTATTTTATGTTTATTTTTATGTTCTGTACATAATGTACGTACTTGCAGAAGGCAGACATACATATTTTCTTTGGTGGTGATGCTCTGATATTTGAAAATATTTACAAAGTTACGCCGTGATTCTATTTAAAAATCATCTCAATTTTTTCATTGTGATGTGCAAATTGTACATATCGTTGGTATCCTACTGGGTAAATGACAGATGAAAGAAATCTTACTTATAAGGTAAAAAAAAAAAAAAATAGAAAACATCGGTGAATTCAATTGAAAGAGATGTAAAAACTTGGCGTGCATTCAATTTAGATGTTGTAGAGAATTTTGTTTTTTTTTTTTATATAGGTAAAGAGAGATAGAAAAGTACCAAGCAGAGAAGTCCATGTCGCCAATACATACATCCGCACTTCTTATGGATGAAAAGTACAATACCTATGCCTTAGCGAGGGATGCTTTAGAATTCACCTTCTACGAAAATCGACCATCAAACGCAATGCTGTTGGTGATGTTGCTATTACAAGGAATAAAATTCAAACACCTACTAATCAAGTAGGAGCCTATATAAAAATGGCCTTGTAAAGGAATTAAAATTCATAGAAGTAAAATATTTTTTCAACTTAACTACAATTAATTCAAGCATATCCAAACTCTCGGGGTTTTAACTTTTTAATCTTTACTAAAAAGAATAAAAACAAAAAAATTAAATCCGCAAACAGCAGCTACGTTAGAAAAAAATAAAAAAAAAACTAAAAAGGACAATTTCAAGCAGTACAGAATCCATTAAGTTTTCTGTTTTATTTTGCAGTTATAAGCCTTGACGAACATTTTCTTGTTGCCTGAACAGCCATTTATATTCTGAGACACTCTCCAGAAGCCCTAGAATGGGCTGTGAAAATGTTATCTATCTTTGCCTAATTTTATTCGGGGAAAAAAATACAAACAAGAAGCAAATTTTTAAGGGAAAGAGATTAGCACATGGCTTTATAAGATAACCCAGCAAATATTTCACATCCACCATATGTATGCGCTTACTTTTTAATATTTACCGTGTTATGCAGGATGCTGGTAGTTAGACATATTTTCTGCAGGTGTATTACGATCTCATAATAATAACCTTAAGGTGCACACTGCTTTTATCATTTTACTGTATTTCGGAATTCCTAATAAGCTTACAGTAGAGAACTTAGAATTTTGGTTTGGAAGGATTGTGGTGTAGTAAGATGTAAGATGCATTCATGACTAAATGTAACCAATATGATTTTTAATATTCCAGGAGTGAAGACCGTAAATACAGTAATAAAAATAAACTATGCTATACAAAAGGCAAATTTGGATTCCTTACTTTCCCAGATATCGGATGGTCTTGAGGAGTTTAGGATATTCCTGTTTTCCAGTGTTGAATTTAAGATGAGCAAAGGGTTTCAAAATAAAATGAGTCTTGGAACATAGAATAGTTCTTTTTTTCTCTAATAGTTAGTTACTAATGAAAGTTATGGAATGGTTGTTTCAAGTAAACCATGATAAAAAGGGAAATCTGAAACAACCCATTTGTATCTTCTCTGAATAAACGCAATTTGTGACCATCTCCTGAATATCCCCATAATATAAGAAAAATTTTACCTAATAAGAAAACTGGAAACTGAAACCACTGCATGTAAATAATAACACAACGAAATCACAACAAGGACTCTCTGCCAAAATCAGAAATCGCTCCTGCACTAATACTTGCGATTCATAGAAAATTTAAAAAAAAAAAGAAAGATAAATCTCAAAGTGAAAGCCAAAAGTTTTTTCTTTTCTGTATAAACGTCACACCAATTGGGTAGTATGTACTCAGAACACCGTATGTACATATATACCTACATAGAAAAATATAGCAAGCGAGCTTTTAGACTGTATATTGACTTCTATAGCAAAGTTGGATCCAACAATATAATCTTCCACACATTTTCTATGATGTACAATGAAGAGAGGATTCATATCCTCGGCAAGCTGGTACAACACGACAATGAGTCCACGAATGGAACAACGGTCCATTGTCTTCTTTTGGAGGGGTTTATGTATATTGTGCTATAGGCATCTGTTGGGAAATCCTTGTAAATCTAATGCTATGAAAGCCTTCGATGGTTGTTTTGGTCTCTCCTTTTTACCTCCGGCTGCATTGTTTTCCGCCCTCACATGTCAGACAAATGGAATGTGACATTGGCGTATGTATGTATGTATATCTTTTGACTGATTTAAACATACCATTCTGACGATTTCAATATGTCTTCGAAACAATGCTGCGTCCCATTCTCTATTAAACCTAAGTTGAAACATTCTAGCGTGATAATGACAAAGATTTTAGGCGCTTTTATTACATAATTTACAAAATTTCTATTAACAAAAAAAAAAAACATCTCAGACAAGGGAATTACATCTCGTTACTTTTATACATGACCTTCGTGACATATGGTGGCATATTGGAGCATATAACTTATACCAGAAAATATTTGCTAAAATATATTTCAGTAATTGCATCAATCCTCGCAGCTAATATTAAAATCTCTATATTGAATGAGCTATGATTTATCTCTCAATCCCCGCGATGTCGATGAGGCTAATTGGTTATTTTGCTGTGCGTTCCATAAAGATTAATGTGCCGTTCAACATCCATTTTCATTAATTCTATGCTTAAAACACACACAGAAAATGAGTTGGTAGTGGTATTGCTGGTGATATTTTGAATTACATTATATATCATAACTGCAACGTGATTATTTTAAATTTTTTATCCAAACAAATTTATATTTTAGTAGTGCATAACTATGTACACAAGGAGAAGGAAAAGTGAGTACTATACGACACCACATGTACAGTGTACATGTAGAAAGGTCTGATGTCTTCAAGTTTTCTTGAGACAAGGATTTATGAGAGAAAATTTATGGTAATTATAGTTTTTTTTTTCGAATAGTATTGTTATAGTGTGTCAAGGAAAGATGACTATGGACACTTTCAGGTCAGCTTAATATCCCATTTGAAAATATCTCCTCAGGGTTTGATTATAATGCTTTGATCGGCTTTTTTTGATTTATAATATTAAAATATTACAAATACTCCCTAAGACCAAATATTTATTACACATTGAGCGACAATTCGAAAAAATAGCATCCAACTGGAGGAATGACATAAAGTTTCTCAAAGAGAATGAATCAACCTATTACGAAGCATGTTGTTCATCATGGTAAATGCTAATAACTTTAAATGAATAAATTTGCCTTCGGCACATATACGAATTATCATAATTAAGGTGGAAATTAAAACGAAATTACAAGAGTAGTTTTATCTTATTTAGATATACAAGTATTCAAGTAGACCTGTTCAATAGAAAATTGTTGAAAGTGTTCGAAAATGGATAAGTTTGTTTGTTTTTGCTATAATGGAAAATAGTGAATTCATTTAACTATTCATAAAATACATCTTTTCCTAAAGTATATATGACTTATGTATAGGTACATACATATGTGTTTGAAAAAGTTATGTATTGTACCAAAAGCGAACACAAATTTTAATTGCAATTACCCTTGAGATGTTAAAAATTCTCGTAAAGGACGAAGTTTACTAGAAAATCGGGAATATTTCACATACAATATATAAATTAATACTGTTATACAGGTATATAGCTTATAGCATTCTACCCAAAACTTAAAGCCTAACTAATCGAACATATTTGTCTTTACTATACCTATAATAAATTGTCCATTTAGTGTCCTCCCAATTGCTGTAAAAACTTATTTCTACCTATGCTATATTATAAACCCGCCCCATCTGTGGAAAATTCACTCTAGAAACTTTGGGAAAGTTGAAAACAAATGTTTATATATTCTATAGGAATGAGATAATATTAAATCAGCTTCCCTTTCTCCTCATTAGTTTTTCCGATAAAACTTGATGTTGAAATTCTGACAAAGCAAAGATAAAAACCAGAACATTTCGGTAAACTAAGCTACGGAAACGCTGGCTGGTGAAAATACCATTTAAGCGCTGAGAGACCTTGCTGAAAGCTGTTTTGGTCAAAATTTTCCCTTTAATATAATTTCCGATTATGATCCCATATCATGCAGATTTCCTGTTTCCGTGCGGCGGCGACCGAAAAACAAGCAGTCATATCATTTTGGTAGTAGTAGCATCTATTCCTTCACTTCACATTCATATCAAGTTGTAGAGGTTACAACCAAGGAAGCAAAGAAAATAGAAATTCCGAGAAAGTTTAGTCAAATGTGACGCAAAGATAAGGAGATTTGATGAGACTCAAAACAGAAATTGGTTCTCCTAAACTCTTAAGTGGTGATGCCTTTTCCTCGGTTCACTTAACTTTTGTATAACCAGAATTAATAAGGACGCAAGTATGTATATATATAGGAATACATGTATGTAGGTATTAATGTACATAAGACGATGATAAACAATATAAACTGATATTGAAAATACGAAAAGCCTGAAGAGGGTCATAAATGAACTTGAAGAACTTTTTCGATAAGCTCTCATCGGTTATATTCGACTGGTATTGGAAATTTGTAAATGTAGAAGAAGATGTGGAATCATTTTCCGATTCATTTCAGTCAACTTTACCCTTTTAGAATAAAGAAAAGAGTTTTAAAGATTGGAAAAAAAATTGTAACAGATGGTCTTCTAGGAACATCAATCAGAAAGTTGGCTTATATATGTATATGTATATTTATGTGAAGGATCAACTTCAAGTTTTCAAAGGAATTGGATTAAGTCCTTTCGAAAAACTTGAAACTCTGTTCTCAGCTTTAGTGACAAAATATAAAAATTTTGTGTAGTGATTAAATCGTTAAAAATTCTAGTGGAAACTTTAAAATGAAATATCCAAAACGTGGAAATAGTTTTTCAAGTTTTCTTTTTTTCTTACCCAAAAGGAAAGGTTTCAGTGTATACCTAGGACTAGTTGCAGTCTAACTTTTTGAGAGCGTAGGATATGTAGATAGAGAAAATTGGCCTTAGAGAAGTAAAAAATCGCTCTGTTTGAGGTGTACTTAATAAGTAATATATGCTTTTTAGCACTTAGTCATTTCATATAACAAATAAAAAACAGTTGTATCAACATGAGGCAGAAGACATTCAGATCTAAGTTTTTCTTTGAAGTTTCCGAAGAATTTTTAACAAAAGTTCAATTTGAAATAAAATCATGTGCCCATTTCATTTAAGTATGTTTTTTTTGTCTTTGCATAATTGATTTTAAATTTTTCTTAACTCTTCATAGCTTCCAACGTAATCTAACAAACTTGCCTCCCGCTTGTGGTCAGATGTGGACATATGTATTATGTAGTAGTAGAAACAACATAATCATTCATATTGGTGTGCCACAGGGATCAATTTTGGGGCCGCTACTTTTAATTATATTTATCAACGGGTGGGTATTATAGTTACATAATATAACTACATATAATTGAGGAGGCATATTAGGCTTCTAAAAAGTGCTACCAGATTAGTGTCCGTCTAACTATCCGGAATTCCTACACTGTCAATGCCATTAAGTGATTTTTTAATATATTCATATTTTCTATAGATTTTTTTTTTAAATAAATACATTTTTCTAATTATTTTTCTTTTATTTCCTTCATTATATATAAACATGAGAAAATCACCTAAGTAATGCAGATCCTTTCATTCTGGGGTTATTCGAATTGTGATTTATTCTCTTTCTCAATTTTACATTTACAAATTTCAATTAATACATAATAGTCGAAAAGTCATGAACCTCAGTACAATTCAATGTAATAAATTTTCCAAAAAGGAACAAATATTATACACACTTTACTCGTTTAAGGGAAGAATGATGCTTGAGAAATTCTGCAAACGATTTATGCTCGGTTCTAATTGTATAGAATTCAATAAGAACTCCAGTAACCAACAACCATTGTAAAAGTGTCACGTATAACTTTCCTTTGTGTCAACCTTTTCGGTTATAAGTGTCCCTACAAGAAAATACCATTCCACCTAAGTTTTGTATTAGAATCGTTTTTGGGGGGCCTGAGAAATGTCAAAATTAACATATAAAACTTATATATAACTAGTTGTTCGTAGTATTATTATTACCAGGCCTAAATCACTTACCCTTATACATAATTATATTCTGTACACTCCATAAATGTAAACATCAATAAATTCAAGTCAACAAAGGTTAAGGATGTGGAAATATTTTCGGTTAATGTATACAATGAAAACACTTGGCATAGTTAGATATTCCGCGACACGTCTAAGATGACAGAAAGCTTTTAATACGCAGACATAATGTGCCACCAAAGTATTACGTTAGTAATAACAATAATCAACAGAGAAGATGTAGAAATTGTTGCAAACAATTCAAAAGATAAATGTTTTGAAAAAATCCCTTGAAGAACGTGTAAAATTAAGTGTAGAGTTCTTCCAACCACATGCAACATTTCACGGCTAATTTAATTGGGGAGAAATTAAGTTCAACTCTATAATAATATGTTCGTGTAAAGTCCTCGAACAAATTCTCATGTATGTACTATGAGCAAACACCCAAAATTTAATAGGACAAAGCAATATTTTTGTAACCATGTAACCACCCCCTATGCTCCATAAAATTGCGGTTACCATGAAGTAAATTTTGCTGCAGGGATCATATGTAATATGAAAAGTGTCTTAGGAAATGGCACATGGAGAGACACATTCATGAACTTTGACATCCGGATTGTTTGAGTGGCACCACATCGTGAAAGGCTCGGAGAACAAACGAATCATTTTTCATTTTTTTTTTTATGAAAGCTTTTGGAAAGTTTTATAAAGTACTGCACATGTTTGAGGGATAAATACATGTAGATATAAGTATGTACATGACATAGTGCAACAGGATGGGACACTGAAAAATATATAGCGGTAGATATATGTAATCAAAAGTTGCTCCGGATATTGCCGGCGCGGCGAAGATATAAGAAACGTGTGTATCTAGGTTGTTCTGCTTTCTATTGGATAAAAATCCTTTGGAGATTGTACGTATTTCCGTACGTACGAAAAAGTTAAATGAATGTTGGGAAACAAAGTTTTAAGGTTCTGTCTAGGCACCTGTCATATGACATATATACAAACATATGTGTATGTCTATTTGAATTTCTTCCACTGAGATTCACAATCTCATACACAATCGACATAGAAAATGAATTTATTCTGCTGTGATATTCAGTTTGCAGAATGAAGACGGAATATGGTTTGGTTGAGGCTATAGGGACTAATTTTTTACAATAAACTTAAAGTGGCGCCGACAGCAATATGTAGAAAGACACTTTTCCATCTTTCAATAATGCCATACATAAGCTACTCATTGCCAGACAGAAATTCTTATATATGTATGTACCCAAGATTGAGGATACTGAAATATATGCTTTGCATATGCAATGCGCGCGACTAAATAAAATTACACTTTATGTATAGTAAGTAGATATATATAAGACAAATTCATGTGAATTTTATTCGACTCCCACAAGAAAGCATTTGCACAAGATAATGTAACTACTTAGTTACTAGAGAGGGTGAGTGAGTGACGACTATCATGGGACTTGATGTTATTGTGTATACTTTCCAGAAATGCAAAGATATATTATTAGAAGGTATCTTGACAGTTACGATGATTCCCCATTGTGGAAAGATCAAGTTTTAAGGTTTTAATAAACCTTTTCCTTTCTTTCCTTTCATTTCGGTAGATAGATGTTCTACATACAAAGTTTTGAATGGGTTTTAAAGTAGGGTAAATAAGTCAAAAGAGTCTTTCTTACATTTAAGTTTTCTAAAGTTGCATAATAAGAAGTATAGGTACCTACCTCGAAAGTTGTTTAGTATAGGTATGATAATATTTTTGTTTTTCAAATTTTCGTTATTTTAAATTATAATTTTGCCAGTTATCTGTTAAATCGAAAAATTTATTGTCAAATGGAAAAGGCGATTTAATGTGCTTAGGTTTGTACGTCTGGACCCGAAAATAACATTAAAGTTAGGCATAAACTAACTACAGAAATATGAGCAAGTATGGCAAACAGCTGATGTGATTCGGCTAGTCGAAAATTAAGAATATCTGAATTTTGTTATCGTTGGGCGATAGCACGTACTACCAATAGTAGTTCTTGCATTATTTTTCTTCAAATGTGACACTACTTTTGTACTATCATCAGAGTATAAGGCATACACGATTAAATATCGGTGCAAGGTCATAGAAATATCTATAGAAACGAAAGCATAAAATAATCTCGAGGATCCTTCTCCGCAATCGAGATTGATCAGTATATACTTTATAACAAATTATGTTGCATGGGCTAAGAGCAAATACAGTTTATTTTGGCTTGATGAATGTATTCGAGCAGAAACCAATCCAAACTCAACAAGGAAACTCTACAGGTTAAATAGGCCATCCTTGAAAACATTAATAAATTAATTTTGTTACTTGAGTAAAACTTTTCTGCTTTTAATCATAGTTTTGTAATTCCTTTCAATATTAAACGTTTTTTTTCTACATGAATTACAAGACGCTAAAAGCTCGTATCTTATAATCATGTCTTTGTTTCTGCTTAATGAATTTTCAATAACGAAAAGACAAGCAAGAGAACAATTAAAAAGAGAGTCGAAGCCCGTTTTGGGTAAACATAAAACATCTTCTAAGGATTACAATAGCAAAGAATTCTTAACTTAGACTCTAACTTAATGCTTACATACATATCAACGTTATTTGGCTGAGTATCAAAGTAAAAGATGCAAAAAAAAACAATATAAGTAAAAAGGATTATTGGCGCCTTAAGAATTTTGTAAAGAAGATTTAAATTTATTTCTATCTCAAATATTGTTTTCAGACCGGATTATAATTGCATGATGCTCTTAAAAAAGCTTTAAAGTTTGAGAGATTTTAAGACATTATTATACTTCCGCTATTCATGTAGACATTTTCGGAGCAGATATCATTAAGCGCTGCAATAAAAGTCAATAAAAGTCTAGTGATTGTGGTTTTTTGTTTTGTCTTACTGCTATCCTATATAGGGAGGGATTATCTAGAATATTTTATGGTTTAACCCGATAAAAGCTGCCAAGATTTGGTCGTAACACTCTGGAAAGAGCTATTCAATTTTAAAGGACCCATACCAATCGAATTCATGTTGCACTTTTAAAGAAACCTAAACATGTAATTCCATTTTATAGCCTTAGTCCTAGTCCTCCAAAAATTTGTTTTCCTTTATAACAGCAATTTGTAAATGAAACTAATGTAATTATCAGACATTTTTGTCGACTCCCATTTGCATATCCACTTAAATATGTACATAAGACAGAAGCGAATATTTACCCGAAACTTTAATAATAGCTTTATAGGTTCACGAAAATTTCAAACTGATACAAGTCATAAGAAGTTATGTGGCAAAAAATGTCATCCTTAGCATATTAATTCCCCGTTTTATCAAATATTACCTATAAAATTTCAACTTTTAACTTTGTTCTGTTTTTTTTTTGCGACCAGAAACACTCTTTTCTCACGTGCAAGGCGTTCATATTTCCTTAATAAAAGTTATAAAAATTTCAATTCCGTTTAATAGGTACCGTGGGTGCCTTTGTGTAAATCTTCAGGCTCTTTTCCATAAAATCTGTACACAATTTCTGTTGATGGTAATTTTTAAGAGGTAGATTTTTGGGGACTTTTAAATAAGAAGAGCTCACTTAAATATTACTGTAAGAACTTTAGTTAGTAATTTTTCACTTTGCTTTTATTCTTATTACCTTACGCTTTACAAAGCAAATCTCTTTGGATTTGAGGAAAAATATGAAATTCAATAAAAAACAAAACAAACAATTAAAAACGTGTATATAAATAATAATTAGAGACATAAGAATGGATCTTTCAAAAGTAGGAAAGTTTTTTTTTTTTCAAATTAATCAGAATAAGTAGATTAGTGCCTTCCTTTTTCCTTTGTCATCTGCGATAAATAGAAACTTAGCTGAAGCATGCAAAATTATTTTGATTAAAGTAGGCGTCCTCAAAATGACTGCGTCTTTCCTAATTTCTATTTAATTTAGATTTGAAGAATTCAAAATAAATCGGTTGATTTTAGGAAAATCCAGGCTTTGCAGATTTGAGGATAATCTGGATTTGGCAGATTGAAAATTCTTAGAATTCGAAAATCATGATCATAGATATCCATTATAAGAAAAGATAGCTTCAGCCCTAACTAATAACTAGCAAAACCGACTCGACATAATTAACTGGGACAAGCAAAGGCATAAATTAAAGATCTATAGACCTCTAATTTAGCGGCAATTACATTTTTTTTTCTAATGAACTATAGCTACTATCCTAAAATCGATAATCATATGTAGATAGTATGTAATATGGATTTGTATTATGGTACATATTACTTAATATAGAGAAGCATCTATATAGCTCCACTAATTTAATAGAATTTTTCCATGCAATTGTAAAGAGATACACGTGTATATGGGTTTTATTGTTTCCCAGGGATTTAACCAGCTAAAAGGACGAAAAATCTGGTACTAATAAATGAGGTAATTTGCAGGAAATTCTCTTTTTAAAAGTCTGCCAAAGCTTCTACATATTACCACCCACGGTAAAGTTGAAAACAAAATTTTTTTCTTCCATTTTATTCTGATTTGAGATAATAAAAGCAGATCCGAGTTTTTTTATTATTATTTCTGTAGGAATTAGCTTTTTAGATTATCGAAATGATTCAACGATTGTCCAGCCGTTAGCCTTTTCAAATCATCTGCTTTAATTATTGTCGGTCGGTATCATTTCTAATTCAATGCAAATCAATGACTTTATTAAGGGTAATTGGGCAAAAGAATCTCTTGAACAGGAAATTGCTGTAATGCAATTTGGAATGAAATGTAACACCCAGTCGATAACCAATTTCCTTAAAGTAATGTGTGTTTTTTTTTTATATAATTCCCTCTTCTTGCTATTCCGGTATGAATAATTTCCAAACTGTTGTAGCCAATAAGATCACATTAACAATACATTTGTAGATTTTTTAAAGTAAAAAGTATAAATATATTTGAAACGAGAAGGTTCGAAGCAAGTCAATTTTTATTAGATATGTAAGTTCCAATAATAAAGCGATATAAATTCTGAACTTGAAGGGAGCAAGCATTGTACATATTTCATTTCCCTCCCAATCCAAATGGGAAATGAGAGAAAATCTATAAATTTTACAACTTTTATCTGTATCCCAACTACTGTGAAAAGTATTCTGCTGGTGTTGCTTATAAGCTACTGCATCCAACTACTACCGTGTAGTGTGCTCAAGTATGCAGCTGCAATTTATAATTAATTCCGACATTTAGTTTTGTTAATGACTTTCTTTACGCAATTTACCTTGAGTTTTAGTAAAACTAATTTGGCACCTCTTAAACATAACTTTCCACTTAAAAGGTGTTTGAATCTAATTCTATCTACCTTGGTTGCTTGGTTTAAAGCATGATGGTGATGGTGTTCTTTTTCGGAATAGCAGCAGAAGTTTACGTTGTTGTAGAGATTCTTCTTAAAATTTCACCGTATAAGAACTGAGTAGCGAATTCTTGGTGGAAAATTGAAATTAATTTCGTATATTTTTGTGCAGACTGTTTAGTTTATTGCGAGCAAGATGTAGAAGACGTTAGATTATTTCTGGTATGGGATCTACAAAAAATGTTAAATTATCTTTTTTTTTCTATGCATGCTTTTTTGTTACACAAAGTTCATACATAACAATAAAAAAATCATATATATCAAAGATTGTAGGATTTGCTTAATTAATTAATTTCTATTATAAAAAGTGTAATAGTGGATAATATAAATAAACAAGCAAATCATTCAACTTGACTTTGTCACAATGAATGGAGTTGAATGCCTTACAGAGAAATCTAAGAGAACATGGTTGGTAGTCCTTGTATTACCTATATTTACCCTAATTTCATAACAAATTTCGATTATGGTAGAGATGGTACTGAAGATTTGCAAAAAAAAAAAAAACTAATTTATACGGATATATGTAATTTGGAATTCGTTGCTTTGATTTTTAATTAGAACATACCTCCCAAACTTTGTGCAGTTCAGAGAGAATATTAATCGGTCGAAAGTTTGAGACATTAGTTCCAAAACCTTTTTCAGAGATTAGGCTTATCTTAGAATGCTTTAATAAGCTGGGAAAGGCCGAGGTCATAATAATAGTGATAAAATATGTAAAGCAAGTATCTTTTTGGCCCAATTTCATATGTGTGACATAAAATTCAGATCGAAGTTCTAAATTTCATACATATTGTGGTTTTATTGGTTAGGTAACTCCGACAAATTTCAGCTAGTCCACGGTTCACCATAGTTAATCCACTTAGTGGTGATGTCTCTTTTAAATTGGAACGAGACTTTAATCGAGATAAAATACAGGGTACAGCCCACAATGTGTATTAGGGTGCGTACTTCTAACCCACTCAAAATAAGTTACAACTGAAATGTTGATATTATTCCAAAAGCAATGATAGGAAACCCTTAATTACGGATGAGGAACTCGATTAATGGATAGTTCTAATTAGAATTCATAATATTGCCCTTCACTTCATTGTCTACACCCAATAAGTTGAACACAGTGAAATTAGGCTCGGATGTATTATTTATTTTTTATTTTCATCATATTTAATAGTAAAAATGTTAAAACTTTTATACAAACATGTACATATGTACACATATCGGATAAATGTGAAGTCCAAGATTCAAATGAAAGATTTAAAATATAACAGTTCGTTGAGAAAAACTCTGCATCATTCTAATACAAAGCAAGTAGGACTTTTCTTGAAGGATCAATATAAAAATTAGAACAATTTGTATTCAACTACATTAACTTAATATCTTTCAGAGTCAAGGAAGATTGGAGACTTGGAAAAACATCAAAGGTTTATCCTCATAGATAAGAATAGATAAGAATAAAATCGCACAATAACAGGCGAAATAGCTTTTTAAAGAAACAAAATCCATAAAAACAAAACTCCCACTCCAGCATAAATATGCCAAGAATAATATTTAAATCTGTAGTGTGAATATTTTGTATACTAAATTTTCGTATTAATCCGAACTTTTTGTTGTAGGTAAAAAGAAGGGGTGACATAAACGTGGGTGGGTAGACACATATACTATAATAAAACGAAAAACAAATTCTTATTTAAAATTCATTTCTCCAGAAGAAATAACCCTCTGTCTTCGTTCAGTTTTATCTTCATAAGTGAGTAAAAAACAAGTATATGACATACCAGACACTATCCTTTTCTTTCTAATATATCCCTTCACCTGTTTTGATGTACTTTCCATTATATATACATAAAAGTGCTCAGCATTAATAAAAAAACAAACGGGTTTACAAATGTTCTAACATAGTTCAACTTTATGTAAAGTCATAACCCAAAAGGAAAATTTATGAAAATTGCTTCGATGCTGCAGCGGTTTCATTATATCAGGTAAAATCTAGGAGTACTTCAAGATACTTATGTACACCTGTCGTATATAATGTAAAACCGTCTTGCTTTTTCTCGACATCCTCTGAAGAAACAAAGTCTTTTCTTGTCTCGCAAAAATATAATCACTTATACAGAGTAGTGGCAGTGATTGCTTTACCACTTACAAATTTACCTTTCAAACTTAGAAGACAAAAATCCTCAAGGAGTCGATCTACGAACAATGTAAAAATATTTTACAGAACTAAAAAAAAAAATATATCGAAATCCTCAATAATAAAATAATGAAATTCTTCGTTTTCCTGACAAATCCAAACATATCATAGAAAGGACTCGAAGACTATATAATCTTTTTGAAACTGAGCTTCTAGCCATATGTTAACCAATCAAGTTCACATTTGCATTTTTTTTCCAGTTCCCTTTTTATTTTCAATTTGTTAATTTCCAGATCACTGATTTGCAAACGTTGCCATCCTTTTAAGAAATAGAAACCTTTTCTGTTTCTTATATTTTCCTACTTGGATACAAATGAGACAAGAAAATCGAGTTTTATCATGGTATTTTTCGTGAATGAATCTCAATTCTAAAAGTAAAAATTCTTCAATGTTCTCGTCGATTCCTATAGTCACTGAACATATTCGTATACATTTCACGTTCCTGTAAGGGGGGATTCACATGTTTATCAATGTCATTGCCAAAAAGTTAGTTTCCAGCAATGTTAGGAGCATATAGTGAATCTAAATTGACAGACATCCGTTTTTCCTTGAATAGATTCATTTCTGCAGATGTCAACAACGTGCATATGTGGAATGGAGTTTGTAATGGATGGAGTTAAATAGATAAACTTTAAATGGAAACAATAGATTTAAAAAGAGTAAGTCTGTATAAATTATTAATCACATTGAATACTAGTCATAGGGATGAATCAGCATCAATCTCAGAGACTTTGGAGGTTTATTGTGGTACTTTTAAGCATTTATACTAACCATAGAACTGCTAATTTTCTTAATTGCAGTCAATTTCACATATATTTATACCATTTGCGAATAATTTGACCAATAAGCTAGGCACGCACATTAGCGCATGTAATTAATATACAGACTAAAAAGAACTGAACATTGAGTCACTCCTGTTTATTATAACGAAAAAAAAACATAATATTTGGAAAAGAGAAGGCAAGATGATATACTAAAGATATTCCCACAAGTATAGGCATATATCCTTCCAAAGAAAAATTCTCCTGTACTGCAACTGAACTTCGCACAAAACTTTAAAAAAATACACAAAATTTTTGTAAAATTAGCTGACAACTTCTCATCGTGAAATGAAGAAGTTTAAAAATGTGCAAAGTTGTAATTTAAAATTTTTCATAAAATGTTGAGTCAAATAAATCTAAAAGTAATTTCAGAAAAGTTTTTTTGTGGTTATAGGTATTTGTGATGTTCGTTCGTGTGTTCTATGTACCATTATCCGTCAGCTACTGGTCACAGATCTACATACATATTTACCATCATTATACAGTTTTTGAAACTTTCTTCCCTAGTGTTTTGCACATCTCCTGTCGACAACTGAAAGTTCAGGTACCTATGTAACTACTCATGTCCTTTCTTGAATTTAGATTAGATTTGTATATTCGAATGGAAGATGTGAGTAGCCGTATTATCTACACAAATCTGAAGTTAACATCTAAACAGACAAGTTTGGAAGAGCTGAAAGGTAAAAAATTTCCGCCTTAGTATAGTAGATGGTGAAGAGTATACCCAACATACATATGTATATGTATACTGTATAACTAGACTTCAGATTTGCTTTTTTTTTCAAACTAATCAAAGCTGTTAAAGTGCTCACGTTGACCAAAGTTTATTTTCAACTATTGAAAACCAAATCTATATGAAGTGAATAAATTACTTCAAACAGATTTATTGGTGGTGGTGGTGGTAGGGAATAATTCATAATTCAAATTTTGTCTGAATTTCTCAAACCTTTCTGTTTTAAAAAAATTCCCAGCTCTGCTTAAAAATACTATTTATGTACGTATCAATAAAACAAATTAAAAGGTTGTGCTTTTAAAAGTCATTACAATTCCAAGCATCAATGAACTTTTGCCGGTTCAATACAGTAAACAAAGAGTATATACCTTTCACAACCTCAAATGGTGTGCTCTGAAACCACCAAAGTCAATAAAGCATTCAATTTAAATGACACTTTTAAGGGCCTCATAAACAATCTGAAAGACTAAAATCCGGAAAGCCATTTGTTTCGAACCATTTACCATTTATTGGAAAATTATCTTAAAAATTATTTTCACCAAAAACTTGTTCGTCGTCGTCGTCGTCTATAAGAATAAACGTTGTGCTTGTTGGAAATAATCCTCTCATTGGATTTTTTTGATATTTTACACAATAATTTTTCGTAAAAAAGTTGTATACCATAAGTAAAAAGAAACTAGAACTAGAAAACAAAATAATTTCAAATTTTATTCATGAAATTCTTCCGATAAATTTCTGAAACTGGTATTAAAGATGAAACCTTATATAGAGGTCATCACTGTCCAGTTTTTCTTTAAAAGTCCTTTAGGACATATTCAGGAGAGAATAGAAAAGACGTACATATATCAATATAATCGTTTCAGGCGTAAGCAATAATTTCCATTTATGTAGATGTTCATATCAAATGATATGAGAAATCTGTTGCGGCTGATAAGTAGATACCTAAAAGCCAACAGGCAGTCAAGTCATTGATTGATATATTTAGGTTGTTAGTAGGGCGGGTATAAATGAGCCTATGTTCTATTTAATCTGATTGATGATGGGGAAACTAATTGGTGACATAAACCCCCAAGTACCTACCTATTATCATATGCTGCCGAAATAGAATGATGGGAGCAGAGTATTGAATTTGCACGAAAATCTATCTATATAACGACTTATGAGAGATTCTGAAAAAAGAAAACATTTCTTTAAGATTGAGAGACGCATGTAATTTATTATTTATTTATGCGTTTTCTAATGTTGCCATATTTTTCACTATAACGCATTGTCGCAGCTAATACTATGCATATTAATGTTAGAATTTCTAGGAATATAGTGAATTAGAAAAATTCTTTTGCAATTCCAGAACAATGCGCTTCGATGACTATAGACTTGAAATTTCTTTGGACGGTCATTTACCCTTTTCTATCTAGAACAGACAGTTCTAACTTTTGGCTATTTTACAAGTTCTTAAATTTTTGTTGCTTTTTAGTTCCTCAGAATACTTAATGCGACTACAAGAACTTTAGGCACAGAATTATTTTTCTCATAACTAAATACGTGCATATATTCACCCCATAGGAATCTATGTTCATACAACAATTTCAAAAAACCAAGGCTTGGGTTTATTTGTTTCATGTAAACAGAAATCTTTTAAAAAATGTAAAAATGTTTTCAAACTTACTCTTTACAATTTAAAATTTTAAGGATTATACTCAATGATGTAACATACCTGAAAAGAAAAAAAAATATATTATTATGAGGATAAGTATATAAAATTTTTGTTAATTTTTTAATAATAAATTAACTTTTAAAGTCACAAAAATATGCGATGAAAATAAATGGAAAGCAATTCTAAGCGAGATTAAGATCATAATTTAAGATGCATAACGCATAAAGATTAGAATAAAAAAGAAATAATACTGCATTTAGTTAGTATAGGTACAAATGTTCAAATTCTGCAAATGGCTTGTTACGAGACACAAAGTGACACAAGCGACATCTGTTGGAAATGGAAGTAACTTTAGGCTAGTGACATCTTAGTAAAGTTTGGGTTCGGAAAACGGAATATTCATGAAGGTTCTAGTATAATTTGTAGAGTATAAATACGGCGCTACTCACATCCAGGAGGCAGACAGCGAAGTGAACGAAGTAAACTATTTGGATTGCGATAATTAGAAGTACAGTACTAGCGATAACTATGAAGAGTTGATTTGATAATTGTATACAATTTGCAGCACTGCATTTGTGGAAATATTAAAGAGTCAAAACCATATTCTAATAGCACTTTTGACTTTTGAAATCCCAAAAACAAAATCACGTAAATGATACAACAATTCAACCCCATCTTTTTATAGGTGGCCTATTAAACTCTTATTTGTGAATTAAATTAAAAAGAGTCAAAACTATCTTTAGTTAAGAAAAAAAAAATACAGAAAGTTTTAGAACGCAGATATACCTGCATAAAAAAATCTGCAGTGACTTCAAAAATTCCACCTTACTACACCTTCCAAAATAAAATTCCCCAATTTTTACCCAAAATAATTTTAAATACATTTTATTTTTTTATATTTAATTCTATACCTATATTTACTCGTTTAAAACTAGCCAATTTATTTAAAATTAGCATTCAATTGACGTATACACACAATTTAGGGAAATAATACATTTTGTTTGTTTGTTTGTTTATTTTTTTTTCGAGTATTTCCTGTAATTTATTCAATCCTATTCGTAAATCCTTTTTGATTTCCAGAGTACCTACGGATGAAGTAACACATACAAACAAATATATGTATTACCATTGTTATTGCTATAAATAAAAATAACAAAAACTATGATCATTTCAAACTACCTATAGCGGGCGAGGATAACAAATCAAATAACTTTATTTTTCTCGCTTTTTCTCGATTTTTTTTTATTGATTTTTTAAAAAACAACTGAACGCAACTGGGAATATTTCGCTAACAAAATGAATGAATTTTATGTATGGAGCGGCTCATCCAACATTTAAACGAACACAATTTGCCATTTAGTTATGAATTGTTGCGCCCAACATGAGTTTAAGCCAACAAAAACTCCACATTTTTCTGATAGATTATATGTATAAAAAAACCATAATAGAGTTTTACATACATTCTTACGAATGTAATTACATATCTATATGCACATTTGTATTATACATTTACCATTTCTACTTTAGAAAATTCCGTACCTAACTCACTTGAATAGAAAAGTTTAACTATCATCATATAAAAAATGTTTTCGTTCACAACCGCGCCACCACCCCTATCCTATTTCGTGTCAATAATAGAATGTGCACAAATTTTAAATTGCAATGAAGCTTCTGCGGAGTTTTATATATGTATAGAAGTCGGTTAACAACAAAATTGGCAAATACAAAGCTATTGAACACATTATTGGTGCAATTTTATATTTTTCTTCCTCGGGTTGCCATGACAGAAAGACGATTGTGTACATATCCAATTTGTACAAAGGAATGAAAAGTAAATATGTTCGTTATGAAGGGCTGCTGTTATTGCAGCTAAAATGTCGAATTTTATGACCTCGCAAAATTGACTGTTTTTTCACCATTTAGTGATTTTTGTAGTTTTGTCTCAGTTAACTATTTTTAAAGGGTTGATAAGAAAGTATAAACAAATAGGGGATTAAACTTCAACGATTTTTCCATCATATTTCATGACTCTCTTCCTTCTATACTCACCTCAACAAAACCTTCCTGTCCTTCCTTGGTGAGGAAGGTTTTTCAGCTCATCTACAGATAGAAGGGCAGACCCTAAAGTATCCAGTCTGCTCCAGACGAAAGCCGGACACTCACACAAAAAGTGTTCGGCTGTCTCAGGCTCTCCCTCCAACTCCAACTCCCATCATTGTTAGATGAGCGTGAAGTGAGCTGTGGCCGGTGATGATGCCAACCACAGTTCTACATTGTTTCCTTCCGAGCCCAATGAGAAAATCAGAGATATTCCCATTAGCTCCATCAAGAAACAGTTTTGTACACCTACAAGTACTTGGGTTCTCCCATCTCTGCTGATGCTTCCTATAAACATCCGCTTTGATGAGAGACCCGATACTCGAGGTGGGCTCCGGTCCGAGAAACGGAGAATCAGAGCCAGCCCTAGCTAAAAGGTTAGCCCTTTCATTCCCCATGATTCCCATGTGACCAGGAACCCACAGGAGGACACTTTGTTGTGAATACACAACTTATCCACTGACGACCTGCAATCCCCCAGTAACTTAGACGTTATCCGAGGGCTACTCAGAGCCATCAAGGCTGCCTGACTATCCGAAAGGATAGCAATGTCGTTCCCCTTGATTTGCATATCAAGGGCTAACTTCGCTGCCATTGAGATGGCGAAGACATCAGCTTGGAAGACAGTGGGGTGTCTTCCAAGTGAGTACTCCATTCCAAAATCAGCATCAGGAAAGTAGACACCTGCTCCAGCTTCCTCATCCGTCGGTGAAAATTTTTAGAGCAAACCGGCGAAGGCTCGATAAGGCACCTCCTGGAAAGCTCACAGAGAAGCGACGCCTGAAACGAAGCTCAAGAACCATCGCATCCCGTGGCATACCGGCCACAGGATTTTCCAGGTCCAGCCGATACGCCAGAGAGCAATGAAAAGAGCCAGTCCAGCCGACCTCCCTACATCCCCATGAGCGCAATCTGCACACAGCCTTTTGGCATCTGCCTGACTGACAAGATCCAGGGGTGGCTGATTGAGTAAGACCTCAAGAGCCGCAGTAGCCGTAGATCGCATGGAGCCCATAATTCCCAAGCAGGCAAGCCTTTGCAGGCCCGCCAGCTTCCGGATCGCAGTGTCCACAAGCGTCCTGGGCCTCCCCATACACAGGAGGCATATGTGAGCATGGGTCTGACGATCGAGGTGTACATTCAATGCACAACCTTCGGTCTCATGCCCCATGTGCAGCCAAAGGATCTCCTGCATTGAACGAAGACCCTCATAATCGCATTAAGTTTTTCCTCTACGTGCATTCCCCATGTCAGATTCAAGTCAAGAAAGACTCCAAGGTGCTTGACATGAGGATAGAGTTGCAGAGTGTGTCCAAAAAGCTTTGGAAGAACAAGCTTACGCCTTCTGAAGAAGAGCACTAACCTGGCCTTGTTGGGTTCACTATCATATCATGACGGGTGCACCAGTCCTCAACAATATTGAGGCGTCGTTGCAAAAAGGCGGAGGCAGCAGCTATGCTGTGTCTGGAAATGAGCGGAGGGTTACATCAAGTGTCTACGACATATACATTTTGCAGACAGGCATAAGAAAAGAATTTTATCGTTCTTATCAGTATGTACTTGGATATGTATGCATCATATAATTAAAAATGCTTAATTACTCTACTTTATAGGCACCCACTTCAACTGCACACTATCATCAACCAACGACTACATAATATACCATTACCAGTTCAAATAACATTGAAATTAATTCAATCAATTCACAAAGCCTCTTAAAAAAAGTTTTTGAAATCAATTTACACAAGGTAAACACCAAGTGTTTTGTTCAATATGGAATGAGGAATTATTTTCTTCCATTAAAAGAGGCTCAAATTAATTGAATTCTCAAACATGTGCTAAGTAGGTACTTAATTAATTCAGTGTTTATATAGCCATTATTTAATTAGGTAAAAGTTTTTTGCACTTGACAATTATTTGTAAGTGAATTTCAAGCTAATTTGTAGACCCAAAATTTAACTAATTATAAGTCAAAAAGGTGGCAGCTTCTAATGCGACATCTTGCGGATAAAAACATCTTTATTAAAGCGGTGTTAACGATTTAAATAAATTAATATTTCTTAAGCAAAAGTTTATGTTTAAGTCAAGACGGACTAATGCAGCAATGTTATAATTGTCACAGAAATGTCTTTCATAGTGAACATCTTTTATGGTTGAATCTAAATCCTAATTTTAAAGCCTAACCAAGTTGGATAGGTACCAACATTTTGAATTCTTGTAGAATTTTGTACATTTTTCGGGTACCTCCTCCCGTCAATTTCATGTCCATATACAAATGATAATACTATAGAGAAGCATCTGTTGATTCTCACGATAGATATGAGTTGAAAAATATAAAAAATAGCGTTATGATAGCTTAAAATTGTACCCAACCAGGCCACATCAGTTTTCGGCATGAGAGGAGAGAACTTTTATCAAATTAGTATGCATGAACATGCTGCGTTGCGATGTTGCATCCTTTTATATTTCGTATTTGAGTCCAAGAAGACTCCAAAAATACACACACATACATATTTCGTAGAGGACTGTAATGATATTTCACTGTCCTTTGTTTTATCTCCTAATTGCAATCATTTTTTTTTATTTGCGCAACGTGTTTAAATAAGACAAATGCAGCAGTGTAATTTATAGAGGTACTAAAATATACAGTTTTGCACTTTTATTCTAGATTAATTATAAGTCAGTTTTACATGACACATATATGTATGTACAGAGTGTTTCCGCCTAGGAGGTCAATAAAGCTGGAGGTGATAGTTCTCACCTAGACGAACAAATAATGGTATGGGGAGGTGGGTCCACATCACCCGTTTGGGATCAATAAAAAAAAACTAACTTTTCATAGAACACCCTGTATTTTAAAAAGTACATAGCTTACGGTCACAGTTAAGAACTTAATGTATGCAGAACTTCATGGCCTTTCTAACGACTGCCCAACCAGCCCCGTACTCTCAGGAATTATGGGGGTCTTAAATAAAAATTTCGGATTGTCTTACCCTTTTTTCTGCTTTGACCTCTATTTTTTTGCACAAAAGCCGCTAACATAATTTGTTTTTATAAAACTGTAAACTGTAGACTCTCCTTCATAAGTTGACCTATTACACTCTATGTCCTAACTGTAGCCGTTAAAGAGTTATTAGTTCTTAAATGTGGCCGTACGCCCTGTATTTTTAGAGATACAAGGTGTTTTGTGAAAAACTAGCCTTTTTTTCTTAATCACCCTTTTACTCCGAAAGGGTTGGTATTGGACCGCTGCCATACATTATTCGTTTGTCTAGCTGGGTACTATCACCTCCTGCTCTATTGACCTCCTAGGCGAAAACAACCTACAAGAAAATCATCTTACAAAAATGTGATTGAACTGCTGATTATCTACTTGCTGGTCCATTAGTAGGTACTCGAATTTTCACCTGATGTTAGAAAAATTTCCAGAAGTTTTTGGAAACTCAATTCAGCCAAAACATAGTATTGGGAATAATGCCCGCAAATAGTGAATCCATAAAACTTAAAATTTGTTAAACAATTTGTCAAAACTAAAAAAACTAAAAATCTCCGATCTAAACTAAGGTGAAAAGTCACATATAGTTTGAATACATATTAAAATTTTCCAAGTAATAAATTACTCCTTTGTCGAGAATTTTTTTTTTTTGCTCCTGACCCATAAATCATTACAAAAGCACAAGTAGTACGTAAATGTATGTAGATATATGCTCCAACATGCTCCTAGGTACATGCATACATATATTTTAAGCAAATTCATTCTGAATTAAAATGCAATCTCCATAGATGTTAAGGTGATGAAGGATTCTACGGAAAAGGTGGCATTGTTCACGCTTCACAATATTCGGGATAAAAAAAAGGCGGGTCAGTGTAAAATTCTACAGTCAGTCTCTCATTCTCACGTTTTGTAGGGTTAATTACTTACTTAGGTAAAAAAGTGGAAATTAATAGTGTTTTTTTCTTAATTTCCTTTTAGTACCTACCTTAGACTTACTAACAGCGATACAACTAATGTGAGAAAAAATTTTCAAGAAAAAACTACCAGGTTTCTACCGCAAACAAACAGAAGGAGTTTTTAAACATTTTCTGTGGTTGATTAAATTGTCTAATTTATTCAACATGTTGCTTACAAAAACTATGTAAATTACAAAGCAAAAACACAGAAAACTACAATTAAATTACATTTTAATTTAAGAAACAAAAATGCATTCAGCGCATTCTAATAGGAACAAGTAACTTCTCTCAAGGGAAAGCCCTTTCAACAACTGAGGTTAAAACGAAACTAATGTCTGAGTGTATCTAAGTATTAGCCAGGAACTTTCAATGGTTGCCAGTAAAAGAAACCATTGATAAAAACAGGTGGATCATCTACAGGTTTTTTCGTCTTATATAAATAAAGAAAATTAACTCTTTCAATGTTGCATTTTGAATGAAATTATTTTTGACAGATTTATCTTTGGCAAGAATCAAAACCAAGTTACCAGCTTTTTTTTGAAGTCGAAATTCCGGAGCTCTGGATTCTGCATTTTAACATCCCCGAATACTGGGGAAATTTGAAAATAAAGCAAACGCGCAGTATTTTTAATTTTCTCTAGCATTTCTGAATATTGAGTTTCGAGATTTTTAGTTTTGAAATTTTTAATGAGATGTTGAGCTGGAGTTTTGTAATTCAAGAGGTAGCAGAAAATTGTGGAAATATAACATTAACCGGATTAAATTTTTATGTCGAAGCTTTTAAGTGTTAAGAAGTTTTAAAGCAAACGTTTGTAATATTAAAAAAAATATCAGCTCAGCTTTGAAAATATACAGAAACACGCCGTAATTAGAAATTAATAAAATCGGTAGACGATAGTCTACTACTAATTAATCTCTGAAGAATTCTCGAAATCCTTTCATAATTATCTAATCTTGTAGGTAGATACTCAGCACGATTATAACTGTTTATGTATGCTTCAAAAAATAATCAGACAATCCCAGGATGCCACACTATCTTAAGCAAACAATGGCGGCTAGATTACAGTATTTCTTCTCTTCGGAAGAAAATCAATTAAGGATGGCGTGGTTTCCCATCAGACCATTCTGCCATGAATGCCACTAACAGAAGAATATGTCCTATAACTTAAATAATAATTAATCTACAACACAATATAAATGTGTCAAGTGCATTGTGACCACATTACATATTATTACTCTACACACACAAACACTTGCTTTAACTTATACATTTCCCAAGAGAGTTAATCAGGTTGGGGTTGCAATCGAGCACCATATTAATGCAATTCCGAATTTAGAATATCTCAACTAAACACAAATGCAGCGAATAATCTCTCTTACGAAATAGTCGTTTCATCACGAATACACATAAAAGTGATAAATAACACAACACCACAAAAAATTTCAAGATATTTTAAAAGATTCTAGAAAAGTTTGTAGTGAAAAAAAAAAATGTTGTAGGTACATGTGCAGAATTTTTACTACCCCACTGCATACAAAATGCATAAAAAGTAAGGCCTTGAAATGTTCCCATTTACATGCGGCAAGCGGCATAAAAAGGACATTCAAAGCCAAGATAAAATTTGTAAAATCTAATATAAGGTGAAAATTGAGGATAAAGCTTTTGGAACATGTTTGCAATATTTTTATGGTAGATAACTTTTGATAATAAAAGATGGAGACAAAATGTTAGTCTGGATGACAACAAATATGATGAAAGTCCCGAAAAATGTCGAAACCGTAAAAAAATAATCGGCCAAGTGCGAGTCGGAGTCGCGCACGAAGGGTTTCATACCATCGTACTAAATTTAACACTTTTTATTTATTTTTTCTAATAACAGTAGGCGTCATGTGAAAAAATAATGCTGTCAGTTGAAAAAAAAATGCCTACTTATGATAATAATAATGAATGAGAGTAAAACGAGGAAAAATACGCCGAAAAATCACGTTTCTTGTATGGGGGCCCCATTTAATTTTTAATTTTATTTTATTCTTATTATTTATTGTTATAGTGCCAATAGAAATACACACTCTGTGAAAATTTCAACTGTCTACTATTACGGTTGATGAGATACAACCTGGTGATGGACGGACGGAAAGCGAAGTCTTAGTATTAGGGTTCCCGTTGCTACTCTTTGGGTATGGTACCGTAAAAAAGGAGAACTCGCATAGAAAACCATACAAAATGGAGGTTGTATATCATTTAATTTGTGGTCAATTTGTATAAGCTGTTTCAAAACTTTGATCGATGATCAATCTTCTTTAATAAATCGTAAAATATTGGGATCTTAGATCACAAACCTTTTAATTTCAGAAAACACAAAATTCAAGCTCAAATTGAATTTAAAAAGCATAAAACATATGCTTTTTGGTCATAGATTCAAATCTCAACGGCACACAATACTGCACTGCAATCTTCCAATATAAGTGAAATTACAAAAAAAATTGTTGGTGCAGACAACATTTTATCAGATGAACTTTTCCATCCACCCTCATGGGATTTAAACGAGATGGTGATGAATAAGAAAAAAAAACAAGTTTTTATTACTCCCTTCTCTTCCTCACCCTCCTCCTTCTCCTGCTCCTCACACAATTGCATTTCCATGGTACATTCCCTAGTAATTAGGTAATAGGATGTAAAAAGTGTCAAGTACAATAAAGAAATATGCTCTGAGTGATAACGAGTTTGCATCCCTATCCTAATTGTGTTCAATTATATTTGGAGCATCCACATTTTAATTAACTCCACTTTCTATAAACCTACATACCTACATATTATGGAGATACTACCAAGCAATCAACATCATTTAAAATTCCGCATAAAAGCACCCACAAATTAAGTCATCTGCAGAACAGATTGCTGTTCCAAACACAGAGCTATTTGGAGTTCATTCTGTACAATAGCTTTAATCCTTGATATATGAGAGTTAGATTGAAAATTGGTTTCAACAACGTACATAGATATATAGCTATACAACAACAACTATAACTATGATAAATGTAAGAGCATTTTGTAGACAAGGATTCTCTGCTCATCTCAATAGTGTGATGCAATTCCAATCTTCCTATGATTATCTTCAAATCCTCAAATATATATAAATTGAATAAGGTTTAAGTGTGCATAATAAATGTAAATCGGTGCATGTTCCACATCTGCTATGATATTAAGTGATCAATTTAGAAAAGTATTGTTTGCTCCAAGTTGTACATTTTTGGTATTATTGTAAAATTTTATATTAATATGATCTGAAGGAATGTAGAATTATATAAAGAGATGAATTTTAATAAGGACCTTAATAATGGTCTCAATATAAACGTCTCAATAAAATGAGTTCTATAGAAGAAAAAAAAATATCCATATACATAGGTAGTTAAAACCGATAAAAGGATTCCGTTCAGAAAAATACCATCACGAATATACGTGAGATTTTGATTGAAGTAAACGACAGACAAAAGATCTGGTTATACGGTCGGAATAGTATTTTCGGACCGTAGATACATCCTTGCACGTTTTCAATATTTTTTCATCCCCTTTAACAAGAGAGAGAAATATAATAAAAAGGTCTCTTAATCATTCCAATAATTTCTGTTCACTTCTTAATTATTTATTTTCATTGTGAAAGAGTGAGAGAATATTTTTTTATTATATAAAATTAAATTAAATAGGTATGGCAAGATATAAGAAATTATATAAAGTCACACATTAAATTACTTTTGTGAAAATGAAAAATCCCAAAATAACGATGCAATTCGTATCCAGCAAGCTATGTAGCACAAAACACAAGAAACTGATGTTGTTGTTATAATATAAATTTTTATTATATTCACATGTATCTATATACACACACCCGCGCACAAGTTCACTAAATCCAATTAAAGAGCATCTGTCTTACAAACTGGTTCTTAATTAATTAAATTGTATAAGGATAAATTTAAGAAGTCTCAATGGGACGTGACATTTTTTTTTTTTATATTACATATATCCGGACCATATTATTGCCTTATTATTATTATTAATTTTCACGTTACGCTCCTTAGAAAATCAGTTTAATTTCACGTAATAATCCATAACGGAATGTTTACTACAATGAAAGCGAGTTTTTTTATATATTATTTTAATAACAATCGCAACGATGTAAACGTCTTCAACTGCGACAGTTTACTGGATTCTGTTAGTAAAAATATCAGAATCAAAAAGTTATCTCACTTCTTTAGTGGTAAAATTGTTAAGGCGCCAAATTTAGTTCCACACAAACTTTCAATAACACGTTCCAAAAATCACTGGAATACACATTCTCCACATTTTCCCCAGAAAAATTGCCCCTTAATCAGTCAAGATATTTCATGTAGTAGATACACTGGAGGCAAGTTCTACCCACCCCACCCAACACTATAATATGAGCTTTAGTCAACGAGCATGCTTTCCACATATCATTATTAAATGAATTTTAACACTATTTCCACACTGAAGCTTTCAGTAAAAATTACTATAACATTCTGAAGGAGTACTGGATTAGAATGAAATAGAAAGCAGGTTACTTTTATAGACTGCTCCTGTCTGCCCCAACCTCTATCACTATCCACACATCATTAAACCGAATCACATGTTTCGTTTGTGTAGTGAATATAAGCATCCTCTTTAACCGCAGATTGTTGGCGGGGTGGGGGTGGTAGTAATGGTGGATTTCCATCTGCATTAATGCCATAATTTTTAAAATTTCGCTAACTCTCTATAGAAAGACGAAATATTTAACAAAATCTTATCTTGTCCCATTAAACAAATCTTCTCTGTGAATTGTTATGCTTGTTGTCCTTCCTCTAGCTTCATCCGCAGGACGAAGTTCAATTCATTTATGCCTCAACTTCTTGGCTTAGTTCCTCCTGTGTATAGTAGTAAGTAGTCATCCTGGATAACCCTATACCATTTATCTAGGGGATAAACATCAACCCGTAATAGACTACGAAAATAGGAACACTAGTTAATTTAAAATTATCTAGATAAACAACTCTCTGCGCAAAATGGAAGAAGAAAATGGATAAAAGTATAGAGTTTTTCAAGAATGTAGTGTAGTCGGGAGGAGGTGTGAGTCTATTGTGGCGTTTAGTAGCAACAATTATGGAAGAATACCGAGTGAACTGGCCAAAAAAGGTGATTGATAATTTGTGAGGGGGGGGGGGGAAGGATGAAGACACGAATGCTCTATAAATAAAATGCCTTGATTCTCACAGGAAATGAGTACGGTAGCAGCAGCCAAGGCATACAAATGTCTACTACTGATTGGGTATGAATAAAACCTCATCAAAAAATCACATAAGCAAAATCAGTGGTCATTTATAAGAAACATAATAAAAAATGGTCAATTCCAGGTGTTTTGAATGTACTGAAATTGAGAGAAATGCGAAAAAATAGGGGTATTCACGCAATGTTGTATCAAAGAGTGTATCGTTATAAAAGATGTATTTGATTACAACCCAGTAAAGTAATACAAGGCCTATGCATATAAAATGCAATACAAGGGTCTTGTATTTTTACATTCGCAAATTGGCAGTGTAAACCGACTTGTATAGTTGTACTTAGGAGGTCAGATTGAACGTCAAATGTCAGGGTGTGCAGAGGGGGAGAGTGTCCTAGGATAATTTCCACAAATGAAAGATCCTTTTGAGGACTATCAACTGATGCACTTATATTTTTTCTATGTGGTACTGGGTTGATTTAGCAGGGTGTTCAATTTACATCTACTCGCATCACGGTTTTCCCCACAAAAAAGGTTTGCAAATTTGTGAACCCAAAACATAAGTAATGGGGCATCAAAGAGCATGAAACTTTCTGAAAAACTTAATAAAACATCACCGAAAAATAAATTGGTGTGATCGATTTACTTTTTCGCCCCTAAATTACTTAATAATAGTATTTGAAATTTGGAAATTTGCTTTAATTATTTTCAATATTCGAACTTTTCTTGCGGGGTGAGGGAGGGGCGAATCAAAAAACCAAATTTGGATTCGTCTTTACTTCGATGAAGGGAATAAAGTTATGAAAAAAAAAATTTTGGGGTGGGGAAATTTTAGGGGGGGGGGGGGGTTGTTATCCCACCCCTCGAACCCAAATATGGCATGTGGGGTGTCTAATTAAAGCCCCGCCGAGCTCTAAATTTTCAATCCGGTATACTTCAGAGTGTATTTTTTCCACCCTCTAACATTTTACCTAAAAGCTACTTTTTAACTTTGTCGGACTCTGCATCATAACGGATGCCCCTAGAGAAAAAATTTTACATTCAAATCAGAGGTAACAAAATTCTCTATCTACTAGAATGTTTTTATTTTCAATTCGACACATTTTCTCACTGAGCTTTTCCTCCCGAATTTCAAAGTTTTTCCTCATCTGGGTCCCATATACCCCATTGCTACATATGAGTTACTTTTCAATTTTTTTTTTCGATCTTAGGCGTAAATGTTCGATTACAAAACATTTTCATCTTTTCAAAAAAATTCCTCAGAAGCACCGTTATTCCGTAAAGAGAAATTGTAAATTTTTTTCATCTCACGGCAAAAAGCCGTCGTAAAAGGATGTTGTTATACTATTATTAAGTTTTCTCCTAAACTATCAGCCCGAGCGGAAAACTAATTGGAAATAAACGTTCCAAATAATACAGGCTTCATTTTATCCGCTGACATTATACTGAAAAGTGTATAATTAAGTAATAGTAGAAATAAAAACTTTGAAAACGACCAAAACGGTCAAAAAAACCATGAAAAACCGGCATTTCCTTAATTTAAGCCGTTCTGTTGAGATACTTTTGTTTTTATCTCAGCTATTTTTAACCGGATCTTCATAATTCTTTTTTTCTGTAATAACTATGACCCTTAGGAATCTTGAGGCTAAAGGGTGTATTCAGTCTTGTTTGTAAATTCTTGTTGTATTTTTACATCGGTTACACTGATACATTAAAGAGTGAATACCCCTAATATTTTTACAACAGGATTCATGGCTATACTTACACAGGCATTCTTTTAGTTTGGAAATCTCCAAAATTGATCTTAGACCAATTCTAAATTAATCTCAATTTCATATCGAGTTTGAATACTGTAAGTAAGCCTATTTATATTATGTATTTTAACCGTTGAGGATAAAAAAACACTTCTGAGTATACTGTCAGTATTTGCCGAAATCAAAATGGGATGGGTGCCGAAAAGCAAGAGCAACTCTATCATCAATCCACTACAGGTCGGCGAACGTTCGCAGTGGACTAAGCTTATGATTATAATAGTCAATTATCTGGCTAGTTATAATCATGCAGACTTTCGAGAAAAATCGAGAAATCCAGAATAACAATTACAAAACCAATATAAAAAGAAATTATGAAGAGGTACCATTTCCACAAATATTATGAATATATGTACCTATGTATGGATTTCCATTTTAAAAATAATTTCTTTTTGTTTTACATATATGTAGTTACCTATTCCTACTTCAACTGAATACTTCAATTATTATCTTTTGCCACAGTAAAACGATTTCGATTAAAAAATGAAACACGATTACAAGGATTTCGTGAGTATTTTTTTCTTCTCTCTTTTGATTATTTTTAACATTGAATTGAAAGAAAAGGTCAATTTACATCCCAAAATTCAATATCTCAAAGAACAATTTGAATTTCTTAGGAATAAAAAATATTAAAGTGCTTGAGGCTAATCTATGTAAAATTGGGACTGAAATTGGATAGAATATCGTTTAAAGAATTGTTAGAATAGAAAATTTCAGAAAATCACTGTTTCTAGAAGGGATGTGTATCGTAAATAGATAAATTCAATAGCCAAGTAGGAATACGTGTAAAGCTTTTGTCGTACAAAAAGAAAAAAAAACCCCACAAAAAAAAAAGGGAAAAACTTTTCGTATCTGTTTTGGAGTTGATGAAACAAAAGGGGAATCTCTAGCAGAAATCAAAGCTACATAATATGTAGGTACTGCAGATACGGGTTCAAGTTGAATTTAGGATGTATATGATGGATATGATGGATAAATTATTCAATCTACACTTTTTACTGTCTGATACAACAAACTAATGCTTCTTTGTTCCAACGTCTACAGCAGTTTGTCTACACACACATTCGAAATTTTTGTGGCAAGACGATTGTAATCTTCAATCTAATTCTACATTTGAATAAGAATTCATTTCAGATGATGATAGTTTTCGAAATTTGTTACTTTAAACAAGTTCGATAAAATCGAATCGAAATAGCTCTGAAAGTATTTTGTATTGTAAAAAATCAGCAATTTTTAATTACTTAAGGAGTACAACAGGGATCCACTATCGGACTGTCCTTTTATCATAATCTCTGGATTTAATACAATGTAATTCTCTGATAATTTTATTAACCGAGAGGAAAGTTAAGTTAAGCTCATTGTAATTTTTAAACCCACACGATTTTATGTGGTTACTGTCTAACTCTGGCTTAATCATAATACCTATCTTCAAGATTTCACCTAAATCTTTGATAATGTTTTTTTTTATTCTATTTTTATTCAAATTTCAAATAAGTTGAGCAGTAATCCCACTAGTGACACCCTTTTCTTTTTTTATATATTTTTTGCACTGATGGCAATACTCAAAAGCCTGACATTTTTCATATAAGCGAATCAAAGAGTGATTTTGTTTTTTTTTTTTTTTTTTTTTTTTGTATTAAAGTTTCTATAAAAATTAATGGAAAGACCGTGAAATCCATACTTGCATTTTTGCCAATTTATATAATTCTCTCTTTCACGAAAAGTCAATCGTTTTACTTGGACGACTGTGAAAGCCAGCAAATAGCCAAATGCAAGTGAAAAGTTCTTATAGTTTTCTTTTCCCGTTAAACTTTATACTGTATTTGCACTGGTAGTAAAGAAGGAAAAGAAAAGTTCTACTAACAAAGAAAAATTCATTCCAAAGAAAAGATTGTTATACTTCTGTGTATATAAAGTAATTGAAAAGTGAAAAGTATTTCTTACTATAGATTACAATTTGTAAATATTTTCCATAAGCATGGCATAAATAAAATGTGAATGTCAAAGTATATCTATGACTGTCATAAAATGGCGCTTTTAATTATAAAGAGATTTCTATAAGTCCACTGAGCTTGAAAGGGAAAATATAAAATTCAAAGCAGATGTTAGAGATAGGAATCCCGTTTTATTGTCATATTTGAGAGATGTTTCAGATAAAAATTCGTATACATAAAAGGAGTGTTTTGCTAGATTTGCTACTAGGGTACAGGTGGATAGAACTGGATATGAGATTAGAAAATTTAACCAGTTAAAAAATTTGGAGTTGATGTATTGGTTTAAAAAAATAATTGTGATTAAATTAATAAAAGAATGAGTTAAAATATTGTGAAACTTAGGTGTGTTGGGGTTTTTTTCACTCTTTGAAAAGCAGACTATTCTAAAACATTGACTCGAAAACCCCATTATATGTAAGGAGGCGTGGGTCTTGCAAAAAGTTATATATGATAAATTGAGAAGAGCCCAGGAAACAGTCAATAAATGTAAAAACACAGGTACTATCCGAAAACGCTGTCTTAATAATTAGCCTGAAGAGATTATCTATGATCATGTGGTTACTACCATTCATGCTTCTAAAGCACAACGACGGTGGATAGCCATCCGAAAATATATGAGAATTGACTTCAAAAAATTTACCCAGAACTGCTTAGGGGCTCCTTATATATATGGTAGAGCTTGAGGTAAGGCTGGGACGACTGCGGAATATTCTTGTCAAAATCTTACAACTGCCCTGTTTTTTTTTTAAATATTTGTCTGATTCAGTTTTTTTTTATATATAGCATAACATTCCTTTAGAGTCTTTGTAATGCTTTGTTATTTTCTTTCGTATAATTTCTCTTTAGATACTCTCTCCTGTATCAAATTGAGATATTTACTTTGGAAACAGATAAAATATCGAATACACATCGTTTTGCTATGATACCACAATCAAAACATTCCAGAAAGTTTATTTACCGTTTACTACACAGATATGAGTTCAGTTTCCTCGATTTACATACAAATTTGTATATACATGCTATTTACAAAACAAAATTTTAATATATTTCCATACCTGTGATTCCCAAAGTTACTCGTAGGTAGCATTTCGTTTTAATGTAACGCAACTATCTAGAGAGAATTTAACTGACCATAGAAAGACTTGCTATATGAAGCAACGTATAAAGGCTTTGGAAAATCATGAAAACTGGGCACGAATTTGATTTTGAGCAAAATGTCGGAAGCTTGTTTACTTTATCCACGCCGTTCTCTTGTGTGCTTTTGTTTGAATGTTTCATGGATGCACAGTGAAAACATGCGGCTTAATTTCCATAGCTTTGTTTATATTTTAAACTCTGTAGGCTCTTGTTTTGCTGGAATAGAGGAGAAGATAGCGTACTACGATATAGGGAAATCACCTTGTTTAGCATGAAAATTAATGCTACTCAAATGCAACCATTCTGTGTTTCGAGATAAATTTCATACGATTACAAAATACACACACACATACATAATATCAGTAGGTACTATACTCATATGTATAGTTCAGAGTTTACAGAGTTTAAGTAACAGGAGTAGGTACTTAATCAGTGTTGGACCTTAGTTTTCTAATTAACACGGTTAACAACAGCATTTCACCTTCATACATATATTCACATGTGATAATGACAGGTGAAATTTCAACTCAACTGCTTAAAATTGTAACTTTATCTGTCTGCAACTGTATATTACGTATGCAGGTAAAGTGCTCAATTTGGAAATATTAAATCAAGAACAAGTGCTAAGTACTGCAAGACCAATAATTTTTACAATTACTAAGTTACGTGGAGAAATAACTTTAACGCGTGATCTAACATTGACAAATTAATATTAAAATCAATATAAAATTTAAAAGTTTGAAAATATATATGTACTAGGGCAAAGTAATTCAGTCCTACTACCCTAACTAGCTCTCTGGACAGAGAATTCCAAACCCGAATTACTTGAACAAAGTAAGGACCATTTAGCACAGGTAGAAGGCAGTTTAAATACCTTGCGTTGTCTATATTTACACAGGATTAAGATGTTATCGACAGTAAAGATTTTTTTTATAATTTTCAAATACAAGAAATTTTTTCTTATCCAGTTATCCAAGAACCAGATCAGAGAATGCTCTTTGATTTGAATGAGTTTGTCAGGAAGGGAAATAAGGTGAGGAGGATAAGGAAACAGCATGTTACAAAAAACTTAATTCACCAGTTTTAGGCGCAAATCAGTGCATCAATAGTAAGTTTACTTATGATACAAGTCCTGACTATAAGTGAAATCGACAAGACCAAGAATTGCAAAGATTTGGGTATTGTCGCCATGGAAAAGAGAGAGAGAGAGAAAGAATGAGAGATAGAGACAGAGTAATTGGAGCATTAATTAGGTATATGTAGGTCACTATTATTAAGACTAAACAGAAAGGGATAAAATACAGAACCTTGGGTGCACCATTTACTTAACAGAGGCTTGATGTGTTCCAACCCTCGAGAAACACTTCCCAAGCCATGAAACAGACTCCCTCACTTCCCAAATAAAAAATAATTGCCGTGTTCCTTATCTAAAACTGACAAAAGTTTGATTTGAGTAGTACCTGTGTCCTAAACTACTACATATATTCATACAGAAAAATGGTTTTCTGATAAGCTTTCTTAAGATATTTAAAAAAAAAATTATCTTAACCAAATGACAGCGATTAACCAAACAAAAACTCTCACCTGAGTAATTCGAAGGAAGCTACCTCTAAATTCGGACTACGGCTACACATAGGTACGTACGCATATCCAACTATTACTCAAATCAGAGAGTTATTAGATTATTATTTTGAATGTTTGAAGGAATTCGACATCTACTTACTTCTTGAGAATTCAAATTTGAATGAATAAAAAATTTGTTGAATTTGATTCCTCTTAAAATATGATGAAATTCCAAGTAACAGAAAAATAATAATAGAACGGAAGTACCTAACTATATTTATCGTCGAACGTACATACTTGAAGTACACACATCAATTTATATTGCCCTCTTGATAAATTACAGCCCCATTTTGCAAAAAACAAAAAACGAACATACGACTCCAGTAAAATATATGTAGGTATAAAAAAAAAAATCAAGATGAAAGGTTTTTTCGCGCGTCAATAAAATGAAATTCAATTTCACACGTTGGCAGATGCCTGCAGCCCAGTCTTAAGAATTTCAGCCTGGAATATCTCCTATTTCCGAGTATGTACTTCTTGCTTTGATCGTTTTCCTCTTCAATTTGGGGCTTGGGCGCACCAATCACCATATCAAACAGTGGATGTCGCATAGGTTTGTGATTTTTTTTTGTGCCTCCTTCTTTGATTCTTATTGATTACGAAAATTATTGACTTCTACCTGAGTTTGCAAGTAAATCGTCAAATCAAAGAAATGGCAAACACCTCTGGCACTGCTGCCAATGGTATCTAGGTATCAAAACGAGAGAGGTTTATAAAATACATATCTCACCTAACCACCCTTTTTCTTGTAGGTACGTTACACTGAAGAGGGACACATTTTCAAGCATCCTGAATGATTTCTCTGTCGAATTCTAAATTCTTCTCCCGAATTCTAAAATGACATTGATATCATTTGATGGAGAAGAAAGAGTGATTCCAACAAAAAGAATTTCCCTTTTATTCAAGGATAGTCACTCACAGCTGGTATACATAGGTATCATTTTCTGACTGGTGTTTTTCTTCACAGATTTTCCATCACCTTTCGAAAATGCTAACTGTAAGAATTATTCATGTTCTGTATAGTGTATATGGGTACCTATAGCATCTTTCTAGATAGACAATACTACTGATGATGCAAACTCATGATTTTAAGGGATTTTTTTTACTTCCATTCTTGTTGAAATTCAATGCCTTTATAAATGTAGATATGTACAGACTTATGTAGGTACATGAAAGTAAGTCTTTTAGGTATACGTACACACATTGGAACCCAATTTATTTATTGATTTTATGTTATAGACGGCTATCTTGCATACTAATAAGGTAATAAATTGGCTTCTATACTGTTGCAAATGACTGGTCGAAATCAACTCGAATCGTATCTCGTTTTTACGTGAGGACTTTAAAAGAAAATCATGATTTATGGGACTGAGAGGATTATGTTCACATAGATAGAGTTAATTGTTCAAAGATCAAGACTTTGAGCATTTATTATTTAGTGTTAGTTCTACATAAAGGAAATAAAAAAAAATACATGACAAATACCCCAACCGTCTCTAAATTGTGAGTGTTCTGCAAAAATCACTCTATTTATGTAAGGTTTCTCCGATTTATTGCGGTATAGTAAAAATGATGAATATGGATTTTCACAGTAATTTCTCTAGGGATTGAACATTTAATCAAGTAACTGCTGTAATACAACTGGACACCGTCTGCATACAAATAAATGTTCACATCATGGATAATATCTGATAAATTTTTGATAAGTTTTGAGTGGTAAATTTTGAAGAAAAAAAATCCCCTCGAAGGCCCAAACTAATTGTTATTCAAGCTGCTTACGAGAGCTAAAGTATAACTCTTAATAAGATTGGCTCACATCTGTAGTTAATGCGGAAAACTAGACTGTAAACGCATCAGCAAGTTATTGTGTTCCAACAAAATCGGAAATTTGGGAACAAAATGTTGATGGACCGGAAATTAGAAAGCTCAACAGAACAGGAAACTTTTTAGAGACTATAATCACATTAGCATACCTCTAATTATTTGGAAAGATATCAGATAAGAATTAAAGATGTGTAAAATGTAAGATATCAGAATCTTGATAAACTTATTCGAGAATAAAATTTATTTATTATATTTATGTAAGACCAGAGCCATAAGTAGTACTATTTACGGCTCTGGTAAGACTTTAAAGAAACTACACTGTCTGCAAGGACTTAACTTTTATTAAACCCACTATAATTAAAAGAGATATTTCTAATTCTTTAGTTATTATTGTGGGTAAAAACGAAATATGGTAAAATATTGAATTACATACTCCCATCTCACGCACATATTAGTTTTATTATTATTTGACCCATCAACGTAGATACATACTTTCCAAGGTCAGCTAGTCTTATTATGGTTTACATAAGAATTCATAAGATTTAAGGCATATCCATTTGTGAGCAATATCCATATCATTAAGGATATAAAGCTCATAAAATGTTTTTTTTTCTTTTCAGTATCCTTCGTGTTTTTGATCACGAAAATAACGTTAACATTACAAGTAGAGGGGCGCGTCATAAGTATACATCCCTGTTATTGCATTGCAGCAAAGTATCCTGGCAATACCATAAATCTATTGCTATAAATGTAATTTTAAATAAAAATTTTTAATTAAGTTAATTGTTCGCAATTATAGTAAAACTGAGTAAAGATTTACAAATTATTTCAGAATGGGCTTTCAATCATGCCCTATTTAACTTTTGATTAAGGTAATGTGAAACCATACCTGAACGGCATAATATATATCTTCGCGAATATTAATAAATTCCTCCAAAATATATTTTAATCCTTATATAACCTATTCCATAAAAGTATGGACGTTGTTGAATTATCTTTCACCCCTTAAATTACAAAGGATGAAAATGCAAAATAAAAAAAATATTAAATATATGCTGAAAACATTATTCATTCCCCGTTTAAGCTTATATTTCATTTATTTATTATTCGTGCAGTGGAATATTTTTAAGTTAATGTTTTTTGGGGAATAACTAATTATACCTACTAAGTAAACACTTTTCCTATACATTAATTGTATAAAACTTATGCTCTAAGGAGTTTCATTCATTTTTGTTTGTCAGAAGTAGTTATTTGGAGAATTAAAATAATGAATTTATTTGTTAATCTATAGTAGGAAGTAATTATGTTTTTAGGATAATTATAATGCTCACATACTACGCCCTCTTCCAATATCTGGAGTTATAAATATTCATGGTCCTCTATATATGTGAAATTTTAATATTCAAGGTTCGAGTCCAGCTGCAGAACACAAACTATTACCTACATAAGTAAGTATAACCTAAAAAAATAAATTGCTATACGTAGATACAAATAGATATTCCATGGTCAGGTGTATTCACTTTGTAGGCAGATAAAGAGATAAAAAATTCTAGGCTGAGTTCACAAGGCAAAACAAAAACTAAAATTTCTGGTGTATATATAAGAAAAAGTCACGGATGTTGGAAAATAGCTTAATAAAAGCACATGTCCTTCGACATACCAACCAAAACGTGGAATAGAAAACTCTTGAGCGCAGGACTGAAGAACAACTGCGAACACTTACAAAGCTTAAAAGACACGCAGATTAAGTGTAAAACAGGTGTAAAAATGTGTAAAAAAAACTACTCAAGCTCCATCACGTCAATCCGTTCGTCATAGAATCAGTTTTATGTGCATAGTGCGACATGCGTATTTATTCAAAAAGATTTTTGAAAAATTGTTTTGAACTCATCAACTTTGCTGTGACAGGGACTTGCACCTATACATTAACTGAAAGGGCATCAAACCCTTATCTGTCAACATTTTTAATTAGCAGTTCCTTGATTTTTAACCAATAAAAAAAAGGTGAAATAGAAAACCAAAGTTTTCATAAAAATTGATCTTGAACTTAATACCAAATTTTTTTTTGTCAGATTTCTATAGATATTTTCTGTGCAAGTTTTGTGATGATAAAATCCCATTCATTGTGAAATCTTAAGCCACGAAGAAAAACTGTTTCTTTTCAATAAATTGTTGAATTTGAACCTTTCGAGTCTGGAAGCACTTGCAAAATATCCTTCACATTTTTTAAGCACATTCTGTCCAAATCACACAAATCGCATAGTACTAGGACGCTAAAAGTAATTTAATGGTTAGCTACTGATTGTGATGAGCCAAAAACAATTTTTGATAGGCGATGAATTGAAGAATTGTTAATCTTTGGAATTGGCATCAAAATTTTCTACCAAATATTACTCACCTTATTAATCATAAACCACCATTTTCACCACTTTAGCATGTTTTTTTGTTTTTTCTAACTCATCACAACACAAAATTCACTCGTCGAAAAATTAAACGCTAAAGAAAAACATGAGAAATGACAGCGAATCTATTCCGATTCCGACTACACGCACTGAACGAAAAATTGTTATAAAAAGAAAAGAAACTCTCCACAAATTTAAATCACCTTTTAAGGGGAAGAAAGTTCCACCAAACACAACACCCGTCGTTAATTTCCCCAGCACGCACACACCCATGAGAAAAAATTTTCACATTTTCAAAAAATTAAACAAACTATTTCAAAACAGCAATTTCCGTTACTTTTCTATATATAAAAAAAAAATATACACGACGCCACCGAACGCGAACGATTTAAAACCGACAATTTCCGTTACTTTTTTTACAAAAAAAAACAAAAGACAAAAACGACGCCACGACAGCTTTTTCACTTTTCGTTTTCACGCAATGGAAAATCAGGAAAAACACTTTAATAGCTAAAATCACAGCTCCCGGAATAATCTTTTGCATTTATATTTTGCATAAACATTAAAAGAACACTTTTTTCTACTTTTAATTGATTGAAACAATTAAAATCCCGAATAATTACAATTTTTCTCGAGTTGATTTCCAAGAACAACCACTCTGTCAGACTGCACTTGAAACTTTGTTCTCTGCAAAACAATGGCTACCTTACCTAGCCGCCGCCGCGCACACGACTAGGTGAGTAGCTGGGTTAACCATTGCAACCGTACCACTACCACTATACAATGCTACTGCACAATATATTATTTCGTAAACCTTGTTGCATACATTTTGGCGCATCGAAATTGAATTTTATTCTGAAATTTTCAGTAATTCAGGCGTTTTGATATTTTATCCTCCTCATGTATAGTTCTATACACAAGGATTTTATCAATGGTCATGGTTGTCCAAAAAATTTACAAAATCTTCGATGTGCAAAATGCAATTCGATACCGGTTTGCGTCAACTTGCAATCGCTGAGATATGGAAATATAAATAAAACAAAACTATATTGCATAATTTATCAATCAGTAGGTATTCGGGAGGGTAATGTACATACGTACGATCAGATGCTTCATTAATCTCGGCAATAATGATCTTCTGACAAATGATAATCAAATTTTAGACATTTTCACAGTTGCTACGCTACGGGTGTAAAGGATATCTTTTAATTTTATAATGGATTTAGATATCAGTACACAGTATATACTGCTTTGTAATGCTTAATCTTACCCAACGCACTTTCATGTGCCTTTAACTTCTCTACATCAGCTATTACCTTCCTTAATGTTTTCTCATCAATGACAGGCAAGCAATGGTTTGTTCGTTATTATTCGGAATTTCGCAAGGCTCTATGTTAGGCTCTTTGTTATTTAAGAAAAATAATTTCTCGTCATATGTGTAGCCGTTATAATATTTTGCAATTGTTCTAGTTAAATCTTTAGAATTTCGAAATAAAAAAGAACATTTAACTTATCGTCGAAATTCATGTTGCCTTTCATAATAAACCCTCCAACCTCTAATGGCCTTAGGGAAAAAGTAGCTTATTTAAATTCAAAAGAGACTATTTCTAGTTCTCCTTTTGTCTGGCTCGTCATTTCAACTTAAGATCTTTAGGAGCGAACAACCTATAAAATATAGTTGCCTAGCCCTGCTCTGCCCTGCTCCATTGGTTATGAAACTGTCACATCTTTATAAGCGATCAGTGACAGCTGGAGAATGACTCATGCTCAAGACAATATCATGGTTTTTATGGAAATCCTATTTAAACACGAGAATTTTTTGCGTGAGTCGAAGGAATTTTTTGTTATATTTGATCTCCTTTTTCTCATCAAGCAAGCCATAGGTTGACTGTACTGAAAGTCACTCCATGACGGAATTTGAAAACCAAGATGTCTTATAGTGTTGTTGTCTAGGTATTACAAATTCGTCTGCTTTTCTTCATTAAATGCAAACTTAAGCGATAAATTGGACTGGCGCAATTGGCTCAATTGTTAGGAACAAAAAGCAAAGTAGGTCGAGTTTCGATCACCAGTGAGTAATGTTTTTTTTTATGTAGTTTCAATTCTTAGAAGTAGGATATAATTTTTAATTTTATGTATTATACGGGTACTGATGAGTTGATATATATTTTTTTATTTTTTTTGATAATATTCTTCTTATTTCTTATAGTCAAGTACCTCTTAGAGCTTAAGAATTAAAAATTTCCATAATATATATTCCCTATCTGCTGATTAGTTTAATCGACCAAATTTAGCTATAAAAGATGTCTTCAAACTTAGGCTACACCTTCAGCTCCCAGATATACATATAACCCACCTTAAAATGTTTGACATAAGATAAGAAATTCCATTCCAGGAAATTTCTCGAATTAACGAAAACTAAGGACATATATTCCTCCTTCTTTTAGCTTTATGTTTTTTTTCCTATAAGTTATGAAATCTGATAATACGCCAAATTTCTAGAGACCCTTAAAACTTAACTGCTCGTTGAAACTTGAAAACTTTGAAAGAATCTGAAATAAGAACTGCACTTATCTAGTTAGATTTGTATCACTCTCTCTCTCTCTCTCCAGTCGAAGAAGAAAAAGTTATCCACAGACTGCAATTTACTAGCTTATAAGTTGAGTTACGCACAAGACACGACTTGAAAGGAAACAACGAAATATTCGAGAAAGTTTTGATTCATAATAAAAGAAATATTTTCTTTTTCATAACTTGTAGCATTGACTGGAATGTCGTAATTAAAAGTATAAAAGGAAAAAGTTAAAGATTTTTTTTGAAAATATTAAAGTTGTGCGAAATGATACAAAACCTTGAAGACTTTTTCCATTCTTTCATTTATTTATTATTTTGTGAACTATTACAAAGCCAGCAAGCGAAAAGATGAACGAAATTTCTTTGAAATTCTTGTGAAAGTTTGTCAACTTTCTTATGTTAAGGACAAAAAAAAAAAAAAACTTCAAAGGCAATCCAATCGCCCATCACATGATTATGGACGACGAGATCAATCATTTCAAAGGATAGTCCTTCATTTCATTCACTTCAACAAACTAAAGCTGTTAAATCTTCATTTTTTCCGGAAGCTTGATTCACACTAACAACGTGGTTGAGCTAAAGAGGGAGATAATCTCGAGGTGCTTTTATATTACAGGGGTTTGGTTACACGTTGCGCAAGTAATATAGTTATAAAAGATTTCATATATGCATGTGTGCTCTCTTATAAATAATATGAATTGTAAGTCATGCGGGGTAAGCAAACATAAAGCCAATTCAACTATTTCCAATAAATGAATGTCAGACGCAAGTTGGAAAATCATTGCCACCCCACCCCAGTCAACGGATTTATGACTCTGAATGAAGTGCACCATCATAATTCATTGGCATCCTATTTAATATCTCGTTAAGGGATGGAATTTTTCAAAACTTTGAAGTGTATACCTACATACATATGTAGCTTGATGCAAAGACGTTTCTGTTGCCAAGTATTCATGCTACAAGATAAATGCTAGATTAATGTTTACCTAAGAATTACAAAATGTTGTTAATATTGTCGGATTTATGTCGGAGGAAAAATGCATAATAAGAAATCTGTATGTAGGTGAGGAGATACAAGATCTGAGGTCATGTTGGAATATCTGCATACTGTACATATACTGAAAGGAAAAATAAGTAAATAGGGAGGATTCGATAAGTCTAAATTTCCATGTAAAGAAAATTGTCGCTCCATTTCCGTCATGCAGAAATTTCTGTCTGTTTTTGTCACTTTGAGCACTTTTCTATCACCACACAGCAAAAAGTGTCGCATAACCATTAAACATGGTCACAGCGACCATACTATACGACTCTATTTAGTTATCGTAAATGATGAAGTACTTGGAATTGTCCTTATATAACCACCACCTCTATCCTCTTTCTTGTGGATGACTTATAAAGAACGAACTCCTAATGCACCTGTACCTCTCAACATGGAGATGATCTTCTTTGATCAGAACTACAGTGATGGGCTAGTGATAAAAACTGAAGCTCTTCAACAAGCCCTGGACTGAATATTTCCGACTTTGTTCTCAATGCTAGCCAAGACAGGATCTCACTAATATCTTTTACTAAGAAAATATATAGATGAATTTGAATAGTTTAATTTCTTAAGGATAACCATAGTCTTTAACACTAAACGTACCAAGCGGGTGAAAAGACCCTTTTCAAAATTTACTTTAAAACTGAATGTCATATGTGTGTTTGGTTTCGGCGTGTGTGTTTGGTTTCGGAATGAGCCGATCGACAGAAAGGACTCTTACCGGATATTTACAAGAAACACTCCCTCAAAATAGTTCCCTATAGCTAGACGGAGAAGCACAGACAAGAAATACCCAAATATCGACGATGCCTCGACTATGCCAGCAACGCCTCACTCCAATATAAAATCAACGATGCCTCAACCTGATGGGTAGTCCTCCATTTCTCCATTTCTTCTTAGAAATTTACAGAGATGGCAAGATTAGGTGTATGTGTAAGTTTCCGGTACATTTAGTGTTAATGACGAGCCAAAATAACTGAGAATAATGCCAGTATTTAAGTTATACGTGCCATATCTGTATACAAAGGAAAAACTTTAGCAAAGGTCGCCGTACAATAAAAGAGGTCCTCCAGATAATTCCAAGACTTGCAATTTCCGGAAGTTATGTGTAGCGAAGTCAAACCTTATATGGGAGTCAAACGTACTCTTGATAAACTAGACAAAACAAATCGGATCAACTTGTAATTAATACCAGAGAATCAAGTCTTCATTGACGATGAGAAAACAGATGACGTCAGTAAACCTCTAGACAACTTAGAGTTCATTTTAGAGTTACCTTTATGTCGAGTTAAGAAGGCTATACTAAAACAAACATGTGAGGGGTATAGCGTGTACTGGAGGAGTTATCTCGAGTCAGACTCATGCTGAATGTTTTATGGGAAATTTGTCGCTAGAAAAGACAAGGGTGCTTTAGAGAAACAGCAGGACGGACGATTGGCAGATCCTTAGCTGATCTAATAATCGATCTATGTTAACTTTGATTTCACGTTTCATCAACATTGTGTGGGAGATGATGAATTGCATTTACCAAAGCTGAGTCTTGGTGAGCTGGTGGACCAACCATGCTTCTTGATCTGTCGAATTTTTCGAATGGGTAAAGTTGTTTTAAACAGGTGCGAGGACTAGAAAAGTGGTCGTATCATTTTGTTTTCCCTCATTTTTATTTTTAATCATTTAACTAAGGTTTACCATAAATTTTGGGTGATTAATTGGGAGTACATTTTTTATTACGCAATTCTTCTTTTGATATTCGTTGTAAAGCTTTTAACCTTTGATTCTACAATCATCATCATCATCATTTCAATAATTTTATGCTAGACAATGGATAACACTGATACTCTAAAGGTATACGTACTTGCAGTAATAAAAAAGAACTTTGAAAGTATTTGTTGGTGTATATCTTTTCACAACAGCTTACCTTAATTTTTTTCTAGGTTTATTATGAGATTTTCTTACCTGAAAAGAAAAAAAACAATTATTTAAAAAAAATTAATACTTATGGAAAATATTTATGGATATAAAATAGACTCCTGTGGTATTTCGGAGACAAATATTATTGTTAATTTAGTTTTTATTTTCGGTGGTTCATAGAGTAAAGTTCAGAAGCAATTAAAATACTTTTTATTATTGGTGGATCCTCAAAAGTATCCCACTCCACAATCAAGATCGCACCAAAACACGTTGCCTCTAGCATTTCGGCTTAGGACGACTGCCCGCATAGTGTCGACTAAGGTTAGATGACCCCTCGAATAGAACTACAAAGAAACTGTAGGGTAAACCTGACCGAAAATTAACGAAAAAGCTATTGAAACTAAACAGGTCAACCCTTAGAACTTTAGTGCCAATTCCCATTGGGCACTCATCTTACAGGGGCACCTACATGGGATGGGACGTGTTGACGATCCTATATGCAGAGGATACGGAGAGAAATTAATCTGAAACGGTGACTAACTTTCTTTATCACTATCCAGACAGATTCCTTGCCTCACACCTCCTGAAAGAATTCCATTAAGCATGGTAGAGATGATTGGGGTCTATATAAAACTTTGTAAGATCGTCCGGCTGGAACTTATGAGTAATTGCTCATAGTCTGGAGGATAAGCAATGGGCTTTGTTGTGGCCTACGTTCTAAAGACCACCTGAAGCCTCAACTTCATCTCAATCCAATCCAAAGTATAACTAAAACAACACCTTTGAATATATGATAAGTAAAGGAATAATCAATTCCAGAAAATAATATGAAAACTTTCCAAATACCAAGCCTGGGTCTACAAGTGCGAATGACGAAGCATTTTCGAAAAATTATTTAAACGCCTCGCCGGATATCTATAATGCATTTCTTCTGCTGTATATTGACAATAACATTAGCCTTGCACCAATTATAACTAATTTTACTAATGAATTGCTTATGACAGAAAAGGTTTGCCATCATATAAATCTCGTTATTAAACCTTCGACCTTCGACACGTTCAATTTTCTCTCCACCTTTAATCATGAACATTTCCCCATTTATATTTTACCCATAAAACAATTGCAATTTTTGTTTGTTTTTTATTTTATATTTATATGTACAAAATGTATGAGAGATTGGACTGAAAATTTCATCGTCATATCACCAAAACGAGGAAATGTATTGTTCGCTTTTCTTATTTTGTTCGTTTTATATATACGAAAGAAAATGGAGGAATGAAAGCAAAGAAAATATTTTAGAAAATTCGAAAATTAGTTTCCGGTTGTCTGATTTTAAAATCGTTCCAGACAAGAATAGAATGCAGTTTATTGTGTATATTCCACATGAAAGGTATATGTTTGCTTGTGTAAACTACTTACGTATGTATATGCAACTAATGTTATGTGATTGCATTTCTCTCCTATGAATAAATACAGGAAAGAGTAAAAAAATCCATTGCCAGAAATAGTTTGGTATTTAAATAGAAAAAAAAACCAGAATAATTTTCTTATATAGTTAAACATGGCTCCAATAGGAGACTGGAAAGGAAGGAGAGGTAGAATCTTAAGTTTAAAATTGACTTTATAATTTAAGGTATTTTTTAAACTAAAGTAAAAGTAAAAAAATAAAAAAAGATATCTCAAATTCTTAATGAACTTTTTTACATTGAATAATTTGAAAATTTTCTGCCGAATATGTTGTTATAAAGAAGAAGATCACAAAAATAATAAAGATAACTTTTAACTCGAATCTTCATATTTCATTATTTTGCACGTTCCGCCAGAATGTTCAAACAATAGTTTTTTTCTCCATATATCACCAACTTCTTTATTGATGTAGAAAAAAGTATTTTGAAAAATATTACATCACACATATGTACAGCCTATGTATACATAAATGCATCCATATATATAAATTATACAAAATCTCCATTCAAAATCCATTAAGATCCGTTCATAATTACTATACAGGACATTTCGTAAGCAATATGTATAGGTGTACACCAGTAACAGTCGTCCAAGTTAATTAATTATTAACAGACTGCACTTAATCGAATGGCACACAGCTAAAGAGACTCCGCTTTATCTTTTGTCTTGATTAAAATTTCATGAAAGTTGTCAACAACATTTCTCATAGTGAAATCATCACCTTTCACTTATGATGCAATCCGTTTTAAGGAGCATACGTAATGCTCTAAAATGGCTACGATTATGTATGTATAAGTAAGTAAGAGGACTCTTTGTATTGTGGTTAGTATATGGTATGTCGTCTCTATGATGATAGGATTCTAAAATTAAAGCAAGAAAGGAATGAGGAATGGTTTTAATCAACAGCACTATCATTATCAATACTATGAACCACTTCGTATCTTACAAAGCTTCTACTCCCATATGTCATGGCTTATTGAGCATAATGCTGTTGTCATACTTCAGCCACTGTTAAGAAATGGATAAAGAAGTTTTCATATCATGCAAGTTCCTTCAAAAAAGGTGGGTTTACTTTATTAATTTATATAGGTTATTGTTGCAAATTGTGAAGATTTAAAAAAAGTTCGAAGCACCTTTAATAGACCTTTACCCTACTTGCCAGTAGAGATGATGCTCAAGCTAATTAAGTTTCCTTTCTCCCAGAAGGTCTGCAGTCTCTGTCCTCTTCAGTAAGCGCATATTAAACCACATTGAAGAAATCTTTTTTTAATTTTTCTTCAAAAATGTTCATCTACTAAAAAGGTCAGATAAACGCATAAAACTTTTTCGATTATTTTACACATTCCACCAGCTGAGCTTCGCCCTCACGAAATTCAAGTCTTGACAAAACGACACTCTACCACAGATCTTGGGTTATTTGGAAGCTCTTGCATATGTAACCTAGTAAGGAATTTTCAACATAAATAGGCATCGCAAAAATTTACAATTTTTTAAAGCACACCAATTTTGTTCATTACATTTCAAAGCCAGTGTCTTTATCTTATGCCACATTTTAAATAATGCTAATGAGCCAGTCAAACAACTCGAGTACATATCTGTCTGTCACATTTCCGGTCGGTAGGTAATAAAGGATCTCCCACCAACGTACCTAAATAGATACAAAGTAATTAAATAATTCAGAAAATGGCAAGCCAAACCACAAAGTAAAACCTTTAATCGAGACCCCAACTTTATCTTTTACTATACGACTTATTTCCTTTTTTGATTATTTAAATTTTGGACTTGTTTCGGTACGTGTGCTGCAAAATTTACTTATTTGTTTATGTTTGAAGGGTACAGTCTTAGTTAAATAAAAACTGTTATATAGGTTTATTGTTTATACTTTTAAACTGATGTAGGTATGGACGTAGCTGCTATGGTCAAAAATGCAATAAATATATTTCCTCCATGTAATTTTCTATTTCCTATAGCAAGAATTTATCCGATGTTAACGTAAAATCCGTTGGTATATGAGAATATTATAAAAACTTTAGTTAATTGCCAAAATCCGAGTCTTCATCTGTATGTAGGTAGGTATATGTGGATATGTAATAAAAAATAAATTATGATATTCTTAATAGTTAGGTTGCCGAAGGGCTCAATATTTTCTATCTTGGCTGCTTTTTTTGTTTGTGTTTGACAGTCATGCTTTGACGATGCGTTTAGGCATTTCGAACAACACAGGATGACATGTATACAATGTATAGGAGAGTTTCATCGGTATGGTTATCATACCATAGAAATTCAGAGATAACCATACTGATGAGACCTCTCTGACCGTTGGGTCGAAAAGTTCAATAATTTTTTTTTTTGCACTTAAAATGCATTTTGTAAATTTATTGAAATTATTTTCAATAAATTTCAGTCTGTTAGACGAAAAATCACCTTCATGTAATTTCTACTTGGTTTTGACATTGAAACTGCAATTTTCAATTGTCCCAATAGAAGCTTCATGAACAATCAAGTCCAAAAAAAGCATGCCAAGTTCGATGGAATGTCAAGGTTCTACTCTTGGCCTCGCCGCTTGGCTGTACGGTCAATAAGGTGTACATATATACATGTAACATTGAAGTTTTATATAGTGTGCGTTATGCGTTTCGATGAAAATCAACACTTCAACTCACACTACACTTGGGGAATTTTGAAAAAACACCACCCTCCCCCGTCGAGATGCTGCAGCCTTCATATTCCATATTCTCCATATTCCCCAGATAAGGCCCTGCGATTTTTTTCTTGTGTTCTCGAAGATGAGAAAAACAGCATTTTACCTTTATCTGCTATAAAGGATACACGAAATTTTAAAACTTTGCTTTAATATTTTCTGATCTTACTCTGCATACCATTTATAAGAAAATAATTTTTTTCCTTCAAATTTAAGAAAATTTTCAACATACATCGCGTGTATGGGGAATATGTCACTGAGAAAGTCTGAACACATTTTTAATCCAGAAATAACCAAAAACTTTAAACGTATTCCTTTGAAGTAGATATATTTATAACTATGTTTATATGTATGTATGTATGTATATGCACACTTGTGCTTACATATATCGAAAAGTCATCAGACGATGTAAAAGGAAAATATAAAATTTCAAAGATGTTTGGATTAAAATTCCTTCGAATTTATGCTACAAAAACATTTTTCTTCTTCGTAATCATGTAAGATATGCATATGCACACATATTATGTACACGCATACATACTTAGATAAGCTCTCTTTTATGAATATTCATTTTTATACTGAAAAGGACTTGAATTTCTGCCAAAAAATCTTTAACCAGAATTTTAAATTTAATGTGATTGCAAAAATACGTGTAGGTAACATTATGGGGAAGGCATTTACAAGACGATACGAACGTATTTGCATTTATAACATATCCATACATATTACACATATGGATGTGATTCACATATGTATAATTCATGTGTTCAGCTAACTATGTTTTAAGAAGATATAATAAACCTCATTAGCCATAGAAATAGACTATTTACATGAACTGACTTCATGGAACTTAAGCAAATCCAAAAGTCGAAAAGAGAAAATTGCCAACATGGTGAAGTAATGAGTGGGGATTGAGGAGGAGAAGAAGAAGAAGAAGAAGATGGCGAATTGATTTCAACACGTAAGTTTTATTTATTTTATTAAAATTTTAATTTGGTTTCAACTGGCGATGGTAAGATATTCCATAATTGCTGGTTATTTCTTACAATATGGCGGCGAATGGCGGTGTTGCCATGCGAACGTTTTACAGTTTTACATATTTAATTATATTTCTAATATACACGTATAGCGAATTTTTCTTCGGTTACATAATTTGTGTAATTTTAGCCATCAGTTATTGTAGTAAGAAGGAGGATCATAGAATGGAATCTCCTGAGTGCGTAATGAGTAATTTTTTTTTTGTTAATTCTCTTCAATTCTAACAAAATGAATTGCATATAGAACGTCACAACCTATGACAAAGTAAAATACTCAAGTACCTACATATAAGTCTAAGCATGTGCTAAATATAAATTTTTCAGAACAGATTCCAAAATTTGTTAACTTTCACTTTCTATACCCTTATCAGGATTGTCTCATTTAACGTTCTAAGTACTTCGATCTTTTAGGTAACCGAGAACAGTAACGCACCAAGGATTTGACTTAAGAGGGGGGGGGGGGGGTGACCATAGGTGTCCCAAGTCCTAACGAGTCGGAGAAATAGGGCTCTAAAGTCGCGTCCTGCACCCATCTGAGCACTTAAGGACTGTTATTGTAGATTAAAAGGTTTTACTTTATTTTATCGGACTTTTTAATAATATACAGACCACATTTTATACGTAATTTGTAAATTATGTTCAGAAAACTGACATTCTGGAGGGGACCGGTCCAGTTCGTCCCCCCTCTCGGTGCGCCCCTCACCGAGAATCTGTAATTACAATTACGAGCAAAAGCGGCTTTAACTCGCAGCCGATGGATACAGAAAGTAAAATTATAAATAGTTGTTTATTTTCTACATCTAACATTAAAATTGGAATTCCACAAGGCTCTATACTTTGGACACTGGTTGTTTTAATCCATATAGAATATATATCAGCGGTCAGAAATTTCGCTCGGAAAATTAAATGACTTGGGTGATCTTAATTTGCATCTACTACGTAAAATAATAGTGAGAGTTTACCTATTATTACAATCTAAGTGCACACACACATATAATCATTTCTCGACTCTAGACTTGATTTGCCATAATTTCTTATCATTACTGCTTCATACTCTGTTAAAGAAATAAAACGACCTCACTTAAAGTCTCGACAGATATTCGGTTTATTTGATTTAAACATCAATATATGTATGTCGCTGTGAAATTGTTTCCACAATATTTCCACAATAAAATCTATGTAAAGCAAAATTATGGTAAATGCTAAATATTTCACTGATTTTATGGATAACACTTGGTGGAATAAGTTTATTTTAATTGCCATCTTAAAAAAAGATAATAAAAAATACTACTTGTTTTTTTTTCCACAACGTACATGTATATTTTAAATTTACATATAATGTAACAGCCAACATAAAATTTTCTTTGGTCTCTTATAATTTAAATTTTGTTGGCATTATTATTTCATTTGTCCTATTCCCCCCTTAAAATAAAACTAAATCAAAAGTTCAAAGCACTAATTAAAAGTGAATTAAATTCTTCCACAAAATAACACTGTAATTTATGTAAACCAAACAAAACACGAAAGTAAACGCCATGTTCAGATTGTTCATTTATTTTTGGGGTTCGTTAAAAAAAACAAAACAACACACGACCACCACAAGCAATACAAGAGAAAATGCTTTAATATGTGACAAATTGCAAATTTAGAAAGTACTTTTACTATTTATGATCCCAAAGCCAAAATATTTCCACTCTATTCTAGCCCCATATAGTATAATACCTGGCGGTTGTTAATTGATTTCCAGGTAAAACACTGAAAACGTGCTAGACTACATGCATATATATATGCACAGTCAGTCAGGCACACATACAGAGATTTGGGAAAATATTCTGAAAATCCTCTATGAAAATTGATAAAAAGCAAAAGGCAGTGAAAATCTGTGTAATTTAGAGTAAACAACAAAGCAAATTTCCATGTTTGGATGAATTACTATTAATGCGGAGCGCTGTTTTTGATACTCGTAATTTTAGTGCAAAATTTCTCCACCAACGGTAATAAATCATAGAAACTGCGATTTCTCATGGGACAGCAGAGGAGAAAACCTGGTTGTATATAGTGAGAAAGAAATTGTTGGTTGTTCGAATTTCATATTGCTTTTAAATATTTGCTGTGATGTGAATAAATTTTATAACATGTTTGATGTATGTATGTATGCTTGTAACTATGAACTTCAGTTGAGAAGAAACTTATGATAAATAGTGTAAATTGTTTCTATATTTTTGCATATTGTATAACATTTGAGTGAAATTTTACAATAGACATAGAGAAAATTTATAAATTAAATCTGAAGAAAAATAGAAAGCACTTCTCATTGGAAATGGCCTAAACTGGAGAATTCCAAAAAATTTTATAACACAAACTATAGTTTCACACTCTTGGCGCCAATTTCTCAACATATTTGTATTATAAGCCTTCTAGAATAATTCCAGCATCTGTATACATATCTATAGATTTTGGTATTCCACAAGGTTCATTTTAGGGACCGTTACTGTTTGACATTTACATTGGAAATGAAAAAGTACCCCATACGCTTTCTCTGACACCGTGAACTCGTTTGTAAACGTCTCAATTGTGTCCAGTCAATATGGTATAGAATAAGAAGCCCTCATAAATGCAATAAAGCTACGTACCCACAAATCTACAACAGTTCATCATGTGTACGAACATAGAAATGAAAGTTGGATCAATGTAGTCAATATTCTTCTGCTATTTCGACACGATTTTGGCAGTAGCTCTCTTTCTAGTTGAATTAGAGTGAAAAATGTATTCGTCCAGTAGGATTGGTATACTAAATATGTTGAAAATCTCATTAATAGTTCGTCTACCATCATTACGGGTAGATTGACGAACTTTTTTTAGATTTGCAATTATTATATGTATGTTTAAGGTCTGAAGAACTTTAAATGAGGGTGATGAAAGTCTAAGTCGAACTTCATCACCTTTTCAACTAAAGTGTGCCAATTTTTAAATTAATGGAAACCAATGCCTAAGTTGAGCTTAATAATACAAATAAAGAAAATCTCAAAATAAAAAGGTTAAAATCCACAAGCATCCCTATACATTTGTCGAATTTTCATAGGTAGTAATAAAACTTGTTTTTATCTGGCGATTTGATCCTACGAGGATTCACCAGCAGTTTTGAATCAACATTAATTTTAAATTCCTATTCCGCACTCATTTTGTACGGAAGAGAATGGAAAAATCCATTCCATTAATTTGTCAGCGTACCATATATATATATATATATATATATATAGACATAGTACACATATACGACGAGTACATATTCTTTACATACATAGAAGAATCCCAAGAAGAAAAATGAAAATTCAATTAAAAGTCCTCGACGGAATCTTAAGAGAATGATTTACGGCCATGAATCGATAAACGGAACTCTTATAAAACTTTAAGAAAGTTTGTGGAAGACAAGACGTTCAATAGTAGTTATGTCTGTAGACATAACTAGAAATAGTAAGTGCAGATATCTTTACGAAAATTCTCAATGTCACATGATTCTTAGAGATAAACTGAATTAAGAAGTAGAAGTTTTTGTTCTAGTACTTAGTATTTTCACATCTTTTGAAGCGTATATACACAACGATTTCTGCCGCCAGTTAAGTCATTTATCTTTCAACAATATTGCTATGGTCAACAGATTGTAGAGCTAAAAAACAAAAAAAAATATATGTCACAGAAAAGAAATGTTGGAAGCCATCCTTCCCTCGCCTAAATAATGCGGATATTTTTGTCTAACCACAAACAACGCGACCCGACCGATGGACGTTGAGGTTAGCAAACCTTAAATTCCACAGGATTTCCATAGATTTACAAACGTCAACCAGAAAGTGTTACGACGGACATACGTGATATGACAGGGGAATCCCCACGTGAGAAAATTTTTACTTTTAAAGTGGCGAAATTTTTCAAGAATCATTTTGACTTGACATGATGAGGAGATAGAGAGAGAGAGAGAGAGGGGTGGAAAAATCTATGTAGGAAATACCGCAGTGATGCATATGAAGAATTATGGAAAGTCTCTTGAATTATGCATAAAGACATATGGCATAGAAACTAAAATTTATTCGTATTCGACTGCATACAATCTCCAAAGTACATATACGTTTTACCTGCACAAATCTCCAAAAGGTAAAAACATTTTTTGAGGATATTGGTTCCATCATATATAGAAGAACATCAATTTATACGATACGAGAGTATATGCAGGTAAATTTTGGATAATAGCTATAGAAAGCGATAAGTACCTATGTACATAAACCTTTGGTCAATATGAACGAATTGAGTTAAATGGGGGTCAAGTTTAAACCGGACATGCTGAAAAGTGAGGACTGAGCGAAGCATATACATATACATTACTATTTCATGCATATCCTGCTAACCCCTGCAAAATATTTTATAGTGGTCGAAAAATATCTTCAGGCGTTTCATAGGTGATTTTTCATATGTATTATGGTCCTGGGGAGAGAATTTACGATTCTTTGCTGCCGTTGAAATACGATGGTGGAGGCAATAAAAAAGATATTTTCATATGAGTTAATGTCCTTTTGTACTGCTTCCTGGATCTGTGTAATTTTTGTTTTTTTTTTTTGAGAGGTGATAAATTGATAGCGACATGTTTGCTAAGGACATGAACAGTTCAGGAAAAGTTTTAAAGGTCTAAAATTCAATAAATTTGATATATGAAATAGGAAGAATCATTTTATTACCAACGTCATCAAATAGATAAGGACAGATTTTTTTTGTGGTGTGTATTTAACGATTGACGAAAACAGACTCGATCTTTTAGTTTGTGAAGTTTGAGTAGTCATTTTGAAAATGTATGTATGTATATGGATGGATACATAAAGTAAATAAAATTATATTGATTCTACGCTTAATCAAAGTATGTATGAGTTTTCCTCGAGATTTAAAAAGAGTTGACTTTTATATTGGATCTAAACGATTAAGTGGTCATTAAGTCTATAGAGAGCAAGAGGATTCAAATTTTCCTGAATGACTTTCATAAAAAAAAAGCAACTTAATTAGATAAAATCCAATGTAAAAAACTAGAGGAAATAAAAATATTGTGATGCAAGCATATGGTAGGTAATATTCTGAAGAAACAGACGAATTTGGTCTTTCTTTACCCCAAAATATCTTAAAAGAAGTTCGTAAATATTTAAATAATTATTTATGATGTCATAAAAAAAAATCAATATAATCAATAAAATCACTTAGGAGGAAATAGAACTATTTATAAAGATACACAAAGGTACATAGATACTATTAACATTCTCATGCTCTGATTGTAGTTCATTTAATTAAACAAAAACTATGCTTGGCTATAGAGTAGTCTCAAATTTCTAAGTGATGTATGGAATGAGACAAGACTACATTCTATAACCAATAGTATCGAGGGATCAGAATGAAGCTCTTTCAATACCTTTCCAGTTCTGACTATCAAATAAACTAAATAAACCCATTTATCCGAGATAACGTAAGTCTTTAAGCTCATAAGGGAAGATCTTGTTGTCAAGTAGTCCGAGTTTACTAGAGTTCGACATTGACATTTTCTTATTCACATGACAAACAAAATACCTGGGGCCTTGTTACAAATTACCCATGTCTTCCCAAAGGCTTCGGAAAAACAAAACAGCCAAGGTTATATCTTCTTGTAAAAAATATACTAAATTGGCTCTTGTCGGATTCACTTTATTTCATCAAAAGGGCACCAGTCCTCACCTTAATAGACTTAAGGCAACACTGAATAATTCACAGTTATGTTAGGAATTTTATTTTTAATTAAATTTCAGAAAAAACTTTTTCTATTTAAGATTAATTTCGGAGAAATTGAGAATTAACAATTTCATTATAAACTAAGGAACTCTATTCAAGTCCACATCCATCAAACCCTTAATAACGTGAACAAAACTTTTTGTGAAAGTTTTGAAATTTGGATAACACATATATCGAAACTAAACTTTTCTAAGTATTAAAAGGTCAATATTGAGCGAAGTGCCTAAGCTCTATAACCTATTATAAGTATATCGAAAATAACAGAGGCCATAGTCACTAAATTCATCATCAACTCTTTAAATTCTCCCGTAGGACATTAGGATTGAATGGAGAAATCTTTTTATACTTTAAATCACCATTAGACATCCTTAAATAATTTTCATCTTAATATATTTCATCTCTCTAAAATTAAACAAAGGAGTTTCCTTTCATTAAATCCAGACATAATTTTTCTCTCATTATTTGCATCTATACAAAAAATCAACCCATTTTAAAGTTAATGGGTCGTTCAACCTGCCAATTTTCATTATCTCCAGCCTAATTAAAGGACAAATCTGATTGAAAATGGCTGGCGCCAAATATATATCTTTTTATAACCAAAGGAAATGAAGTAACATAATATCCGCAAACTAAAGATAATAAAATCAATTTCTATAGGATGAGAATGAGGAAGTAAAAACAAAAGTCGTCATCGAAATGGAACAAGTTTATACTCTATCTATATAAATACACCACGTAGTATATTATTCCTTTATGCGTGTTATATTTCCACCCTATATCTATCCACCTACCTGCCTCCTCTGCCCCAAACAATTCAAACATAAAATGAAAAGGAAATTTCCACTGTACCCCATAACTATATAGAAACAGAGACCTCTTGAACATTTGCCAATATTCAAAGTAGAAAGGCTTGAAAGAATATAATTTATGGCGGTCGGCAAGAATGAACCATGACATGTAATTATAAGAACAATTTATACAGTACATTCCCCCACTCTTCCAACCAACCAACCAACCACTTATCTAAGTATTGACGAAATTTATGGTCGTCCTACTATATTCTCTGGGTGGGGGGAGGAGGTATAGACCTACTTCAACAACATCCCACCATATTGCAATCTATGAAAAATCTAGCTTTATCTGACAAAAATAGATTTTTTTTTTGGCAATAGAAATGTAGCAAGAGAAATTATTTTGACGCATGGCATGACAAACTCAACTAATTTTATGGGCAAAGTTTTTAAACATGAATGTTTCAGTAACTAAAACTTTGTCACTGATAATCTTCATTTTTCATGCTACTCAGCATTTCACAAGAAGAGCAACTTAAGAGAGAGAACTTCTTTAAGGGCATAAGAACAAACGGAAATATTTCTTCAAATAAATCAGTTTTTATAGCTCCCTCATCGTCTTGCTTGAAGCTCTATTTAACTTTCCAAGAATAAGAGTAAAAATGCAATGTTAAGGGTGGAGACAAAAAAAAATAACCCGATAAAGACACCTAGCGTAAAATGAGTGAACTATAGAACCACGAAATTCATTTTATAATTACTCAAAAAATTAAAAAAAAAACCTCCAACATACCTGAATTTGGTTGTCCATTACTATTCGGACGTGCTGATGGTGCTCCATCTCGTGCCTCAACTTCTAGAGCATACGCTCCTTTCTTTTCTCGATCGAAAACAACTTTTGTGAATATTTCACCACTTTGAAGATTTATCTCGAAGAACTCTTTACCTTCGTTTCGAGGTGAGTCTACGATGTAGTAGTAAACCTGGAAATATTAAAAAAAAAATATGTTAAAATAACCCAAAACTTATTTTCTTGTTTTAATTCGAATTTTAATTTTTATTTTTACTTCACTTCCGGATAAAAAATAAATCTGAAACAGGTACATATAAGTAGTAGTTAATTAGCACCCCCGTTTCACAAAATTTCTCATGTGTAAAGTTAAGAACTTGCTCAGGTAAATGAAAAAAAAATTTTTTTCTTTATTTAAAAAACAGGTAAATATCGTAACATACTTCGTACACTTAGATTTTGCATAAGGTATTAAGCTGTATACCAACGGATTTTTCCTTTTTGATATTTTCTTTAATCAAAGGGCAAGGGCTTTCTCTTGTTTATTTATTGTGCCTCTTGTACAGCTTAAGAGTTTTAAGATTTCAATTATTTGCCCTAATTTAAGCTCCCTTAGTGACCTTTTTGAATATTTTCCCTTTTTTTGGTTGGTTATTATTTTTTCTTACTACTGGGTTGAAAGGCGCAATTTACGCCTCTGATGTCATGGCGGCAATTTAAATCTTTTAATAATAAAAAAGAACACTTTAAGAAAACTATTGTGTAATTTTTGCAACGCCCAACAATAATAGCTCGCTGTATTGTTGAAAAGAAACCGTTGTAATGTCCGAAATGTGATTTGGACAAACAAAATTTCGAAAAATAAAACCTTGAAAAAAAAAAAAAAATTGAAAAAAAAATCGAAAAAAATACAAAAGAAAAATTTACAAGCTCCTCAAAAATCGATTTTTTTTGAAAATGATTACAAAACGTGTACTCATGCAGTTGTTTTAGACAGATCTAGATTTTATAACTAATTCTGAAAAATAGGAGTATAGGAATTGTATGGAACAGAGGGAAAGTCGAAAACATTCCCCTAGACTGGGATATGAATATTAGAAATTATTTTCACATCTTCCAAGATGTTGTCAAAGGCTACTAACTCAGTACTTTTCGCGATAAACCATCACCATTTATACGAATCATATAAATATTTCATTTTAGGCCTACTATAAGTTTTAGTTTTTTCGTTTAGATAAGATCAAGGATCCTAGAGAATGAAGCATTGTCTCACACTTCCGGATAAGACCAGGAGTGCTGTCGTATGTAAAGTTATAAGAGATAATAGGTAAGTAATTAATGAACACACAAATGTTGGAAAGAAAGAGGACAGGACCCTGAGGGATACCGACGACATCGAATGTATACCGAGAGGGAAAGATTTGATCAGTTACATATGTCAAACACGCTATAAAAAACCTATCTAAAGTCGACTCAGCTAAATTATGGAAGAAAAAATCCTTGACGAATGTTAGAAGTCTATTTTGATCCACTCAGGTGGCTGGAATCAAGATATTTAATTACATTTTTACTTGGGAATTATATTTCTGTAGAACATGGCAGGTGCATATGTAAACTTTGTCAGCAGGCATAAAGATTTTTTTTAGTTTAGTCACGATTATGGCAAAATTTAATCGGAATTGAAAACTATGCAGAGATCGCATTGGTAAAATCCATTATTTACTACTTTTAAAGAAAATAAAGTAAAATATTCGAACATTGTATGTATATACATTACTTTCCCCCGATATAAGATATCAAGAGCTTGTGTAAGGACTTCTAAATGTGGTTAGCGTAACATGAATTTCATGTTCCTTTCCTCTGAATGGCTTTTCACTCGAAAGCAATATGCGTGCAGCATAGTCAGAGGATACCAAACTCTGTTAATCTACATAGGAATCCAATTAACATTATGCTTGTTTATGCAATGATTGCAATATATACATATAAACTTAAAATCAGAGCATGTAAAGTATATTGTTTCTCAATTTAACCTGAATTTGAATTGTCTTTACTTTACATATGTATAATAAGAGGAAAAATGGAGGATGAGGAGGGTAAAGGCAATTTAATAATTTATGATACATATTTGGATTAGGTGTAATAAATGTGAGACTTTAGTTTTTCTGAATTTGGCTTCTTACAGTTGCAATATATTTCAGTACAATCAGGTATAAATTTTCCAAATTAGACCAATCGCCATACATTATTGGTCTAATCTGGTAAATTGAGACAGTTTGTACATACATACTTATGTATATATATTTGTTTATAATAATCACATATACATTTAAGTTAACCAATAAAATTTAGACCATTAGACGTTATTTCTAAGACTATTACTTGTATAGATTTTCTAGGCCTACAACATAATAATATCAGCTTTCAACTATTTTTTATACTCTATTGTCTTATTTAAAGCTGATAATATTACCTGGAAAAAAATCTTCACAAAAATAAAAAGGAATGACACTCAAGAAAATAATTATAGAACTCCTCAAGTATTTCCTTAAAAGACTGTAGTAGTCCTCACCATATGAGGAGTGCACTTACACACAAGCGCTCTTCCTGTAATTATTGTGAACAAAACGTGTAGCGAAATTATCATATTTAAGGATAGAAGTGCACAGATAACTACAAGATTTAGCGCAGATCATTTTCATAAATGGTTGCCTTTTCATGCAATGTAATTGCAATTTTCATAATGGAGATAGAGATAATAATAATTTTCAGGGGATGAGTTTGTTTTTTACCGTGCAATAGAAGACTTTAGGGAAATTGTATTAAATACCTACTCACTGCTTACTACTACATATGCATAATTAAAAAGTGTTGAAGTTGAAAATGAAAGTCACAAATTTTGTATGTACATATGGAGTTGAAAATTAGTTTAAATCAGGTGAGGGTTTTAATTTTTATTTTATGATTGGTATTGAATGGAAGTTAGCTTAGTATTTAAAAAATTATTTAAATTTTAATTGCCTAATATTGTACTATAATAGCGCCAATTCGAATTATGGGAATTTGTGCAATGCTCGATCAAATGAAATCAATTTTTAACTGTCGAATAATCAATTTACCAGATTAGAGCAATAATGTAAGTCAAATGGTCTAATTTATCCAGGCGTACATATTTTGGTTTCTAACTTAAGATACTTTCTTATGTAGTGATAAATTTGCACATTTTATGTGAAGTTTTTTAAGCCACAGATATCAATGAAAAAATATCTTTATCTAATGTATGGAGTCCCACAGGGCTCTGTACTTGTTCCTTTGTTATTTACATTGCATACATTACTTAATATAAATATATAGGCTATCGCATATACTAATTTATATATATATATATATACTTTTTTTCCCCAAAAATATGAACTCTACATTTCGGAAACCACCACGTGTACGGCCAGTAATTGTTGTTGTATTGAGAACTTGAGCGATATACGAAAACCAGTCGTTAAGAAGCAAAGGCAATTATTTTACTTGCGCTATTGTACGTCACAGACTTGTTTTGTTTTTTTACGGAAAGCAATTATAATTGACATACCTAGGAAGATGGTGCGCCTTATTCCAAAGACTTTCGCTGACTTTTCTGGGTACACTAGGCCGTTCGAATATATCTCCAAAATGCGTACAACTGTATACACGATTGCGCTAGTTCTATCTAAGTATCAATAATAATTTGGACAGGTAAAAATAATAAGTATATATAATTCGTGTTCCTTAGCGTTGATCAGAACTGAAGTTCTACGGATTTGAAACTTTCGATAAATCACTCTTCTCATTAGAAGTTTTAAGTCCCAGAAATACATGACTTTATACAATGAAATATTGCACACATATTTCTTCCAAGTACACACACGTACTTGAATTGCAAACACAAAGCTCGAGTAAGAGGTGAATGCCCATTTGCATATTAGAGAGTCAGAGCAGACCTTAATTAACTGCAAAGTTTTCCACGTTTGTCGTCTTTCCGTGTAACTAAGTATATATCTAAGTACTTATCATAAGTACTCTCAGCACATTCAGGGGGGTATTAGCACAAACAACAGAAATAGAAAATCATAGAACTCTAGTATTCAACTGCTATGAAGATTAGAAATTCTTTGAAGACTGAGGGACACACAGAAAAGGGACTTTCCTTCCGACAGCATTTATGTATAGTTTGAAACTTAATTAACTCGATGAGAGTTTTAATACCTTTTGTTCGAAGAAGCTAAGTCAAAAATGTCGTGCCGGGAATTTTCAGGCATAGAGCAATAAGCAGAAGTAGCTCTACCTTGAAATTTTAAGATTACACTCTGTTAGTTATCTACACGGTCGTTATAAAATCTAATGATGCAATCAATTTCAACCAGAATTGGTTAACCGACATTTGTAATTTGTGTGGTTTTTTCTTGTTTTTAGAAAATATTTTATCTCTTATTTTTCGTACAGCAATAAAACATTTGAAGAGTTCTTTTTACCCCTTCCAAAAATTTATTTAATCGCCCTTTAGGTGTCAACTGCCTTCACAGGTCCACATGACATAAAATTCCTCCACAATGGGTAAAAATTTCAAATGGATCTAGAGCATTAATCCCGAATATATAGCCCATTAAGGGTGTTTTTATTTTAATGCTTAAATCCTCTGTTTTAGACTGAACCCACATCCGCTTATACACACATTTTGAAATTCCCTATAGAGAGAATAGTATAGAGCAGTAGCAGCATATACTTACATAAGTACCTACTGGTCGTCCTCGATTCATGAATGCTTTACTTGTTCTTTAGTGTCTTGAATTTGTTAAGTAAGCTGCAGGTCAACGGTATTTTCCAGGCTTTTGTGCAACGTTTTCATGGTGATTTTTGCATCCCAGAGGTGCTATCGTATAGAGGAGAGTGGGTAACCACCTAATAAATTTTTGCTAGAAATCTGGTTGGGCTTTTTGTGCAAAATTATTTAAGGAAGGAATTTCTATGTTGATAAGGAACTATGAGATGTGAATATAATGCTGTGTGATAGTATAGCTTGAATGTCCTTTAAGACTCCTAACACAATGGTTGAAATATTCGAGACAAATAAAGTAGTGTATATAGGGAGAGGACAAAAATTCTGCTTATCTGTTTTATAGGTAGTATAGATGATTTTGATTGGAATTTGCAAAATTTCACATTTTATAGATTTGAATATTTTGTATTAATATTGATTATTGGACAGAGATCTTAGATCCACTAAATTCAATACTACTATAGTATAATAAATAAGGTCCTTATACACCTCTAGCAAACTTATGTACACAGTTGCTTGTGTTATATTGTAAAAATTTTCTGGATCGAAAAATTATTTGACAAAAAAAAAACAACAAATTTGATTCAAGACTAAAAAAAAAAAATTGGAAGTGAATTTATCACACTCTATGATGTGATAGCAATAATATTGCTATGATGAACATCAATTATGATCTGCAAGAAACCTGCTGTACTGATAGACGGAAAATCATATCTTAGAGAATTTTTTCTAACAGGAATTGGGACACGAATTGAACCTATGGACCTACTAAAATTAGACTGCACTACCTTGAATGATTAGAAGAGAACCATGAAATAAAAAAAGGTTATCATAATGTGTCAGTAGAAAAGTAGTTCACACTGCTATAACTTCCAAACCTTCAATCGCCACCTCGAAAGTTGATTGATATTATTAAAATAGCTGCCGGCTTTAGATTCATTCGAAATCGGTTGGAATTATCTCAGCTATATAAATCTAAAAAAAGAACCGGACCTAAAAATGAACCTGGAGGTATACCATATATTTAAATACAATTTAATATTGGTCGCATCTATATTTTGCCTGTAGCACATTGCATATAATATCGATAGCAATGATGGTAGTTGAGTTTACGTCTTTTATGGGGCTCAGTGGACAAGAAAGAAGCTTCGAAGGTTTGATATTGTTGTTGCATTAATTTTGGCTTAAGGAAAATAGGCTATAAGTTGGTTAGAAGTTTTATGCGTCAGAAATTAATCCAAAACTTAAAGTATGAGACATCTGCTTTTATTTTGGTCAATTAGCAACTGATGTAAAATCAATTTGTAAATGTAAACAATGTTAAATACCATATACACCTAGAATATATCAAGAAATTTCACTATTTACTGAACGAAATAAGATATGGAAGCCAAATATTTTTTTTTTCAAATTATGTAACTCTAACTATAATTTTTATTTATAATACATAACCTCAAATTTAATGACAGATATTTTTACAATAAGTTTTATTACACTTTGCTGATCTACCCCCCCCCCCATATACTGAAATTGTACAGCATGTATATAGTGTGTACTTCAAAAAATAATGTAAGTTAACTATGGGTCGAATCACGTACCAAGTCCATACGTGACGCGTTTCCTGATGTTTCGCATGACAGTTCCCTTCAATGTATCGACGTAATATAAAATATTTTCCTTCCATAAGTAGTTATGGTTGGAAAATCTCTCTTTGGACTGGTTTTATATATGTCGGCCATATTGTACCAATGTCTCTGCCATATAAAAACGACTTAAGGAATAATATTGCTTATATGTATTTTTGGAAATGTATAAAAATTATATTTCATGATTGTCTTGATGGTTTCTAATCAAATGAAATTTGATTTCACAATTTTACAAACGACAGGCAATTTCTGAAGAGGAATGGATGGGCGGATATTTGTATAAACTCTAGTTTCAAAGAGTGTCATATTACGGTAAATTTGTAACATGAGAGATATTTGGGAGTTTAATCTGAATCGACTTGTTCTTGTTCAATTCCACATACATCCATACTATATTGTGTTTGTTTGCGAGGGTGAAATGTGATATTTTATCAAATTTACAACTTTCTCCCTTTGAAATTTTACTTTTCTAAAGTGTTTTGTATTTTCTTTGAAAATATACTTTCCATTACGTATATAAGGGATATGGAGTACTAATAACTCCAATAAAGGGTAGATTTTCCATGAAATATATACATAAGTCAGCTGTGAGGGTATGTATTGCTCTGTTATAGTCCTATCGCTAAACCTCTATCAATTCAGTACATATCTTGAGGATTAGTTATAAAACTGAACAGAGAGGCAAGTAGCGACAAAAAAATGGACAGCGATATGGCTGTAAATTTGAAGAATGCTTCTTCTAGGAATGAGATTTACTTTACCTCTATGGTATATAAGACGACATAAAAAGTATAGGTATATTAGCATGCTGAAAAGATTTTTGTGGACTCGAATTTAAAGGAATTCGAAAAGCAGTGAGATAATCTATAGAACAGGTAAGGATCTCTATCAAGTTTGATGACTAAGATTATGAATAGGGAACTAGTTCCGACGCTCGTCTCTCCGGCGGAAAAAATCAGGAGTATTGCCGCCTTGTAGAAGACAGTAGGAAGGCTGCAGTCCGCTATGACTGAGGCTTTCGAAGCAGTCGGCAGTCTTAGTGAACTCCGTAAGGCTTCCAGAAGGCTTTTCAATAAAACCAGGAGGACTGGCTCGGAGGAAGATTGGCAATTCTACCGCGAGACTCAGAGTAACTACAAGAAGCTTGTTAGGAAATCAAAAAGACAGGCCTTTGTAGACTTCTGCGAGGAGCTTGACGGCTATCGTGAACCGGTTAGGCTGCTCAGGGCTCTTAGCAGTGACCCGTCGGACAGACGGAGTGTTCTGAGAAGGCCAGATGGCTCCTTTACGGCATTGAAGGAAGAAGCCTGTAGACTTCTTCTCTCGATGCATTTCCCACACCGTAGGCTTGAAGAAGACCTGCAGTTGTGTGGCGAACATCCCCTACTTCTCTGCACTGGTGATGATTGGTTCACTGCTGCCAAGGTAATTGATGTCGAGAAGGTGAAATGGTCAATCGCAACCTTCTCGGCTTTTAAAGCCCTGGGTCCAGACGGTATTCTGCCGGTCCTTCTTAAGGCAGAGAGCGTTGTGTTGGCTCCATACATCGACTCCATTTTCAGGGCATGTATCGCTTTTGGATATGTCCCGGAGATGTGGAGGAAGGTGAGAGTTTCCTTCGTTCCGGAGCCTAGTACGGCTTCTTTCGTGGACCTGAAGAGCTTTCGAACCATAAACCTATCCTCATTCCATTTGAAATGCCTGGAGAGGCTTATGGATGAATATATCAAGGGAGTAGCAATAAAGACTTCTCCCGTAAACACCTCACAGCAAGCTTACCGGAGGGGAAGATCTACGGAGACGGCTCTCCATTCAATGGTTACTGTCATTGAGCGGGGACTGGATCGTGGACTGTGTACCTTAGGAGCCTTTCTGGACATCGAAGGGCTTTTGACAGGACTATCCCCGAACCGCTATGTAAGGCAGCTCATCAACATGGTGTTGACCGCACTGTAGTGCAATGGATCGACCAAATGTTAAGTCGACGATACATAACTGTGGGGGTGGGTGGCCGAGCCTCTCTCAGTGTGCTGGAGGAGAGAAACCGCGCCCAAGGTGGCGCTGTTTCTTCAGTACTCTGGTGTATGTTGGTTAAAATGTATGCGGATGACATCCTTCTGGTCATTTCCAGGTACAGCATAACTGCTGACAGCAAATCCAACAAAAACGAGCTTGGTGCTCTTCTCCAGAAGACGTAATATTTGCTGCTTTGTTGTTCCAAAGCATTTTGGACACACTCTGCGCAACTCTGTCCACATGTCAAGCACCTTGGAGTCTTCCTGGACTCGAAGCTGCCATGGGGATTGCACGTAGAGGAAAAGTTAATGCGGCTACGAGGGTTTTCGCTCAATGCAGGAGAACCTTTGACTGCACATGGGACATGAGACTGAGGGTTGTGCACTGGATATACACCTGGATTACTAGACCCATGCTTGTATGGTGGCCGAGGACGCTTGTGGGGACTGCAATCCGGAAGCTGGCGGGCCTGCAAAAGCTTGCCTGTTTGGAAATTACGGGCTTCATTCGATCCACGGCTACTGCTGCTCGTGAGGTCCTACTTAATCTGCCATCCCTGGATCTTGTCAATCAGGCAGATACCAAAAGGGCTGTGTGCAGATTTCGCTCATGCGGATGGTGCGAGGGCGGCTGGACTGGCTTTCTCATTGCTCTCTGGCGTACGGGCAGGACTTGGAAAACCCTCTGACTACTAGCCACGTGATGCGATAGTATCTGAGCTTCGTTTTGGGCGTAGCTTCTCTATGAGCATTTTTGTAAGGGAATCGTGGACTAAGGGAAGTGCCTTATTGAGGCTTTCCCGGTCCGCTCTAAAAAATTTCACCGACGGCTCTCTCACTAATGAGGCAGCTGCGGAGGGCGTCTACTTTCATTAGCCTGATATGATGAAGTACTCACTTGGAATACACACCACTGCCTTCCAGGCTGAAGTCTTCGCCATATCAATGGCAGCGAAGTCCCCTGATATGCAAATCAAGGGGAAGGACATTGCTATTCTTTCGGATAGTCAGGCAGCCTTGATGGCTCTGAGTGGCCCTCGAATATTATCTAACTTACTGGGGGATTGCAGATCGTCTGTAACCGCAACAAGGTGTCTCTTCTGTGGGCTCCTGATCACATGCTGATCATGAAAGTGCTGAGATTTTAGCTAGGGCTGGCTTTGATTCTTCGTTCCTCATACCGGAACCTCATAAAAAAACAATGTAGAACTGTGGTTGGCATCTTCACAGCTCACTTCACGCTCATCTAATAAGGATGGGAGTTGTTGACAGCACTGAGTGTGTGTCGTACCTGGAGGGAGAGTCTGAGACAACCGTACATTTTTGATGCTTGTGTCCGGCCTTCGCCCGGAGCAGACTAGATACTCTAGGGCCTGCCCTTCTATCTGTGCATGAGCTAAAAAACCTCCCCCACCAAGACCTGATGTGCTTCATTAAGAGGACAGGAAGGTTTTATTCTGAATGGGCTTCCAGCAGGACAGCACAATGGGCCGTTATGGCCTCCGTGTAGTATGCCTTTATGTATAAATCGATTAAATCAACCCAACACGCAGGACACGAATATACAAAACCGGATGGTGCACTAATAATGTATTATTTGCAGTCATTAATATACATGCATGTGCGTCTGATATACCATAGAAAATAAAGAATTATTATATACTTAGATAAAATAAAAATAATCCTCAAATCGAACCCCAAGGTACTCCACGATTTTAGTAGTGTATGATGGTATATCAGTCTAGCTGGGCCCTACTAAAGAAAAAATATGGCAACTAGACGAAAATTTGAAATATTTCAAAATTTCCATGAATGAATAACCATCACAAAAAGAAGATTCAAAAATTTCATGGCAGAAGTTAACTAGAGGGACAGAAAGGAAGAATAATGCTAAAAGTTTGTGAAGAAGCTAAAAAAAAATAAAATTCTTGCCAATAACTCTTTCACGTTAAAATAGCTAAAGCTTCTTGCAACCCGTCTTATCGTTCATGTGAAAATCTGGATACAGAAATCCATTACGTTTTCTTCCATCCATCCATTAAGAAAATTATACTCAAATCGTCACAATACTTGAGACCTCCTCCTGAGGCCAAGGGTTATATACTTTTCATGCAACACAAAAGACGTAAGGATCAATCACAGACAATTGGAAGATGTATGCGTACCATAAAAATCCGTATAGAAAATTCCATAGATAGAAAATTACCTGATTATTAGGGAATGTTCCATCCTTATCGATTGCATTCACTTGTGTCACCTTTGTACCAATTGGTTCACCTTCAAGCACTGTTTCCTGTTCACGTTCCGTAAAAAGTGGAATTTCATCATTGACATCTTCTAACATTATGTAAACAGTTGCTTCAGATGCCAATTGTTGTGCTCCATTGTTCTGAAAATAAAAATATAATTATATAAAAATTTGTTAGAAAATTAGATTACACTTTTTAATATTAGTATTAAAAATTAATTATTAATTATTGAAAAAGTATGAATTTATTTTTTATTTTCCACACGTCCTGTTTAAAATCATTATGACCGGAGGAAAATTTTAATGGAATTTTCGTCCTATTATATATTTTATTAGATTTACAACATTTATCGTTTTCATTTAATATTTTCCATTATTTTTCTAGAAATGTTTTGAGTAGGTATAGGAGATTTCCAATAACCTATCATGTTGCGTGTGCAGTCTAAAAAACTAGCACGCATTAGCGCAATAATATACATTCATTGAACACTATTTGAAATAACCCATTAAAATGTATGCCCAAAAGCTTGAAATGTGAAAAACACCTTACAAAATTTTATTTTCGTTCATATGAGCAATCAGTGATGTGTTATTTCCCTAAACACAGGTAATTTCCAACTATACATTACAAATTATTGTAAAATTTTTGTAATTTTCAAATCTAATTCGCCTACAAGAGAAAAGAAGTAAATTTGGTTTTCGTCGAACATAAATACCAAAAATAATTATCAAGTTAAAAGTTTTCAGAATAATTCATTTGATTGCAGCAGACTTGTAAAATTCCAAGTACAAATACCAGTACCTGGACTTGAAATATTTTAAGTACAAGTACAAGTCCCGGTACTGGTACTTAAAAAAATTTCAAGTACAAGTCCCGGTACTGGTACTTAAAAAAATTTCAAATACAATGCCTGGTACTGGTACTCAAAAAAAATTCAAATACAAGGCCTGGTACTGGTACTGTTACTAGTACTTAAGTACCAATGTACTTAAGTACTTTACAGGTCTGGATTGCAGGAGAAATTTAATTTAATTTATTTTCCGGTAGGTTTAACTTGTTGCTGTAACCTTTACTGAAATAAGTTCCTTCAGTATCCTGCCATAAGTGTAATCCAGTTTATTTTTAGAGATTGCATAGATCATGACAAAAAGGGATTATTACAAAAAATTTTATTTGATCAACTTTGATATTGTAAGTTCGAGGTATTTGCACGAATCCTTAATGATCCTAGCTTTGTTTAATTTTCTCAAACGTTATCCTATATTTATTCTCCAGATGCTCATCAAAGATTTTTGCGTGTTTTCATTAATTTATATCCACAGCCATAAAAATTTTAAATTTTAACTTTAATTCAAACACACACAAACTATTACAACTTCTGGTAAGCTGATATTATTCTGTTCCTGTACATTTCTCAGATGATGGTTTCCTAAATCCTAAACATGAACGAAACTAAGCTTTAATATATTTCCTCAAAAAAAAAAAAAAAACTACTTCAGCAACTTTGTCTTTGACCATGCAGAACAGGAATAATGCAAATTTCATGATTTCGGATTAGTTCCAACCGCCACAAGGAGGTTCGTTCTATTTTGAATCGCTTGGTTGCTTGCCTGTTAACCTGAATATATTTCAACATGAGGGTAGCAGCAAGGACCAAGTGTTCTATTGGCGGCTAGACAGCATACATATGCCATATATATCCAGGGAAAACCTCATAGGGATGTGTTATCGAAATGGTCCTTCAGGGATTTGAATTGTAAATTATTCTCAAGGATGACGATCAACTCTATCCAGATTTTGGAGTCATATACGCTTGGTACATATGTACATACATATATATGTATGTTGTAGATACCTTTTGTATGAATATGAGATATGTATTCGTATATATATGTATGTACTTACATAACATAGTTTATATGATATCAAAAGAGTACACATGCATATGTATTCCCTTCAATCAACACGAATTTTCAGTTTTTCGACCGTTTTTACACCTGAACAAAGTGTCTAATAGTGTAGGTAATATCTACCAAGAAGAATCCACAAATGATCCAACCGACAAGAAAAACTGGATAAATTCTCATTTTGTTATACGATTGATTCTAATTGAATTGCTTTGAGTTGATTCCGAATTAAATTTCATGGTTGGAAACAGTTTACTTCTGTTAGAAGTTTCTAGTTGCATAAAATCTGTAGAATTGTCTGTCTATGTCTGTTTGGTTGGTTCGAGGTGGTAGGGTAGGATGAGAAGTGGGACAGAATTATTTTTTCTAAATTAATTACGAAACAAATTTAAACTTAATCTACTACAACTAGACTATATGTCCCTTGAAAGAGCACAACTGTAATGGGTTTTAAGGAATTCAGTTGTAAACAATTTGAAGAATATATGCTTTGACTTAAATGACTGTCAGTCGAGTTGTTTTTGAAAATTCTTCGAATTTTTACACAAATTACCTTTTCACATTCAAAGTAACTCATTCATCCTCTTCTCGTTATAACAGTATTTGCCCCCCCCCCCCGCCGCAGGAATTCTTCATTTATTAAAATTCCAATCTACGTGTAGTCGAGTCTATGCTGGGTATAGGGAATTTTCGAATTTCTAATAGCCCCATTTATTAATTAAAATTTCTCTATTCAGGTAAACTCCAAAAGTTCAATAATTCATCTGTTGGGATACTCAAAGGCTCAAGTCTAGGACCGTTTCTGTATTTCTCCTTTTTTATCAAGTATCTATATGATTGGAAAAAGACTATTATATGAGACAAAATGTAGAAAAATCGTAATCGAATGATACTCGAAGTAATTATAATTTACAGATTAGATGATTTTTTAGTACTCCCATGTGATCTTTCGAGGAACATAGAACGGTAATTCTTCCGCATTTCAATATAAGGCCTGAATTCAGATTTTGAAATTATTGGTCAATTAAATTCTCGTTTTTTTTGTGATATATGGATCTTGTTTTTAAGAGCTGACGCGTACAGAAATGCCAATTTGTAGCAGGATTGGAATACATATGGCACATTACCACAATTTCAATTATTTTGTATATACCTTGGTACTTTCTTTGATTTTACCAAAATTCTAAATTTTGCTGCGTGAATAAAGATAAATTGCAATAAATTTATTTGTAATATTACCAAGCATGTCCCTATTTGAAAATTCATCAATACTAACTTTTGAATTATGGCAGACATTCAATTCTTTGACAGTTTATCTGTCCTACAAAATTATCTATACCAACCATTGATTGTCTGTCGTTTGCGGTAAGTTTCGAAAATAGCAGTAACTGGATTCGTACCTAGGCACCCGAATATTTACGATTTTTATTCAACTACATCAAACCAGCTGAACTTGCTGGACCTATTTAATATCCAGACAATTTCAGTTACATCTCTACTTATGAAATACCAAATTCATTCATTGCAGTGGCATAAAATCGAGGATTATATTCACTTTTTGGACAGATTTACATTTATTCATTTTATGCATTTATCTAACCAACCGAGAGAATCAATTGTGTGTGTTAGGCTCGTAATGTTCTAAATATAGTTTCACAAAAACCCCGTTTATTGGGAAAATTTGAATTTTGCTTACAGAAATTTCATACCTACTACATACATATATTGCATTGCAGGTAAACCGCCTACAGTAGATCGGATACAGGTAGCTTTCGTACATATCATTCCTAAACTATATGCTTTTGTCTTGTCCAGCCCGAATATGAAATTCATAAAAGTAGTTTTTTTTTATGTTACAATCAATTTTCAAATTTCAACGCAGAGAAGCATATTTAATAATGTTTTTGTGAATCTGGTTATTTCATATATCGTGAACGACTACAACAACAAAAATGCCTAGGATCATGGATGCATTTCATCTCAGTACTATACCTACATTTTGTTATGTGACAGATATTATAAAATACTACCGTTAACGGACAATATAAACACATTCATTCAAATCAATATACATACAAACATGCATGTAAATGTCAGGAGTGAGTTTTTTTTAGGACTTTGTCGCACGGTTCTAACAGATATGTAATGTGTTATGTATGTACATGTGTAGATTAGAGAGTACACGACAGTTAGGACAGGTTCACAGGATTTTCCTGGAACACAATTCGGGAATTTATTCAACCATATGACGATACTATTCCGTGTCTAATATTTTGCATATACACAAAACCCCCGCCACGCCTCTGTGAATTTCAGCACTGGAAAAATAATTGAAATCCCGATCCGGAGGGCTTACTTATTGCGGATGAAAGGAAGGAAAAAGTCCTATATACGAATAGGGAATGTCAAACATATACACAATCTTCTATATCGTCGATAGAGGACAACATTTTTGGAGCAGCCTGGCTTGTTTGACTTTCAATTACTAATTCAAATTAGGGTCACCACGAATTTAGAAAAATTTTAGAAGCAATATGCTGCACAACCCATTGCTAAGGAAGGAAAAAAACTTTGTTAAGATTTCCCCCCCCCCCCCCCCACCCTTGCACACACAGGGTTTTACATATTGAATAATATTATTTAGTCAGAAGAAGGGCAATTTCTGAATTAATGAGTTTCTAATTGAGTTCTTTACTTGGGCGATTTTACATAGGCCATCGTTACTTTGCTCATTCACAAAATTAGAAGTTTCGAAGGTTTTTCTTTTTGAAGAAAAAAAATAAAAAACATTTAAAAAAATGAAACTCGTTTCCACGGATGAGGAGTTGTAAGAGTTTCGAAAGTTTTTAATTTACCTGTGTTAGTATGCATATAATGTCACGTTATACGTTAATATTTTTTAATTTGAAGCCTTTCCAGATTTCAATTCAGGCTACTTTTTGTCTTAAAGGATACTTTAATATTCCGAAATGGTTTTATGGATGAGAAAAATTCTGGGTTTTATTGTAAATGTATAAACATTTATGGACTATTTTCATATTACGATTTTATGCCGTAATATATTTCCGGTATACATATAATAAGAACAGAATATTTTAGGACATTTATATTAATATATGCCCATCAGAAATTATTGTCGCTCCTTGAATTTTTTCTATTTTGTTTTCAACATATAAATTTCAATGGAGTAGATTGGTTTCGTGGATCATTTCTCATTCTCTGCATAATTTGTAAGGGGACACAAGAAAAGGATTTCTTATATTCAGATAGACGATGTCATTCATCATAGTTTTATTGCTTTCAACTTTTTTTATTGTCAAAGTAATCGCTCTGACTTATGTACACATACATAAGTATTTTCATTGATTATGATACAGTGTCCGAAAGGATAATAGTGTTACACTCAAATTATATCTATTACCATTATCTGTATATGTATGAGGTTGTATGTAAGTTGTATTGAAAACAAAAAAGAATTTGTTAAATAAAGAAGGGAAGAACAGAGTTCTATGTTAAATGAAAATAGTAGAGGACATAAGATTGCACTCTGAGGGACACCATTATACTAATAATGGAAATTTTATAAGCTAAAAAAAAAAAAAAAAAAAAAAACTCCAAATTGAGCCTACTTTATATGACTTTCAGATGTCAACACAGTAATTACTTCAAAATGGATATAGCATCAGTCGCTGTCAATTATATAGACCATTTTAGAGACTAATGTGAAAAATAATTATGTTTTAGACTGAATTTCATTATGTCATTAGATTGGCTATTCTCGGACCGCTTACCATAGCAGTTCAATTCAACGTTCAATCAGTGAATGATTAAGAAAAGCAGACCTGCTAGTTAGTTTATAATCAAATAGGACTACAATATATTTTATATCAGAAATCTGGCAGAAAATCGAACGCCAAAAGGTTGGCAAGAATAAAATCTTAAACACGGAGAAAAATATCAAAAGATGGCCGAATTCTAATTGGTCGTTGAGATTTGAAACTAAAGTTAACCGATACCTGTCCGATACCGATCCGTGTGTATTGTACACAACGAAGAAAGTTCAGATCCATCAATTTTAGAGATATATTAAGCAAATGAAGTCAAATTACTATAACAAAACAAAAAAAAAAGGTCAAGAATCATCTTGTTCTTTACCGAATACCGGTTTTCCATACCCTCTTCCTCATTCTGCCTCCTCCTAATATCTTTTACAGATTATGAAATTTTTAATAAATATGTCACTACGAATATACAGAATTCTAACGACTGAGGTTATTCAGTGAAAAGATAATTTCTCTTCACTATAGAGTTAAAGAGTTCTGTATGACAAACTAATTATTATACTAAACGAAGAAGGTCTTAAATAATGAATTCGTATATCTACGCCAAATAGCGATATGAAAACTTTTGTGCTAAATCAAAACAACGGCAAACATTTTTGAATTGGTGCCAGATCTAAGTTTGCGAATAGAATTCTTTGAATTTTCTATCCTATCTTACCGAAACTCAAATTCAATAATTTTTACTAATCTTCTGCAAAATTTTTCGCAAACATTCCGTCACATAAATAACAAATTTAAGCCGCCTCATCGTAGAGCTCGTAGAAAACGAGCTATTTGCTTTTCCATTTTAATCGTCGCCAAAAAGCACAAAATTCATTTGAATACAGTCGTCATCTGTAATTCTTTTAGTTCCAATTAGAACCAATTAAAAGTTTTCCAAGTCGTAAAGCAACCCCAATTTTGGCTTAACAAACTTTCCAAGATTTTAATGTTTGTGAAAATGACTCACACCATCTTAAAGAAGAAGACGTTTCTTGTATACGGTACGCACCATTGACAAAATTCTCCCAAAACACATTTTTCTTTTTTTTTGCAGCTCAGAACAGTGGTACAACTTAATTTACCGAAAAATATAAATGCATAAATAATTGTCACATAAATATATACAACGTACGTACATACATACATACGCACACCTATCGAAAATTACATTCTACTGCTGTGCCTGTTTTTAAGGGTGAAAATTCTTGAAAAATTACTCGAATTAATATCTATTTATCTTTTCCCACTAAGTTAAGCATCTTTATATATTTTCTATCTATGCTACAGCAGCTGTTCCTCGGCTTCCACTCAAAATGCCGCCGTACATCGTAAAGACAAGATTCATTACAGAATTCGAGTGTGATTAGTAATCTTCTCTGGTGCTTTATAAATTACTAAAGGAATTCCAACATAATAACAGATACATATCCTTTTTCCATAAATGTTCAAGGATAAATTTTAAAGGTGGATGATGATAAAATGCGCTTGTTCTTTTCAGGCAATGTATGTATAGCGGGTTATAATTAAAAATTCCAAATTGTAGTCGGAGTAAAAAAGTTCCCGATGAATACAGAGACCCCATAACGGTGCAGTGCTGTTATTAATTATAGCCTAAGAGAAGTAAATTAATACTTGCAGAATGTCGATGTGAGCTTTTCATAATGGACTTCAATTAGAGGCCTCAGGGAAATTTTTTTTTATTGTAAGCGAATGTAATTTGTATGTTATTAGCTGGAAAAGCTTTTTCAATTTGTCTGTGTTTTTTTTACACAGTTTTACTAATTAATATTGCTGTGATACCGATAGAGTTTCAATAGTTAGTATCCCTTCAGGACTATTTAAATACATTTCAGTATTTTTTATTTTTCTACGTACATATAGGTACTACACCAAAGGTACATACCGAACGATGGATACTATTTCCAGAATCACTATATGTCCCAAAACTTCATCGTTTTTTAATTAGGAAGGAAGTTATGATTGATCTAAGACCTATTTTGACGATACCGCAGAGATAAATTTCTGTAAATATATGTAAAAATCCTTTAAAATGTGCTCGTTAGATCTTTTCAGAGCACAACTCGTCGCGTAATCGGATCACATGTGAATACGCCATTTAATCAATTTATATGGTTTGCTAGAATTCCTGGCTAATAATCTTTAGGCACTTAGACTTACCTATAACGATTTTATTCCTTTATCATCTCCACCAGAAACCCCACCCAATCAGACTCCAGTAAGAGAAATGTAGGTACTATAATTAATCGCGAGAAATTCATAAAAGATTTCCTTATAAACATGACACAGAGTACACCAGTGTGGTTCAATAACAGAAATTAAAAAAACCCTACTACACCAATTAGAGGTAGGTCAGTTAGAAATACGTCATATGTCAATACGTTTTAGAAACAATGGACCTGCTGGAAGTTTAAGTGAAGCAGGCACCCCTCTTACCTAACCTAACCTAACTTAGAAATATGTCAGCAAGTCCACGTTAATATCATTACTAACCACCAACCAAATTGACAATGACAATCAAGGAAAACATACGAAGAGAAGTCAGCATTCACTGGATAGTTAAACCATTATACTCCTCCACCCCTCCTCTGCTTGATCTCTAGCTTATTATCTAAACTGGTATTTCTTTTGGACCTATAGTATCTTTCATATTGTTTTCTAATTTATTTGCAGCTTTTCTGTCGAAGTCAACAAATGCGATGTGGATATGCCAATGATTGCTCTATTGATTAGTCGAATCGAAGGGTAAAGAAGGGTAATGAAAACCATATCCATAAGAACTTCATTAACATATTATTGTACATTGACTATCCGATATCCGATACCACAACAATTTGTAACTTTGCAAACAAAACTGAAACAAAAAAAAATCCTTACTAATCCCTTCTGGGCATAACATGAGCGGCATATGTTATATGTAATATTTTACAATACGGCACAGCATTCAATGGCATGTAAACCAAAACAATCTGAACAATGTAAAGGCAACCAGCACCCCGAAATCGAAATTTTCCCTCTATTCCGTCTTTCTATACATATAATAAGAATCTTTTGAATCAAAAATATCGCAAAAGTCCTTCGAAACCACAACACAGCATAGGCATAATTTTCAAGTCTGTAACGAAATTACGTTTCTAATTTATTCTGGGGTTTCTTGTTTTAAGCATCAGCACTTGTGTTTACTTCTACTAACTCCTGCTGAAACTTCCAGCAGCTTGAAGATTTCCTTCAGCCCCTCCTACTACATCGTTTACATCCTTTCGAATATTTTTATAATTCAATTTTACTGCCAGACAAAATTTAATATTGCTTTTTGTTTGAAAGCCAATATCTTTGCTTATTTGTGTCCCTCTTTTTTTTTTTTTGTTTTTGTTGGTATTGTTGTTGTTGGTGTAGTAGATTGTAGAGAGAAGACTTTTGGTGTATCACTCCTCAAAGTCATAAACACATAAAACGATTTAAGGTGTTGAATCTGTATGGCGGTGTTGTTGGCTCAATACTCAATAAAGAAAGAGTGATAGACCCCCATTTGCATTTGCTCATTCATACGGGAATACTTTTGTACCTGAGTTTTTGATGTTTTTTTTTTGTTTTTATTATTAATTTTGCCTTCCACGTGATATTTTCATTTTGATGTAAAAATTGAAAATCCACTAACACAATTTACAAATGAAATTTAATAAATGCTGTTAGAGAGAGATTTTTTTTAAGGTATTCATTTGATTTTTCAGATTTGTCAAAGGTTTTTATTAAAAAAAACTGTTTTTTTTTTTTAAATATCGTAAATTATTTTTACAGACCCTATGGGTTGAGTATACACGTACACATATGCAAAAATTCCTTTTTGACAAAATACAGCAAAATTTCGTACTAAAAATTCCCGGATAATGAAAGTCAGTGTTTTTCCAAAATGGATATACGCCAAATGAATTCAGCTCTGATTTTGGATAAATGTTGAAAAGAAATTTAAAATAGAAAAACGGTACAGAGAAAAGTAGAGTTAAAATTGGACTCAACTAGCCAAACTTCAACAGAGATGAAAAAACCTCGAAGCGTTTCTTTTATTTTTATATTATTATTTTTTTTTTATGTTAACGCGTATTTTAATATATTTAATTATTAATTTATTGTTATTTATTTTTAAATTTCGGTAAAACAAAATGAAAAAAAAAACAATTGTGTACTCACCTCAACTCGTATCGTCAAATTATATTCCTTTATACTTTCATAGTCGAGAGGATGATTAACTTTAATATCGGCCCAAGTATCTCCATTATCCGGTCTTTGTTGTAGATAGAACGTATGAAATTTATTCGTCTGAGCTGTTGATCCGGGCATAAGGCGATAAAATACTGTCGGATTACCTTCAATGCCAGAGCTACTCTCCATTTTAATAGACGTGTGAAATTTTTTCGTTTTTTTTTGTTTGTTTTTTTGTTTTTTTTTTTTATTTTAGGAGAGGGAAAAGAAAAAAGAAATATTAGTATCGAATCAAAAGGACTTTGAAAATTTTTTTTTTTTTTAGGTGTGTATAATAATTAATAATAGTATCAAAAAAAAAAAAGGGTTCAACGACCACAAAAAAAACTAATAAGAAGAACATATATAAAACATAAATTTTCTTTATCATTTAATTTTTTATTTTTTGGTGTGTGCTTGTAGAACAAAATATTTTTTTTTTTAGCTTTTCTTGTTTTTGTAAATTATTTTTTTTGTGTTGTATGAAATTATGCGGAACAAAACAAAAAGTCAAAACCATGTTCCGAATAAAAAGCACAAAAAATTTTTAATCACATAAGTAGTGAAAAAAAAAATATTGAATATAAAAAAAAATATATACAAAACAAAAACCTTGATGAGTATATAAATTATATAGTTCTTGTGGTACAATATGATACCCTAATAAATATGAAAATCGTCGTGAAATGACTATAATATGGTAGTGGTGGTAGTGGTGGTGGTGGTGGTGGTGGTGGTATACATAATATATGAGAGCCACAAAAATCAAATGAAAAAACATTAGTTTTTCACACAAAAATATTCAAATCGAGACATGGCAAAAATAAAAAAAAATAAAAATGACAAATAAATCAGTTTTAATCTAGGCAAAAATATTATATTTATATATATATATATATGTATGTCCATGCGCCATTCAAAAAACAAAAAGATTCTGGCGACACAATTATTGGAGATGGAACTATTATCTTGCCACCACAAAAATCAAAATTCAAAACCTTAGAAGAAGTCCTTAGTGACCTCCACCTAATCGAATTATGTAGGTAATTTATTATTTTTTTCTTGCAAATTATTTCAGTTCGATTATTTTTTATATAACTTAATTCCCTTGCATTTGACCAGAATTTATTAACAAAAAAAAAACATAAATAAATTTAAGCTATCCGCCTTAGATGATGGGTATAGATCAGAACCGTAACCCTCTCTGACTGACTACACTTACCTTGACTATAAATACATAAAATAATTTCTCATATGGAAAAACGTGTTCGTTTACAAAAATCGCCTTCTACCTAACTATAGTACTCTGCTAGCCTAGCGCATAATCTATAGAGCTATGGAATTTCATCAAAAATTTGCTACATGTGCAATTAGCAAAACTTTGAGGCAAACAAAAAAAAATCTAAAATGTGTCCGGAAGATGCAACCAACATAGTGGTGCACGGCGGTGTTGCCACACTTGCATACAGTTTAGATGGTGCACAAAGGAATTTTATACCTGCCTAATGCTGCAAGGAGAACATCCGTTTCCGGAGGAATATTACTAGACCCCCTCCCCTCCTCCTCCTCCGCTTCGCAGGTGCAAAGAGTTGGAGTAAAATTAAGTGCTGCGAAAAATGAAGCACGAGTTTAAAATCCTCTTGTATCCTTTTCAAGCTTCGCAAGTGAAAATATTTTTTTTCCTTTTTTTTTTTGTATTTTTTAAATATATTTCTCTCTTCAAGTGCAAGAATCCTGGAAGTAAGCTCCTCAGGTCGGGAAAGCCTATGGCAAATGTTGTCGGAGGCAATAATAACTACCACGACGGTATATGTAGGTAGTAACGGGATGCTTGGCTTAGGTACAGCTTTGTATAGTTAGACATTTTAAGTGGAAGGATATATAAAGTAAATAGAAAAATTCCATAGAGAATTTTAGTGCTGGGAAATTTCTACAGGGTGTGTAGTGCATTTGGGGGGTAGTGATGTCAGATAGTGAGATGGTAGTGCGGAATGTGCTAACATGCAATCAGAATGTGCTTTCAAGTCCGACTAAATCCACTTTACACAAAATAGGAATCCTACAACTTTTTACGAAACAAGTTTAAGGACGATTTTTGTTGCAGGGTTTTATTATGTAACCAAAGCATTAGTTAAGTGCATGAGAGATTATTTATGGAAAAAAAATAGCGGCGGGGGTGTATAATTTACAGCGAGCAAGTGCAATTTTTTTTTTATCATTTTTTAACATGGATCACAGTTTATTTATTTTTTGTGTTTGTGGCGAACATTTTATTCATTTATTTTTCAAATCAGTGCAGGTATGAACGCTGCAGTGAGACTGTAATTAATTTGTTATCTCTGAAGGTATTTCCGTAAAGATCTTTTTTATCTTCAGTTAGATGTTGGATGCCCGGTATTTGTGTACAACTTTTAACAGAATTTTTAATTAAGAATCTATTTTTTATCTACTTATAACCTAATTACTAACTTTTATAGCAAAACATTAAAAATAAATAAGTTTTTAAATAATAATATAAATAAAAAGTTAGGGGAAAAAAAAGTGAAATATACTTTACGCTCAATATTCCTACGAATTAACACTTTGCAAACTTACGAAGTAGGAATTACATTTCAAGTGCAAACTCGCTATGAAATGTTCTGCTACATTGCATTTTATGTAGGTACTATACTCAAAGCATCATAGCAGTTTGAAGGACTTTTAAGAAGGTAATAAGTATCTATATACAAGTGACTTACTCCGTTGCAGAATTATAGAGTACAGAAAAAAAATGGATATCTGATTTTGGATTCAGGTCAATTATGCGTTTCCATTTCGATGCTAATTTTAGACATATACGATGAACCGAAACTCGGACAACATAAAATTTTATATGTTCTCCGGCTGACAGAGATATAAGTCCTCATCTTTCTACTCTTATTTTCCTTTTCTCTGAAGGTTTTCTTCTACTTGAACATAGAAATATTCTCATTTATCTAATATAGAGTGAAAAAAAACTATTTCTTCCGCTTATATGAGTATCAAAGGTCGAAGCAATTTTCTCAAGAATAAATGGTGGAGCAACATATGAATAAATGTTGTACGGTACAATAGTATAAATAATTGGACATTGTTTCTGTAAGTCGATAATATGAGGTTAATAGATGTTTTGGCATAGAATCCAAGTCTCAAGGGATCATTGAATACAGATTCGATAAAAACTGATATAGAAAGTTAGATAAGAGCGGTTTATGGCATATGAAAAAATTCAAGCAGTTTCCGAGGAAAGTCTCTCATTGTACTCGCGGTTTTTGGGAACGAGTTCTACTCCTTTTAATATTCATAAATTGATAGAATATTTCAAGAATGTAGATCATACTTGGGAGAATTGGAAAAAATATACTTCTCTGCCCCACCGACTGAACGATAGACTCCTTTCTCCGTTTCTCCGCATAGCTTTATACTTTTTTTTATTGACGTAGAAATCTTCGTTCCATAAATTGTTTAAAAAAAAAAATTGGAGTGTAATAGTGCAAATTAGCTTATACAATCATGAAATATATAGCTGGTAAATTGTTTCATATACGCTCATCTCTTTGGATATTATTTAATCGATCTCACTTCGAAACTTGATCTTGGGCTGGAAATTTTCTGTTTACAAGGGGATGAGCAATGAATCCAGATAGAAAATGTGTTAAAATAGTGTCTGTAATGAAAGCAGTAATCAAGAAGTGAGAGACATTCTATACTGTGTGACTTTAATCAAGGAAATTGGTAAAGAGATATAACGCATAAGAAGCAAAAAAAATAAGGCGTTTTTTTGTTTAGAGGGAGAAAGAGCTCTTCCAAGTATGAAATTGAGTATATAGGAAAAATAAACACTTGTACATATAGGATATGCATTACGCATTGATTTTTAGAAAATAATGCAGCTCCAAGCTGAAGTGAGACTATAGATGCATAACTCATTACTGGATTACCAATGCTTTTTTTTCTTTTTCTTTAAACATTCTGCAGCTACACCAACCGCTTCTTCTTGTCTCTTTAACTTTGACTATTGCTTCAATTAAAAAAAAACAAATATAAGAACAGACATAAAGTCTCTATCACAAAAAAAAAACAATTACAGTTTCTTCTCTCATCTCTGTCGAATACCAAGATTTATACATTTTTAAAATTATGTTGCTTTTGCTTGTTTCATTAATTAAAAATTGCCTTAAGTATGCAAATTCACGAAAACATTTTCCATCCAGAAAATTCACCGCAATTCAAATTTAAATTGTTGTTTTTGTTTTTTTTTGTTTTTTTTTTAAGCAAAAACAACTTAATTTTTATGCTAATCTATTTTAGAGATAAAAGCAAACCTCACGAACTGGAAAGTTTTTCTCAATTGCAAAAATGCAAAGAATCCTTTCAGTATAGTATACACATAGGACTAGGACACTATCCAAGATCTTACTCAGAAAATTACTTTAAAAGTTTTTTTTTTTTACTCCCGTTTTAATTTAAGGAACTATATGCTATTTCAAAGGATGAAAACACAAATTTCACTGCAGCGTTCACTTATACGAATATCTAAATATATACATAGTTAGTTGTGCGGAATTGTGTGTGTGTGTACATAGTGCAAAACATCGCTCCTGAGGGATAGGACACAAAATGTGGTCCTTCCTCTATGGGGTCAGGTGAGGCAAAACTCTTACAAATGTAGAATATATAATATAAATATACACAAACTGGCAAGCAATTTCAATCCATTAAAAAAGTGTTAAAAAAGGATGTAACAAAAAAAAAAAGAGAAATTATACAAAAAAGTGATGAAAAGCGTGAAAAAAAACAATTTAAAGAAAAGTGTGAAAAATGATTGGCTATTTTGGGCGATATAAAAAATGGTTTTTTTTTTGTTTTTTTTTTTTTTTTTTGTAAGCAAACAGACCTGGCTTTGATCGAGACCACTTTTCCACCGACCGGCATATTTTCCTTGACGTAAATCGGCCCATAGACGTTGTGATCCCAGACAGGTGGATTGTTCGCCCTATCAACAACATCGATTTGTACTTCAACTGTACGTGACAAGGGTGGATAACCCTTATCTTGGGCCATAGCTTCTAATTTGTATGTTTCACGCTGCGTGTTGAGAGAAGCAAAAAAGAGTTGTGCGTAGTTCATGCGATTATATCATACCGGATCAAAAATTGATGGTAGTAGTGGTTGTAGTGGTTGGTGGTGGTGGTGAAGGTGGTTGGTGGTGATGATGGTGTTGTTATCAGGCAATTACAGTAGTAGTAGTAGTAGTAGTAGTGTTGCAGGAACCGGATGTTAATTTCCATAGAATATATTTATGTCCAAGGCCCATAAAAGCGCAGCACGCATTGTTGATGTTATTTTTTTTTTATATTTTTATTTTGTATTTGCCCGGGGATGATTCCATCATGCACACGCAATATTTAGGTAACATTCAAACACACACAGCGATGCGAAATTTTGTTTTGTTTTGTAGAGAATTCGGGAAAAAAATTGCAAAAAACAAATTCGATACTGAGTTATCGTTGTTATCACAAAATAAGTTCAAAAAAATTTTGTTACGTATTTTTTTTTTTTTTTTTTAGATAAAACTTAAAATTATTCCCGTTCTCCGATTTAGAAAAATTAAAATTAAAAAAAATTAAAAACATTTTCTTAAAATCTCTAGTAGTAAAATCAGACACCATTAAAAAAAAAAGACAACAACAATGGAAAAATGATTTCAAAAGGAGAAAATATGGGAGTTTTTGTCTCAAAAAAAAAAAAAAAACAATCAAAATTCATAAAATATCAATATCACACACAGAGCATCCGAAAAATATCCATTTTCCAATTTTATATTTATCTTTTTTTTTCTCTAAAGTTAAATCTGCCGTTTGTTTTTGTTTTTATTTATTTAGTAGATAGTTTTGTTTTTTTTTTTGCAATATCTTTGCAGTTGTAGTCCAGTGCCGGTGGCTTATTTCCTCGATCCTAGCCATTTTTAAATTAGCATTATAAATGAAACTGACTGACTGACTGACAACTAAGTAGGTAGGTAGGCATGTATATTAGGGAAGAGCTTTCATCAAGCTTACATGAGAGACTGCTTTAATAGATTTTTGTAAATACATAACCATAATAATAAGAATAATAATAATTGTAAAATTAAAAAACAAAAAAAAATATTTTCCTCAAATATGCAATATTTCGCTTATACAAAATATAAAACGGTTAGTAACTCTAGCGCTACGCAATCAGAGCTCAACTTTTATGTAAATTTTTATAGTTTAGTTTTATTTATTTTTTAATTTTCTATCCTCATATTCAGTGTTAGATTTATTTTTAATAAAAGATGCTAAGCGGATTTTTTGTGTGCGGAGAGAAATTGTATAATTAAATGGAAATGGGCATCATGCAAATTGAAATTATTTGAAAAAACATAATTAAAATTTAATTTTATGACAGTTAGATGAAACGTGTAGGTAAAATTATATATAAATAAATGTAAACATTTATATTTGTTGAATTATATATATATAAATCTGTATTACAGATGGTTCAGTAGAATTCGTGTTGGTGAAAAATTATTTTCGGGACTTGTACTTAATAACGTGACATTGAAATAATTGTCTATAGCATATGCAGGACCCTGTCTGTATCCGATTTGCCTTTTTTACTATCATCTTACAAGCACCAGTAAAAATAAAAATAATCACATGATTTTGACATTTCAGTTCGTAAGATTTTATAAAAATTTGATTTCAGCTAGATTTTAACATAATTTTTCGACCGATTTAAGAACATATACTTTTCTAATAAATAAACACAAAATTGTATTTATTAAATTCAAGTGAATGATAGTATTACTACAATCTCCTCCATGCTCAAACTTAATACTGCTTAATACAGCTAAAAAGTAGAATATACTGGTGTGCCACAAGGATCTATTTTGCGACCTTTTTTGTTTCTAACTTTCTTTCATTATGATTTGATTTATTGTGCTATAGGTGTACGTACAGTAAACTTTAGATCTATGTTAACGATTCACACTTACACCTTAAAACGTCAATTAGGATAGTTGAGAAAAGTAGGTAAACTTTACGTAAATTATGATCTTTACTTAGATTCCTTATTTATAATTTCCCACATTCGATTATATAAGAGGTCGTTTTCCACCTGTTATTTACTAGTAGCATATGAATTTTCTATATTGAATCTACTTTTTAGACATCAAAATTATGAAATATTCTCTGAACTCTTTTTAATCTCAATTCCAAAGGAACAAGAAATTTGCTTAGTTTATAACCATGTGTATCATGCAAATCAATTGGAAATTAAATGTTATAAGAAAGAAATGAACGGAGGCGTTACGTTGAAGATAGAAGAACAAATTCTTTATAATAATTGATAGCTTTTGATATGGATTAAGAGATGCAAATGTGTAGCTGGAATATCCTTTTTTAATAAATAATATGTTCCGTCAATCAGTGTATAACTAACGGTGGAAATATTGTTGAACGTTTCGATTAAGTACAACTTTTACAAAATTAAATTTAACAACAATATCCTCATCAAGCACAGCTAACTGAATGAGATGGAACTACATACATATGTACATATCCGAATTGAATTCAACATTTTCCGAATAAATGCAACTTTTTCCGAATAAATGCAACTTTTTCCGAATAAATGCAACTTTTTCTGAATAAATGCAACTTTTTCCGAATAAATGCAACTTTTTCCGAATAAATGCAACTTTTTACGAATAAATGCAACTTTTCCCGAATACATGCAACTTTTTCCCAATAAATGCAACTTTTGCCCAATAAATGCAACCTTATCCGAATAAATAAAATTTACTGTAAAACAATAACCTTCTATCGAACCAAATGCAATGCAACAGAAGGTCCATATTTTTTCCAGATTTTATCGTATGGATGAATGCATTTTAAACCATATTACATGAAAGTTTTATCAAATTGATGAAGTACAATGTTGCCCCACTTCAATGCAACTTTTATCAAATTTAATTTAATACTATTCACATCAAATGCAATTAAATCCGGATTAAATGCATTTTTTTTTAATAAATGCGCATCAATTCATCTAGATTATATGCAACCTGTTAGGCATGAAATGAAACTTTATTCGGATTAAAATGCAACTTTTGCCGTTGGATAAAATGCTGTGGTGTTGCACCGTTTTCTTACTTATAGAAAAGTCTATACAGAGTAAAAGTTTCACTTATTCTACTCTAGTTGAATATGAGCAAAGAGGTAGATAAAATATATTTAAGCTCGAATTATTTCCTGGTAACTATTATGTGGAGTATAGTTAGTCTTAAAGGTCGAGCCGATTATATGTACATCGACAAATACGAATATCTTCAGAATTTACAAAATTTTCCAACTTTAGCTTACAAAAGTCAATATTTCATGGCCTTCGGTCTGGTCTTCCAATATGTAAAACTTCATAAAGTAACTAAGCATTTTGGGAGAAGTTTAATGTTGGTTTACAGGTCAAGCGGAAAAACTGAGATAACATGTGCATACTAACTGCTGTGGTCTATTTCACTTTTCAGTTTTTTTTTCATTTACATATTTAAATTGCAATTTCCACAAATATTTAAAGTTTTAAGTCAAATTATTTTTATCTATCCTTTTAGAGTAGGTATATCGTCAAATAATATGGCTAGTGTTAAATATAAATCTGTGTGCTGTACTTACTTCCTAAAAGTCTAGGATTAATTGAAACGATTCAGATCAATTTTCGTAAGGCTCTTTCTTTATTGCAGGGGTGAAAAATTCATAAAACAAGGAGGTCCATGGTTTAAAGTCTCAATAAATAAGAAATTATGTAGAACCTACTTGAGAAAATTCTTTCGAAGCTCTGACCTATCTCCCGCTAAAAAACTAAAAAAGGAGGAAGAAGAAGAAAAACCAGCTTTCCATTTTAAAAACTTTGTAAAGCAAAAACTTGACCGAGTGTAAAGCTAACATTATTTCAATGTGTGCCATTGTCAAGATGGAAATGAACCAAATCTACATGTGCCCCCTTATGCTGCTGGTAAGGTAGGTATAGGTGAAATGCAAAGATTTTCCTTGTACTCTGCAACAGAACTTTCACAACATATACATACAATGACACACGCATATATATATACTTCAGCCTTCTACAACTCCAATTAAAAACAGACCTTTGCAGCATGAATTTTATAGTGAGCTTTTGGTTTTAGCGCTCGGATGAAGTCAAGAATTCAACTATTCACGAGAAAAATGTAATCAATTCTTTCAAACTTTTCTTTTACTCCTTTTTTTTTTGGTATCTTGTATGGCTCGGTAATCCTTTAAATTGTTTACTATCATCCTACTTTTACATATAATCATACATATGTAGAGAGGGAGCTGTTTTTGATATGAACTCATCTCAAAGTAATCTTAACCATCGTACAAAGAGCATAAATGAAAAACCACTTTGGAAAAGAGAATTCAAAATGCCAAAGCTTCAAAATTAGATGCTTGACGACGGGGACATCATCAGAGATATGAGACAGATTTCGTTCATTTCACAGAAAATGGAGCTTGATCGTTACACATGCAAGTTACTACTATAACGTTCCCTAAGGGTGGTATACCATCCTCATCTCCGGGTATATGTAAAGAGAAATAAGTGACCTGAAAAATAAGTGACGTTTTCGAAGAGATATGTATTCTGCAGCAATGCCATGAGGAATTATAATTTACAAAACGAAAACATACAAAAAACATTAGCTTTAGAGTCGGTACCTGTTTTGATATGACGTAGCAGTATTGGGCTCCATATTTTATCCTTTCGAGTATAAGTAGTCAAGCTCTAGGTACATGTGATGTGATTTTGTATAGGCAGTTTGTTTGTTGTGTTCGTAGTTTTGAGTGCAACTAAAGATTCTATGTAATAGAGGGATCATTTCAGAATAATTTGTAGTATCATCTCAGTTAGTTCTCCTATGTACGATTATATCGCATTCAATACTAGAATTGGAGATGGATAACACTAGACGTAACATGTATGCCTATTTTCGACATGGTTAAGAGAATTTTGAATTTCCCAACTCTTTGTATTATTTTAGATCTAGACTCATATCTACAAATATCCAAAAAGGATCTAAAGCAGTCACCTTTATGTTTCACTTTCAGTGATTTATACCAAATAAAACTTCACTGGTGAGATCAATTGATGACATCAAAATTTCAATTAATTTCACTAGACAGTTTGCATTTGAATTGGATTAGAGCTTAAGCATGGTTTCCGATGAGGGGCGAAGGAATAATGGAAGACCTTGGATTACTAAATCCTCAGATTTTATTTAATTTTTGTACGAGTAGACAGACACAATAAATAGTCTAATCCTCCGTAAATGTGAAAAGTATTGGCAATGGATATGCATGAGGAAAGTGCATTTTTGTATCAAGTTCAAGCGTTATACATTACCGGAGATATAAAAAAAAAACGTTATACCACCTACCTGAAAAACCTACAATTATGATTCACCCTGTACCTGGAACATCGTTAGGATTCCCTACCCTCCCCTATCAAAATCTTGTTTCTAACATTTCAACCAATTACATCTTTAATTTATAACTACCAATTACAAATGACAACATTCTTCAGGATGAACTAAAGAAATTTCGTTTTATAGTCCAGAATCGAACCCAGTGCGATTTTTTTATGTTTCCTAAATTATTGGAACACTTAAAAGGCACTCACTGTAGCCTCTTCACTCAATCCTGGAACATCAGAAGATTTGGAAAGATGGCATCATATTATGTAGGGTAAAAAAATAAATAAAAAGATACAGATGCGTTTTTCAAATTAGGTAATCTAGGTAAGTATTAGGTTACTATTTCAAAACGATCCGAATACAGCCATAAAAAAAATTAAATGTTTTGCTTTGCAGGTACGATTGCAATTTTTCTCTTATTTTAGGAATCAAAAAAAATAATTGTAATTGTTAATTGATTCCACAAGTGAAATGAATGTATATAAAAAAAATATAGAAATGAAAAAAATAATAAAAAAAATATGAAACCGGTGTAAATCTCTAGAAACCTTTCAGTCATTTACATAAAACTTGAGCTCTTCGAGTTAGTGTAATAGAAATAAAAAAGTAAAGTAAAAAAAAGTTACATACATTGAATAGAGGGATTGTGCGAGCAAATAAATTAGTTGATAAATATTACCTTTTCCTCCCAACAATTAGTTCTTTACTTAAAAATATTTAAATGCGATTTCAATTATTATAGTTATTATTTTTCTTTCATGAAATTCAATAAAATAATAATAATAATAAAAAAAAAAGAGTTAGTCAAAAAGTTCTTATAAATTGTGAATCAAAATTCAAAAAATCACATTTATCATTTTTTCGTTATCTTAAACGAAATGTGAATATATTCGTTGAGTATATAGTAGTTTAGAAAAAGGATATTTCGTTAAGCACCAAATACCAACACCTTTTTCATCAAGTTGTAAAGTATAAAAGTTTTTTTTTTTTTTTGTACAAAAAAGTTCTCAAACACCATAGTATAAAAGCTTAAATTTTCTTTTTGTTATAAAACTGTTATACAGCTTATCTATAATACAAACCTTGCCTTAACCGATGTTACAACCGTACCAACAGTGACATTTTCTTTTATGTGAATGGGGCCATAAATGCTCTTGTCCCAAATCGGCGGTTTGTTATTTCGGTCGACCACGTCTAATTCGACGTCAACATCTGCATAGGATGGTGGTTCACCTTTATCAGATGCGCGAACCCTAAGTCGGTATCTATCTCGCTGTGGATACCCAACATTTCGTACACATACCCAACAATTCGGATTCATTTCGGTTCAGATCATTGATAAGTGGGGTAGACGTGTAACACGTGTTTTTTTTGTTTTGTTTTTTAATTTTCACATATTCCGTTATTCAAATTCAATTAAATTTCATATTTTGTGTATTTTATAACGATGGCGACAATGACGACGATGACGATGTTTGTTTGTTTTTTGGTCGCAATCGTTCGCAGATTTAGTAGTAGTAGTAGTAGTAGTAGAAGATGGCGATTTGGTAAGTGAAAATGAAAGTAAACAAAAAGAGAAATTTTTTGTTGTAAATTAAAAAAGAAAATTAAATCAAATTTATAATAATTAAGTAATTAATTAAGTATACACATGTCACAGAAATAAATTGTCATTTGCTTTTTTTTTTTTTTGCAATAATTTTAGGGCTAGCTAGGGTTTTGTACGGTAAAAATACTGGTAAAAAAATATAGAAATAAAAAAAAAAGTGAAATGTTAATTGCAAATAATTTTGTTCTGCTATTTCTCTTTTTTCTTTGGGAATTTGGGAGCGAACTAGCCGATTTTAATTTTTTAAATAATTGAAGGAGAGAGAGAGAGAGTGTTACTGCTCTTCTAGGAATGGAAAATTTAATTTTAGCGATTCTCTAATTTTTATTTAACAAATTTTTAAGGCTAAGTTTATCGGAATATGCACGTTTTCTTGTTCTTTTTTTTAATTAAAGGAAAAGCTTTTCTTCTAAGACATTATTTAAGGTTTTTTATATTGTTAAAGGTTCAGTTTATAGGGGTACATACATATGTTTATTAGACTGTAGAGCGTTGAGGAGGGTCGTATAAGTCACTTTCGGTAGGACTACTATGGTCGTATTATGATTAGCTGTGGTTCGTAGGTCTCCGTTTTTTCGCTAATTTTCTAAACACATCTTTAGTTTTTCCATTGTGTTAATTTTTGTAACACAAAATCTTATTCAGTTAAAAATCTGTATATGCTCACGTATGCCATTATGCCAATTATTATGACGAATAAGTTAAACATTCTCAGAAATCTTGTTTGAATTAATTAATAAGACCCAACCACACAGAAATTATGCTTCACGTAAAACTGAAAGAGCTTTTGAATGACGACTAGAAAAAACTATCTTCCAATGACTACCGACTACACTCTCCCAATGCTATTTAAAAAAAAATCGCTACTATAATTCCAAGTAGAAAAAATTAGGAAGATTTTCATGGGTGGGTGATTTATAATTGACCATGGAACAGAGACTGGACTTTCCGTCAAACAGAACGCTAGGATGTTAACAATACAATAATCTGACTATAATGTTCTCAATAATACATCAAAGGGCAACAGTAAGGAAAATCACTGCTATCATTATTGGATACTGTCCTTTCAGCAAACACACCAGGCATTTAGGAGTTGACTGAGAGCTTTCAGCATTTATAATGCCTGTTCAGAAAGAGATTTCGCATCATCTTCGAACTAGAGGAAGATGCAAGCATTGGAATTAATAGACCTAATTTCCCTTCTCACCACTCTCCCATTTAACAACTTTGACTAAGTCTTCATTAATGTGATATAACAACGGACCTATTCCATAGTCTCTAGGTGTACCTACAACGTTGTAAAACTTGTAGCTGCTAAACTAACTTAACACGAATAACCTAAACAAAATTGGCTCAGTGAATAGACTTCTATAAAGAATCTCCAAATGACTTGAAAAATTTGTGTGCAATTGTCAATAAACAGACGAATGCTGTCTTCATATAATTTAATGAAATATATTAAGGGTATATTAGTCAATATTGATGGAGCCTTAAACAATGTTAAAACAGAGGCCATTTATAATGCTCTGAGGACTTTAGGAATCGAATCTAATATTCCAAAATGGATTCAATCAATGGTTAAAAGTGGCTACACTTCAAAGAAAATGACTTACTTGAACAGACTTGTTAAGGGATTACAAAGACTTTCGCACAACACCAACGACATCATGGTAAACACCAACGATAGCATGGTAAAACCAACCAAGATGCGCGATTTCAAGAGGAAGATGCAACTTTTACTAAGGATGGACCGGAATCATATGCGTATCCCAGCTATCACTACTGGCACTGCCTATTTGGCACACATAGATTTGGGGACTCATTACCTCTTATGGTCATGGTTCACTAACTCTTATGGTCAATTTTAGGTTATCGGACTTCATTATGAAGTAATCACCTCCAGGTAGGGTCGGTCACCTAGTGGCTAGCAATCTTGGGTAAGACTACTTCTCCAAGGCACCATCTTAAAGAACTTCTAAATACTATAATCAAGGCAACGACTTGTGAGACAAGCAGTTACCATTCTAGAATCAAGCTAGAAAATGGTGAAGACGAGTAGAGAAGAAGCTGGCAAGATTTTTTATGAAACAATATCCTGATCGACTACACACACCCAAGTCAGAGCATACAGAGGCACCTATGAATCAAACTAAACGGAAAAATATCTAATTAAGGTCGCTGGGTAGACTGTTTATTGAAATGGCGTGAACTATGCCAAGCATAATCACAGTATATTCCCTTCGTAAATTCTATGGTATCCACGTCTATATCTATGTACAATTTAACGCCAGGTACTCCAAATTCATTAGCTAATCAAGATTTAATGCTAGAGATATGATCCTCACAAAAAACTCCGAAAATTACAGCCATCATTTAAATTTCATTCTGTGGGAAATAAAGAGGACATTTGAAATATGTAGTAAGTGCCATTTCAATGTCTTCTTATCATTTTGCTTGTCTCACATAAATTTTAACACATTCATATACCTAAGATGATACAACAGGATTTGTCTGGCAAATCAATTTCAAATCTTCCTCGTAATTTAATTTTTTTGTTTTTTTGTTTTACATAAAGAGTTATCACTTTTCAAAGAAAAAAAAAATTATTAATCAAAATTCTGTAAAACATGCATACTCCGATGTATATACATATCTCAAAACTAAAAAAAAAAAAAACAAAAAACTTAAACGCAATATTAAAATTTTAGGAACGCTAAGATCTATGTAAAAATGTAAAATAAATAAAATTAATAATTAAAAAAAATAATAATAATAAGGTAAAAATATAATCATAATTCCAAGACGAATGAATTTATATACCTAAAATTAAAAATTAATTAAATAATCTTTTTTTTTTTTTAATAATAAAATTTTATATGAAAACAAAAAATTGAGATTCGAGTCAATTTTTTGTTTTATTACTAATTTTTTTCAGTATTAAAAATTTTTAATTAATCAAAAAAAACATTATCCTTTAATGGGGCTTGGCTACCACAGATATTACGATACATGTTCAAAAGGATTTTATATAAATTCAGTACAATTATTAAATATTATTTTATTTGATATTCTAGCGAAAATACTGGTAAGCTGCGCGCGCAAAATCAAGAATAGCTGGGAGTTTAGCTAACTATCCTTGAATTATGAAATACTTTAGAACTGTGAAGTTCTTACTTATTTTATTGAAAAAATTTAAGCTACTTACAGGGTAGCATCCCTTTTTTTTGTTGTTGTTGGTTTGTTTTAAATGTTAATTGATTCCACAAGTGAAATGAAAGTATATAAAAAAAATATAGAAATTAAGAAAATATTTATTTTATTATAACTCCCTGACATTATTTTATAGTTTTTTTTTTATTAAATAAAATATATAAAAAGGTGCAGATAATTTAACTGAAAACTTTTTTTTTTTTATTAAATTCAATAGTGGTGGATTGAGATAAGTAAATGTATATATTTTTTATTATATGTGAGTAATAAACTAAATGAAAACCTGAATTCCTATAATACATTGCACGAAGAATCATTGATATACGACCAGAAGAGATCTAAAATGCGCATGGACAGTTGACTTTAGTAATGATAATAATAATGAATAAGATTGTTGTAAGGAAAGTATGATATGAGGCTATCTATCACAACAGAGGCTGGAACTATGCATTTCGAATCATTTGAAAAGTAGCTAATCAGTTCAGTGTTCGTTTTGTCTACTGTGTCTACTATATAGATACATAAAACGCTTTCGTGCTGGACAGACAGTCTAGAAAAAGTACACTAAAATTTTATTAGAAACAAAACAAAAAACACAGGCATAGAAATAATTATACAAAAAGTGTCTACTCAATTTCTATGCCTTAGGATGAAAGTCTTTTTTCATACAACTCTTTTCCAGCTGATACTACTACAGTGGCCCTATTAAGGGATACTGGACTGTTTTCTGTTTTCTGCTGCATGTCTATAACTTGCAGATATTTCTGAGGAGAAATAGATCTCAATTTGAGCTCTTTTCCAAGGGGGCACTCTACTTAGGTGAAATGTTTCATAGTGAGACTCGTTCAATAGCAAAAAAATAGGATCACTGTCAGAATTCTACGACTAGATACCTTTGAACTCCTAGGCAATCAATTTAAATTGGTGTTGAACCTTCTAAACGGTTCTAGCTTATTTCAATTAGTGGGAGTTAACAGTATTAGTCCAATTTTTTTTTATTGTAAAACTAATTGGGTGTTACACTTTAACAGTAGGCGTGGGGTTAATACCAAAATTATGCTACTACAATTTAAAAAAGCATTAAAAAAAAGTGGGATATAGTCGCGAGCCTTTTAGATGAGAATACAATGTGAACAATGCAATTGACTTTCTCTTATATTTTTCAATATTTTGGATGACTGCATGAAAAAGGTAATATTCTTAAGCTACAGTCACAAATTGGAGTTGGATACCTATCTACCACAAAATATCTGGATTCCAATCAGCTGTTTTCTCTAAAAACCCCATCCTTATATACGCTCAACGTATATGATTACTTTTTAGGTTTTATTAAAGATATTCTAAAGGAAAAGTACGTCATATAAAGAGAGGTTCAACAAGAGAAGGTGAAAACTATAAATTAATGTTAGAAGTTCTCCTGGACTCCTGCTTTCTATTTGACAGAGAAATATAATATACAGATCCTCCCAGTTGGCCTTAGGCAATCGCCTAGGGTTTTAATTAGATTGTTTCCAAATTCAATTACCAAAGTCCTGGATAAAAAGAGTCAGAGTTTCATGCATTAAAACCTCAGAAGAAAAAATACTGAAAATAACCAGAATTGGCTTTCTATAAATTTTTATAAATTTTGGAGGAATTTCGTATTTGGGATTTCGTATTTTGGGATTGTCTACTTCGGGTTTTTGAAATAAGTCATTTTTTCATTTGATACCCTATCCGTCTTTGCGATTTCAGTGATAACAAATTTAACTCTTGATCCAAATAAGAAGTCACAATTAGTCTAGTGAAGCCTCATAGGCTAGATTTAGTTTTGCCCTTTTAGAACGCAGTATTAAACTACTAATGAAAAATCTCGTCTGTGTAATAAATGTGTATGTGATGTAATATAATTTTGCTCGGTGGCTTGGAAACTAACTTTAAAGTAGTAGAGGAGTCCATGAAAGAAAATATTTATTAAGAAATAGATTAATTCCTTCACCAGCTTCGTGTAAAACAAAAGACTTATGGGAATGTAACAGAATCATTACTCTTACTTAGTTAGAAAATTAATTTTACAATTTAAAAAGCTTAAAGAAGTCTCTTCACATTTTTGAACATTTAACGTTCGAGCATATTTGAATGAGAAATGCATAGGCGATTCCACTATTCAAAAAGTCTTCTAATTATAATTCTCTTTTGTAATTCATCGTTATGCCCGCAAGATATATGTTAGCAATGTAAGTCTTATTGGATAAATTTAGAAAAACTTAAGTTGATCTCTAATTTAACCCGTCAGAGTTTATAGACAAAATACACTTATTAAATAGTTATCTAACTGGAATATTGATATGACATACCAACAGTAACCGTGCGACTTATAATTGTGATGCTATTACGCAGATGGCTTGACGATTTGGATGCCCAATGGGATTAAATCAAAGAGCCATCTTAAATCCAAGCTGTGGAGCATGAATCAGCCAAAAATAAGTCACTTAAGACCTGGGAATACTTAAAAACAGAATTGCTCATTTATTACAGAAAATACTGCAAGAGTGTATAATATTTCTGTAAGCTGTTTTCAAAATTACTAGAGATAATTGACTGCAAAGTAATGCAACAGTGTAAATTCACAATAATAAAACTGAGATATCCTTTTTGAAGGTAAACCGATTACATAATGGATATAGATCGGATTTAGGGCTTCACCATTGCTTGTATTATGGGAGATTTTGAAGTTCTCATAATTTTAGTAATTGTGGGAAGGTGTAGAAGAGATTAATCTCAACTTTTTCCAAAAAAAGAAAAATTCTTGTAGTACAAACCTGTAATATTTCCAGTTATACTTGTAGACTAGCAATTTTGTTTGTTTGTTTTTAAAGTCTACCTACACTCGATATCTGGATATCTGCATTAATTTATTACGTAATCTACATTGAATTATATTTGATATATGAGGGGTGAAACATAAGGTGAGCTATAACTAGCTGGCTACTACCCACATGTTATGTTAGTTCTATATTCTAAGAGCCAACCCAAAGGCTCTTCGAACTGAAAAATTTTACGATAGTTTCATGGTCAGAAATTCTCTCTGCTAACTACAATATACAAAGAGGAAGACAGATAATTTTTTAACAAATTTGTTTTTTGTTTTTTAATCTGTTTACTAGCTTAATTGTATACTTAGTCCATATACTTACATATATAAAAATGACTACGACCTACTACAATATACATAAATCTATTAAGAATAAGAAGTTCTTGTAAAGCAACCTGAAGAAAATAATCAAGATACAAAAAAATTTAAACTTCTTAGAATGTTACAACTTATACCGACTTACTTAACTTTTAGCAATACACCACTATTGTATTTAAATTTCATATATAAACTTAAAATTATACTTAATCATCCTAAACATACATGAAATAAATCAAATTAAACAAAAAAACAAAACAAACAAACATAAATGACAAGCGATAACCACGCATGCAAAACTCACATAAACAAAAGAAACGAAGAAAATAATTTTCTTAACAATTCTAAAAATTAGAAAAATTCCATTCCAACTAAAACACAAACTTAAAAAAAAAATGTTTTTTGTGTCTTATTATTGGAAACAGGTAGGAAGACGGGAATGAATGCAATTTTTCATTGAAAATCGTTTGTATAATTGCAAAAACTCATAATGAAAACATTATCAGAAATATAAAAAATAAACTAAATAAAACTAAAAAATAAAAATAGACGTTAAAAAAATCGCCAGTTTTTGTTGTGAATAAAATTCTCCAGTTTTTTTTTTTCAATTCGGCGGTGTTTACAAAAGAAACGACTCTCAAAAATTTGTTGTTCGTTTCCAATATGTATTTTTATGCCCCACACACGTTACGAAAATGTCACTTTTTATAGGTTTTTAAATATAGCGGATTCTGATGTTTCATTTTTTTTTCGTTTTATCTAAAATATTAATATATTTACATATAAATTTGTATTTTTATTATATTAAAAAAAAAAATAAAAAAATACGGAAATCCGCCATATTAAAAGCATAGAAAACATTAGTAAGTAAATAGGTAAAATAGACGAAACAAAGTGTTATTTTTCATCCCCATTTATTGGAGTGATATATGCGCATATATAAAAGCATTTTGTTTCGCCCCAAAATATTTAAACATTTTTACCAAAAAAATCCAACTATTATCTAATTTAAAAACAAAACAAAAAAGCAAGTAAAAATTATTTAAAAAAACCAAATTTTTTTGCTCGCTTAACATTAATGTAGATATTATATCCCATCATAGCCTGGTCACACATATTAGGCAGGGTCCGCTGAAATTTCTCAAAAATATTTTTTTTTTCAATGTCAAAAAATTGGTAACTTGTCAAAAAAATGTCTTTTCTCGCAATATTTAGTTACCTTTTTTATAGGATAAATATATAAAGCTGCGATTTTTAAAAGAAATACACAAAAATTCGTTAAGATTTTTACGCAAAAATATTATTTTATTGTTGTTGTTACGCCGCCGCCACCGCTGAAGGGTAGAGTTAAAATTATTTTAATCCAAGATTTTTGGACTCGTAGTTTTTTTTTTCTTTTTTTTTTTGTTAATTGGAAAAAAATCATTACATGTTTCCTCTTAATTTAATAAAAAAACAAAATTTACTAAATGAAAAATTTTTTAAGTAAAAAAAAATAAAGAAAAAAATTATCCGATTTAAAAAATTTGGCGCTGGATAAATTATTATTTGTAGTTTTTTTTTTATCAAAAATGTCAAAAATGTGTTTTTTTTATATATACTGTTGCGTATGCATATTATGAAAGAAGGACAAAAAAAAAACAGAATTGATTCAAAAAGCTGCCACAAAATTTTTGATTTTCATAAGTATGTAATTAAATTATGAAAAATGTTCAAAAATTCATATAAAAAACAAAAATATTTTTTATTTTAATATTCCTGAAGGGATGCTCTGTATCTACACTTTTTAGACAATAGTTGGCGTTATCAAATCAGCTAAAAATATGTAAAAAATGTTCGTATACACTTTTTTTTCTTGGCACAGTAAGGAATATGATTAAGACAAAAGGATCCTAATGACTGCCTGACTGGCACAGGATCAAAGGGTGAACAAATTATTTGAAAGCCAGTAGGCAGTGTTACCTAACAAGGTATGCGAAGCAATGAGTTTCCAACATTATAAAAGCTAGTATTTGGTCACCAGTCAGCACTATAGTCTTAGGAATATTTTAAAGTATCCTAGACCTCTTAATTTTGTAAAGAGAAATAAAACTAGATAAACCAAAACTTGGGAAGCACCTACAATCCGCATTCTGTGCCGAGTAAAAAATAACAAAAGATAAGATCGAAACTGAATAAATCGCCAGGAATTGATGAGATTATGCTTATCGTGCTGCAAAACATATATAGGAAACTACAAACTGCTAGTTTTGATGTTTTATAAAAGTTGCACATACCTAGTACTTTTGCAATTGATTTGACTCAATGCTGAATGACTGGGAAAAAAAGTGCGAAATTGATTATTCTGAGTTAACTAACAACATACGAAAAGGAACTCAAAGTAAGAGTTTTCTCGGCATCTAGCCAATTTCAAAACTAAATGAACGGTAAATATATCTTTTGAGTTTACATAGGTAGCACAATTTTTTATGCTCCAGCTATAGCATCCTATGATGCAGTTTGACCACTTAATCAAGTAGGATAAAGAAGATATAAGGAGAGACAACCTATTTATAATTGACATAAATCACCGTCAATTGCCTTTTTTTGCCAGTAAATATATGAGAACCACTATTCACACATAGCGATGCTCAAAAGACCAGCCTCAAATTGTAAGGCTACTGAAAGTAATCATCTAAAGTGTTCTGTTGCTGGTGACTTCTAAACATACATGCACAGCACATATATGTATGTGTGTGTATATGAACGTGGTTATTTCCTCAATTAGGTTGATGCATTGCTGCTAAATCTGTAATTTCGTTGAGATGGGTGCTTAACAAATTGGACTACTTGGAACAATATGAGACTTTGGGAGCTTTGTGTAAAGTTAAAAAAAAAATATATGTATATGACAAAAATTCTGGAGATTTTTTACGATGCAGTAAATTGACGTGCAGTGCACAGTAAAAGGGTTAAACGTGTTTAGATTATATGACGAGAGTGAAGGATGTGCCGATGAATGTGCCACTGAGATCTTCGTCGAACTTTTATTTTTTTATTATTTAAGGTAGGTTGATGCAAACTATCCTATTCAAGTGATCCATATATTAAAAACGATATATTAGTTCAAAAGAAACCACAAAGCAGTCATGAGCTTATTAATACTCTGAAATCCTTGCTTAATAGAGCTCTACACGAAATAGATATGGATAATGCGAGCAGATATGGTATAATGTTTGACAGTTAGATAGCATTTAAGGTATTGAATTCATACATATTTAGGTTTGTATGGAATTGTATTGCAGTAATGAACTGAAACTAAGATATTTACAAATACGCCGTGTGTCAGGAGTTGATTTTACAGGAAGGAGGCAATTACGAGTTTCTCGAACCTAAGTACGTCTGCGGTCATTTAATAAGCTATTTGTGAATGCTACTCAAGCTTTGGGAGAAAATACTCATACTGTAAATTCTGAAAGAACGGTAGGAGGATTATCACTTACTCGCATCGCAATAGAGTACAAAAATACTTTTGTTGTTAGGAAAATGTCCGCCAAGAAAAATAGATTCTTTTTAAGATATTATAAACTTGAGAGGCTTCTATAACATTGTTGACACAAGTTTCCCTGTCTAATCTTAATACAAGTGTCGAGGGCGTAAAACCACCGTTAATTACCGAGGTTAAGTGATATAATTGATTTTAATCCATCTAACTACTTAGTAGGGATAAAAATTGCTCTATGAAAATAATCGTGACAGAAACAATCACTATAATATCGTACAAAAGCATATAAAACAAAATAAAATACATAGTGACAGCTTTTTGTGTGTATTATTAAGATAAGAAAAAAAAAGGAGAGAAAAAAATATTATTGCAAATAAAAATATTGTTTACAAAAACAAAAAAGAGGAAAAAGAAGAGATATTTAAAATGTGCTCGCCACAACGAATCACAATATATAATATAAGTACTTTGGAAACAATTGAGTGATGAAAATTGTGCGCCATTAAATTTGTATTATTTAAGAAAAAAAAAAACAAAAACATAAATATATATTATGTAAGTATATAACAAAAACACAATTTTCATAAAATATCTATATAATAAATCTTAAGAAAAAGGTAAAAAATAGTATAAATCTTTTCTAAATATTAGAATATATGAGTATTTTACGAATCATTATTATATACGTAACAAATCGGCTTTGCAAAACTGAATAGTAAAATTAAAAATTGAAATAAAACAAAAAAATGTTAAATCAAAAACAAAACTGTGCGCTGAAAATAAAAAACAAATCATAAAGCAACCCTATAAATTTTGTTTCATGGAGCAAATGCTGCACTGCCTGCCCTTTTGCAAGCAAACAACATTTGTTCCGTCAGAATTTCTCACAAATTTTTTTTTTTTTTTTTTTTAGTTTAGTTAGATACTATAGTTGTGCTCTAGTTATTTTGTATGTACATATATAGTAATCTAGAATTAATTTATTGATGAAAATAATAATAAAAAAATAGATAATAATTAAGAAAATAACTCTTATACACGTTGTTTTTTTTTGGTTTCTTGTTTTTTTTTTTAATAATTTCTTTTTTGCGTGAATTTCTGCGGCAGCCATGTTGTTGAGAGAACACACCTAACCTAAAATTTTTTTACGATTTTTTTTTTTTTATATAAAGAAAATTAATAATTGTTCTCAGTTACAGATCACCCATACCAAAACTCATTCACGCTATTAGCAAGTAAATAACCAAAATAACAGATTAAAAACAAAAAAACAAAAAAGACTTCAAAATAAAAATTATTTAAATAAAAAATTTCAATTAATATTATTTTCTTTTTTTTTCTTTTTCTTTTTGGATTATGAAGGACTTTTGTTTCTATAGGTATTAATAATTTCACTTATTACAAAAAAAAAAATAAAAAAAATAAAGAAACTTACGTCCAGGGGCTTCTTTAATACAATCCAACCGGATTCAGCTTGAATATCGAAATATTCAAGATCGTTTGGGTTATATGGTGCACTTAGGCTATAAACTATAGCGCCATTGTTATCAGCATCTTCATCAGATGCAGAAACACGAAGAATATTTGTACCTATGCTAGCATCTTGTTTAACATTTTCGACATATTTCTGTAAAATTACATTTTAATTAGCATTAGTAAAATCAAAAAAAAAGAAATTTTTTTTTATTAAATCTTAAGATATAATGCAAATTTGATTTTATTTACCTGTCGATCAAACAGAGGTGGATTATCATTAACATCGGTAATTTCGACTGTAAATGAACAGACACCTTCTAAGCTTGGTTCTCCTTGATCTGTTGCTTTTACAGTAACTGATACAAATTTTCCATCATCTCCTTCACGATCGAATACTTTGTTCGTAGATACTTCGCCAGTTTCTTCGTCTACGGTGAATTTTGTACCCTTTTGATTGGGCTGTTGAACTATTGAGTATTTCACCTAAAAATAATATGGAAAAAATTTAGAATTTATTCAGATTTGTCTTGGATATTGGTTTTAATTTTCCTACATATATTCTACATATATTCCTAAGTTCCAAGATCATCTCTCAACTTGTGGTAAACATTCAAGAAGATGATAATTTACGGTAATTTATATGCCAAGACTCTCTTTTGACCTGGGGGATGTGGTTTTTGGCTTGGTGCAAGAGAATACTCTTGCCTAAGGTTAACTAACACTTCGAAAAATATTTGGAGATCATGGCATGCCCAGAATACATCATGACCAAAAATATACTCACATATAAGAGAAAATATTTTTCGGACCTACACCCACACTACCAATCAAGTTAAGGCAAATGACAAAGATAGAAATATTCGAGAATGTCCTTAATTTTGTCAAGACCTCTTCTTTGTTCGCTTATTATGTCTTATGGGACAGCAAGGGTATTCTAATTGGGGACTCTAAGCAAAAGAATTGATGGAAAAACGTTACATTGCATTGGCAAGGTTAACTAGTGCCACCTGCAGTTTTATATAACCTAAGACTCGCTTCCGCCCAATGTTATTTTACTAGATCGTACATACAATTTTCAGAGAATGAATGACTATCAAACCACACCAGGGACTATATTTTTTATAGACGGTAGTCTGCACTAGCAGCGAATTTTCCAAAAAAATCTACCACTTGCAGATGTTCAATGATACCAAAATATATTTTAATCCGAAGAATTCATATAGCAACTATCGAAAATATTGTAGAACTTAGATGTAAACTACACCGACAAGAATATGTAACACGACACCATAATTGTTACCTATAAATTGGTAACTGTTACGTAACTGTTACGAATCTGTTAGATTTCTCTATATAAAGTACAAATGCAAGGTAAATGAGAAGAAAAAAAAACTGTATTATACGAGAACTATCAATAGTAACAGAGCTACTAAAATGTTACATCTTTGTGTATAATTAATAACAAATCATTTTTCATAGAAATATTACCATTTTTACTATTATTTATATTTGTTTTGTTTTCCAATAACTTTTGTATAGACTGCAAAATGATTTATTCAAAAAATATTCCCAACAATAGATCTAAACCGAAAGCCCACCCAAAACATATTATCACGACTTATCTCAGCACTTGAAAGAAAACCTTCCAAAGTATCTACAAAAATAAAGAAATATCCCAACAAATGCTTCACTTCGCACATAACATAAATAAATACAAAGTTTTACTTTCGCTTGTGTTAAGAGAAATTTTTACGAGATCATGAAACATAGAAAATTTGGACCACTTTATGCGGTTGTTGGAAGCTCATCTCATTTTAAAGCATCATTTCTCTGTGCTACAAAAACGTCCCGCTCCTTACGTTTTATGTGCGTCGAACATTTTACCATCCAAGAAAAAATCGTAAAAGTAAAGCAAAAGGAAAAGTTTGAGCTGGTTGGTAATTGCCAAGCTTAAAAGGGTACAAGAGAGTAGTAATACCCTCATTGTGCGTAAGGATAAAAAAAAACAGCTCAAAATCTTCATCCAGATTCCGTGGAAGGGTAAAAAAACAAAAAACAAATTTAACACACAACATTTTGTTGTTCACAATTTCTGTATAACAATCTGTGAAAATTTCACGGTTGTTATGATAATGCAGAAGAGACCAAACATTCTACGATATGCAAAACAGAGTTCTAATTAAAGCCGGATGCAGCCCACGAATCAATTAGGAGTCTTTTTTGATCTGATTCTATAAATCGAATTAATTTTGATTAGCCACACGATATTTATGTACAAATTATGTTTTTTTGTTTGTTTGGTTATTTTTTTTTCTTGGGTATAATTCATTAGTCAGATCCAAATGAGATTAACTAAACGTAAAATCGATCAGAAAAAAAAAATCAAAATGATTTATCACCGCACACCACTTACCTGTCCATTGACACCTTTGTCTTCATCGGTTGCCTGAACCTTAATGACAGGACTACCATTTGGGGCACCTTCTTCAACTTTCGGATAGTACGTGCCGCAATCTTTAAAAACTGGTTTGTTGTCGTTAACATCAGTTATGAAAACCACAACGACAGCGGTTGAGGTGTGGATGGTTTGGTCACCATTAACGCAACATGATCCATCGTCCATGGCAGTTACATTTAATTCATACTTGTCACGGTCAAGAGATATCGCTTTGTTATGAAGCCGTATGACACCTGTGATTTCTTCAATAACGAATTGTCCGGAACTTGTACCACCGCCGACAAATCCGAAACGTACATTGTCACCGTCCTTGTCGGAAGCAACAACTGTTGTTACTAAGGTATTCGGTCCAGCATTCTCATCAACATTGGGCGTATACACCTGCTGAGAGAATTTTGGTTCTTCATCGTTTTTGTTTTTCGTATACACACGGACTGTGGCAGTTCCGCTTTTAGATGGTTCCCCTTTATCCTTTGCCGTAACTATGAATTCATAGTAGGCGTTGTTGTTGTCTGCATCTAATTGCTTATTATTGACAATTATTCCATTTGAGTCGACGGCAAAATGGTCATCTGAAACCAGGTATTCGATTTCAGCATTAGCACCTGAATCAGAGTCCATGGCTTTTACTTTGAGGATGCTTGTACCCAGCGGTATATCTTCATCGACATTGTGAGCTTGATAATCAGGTAATTCGAACTTGGGGGCATTATCATTCACATCAGTGACACGAATTGTAAGCTAAAAATAGAAAATACAATTTTTTTTTATTATGATGCTGCTGCTGTATGTATTAATAAATTACATTCTAGATAAGGTAACCGAAAAGTTAATTATATTACCTCAACAGATGTAGAAAAGCCTCCAGAATCCTCAGTTGCTGTTACAATCAGAGAGTAGACATGGGGCTGTCGTAAATCCTCAAAATCCAATTCTTTCGCCAACTTCACAATACCAGACGATGGACCAATATTGAATGTGCCAGCACCTTGCCCTTGTGCCTTCAGTGTATATCGAATCTCTCGGTCTGCAAATGATTTCGCCTTCACTGAGATAATGCTGGAAAAGAAAAAAGGAAAATGAAAAAAGAAAATTCAATTTTATTGGGGAATGTAGTGAAATTCCCTTTCTTGTGGATAATTTTATTTGTTGTTTTTTTTTTCATCTTTACATTTCGGTACACTTCAAAGCACACACATGTGTGTCGTGGACAGGATTACAATTTTCCCGAGTACATTTTTAATAAATAGTACACACATGGGGGAGGGATATATACTTTAATTTAGATTCAGTTCTATCTTTATAGGGGTTTTTGGTGCTCGCTCTGAGATACATTTTCCTGTTTTTATATACATGTTGTGTATCATGATGGTGCTACTATACAGCATGTGCTGACAAAAAAAAGAGCAATAAATGTGGCAGGGAGTATATTTCAGTTCTCATTTGGCAATTTAAGCAATGCCTGGCTATCTGCCAAAATTATGTTTAAAGGTAAACCAGTGGGCGCGCAATCAGACTACAATATGCAGATTTCATCAGAGTAATGTCCGTAAAAGGAGCGATAAAGGAGTGAAAATGTAATATCCAACATTATACGATGGGGCGCTTTAGAGAATCGCCATTAAATGTTATTGTCCTCAGTATATAAGTACAACAATTGTATTTCACATATTTTCTAATGGAATGGAACTGATGCGTACACCTTGCATATAATGTGTATTAGTACAAAATCTGATTGAGTGATATTATACAATCACTTTAGTTCTACTTTAGTGATCCTTTTCAAATTTTGATGAATTTTTCGATATTAGCAGCGAAAACTACAAAAGGACTATACAGGTGTGGTGATGATTAACGCAGACCTGGGATGAGATTTTAGCACACTGGCGTTCACTTGACATATCTACAGTCACCCAGCAAACATTTTAGCGAATTTCGTTTTCAGTGAAATATTCTCGAATTATGAAATTCGAGATTTCTTCGAGAATTCTTCGTTTAGGGATTTGTATCTGTCGTCGATTAATTTTTTTTTTATCGCCCTTTTATTGGAGATTTGTTGAAAAATGTCTATAAGTAAAGTGGTCATTTAAAATAGAAGTGTTTAGAAGTCCGTGTATTCAACATTTTATTTAAATTTCGGTAAGTACTCAAAAACTTTGTTCAAATGAAATAAAATAAAAAAGGAAGTTTAATAGATTGAATGAATCGATCTAAAAAACATCCGACGAGAAGCTAAAGGCATTGTAAATTAGGTTTTAAAAGAAAATAGTGGGTTTCCTGATATTACTTCTTCTGCGAATATTCACAAACTTCAGAAAGGAGTTCTGTTGGCTTGGCAAAAAGGACAAACACTCAGTTAGGGAACTCAAAATAGTTACGGCTATAAAAAGTAAGTGTACACAATACACTAATAGATTGCATTTATAATTGTTCCTTTTCTATCGATACATTTCACAAAAAATTTCCTGACCTTCCCGAAGAATTCTGCGAGAAAACGGCAAAACGTCATTTTCATTAAGCGGAGGACAACCTCTCTAGGCCGCTAGCCAGTCTTCTACCTGAATTGTAACTGAATTGTACTTGAATTGTACCAGTCTTCTACTTGGAGCACCTCAGGGCAATTCAGGACAAGTCGAAAGACATTTCAGAGCAAGTCAGGGCATGTCAAAAGGCGATAGCATAATTAACTAAATATTCAAGGATCGTCTTCTGCCATTTTGTCGGGAAAATGTGGATCCTTTTCGAAAATTTCTTCAGATATATTTTAGTTTGAAGGTACTGCGTCAAAAGAATCCTGCTCCGGTTAGTTCAGTGACAAAAAATTTTTTTTCCAAAAGATATGAGAAGATAGATCCTACATAAAGATTAAAAAACATTAGCTAAATTTTTGAATTGATTTTGACGGGAGATGGCTAAAAGAAGCGGAAGGATTCAAGGATTATAATTAAAAAATATTTTCCAAAAGGACTCTCACTGTTTCCGAAAGAAACGCAAAACGGCGATAGTATAATTTACTAAAAATATCGCAGAACAAGATGTTGCCTCTCTCTGGGCCGCTAGCCAGTCTTCTACTTGAATTGTACCAGAAGACAGGCTTTATTTTACTTTTGTTTAAAAAATTATTTTTATTTTTATAAATTTTTAATAAATCACATTATGAGCAGAATTTCCATTCACTCCTATTCCTTATTTGACCAATATGATTTCATTTAATTGTAAATTTATTCAAAAATATTTTTAATCTCCTACGAATATCCGTTGATTTTAATTTGAGAAAACGAACCAGTTTCGAAGCGTTATTATACGAACGGTTATCGACTCGTTATTACGAATCGTTATCAAACCGTTATTATGAATCGTTATCGAATCATTACTACAAATCGATATAGAATGTTCCTTTTAGTCGTGGTCTGATCGATATTGTGTCGAGAGCTACATCGAGATCGAAGTCAAACTCCGTTAAAACGAATCGTTTTCGATTCGATCTATAGTCGCAATGTTTGCTGGGCACAATGATGTGCAGATTTCTAGTGGTATTGATGTTAGAAATTGTTTTGGTTACAAAAAATATTTGCAAAGTATCCAAAAACAACTAGTCCAAGACTTTGTGCATGTGCAACACACATAAATATTTTTGAAAGAGATGTAGAAAGCGAGAGAAAGCAAGATAAAAGCATCATTAAGAGAATATTAAAATCGCTATTTCACTATATATACTTACTCTGAATCCTTTTTTTGATTTTCTGGAATTTCAGCTTCATAACTTGGCATATAAAATTGCGGTGCACGTTTACCACCAACAATAGACAATCTCTCTTCTGGTGTACTCTGAAATCGTCTATCGTCGACTTTTCCATTTTGATCTTCAGCTTTAACATATAACACATATTCCATATCCAATTGAAATAGATCAGTTCCTCGAGTTCGAACAACTCCTGATCGTTCATCAACTTCAAATCGTCCACCAGTACGATCACGTACAATAAAATAATGAATATTATGATCAGTATCTGGATCTCGGGCTTGTAAAGTAAAAACAGGTGTATTCGGTGGAGCATTCAATTGAACTACTGCTTGCATTGGCAGTGGTCGATTTATAAAATAGGGCGGTTCATCGTTAACATCCTTTACATGAATTATCACACGTTGATTGTCCGTGTATTTTAGGCCTGCTGGATAAAATAATGAGAGAAGGAAAAATTCAATTAAATTTAAGCAATAATTATCATTACACTTAATATTTATCGCCTACTAAAAATGATAAAATTAACTCAAACGAATATTAGAAGCATCATCTTAAAAACTTATAAGTACTTTATAAGTATTTCAAATCCAAATCTATCAGAAAACTTCATAGTTCACTTTCATCCCATCTCCTCCCCTTCAAGCTTAAATTTATCTTTTTTTGAATTTTTAATATTTTTGCATTTCACATAAACTTTTCTTATATTTTTTTTTAATATTCATTTCGGTCGTAAAAAGTTCTCATAAAATTTATTTTACTGAAAGATCTCATCGTTGGATAAGAGTTCTCCCTCGAGTCTCTTCTCATGAAACGTTTTACTTAATATATCGGTCATGAATTATTTAGAACCTTTGAAAGCTTCTTCTATAAAATTGTAGAGTTAAATGTAAAGTAGACAACTAACACTTAAAATAAATATGATTCGTAAGTGTTAAAAAAGAATATTCACGAAGTTTTATGAGTTGAGAAGGTCACAGACAAAAACAAACTCGATATTATCTTTCAGCAATAAGAATTCCATAATTTCTTGGACGATGCTGGCTTATATAACTGCTTTTGATTGTTATGCATTTCTACTAAGCTTTTCGAATAAAAAACTATTTAATATTCTTCGCACACATATACATACAGGTTTGGGCATTGATGATTCTTGAATAATTCTTGCCCGAGGTAATCGATACTCGAGACAAGATATAAAAGGACATTTTTTTCGGGTGGGTTTTAGTATGATTTATTTTAAGCTTTAATAATGAAAATTTATATTTTAATAATCGATATATCAACTCTATTCGAGAGTAAATTATGGATAATAATTAAAAATAATTAAGAGGAAAAAGATACTTGTATAGGAGAATTAATAATTCATGAAACAAATTTCGATTCACTATCTCCCATTACGCAGTTTGTTTTTTTTTGTGCCATATTGCAACTGATGACTATTGCAGTAAGCTTATTTAGTTAAAGAAAAAATCACTTGCAGTTATTTTACTCGATATTTTCACATAAAAAAAAACTAACAACAGACCGATAACTATGTTAACGACAACAATTATAGCTTGAAGCCAAAAAATACAGATAAAATCATGGAACATTCCAAAGGTCAGATATTCTAGACTAAAATTCTCCGTAAATACTGAAAATGAATTTTTTTGCTTTCTGTCTAAACTGCCGAAACGGATCTTTACAGAGATGTAAGCAATATAAGATGAGCGATATATATTCGCTCCTACTGCAATAAGGAAATTCTTTTCTCGCATATAACATAATTATATCAAATGAGGTTTCGATGCCCATCGTATCGGCCTCATCAGTGGTATACTTTCAGATGCACCCAGAATTTTCCGATTTCTTCCAAATAATTGAAATTAGAAAATTTTTATTTTAATCCCTTACAAAGAATTTCTCTCAGACATTGTTACTGCGATTATTTTGTCGAACAGTACGTAAGCAGTGATATATAGGCATATAATCAACGTAGATGCTTGGCTGATTTTGTATTCATTATTGCATCGTCGTTAGGAGCATCGAAGAAAGTCATACTGCTTGAGGTTTTTCATAACAAGACATGAGTTTTTCGTATAGGCATAGCATACGAAATCTTCAATAAACACGCAAAGAGAGTATCCACTTTTTTTCCATCCCGCACAAAGGATAGTTGTTAATAAAAACAGAACAAAAACGTGTTTTTTTTTAAATTGGTGCCACTCTCCAAATGGGGTGAGTACCTATAGGAAAATGAAAGTGTTTTTCTTTTATTGACCAAAGAGGAATATTTTAAATTCCCAATTTCTATGACATAATGTCATCTGATGATCTTTCGGATAGAACTGATATTTAGGAAAGCATAAAACTTATAAGCTTATCCACACATATTTAAAGTAAAAGCAAAGAACATATAACAAAGAGTTAAGCCATAAACATAACAGTAAATTGTATATACTTATTATAAAGAAATCCAGAATTGAGCATTCATGAAAATTTCATTAATTTTATTTTTCTCCGGAATTTCCGAACAAAAGCTTTTGTAAGTAATACCACAGAGTGTGCAACATTGTGTGCAATCATTCCAATTACCAATTATAGACCTATGTAGAGGAGTGAGACTCATGAAAAATATGTTCAGCCAACAATGCATGAAATTGCCACTGGCACTGCCTGAGGAATTAAATTTGTAATCTCATGGGTAGCTTTTAAGCTTTTTGAAGCAATTAAAAAAAAAAAAAACAAAAAACTCAATTAATTGTCGGGCTTCCAACATTAATTTGATTTATTGAATATTGAGTGTTTCATGTCAGCGAAAACAATATCAATCAATTGAATTCAATGTATTAAGTGGAATATGTTCTGAATGAAATGAATATAAATGTTTTTTTTTGTATTAATGTAAGTCGTGTTACTAAAAAAAAAACTGCCAATTTCGTAATGAAATGCCAAATACAGACAACATATTTTACTTTTTTTTTTTGTTCGTCTTTTTTTTTCTTCATGCTTTTCCATTCAACTAAAACTACAAAGAAAAATCCTGGCATTGGGAAAGAAAATAAAATTTCTTTAGATGGCCACACCACCACAATACTGCATAGCGCAGCAAGCTGCCGAATTGTGATTTTAATCGAAATCTCAAAAGCAAGCAAAAACTTTTACTATGTATAGTGAAAACGGAAATCCTGCATCTATACATAGTTAATACGATGACGAGAAGGACGAGTACGATATCGTGGAAGAAGGGGCAACAACAGGGCTATATAGAATTTTGGGATGAAAACGTGAAAGGGTCCTATATACGGAACATAAGAAGAAACTTGAAAATTGAAGTCCTTTTTAACTGAGAAGAAGATGCACACTTTGCTATTCATTTGAAATGGAATGCTGCTGAAGAAGGATTCGAATTCAGAAAACAAACAATCGATCCAAAGATGCTGTACTATAATAATATACCTATATACCTATCTGCCTACATATATATATATATAGGTATATGAGTAAAGTTGCTTATAGCTTGAAATGAAAGGGATTTGATATATTATGGAAGAAATATAAATATGTATATATGTATTTATGTATGTATGCATGTAGTATAAGTACTTGCGATGTATACATTAAAACTGAAGTATGTGTAGAAACTTGGCTATAGTATAGAAAGGAGCAACTTTATTGAAAGTGCTGCGCAAATGGAGGAGATGAGGATAAAAGCAAAAACGGGATCTCATTGAAGGTTTCCTTAATCGTCTCAGCCAGACAGGATATTGATACATATCTCAGAGCGTTTATCTCAATTTCTTACATTGCTTGATCTCATGTCGTAGAATTTTCCTATATGCAAAGTAATATGAGTTCGCCTTTAAATCTGGATGAATATAATTTCTTGAAGCTTCTTTATAAAGGGGAGCACTTTTGTGGTGCGCTGGTGAATTTTAATAAAAGAAATTTTATTTATTTCAGCACATTGGAGTACCATAGAATGAAATACTAATTGGTTACTGGTTGTTTTTACTGAAAAATTCAAAAAGTTATAATAGGTATATAATGGAGTAAGGGAGTTGTTACGATTATATAAAAATACTATATAAATATACTCCCATTTGATATGCATACATACATTTCAAAGTAGAATGTCTCAAGAAAAATTAAATATCCGCATTGTATGCCAAACGGATATTGTGAACAGGTACCTAAAAGTAATCCAAACATCACTAATAATAACAAGTAAAAAAGCTAGAATTGGTCTAAGACGAATTCTTGTCATACCCTAGATAAATGCCAGTATGAAATTTCGTATTGTCACCCATATGAGCAAGTTTGATTTTTGAAGTGGTTTTTCGCATATATTTCTAGAACTGTCGGCCAGAAAAAATGATTATAACCAATTTTATAGGATTTCGTATCCTGAAGAAGTTTTTGGTACAATAAAAATGTTTTGGACTGATCGTTTTCACAGTATACGTAAAAAACCTAAATTTTTATATGGCAATACCAAGAAGGAGTTGCCCGATTTAGTCCATTTTTGAAATTTTATTTGCTAGTGCAATGAAAACACCACGTACCATGCGATGCGTTCTCAGGCAGTGTCCAAATATATAGTGGAAAACGAAAGTTTTGTGTGGCAAACCCACGAAGGAGTTGCCCGATTTGTCTCATTTTCGAACTTAATTTTACTTTTTTTTTTAAAGTCCGTGTACAAAATATCAGCTCCCTAAGTATACGTGTTCTCGAGTTATCGTGCGCACAGATGGACATACGGGCGAAGAGACGGACAGATGGACGGACGGATGGACGGACAGACGGACGGACATGCAAAAATCAAAATAACTTCTAATATTATGCGTGGGTGTCCAATCCATTTTGCTCTACCATCATTATTTTGATGTGTTACAAACGGAATGACAAACTTAGTATACCCTTTCGATTTCAACTAGGGTATAAAAATAAAGAAGGAAGGTGACACATTTTTTCACAGTCATTTTCATTAACGCTGAGTGACATTAATGGACGGTTTCACAGTCCAGGCATAAGCCACGGGTGTGGCTTAAGCTCAGAACTTAAGCCTTTTTAAAGGAAAATTACCATTGTGGATTAAAAACCAAGCGAAAAGAAGAACTTTTTATTTACCAGTTTGTTGTTGTTGTTTATCTGGAAGGATATCTAATCCAAAATCATTGTTGCAGAATGTTTCGACAACGTAAATTATCATAGGCGAATGTTTCTAGTACAGTCGGAACCGAGAATAAAAATCAACATCGTCCCATTTCTCAAAATGTTGCGGGCATCTTCTTATAATTTTTTCACGGGTCACACCTTGCGATATTATATAATACATTTCTTCATCGATTATATCCTCTGCATCAGATTAATAATTCATTTTTGTCTTTTAAACCCGTTTACTTTCTTGCTAGAACGTCAAATGGAATGCTGACACTAGCTGCCTGACAGCTGCTAACTATAGATAACTATTTTTCACTTCGAAAATATCAATTTAGTTTTAAAGTATAACTTTTGAAAAATGTACGTTCGTTTAATAACAAAAATTATAATATTTAAACAAAATATATGTTTAGCAATAATTTCCTATGTGTTTCATAGCAAAATCTAAGGCTTAAGCCTTTGAAATGACGGGCTTAAGTTAAGCTTGCCTTAAGCCAGTGATATCACTTAAGCCTTGACTGTGAAACTGAAATATTCATTAAGCCTTGGCTTAAGCCATCGCTGTGGCTTAAGCCTTGACTGTGAAACCGGCCATAACACAATCTAAACTTCATCAAAATCAATTAAACTGTTATCAACCGGTCGAGTATAATGCATTTGGAGCGAAGGGTAGCCTATTTTCTCCTGGAATTACCCCAGGTATATTAATAGATTTGCATCCTAAAAGCATTTGTCCTTTTCACACTATAAATATTATATACTAGAATACAGCAATTTCATATTCAAACGGTATATTAATGTTAATATGAAGATTAGTATGTTTACATTTCTACCATACGAAAGGATTTAAAATCTTCACAGAGAATATTTGCGAACTTATTTTACACCCGATATCACATAATATTGTAAATTTACTACGTTTATTATTGTAAAATTACGTAGTAATTATTATTTCATACTGAAACAAAAAATCGCCGGTTAAACACATATATTTCTTCAGACTTCATTTGATTCTTCTGTAAGGTTTTCGATAGGAGCTTAGGATGAGAATAGAATTTAATCAAGAGTATGACTAATTCCTAATGATAATTATTCTAATTATGTGTCACAATTAATTTTTAATAATCTCGTAATAAATATAATCTCACTTCGAAATGACACCAAAAATTTAATAAAATTCATTTTACTGCTTAAAATCTCATAAGTCATTATTCTATTGTATCGTGACTATACTCAATATAGACATAACTAGAGTAAAAGGCATCTGAATGCAAATTAAGTATATTATAACATTCCAGTAACTTCCTTATTATTAGTGCTTTTGTTACATCACACAATTTTAACGACATTTTCATAGTGTCATATAATTCATGAAACTATTATCCTCGCGAGATAGAAACGACCAGATAAAGAGCTCAAAATAGCTACACAACAAATTCAATGTTAAAACATAGAAAATGCGTGCAAACATTAGGTATAATGTAGCAACAATAGAAAAAACAAATTTTACGGCTAGGAGAAAATCAATAGTAATAAACTGAAATTCAAATTGATCTACTGGGAAACACTTTCAATAGTATATAGGTATGTATGTATGTACGAAAGTCCACGGCAAATATAGGTACAACAAAAACAAAAAATGTTAATTTTGACTCCCACCAGATCTTGACTTTTGATTATATTTCTAGCCCAACTCTCTCAAACCCTTCTTTTTCTTTTTCTTACTACTTTGTATTAGTTTAACATAATTTTTCCATAGAAAAGCACTCACAGAAATTATACACACTTTTCTATGTTATAAGAAAAGGCTTCGTTTGCGGGCGTCCTTTTTGCCTATATGCTTTTATGGTCGTTTGGGTTCTCTTATATTATGCGTGTTGTGACTTGAGTATTTATGGAAGGTTTTAATACTTCTTGCTTGCGTCCTCCCCCCCCCCCCCCCATAAAACCCCCTGCAAGTTGATTAATTAATGAAGTTGTCGTAATTTTGCTCACATTCACGAAATATTTCCTTAATATTGACGTTAAAAGACAGAAAACATAAATATAATTCGCATACGTATGTAGGTGTATATGACGATGGACGGACGTCGAAGACATATATGAAGAATATATTTATTAAGGAGCCACAAGGGATTTCTAATCTTATTTGAGCAATCTTTGAAATTAAGACATTTTTAGCAATTAGATTGTTTCCTTGGATTATGCCCGCATGTGTTTATTTATTTATGTACAATGTACATATGTAATGTACCTACGTAAATTGTTGTGGCTATTTAAGAAAAAGTAAATTAAATTAATGTTTTTTTCCTTTCACGTCGTACAACTTCCGACATTGACAGGAAGACTGATTGGAAAACTGAGACGGTTTGCTATTATCTGAGATAAATCCCACCTTAATAGGGTGTATATAAAGAAAGTTACAGGGTGTAACGTGGAAGAAGTACTAAAAATCTTAAACCCACCCTACCGCCGAAACGACCATCACCTTATAATTTTTTGCTTGTCTCCACCTCAGCTATATCAAACCCTTGAGCTAGGTGCACCAATTATGAAACACCCTGTATAATAAAATCATTCTATGCTATGCGTTAATCCCTTAACCTTTATTAGTAATACTCTTCCCTTATACTTTTCTTATTATCTATATAAATGAAAATGAACTATGTTCGTTGGTAATCGCAACATTTCAGAACGGCTGGATCGATTTAGAAAATAATTTTTTTTCTGTAATGTTCGTAATAGACCGAATAAGGTTTTTAGGTATACGAAAATTGGAATCGGTGTGGAATTGGTGTTGCCATAGCAAAAATTTCGTTTTTAACTATATATTTGGGGACTGCCTGAGAACGCGTCGACGAGACGTAGATAGCTAGAATTTGGTATACATTGTGCTTTCATAGCAATGGTAAATAAAATTTTAAAAGTGGAATAAATCTTGGTGTTGCCATACAAAGCTTTCCGCATCGACGTGGAGCCGTCATATTTTGTACACGGTATTTTCATAAAAATATCAGATACTGGTCGAAAAATGGAGCAAATTGGGCAACCTTTTTTTGGTGTTGAAATCCAAAATTTTAGTTTTTCACATATATTTGGACACTATCGCGTCGAGGTAGAGAGCTGAAATTTTATACATGAGCCAAAAAAAAGGAAAATTAAAGTTAAAATGGGACCAATCGGACAAATCCTTGCTAGAGTTGCCATACAAAAATTTCGTTTTTTATTATATATTTGGGCACTGCCTCAAAACCCTATAGTACGGAATTGGGCGATCGAAGCAGATGAAATTTTAGATATTATGCATCTCTAACCATCTTACCCATTTCAACCCCCACCCCACCTATCTAGGCATCTATATTATCGCCGGGCAACACTGGCGGGTTTCCCCTAGCTATTTATAAATACAGATATATCTAGTTATCAGTCATGATGAAGCCTTAGATAAAAAAAAAATTATGAGTGTTTCGAACAAATCAAAGAGTAGTTGTTCTATGGGGATACTGGCTCACTTTTTGTATTGAAAAACGGTTCCACTTTTTCCAACTTTTTGGGGATTCTGGAACCACTTATTTACTGAAAAATTTGGGCCACTTTCTATGGGTGGCTTTGGCCCACTGGCGCGTGGTCTTAGAGGCTACACTTTGATCCTGACTTCTGACGTCACCTTGACATTTGAGACCAACCAGAGGTGAGGTCATATAATAGGTAAACAGCTTTTCAAACAGCTTTGATAACAGCTTAACAGCTTTTCAAACAGCTCTGATAACAGGTAAACAGCTTTTCAAACAGCTCTAATAACAGGTAAACAGCTTTTCAAACAGCTCTGATAAACAGGTAACATATCAGAGGTCAAGGATAATTTGTAGCATCCAAGACCATGCACCCCCATATAAAGTGGCCCAAATTTTGCACCACAAAAACTGGTCCCAGAACCCCCAAAAAAGTTGAAAAAAGTGGAAACGTTATTCCATACAAAAAGTGATCCAGTATATCCCCATAGAACAATTACTTCAAAGTAAAGCCAATATTCGTCTATAATTTTACAAGAAAATGTCACCTACTTTTTACGTATTTATTTGCCATTTCTACGAACATTCTAAAGGTTATCAGTACACCTCTGAAATCAGTTTTGAAATATTGAAAGTGTCAGGGATAAAGGCACTCCAAATCCAACCCGTACGTATTTAGATGTACAGAATAAATTTTTATTCTCAGGATCAATCTGTCATTTGAGTTTTTTTATCTTAACTCCAGACTTACAAAAGTGGCTCTCTTCCTCTCTCTCTCTCTCCCTCTCTCTCTCTGTCTCTCTCTCTCTCTATCTCCCTCTCTCTCACTCTATCCTCCTCCCTTTGAATGAAATCTCATTAAAATTTCCCAAAAGAAAAAAAATGAAAATTGTTTTCAAAACCTCAAACTCAATAATACCATTAAATTATATTTTCACAAAATTCACATGCACTTAGGTATACAAGCTTGGGGTATTTTGCTTCCCACGATAAACCTGCCAATAATAATTAACGTTTTCAGGTGTTTAATTTCATTTCAGTTTTAGGTTTTCCTTCTATACCTCGGCTCTCGTTCTTTCTATTGCACCAGTATTATTTAAATTACAAACACAAAATTGTGCACCTATATATATGTATATGAATATACCTACCTTTAACGTAGGTTGATACTAGGTAAATGTACATATATGTATAAAATATTGAAAGTACTGTAAAACTTATATAGTAGGTATAATACGAATACCTCCTACCCACCCCATTGCTACCAAAGTGAATTTTAGTTAAACTTACCCTAAAGCAAACAGGGTTGAAAGCCTATAATTACTGAAATTAAATCCACCATGGAACGTATATACAAACATTAAAGCGGTTATTCAAGCCCACATTACGTCTGTCCGTCCGCCCGTCCGTCCGTCCGTCTAACCATCCATCCATCCGTCCGTCTGTTGGCAATCAATACGCAGGGTGCATGTTGGAAAATACATAACTCAACAGAAACAAACTTAGCAACTTTTGCCTTGCAAAAGGCACACGAAAATTGAGAAACATTCTATCGATCGTTGCTGACTTTTGTAATTGGTTTTTGCTCTTTTTAACTTCATTTTCAACTTAAAACTTCTACGAGAGTTACACTCTATACTAGTTGTGCTCTGCTGTCTTTTTTCTATAGTATAGAGCAAAACTATAATGATAAAATTGCATTTAAGTGTACCTCTGTAGGATTGAACGGAAGGATCTGTGCGGTATAGATATCGAATTAAGTCATTTAAACGAAATTTTTAAAGGTACAAAATCATTTTGAGCTATTTTAACGATCTCCAGTAAAATCTTAAATTTATTGTCACTTTCCAACCGGAGCTATCAAAACAAGATTACTCTCTAAGTGAAATGTGATACTGTTCCAAGCGGCAGCTCTCGACATAGAAACACTTGTTTGTGTGCGCCTTGATTTCCTTGAACTGTCCCCATTTAAACCAAGAAAATGATCAAATTTCATGATTTCATCCACCATGAATACAACTAACGACAAACAACACGTAGATAGATACTCAGTCTTCTACATACATATGTATGTACGTGTAGATACTATGAATCTCTGATGTCGAACAAAAGTCATTTGTTTAAGAGTTTACAAACAGACAGACAAGACGATGAATGTTATGTAAGTAACATGCCAACTTCCGTGCAACTGTAAAATTTCACCTGTCACTGATTGTGGTTTACAGATTCAAGTCAACCAGTTAGTCAGTCAGTTAGTACAACACACAGCTACTGAGAATCTAGGTGAAGCCACCTTAAATTACGACAATCTAAAGAATATCAACTTTTCCAGTTCAATTTTCATTCTCATTCAGAACTTGGATTATGTGCACCTTACTTACCTTAATGGGAAAACATTTTTTTCTTTAGCCGCCTAAATGGATTTATATCTAGCTCACTTGGATGCACAATCCACCCACCCTTCCCTAGAGACCCTGGAAATGATGATGGACGAACGGACGGAAGAAAGTGTATAGAATATTCTTTTGATGGATTGATTCCAATTCAATTACTTCGAAGCCATATCTAAATTGATCCCTTTCACTATTGATTAACTTCGCATACAAATTATATTCTTCTCCGAGTGTAATAGATATGCAATGTGCATACTCAAGTGCATCTCTATAATAATAATAGACGAGTCTAGCTTCTTTGGAAGGTAGAGATAGGTAGGTAGGTAGGTAGACAAAAAGGGGAGCGAATGATTCCAAACTGTTGGCAGTCATAAATTACGAAAAAACAAAAACAAAATCTAATTCAATAAAGGGTCGATGTTTTTAGGGGTTGAAGTCCCTATGGCTGGAGGGTAGTAGTAATGTATACTGGCAGAAACTACTCTCAACCAGACTGGTCAATATTGATACGACACTTTATAACTTAAAAAGAAAAAACCGGGAGTACATAAACCAAATAAAAGTTTTATTAAATATATTGATGGATACGGTCCTAAATTTTTTCTGGAAAATCTTAAAGGGGCATTCTAGTATAGAAATTCGAAAAAATCGTTTTTTTTTTCATATTTTCATATTTTCAAAATTTAACTATTCAAGAATATGCCTACAAAGTATTTTTCAAATTTGTATCTTTTTATTTAGTGTTCACTTGCATCCAGCTGCTAACAGTTGAATTCTAACTTCCAAACCACGTGGACGTATGAACTTTAAGGGGTAATGCCTCTGTAACGGCTAAAAAAAAAGGTTTTTTCACGAATTTTTTTCTCGCAAAATTAAAGGTGTTTGAAAAAAACCTTTTAAGGGTATTATCGGGCATACATTGAACTTTATTGATAAATTTTTGACAGCGAAAAAAAAACAAAATGGCGGCTCCACAGCTATCTTCCCGGGACATGTTTCGGAGCAAGTTTGACGCGCTTGGTGGCGACCTCCATTTTCAAAGGAAAAAAAAATTTTTCTCGCACGGGACCTTTTTTTTTCTTATTCTAGAGGGTTTAAACTATTTTTTAAGCCAATAAAAAAAAAACGATTTTTCAAAAAATTTACAGTGGTGTTGCACCTTAAACGCGTTTTTCTCGAAACTGCCTTTTTCAAGACGATGCCCACGATTTCTCAAGTTCTACTGGACCGATTTACATGAAATTTTTTTGAGTGTCTTCTTTATAGACTTGTCTATGTCCGGAAGTAGCCGCATCCCAAAATTTCAATTTTTACTATTTTTAAAAAATTCTAAAATTTCAAAAAAGTGGTACAAAAATTGTTTTTTTTTAGGCAGCGGCCATTTTGTGGAAAAAAAATTGTTCAACTTTTCCCTAGTGGACATAGCGACATTACTCTAGACAAACAATCTTTTTTATTTTTTTTATTTTTTTCGGATTGCTAGGCGGGTTGGAATCGTGGGCATGATCACGCGCCAATTTTTTGAGGCCCCCCACTTCATCAGCTACTAATTTTTTGAATGTTTAACTTTTTTAATTTTTTTCTGTACTCTTGCAATGTTAATAAATAACTCATTAAAAAATGGATAGAAAAATGTTAATTGCCTTTTTTTTACGGCACTTCAAAAATCACCTAAATTCGGGCCTCTAGACTAGAATACCCCCGAGGAGTTGAAATTTAGAAATAGAAATGTTGGTATGTCTATATTGCAAAGTGGGCGCCCATGGTACCTTAGGATATGGGAACCATCTAACAGAAACTATTTTCCAAACTATTTTCGGTTATCAGCAAAATAAAGTTAACGTAAAGAAGAACTAAGGGGGGGGGGGGGGGTGGGGGGGGGGGGATTTCCATCCGAATTTAAAGTAAAGAGAAAGTCCCGATCAAGCGAGTCTAGTTAAATTATTCATACTTAATACTTTTTCGAGTCTTAGCATAATTCACGTCTACGTTCTCAATACAGCTAGCTTTTCAAAGAGTTGCGTTTGCCATTATTATTGGCGTCATTGGAATAAACAAATATTTACATACACCCTTTTTTTTAAAGAGTTCTATCCTAAATATTTCAATTTTATACTTCTTTTTGAAAATGTTGTACATACATCCAAACTAGTAAGTTTGATATACATATATCTTCTTCAAGTGGAATATTACAAAGGGTTTTATGTGCAGATCACTATTATTTACCATTTATATCAACGACCTTCCCACCATTTGTAAATCATTGCAACTTACATATTGAAATATACTTTCATTTGATAGTTAGAGAAGCTTATATAATTTTTTGGGAAAGAACACCACACTTAAAGAGATGAAAAAACTTCTCCACTGTCATTATTTCAACATCCACAAAATTTTTACTATTTATATTTACATTAAGAAAGTCTTACAGAAATTTTAGAAAGTGGTATAGTCTGATAATATCTGGAGAATATTACAATTACGCATGCGTTGGCATGTGTTAAAAAAATTCATCCGAAAGAAGTGGAGCAAAAATTGATTTCAAGATTTAACCCAAACAGACAAAATGTCTAAACTAAATAAAACAATGTAAAAATCATCGGAGAATATATTCTTCGTCCTTTATTTTATTTATTTTTTATCCATTAAGACCTTAAAACTCCTCTAGTTAGTTCAATTCAATCAGAAAGGTTTAGTTTTAGATTTACAAAAAAAAAAAGGGATCAGTCCTTGTGGGAATTATTGATTCAATTTGGAAAAAAAAATCTATTATTTATGGGTGGTGGATAGCCTTCCAAATAAAACTAAGAATTTCCTCAATCTTTGTGTTTTCGCAAATATATTTATTTATAGGTAAACAAACCACATTCATTTACTAAGCTCCAACTAAAATTTTACTCATTGAAGGAAGATAGAAACTACATATTTGCATATTAGTTAGTTGAGTGATAAATTAATACTATGAAAATATAATTTAAGTAAATTTACCATTTCTGTATGTGTATGGTTGGATTCAGAGCTGCATTTTACTCCATTCAACAGGAATCTAAACGAAATTAAGATCTCAAGAAATTCAAATATTTGAGAGATATTTTCAGGGTTCAATTTTAAATGTTGATGGGGGGGGGGGGACTGAGTGAAAACATGTGTGCACGAATATTCAATTAAACTTAATTCTGCAGAAAGGAATAAATTTGATTTTACGTATATGAATGTATGAATGTATGTATGTATACATGTAGATGATATTGCATGCAATGGATTTTTATTTTAAAATTTTATGCAACTTTCTATATCACAATGTTTGTGAGTGACGATATTGATAAATTCATGAAAACCTACTTCATTTAGTGCGGGGCACCATAAAATGATAGAAATATATAAAAAAATTGAAACAAATAACAATTAAATTTTGATAGCAGGTATATAAAACTCAATTCAATTTGTTAGACACAGTATGTATAGAGATGATATTTGATACGTTAAGAGCACACAGATTACATATTTAAAAGCTGTATAAAATCATCAAATTTACAAAAATTCTAAACTATAAAATACTTTTTTTTATTTATATTTCAAATTAATTTTAACAGTGAGTACGAGCTAAATTCTCTATCCGATTTTTATCGGAAGTTGTTATATAAAAATTTCTCTTGATTGTGAATATTTTCACAGGATTAAACCAAGCCAGATCAAATAAATGGCAGGTAGCTTAAAACTGTTAGAAAATTGAATTACAGAGAGAATTTTACGCAATATTCATTTCAATGCAAAAAATTCATACACTGTAGGTGGGAGGAGAGAAAGTGATGGAAAGCCCGGTGGGATTAATTCAATGCAAAAATAATTGAATTTTTCGATCATTTAGTGATTAGGGAAGAAATAAGCAGAACAGTTATTTTCTAGTCGCCTACAATGGAAGTTTCAACGGTGGAGATCAATCGCACACATAAAATATGAGCAAATTTAATTTCTATTTTCTTACGAGAGATAAGGACAACTTTGTAAACTTAGAAGATCCCCACAGGATTGGAATTATTCATTTGTGCTACAAAGGTGTGCCAATTGTGGGGGTATGGTGATTCTAAAATATCCATTTCAATGATCTTGACATAAATGTGGATTACCTTCGCAAGAGTAATATCAAATTATGAAACCAATGAAACAAATGGCCTCTGGCGTAGATGAAACATTTGTATACCGTCCGTCAATCATTTCATTTGAAATTGATAAAGTCGCCCTAGAGATAATCATATGAATTCAACTATTGGAAATGAATTGCATATTAGCAGAGCAAGTAAAACTGGAATATTGCTAAGTTATAAGTAGGTATATGTACCTTCTTACATCTACGCCATATATAGGCATATCGTTGAGATTATATGTCACAGAGAGGAACTACAGGAATGGATTAAATGGCGACACCAAGTGATACTATCTTGTTACATTTATGTTACTATATTTCTTGCATGTTACCTTCAAAGCTTCATCCAGTTTTTTATGTAATTAAATTCTCTGAAAAACTATTATACATACATGGGAAGTACATATAAAATCCTCTCATTCGAAAAATTCTCATTTTCTGTATCATTAACTGAAATGACTTTGTATGTCTGCATGTAGAATTTTACATATGTTTTTACTTAGATTCTTCTAAATTTCGAAAATAAAATTACAATTAAAAAGCGATTTTAAGCCACTTTAACACAACCTGGACAGAACTACAGTAAACGACGCTATTTGAACAAAGTAACCGACTAAACCGACTAAGAACAGATTACACAGTGCGCTAGCATAATCCCTTCCAACTTTATTATATTAAGAAGGGTACCCACCATATGTCGTTTATTGTATAATAGTTTTCCTATAAAACTAGCGTAACTATGTTTTCATTTTTTTTCATCTGTAAGTGACTCTTACTTAACATCACAGCGTCTGTCTGAATTTTAAGATCCTCCAATTCTCTCCAAAGTTGGACCGACGAACCATTACGTAAGCACCGCATTTGGTCTGCATATTTTCAAAACTTTGTTTTTTTCTCCTCTTTTGTTCTTACTTAGTTTTCCTTTAAATAGGTTTTCCCAGAGTTAAATTGCACATCCTTTAATGGTGTTTTAGTTTTTTTTTTCACTCTCTTTTTGTTCGTCATGCAATAATTTTTGAAAAAATATGTATAGAGAGAACTTCGAAAGACAATTTTCCTATGTGTAACGTGTGTTGTTTTTTTTTTCTTACATAATGCAAATGCGTTTAAAATATTTAAGTGACCTGTGACCTAAGCACTTAAAACTGATCCCATAGAATTACGAGCGAAAAATAATGTCAGGTCATTCGGTCTCCTTAGGGCGGGCTGTGAAACACATGTGCACTTTCTTTAATAATGGGAAAAGTCTATATCAGACTTTGTCAGTACCTACTAGAACTTTTATGGCATGGGACTTGGTACGTATTTGTGTATAGGTGGTTTTTGGACACATCTTCTCATCTCGGTATTATCTAGTCTAGAACAAGTTTGCTTTAGGCGATCCTTACTTTTACTATATAATAGTGAATGGAAATTTTACTTCTTGCTTATCTATTCAGGATGTTTTTTGTTTAATTTCTCGTAAGAGGTAGAAGAACATGCTTTCAAAAAGGATATCTTAGATAATATGTGTGGTGTGTGTGTGTGTGTGTATGTGTGTGTAGTTAGAAATACTTGACCATAATATGTGTTGAATACAATATATCATGTCGGTTAAAATTTCTTTGTTTGTTAATTATTAATATAATGAGGAATTGTGTTGTGCGTTCACAATGAAAAACTGGCAAGTAAGTAAGAAAACAATGGGGGAAACTATTGACATGGATCTGATGAAGATAGAAAAATAATTATACTTGAGAGCCCTTAGTAAGTATATTAAATTAAATTTCTAGTGCTATCTGATGGGCTTTGTTCCTCTTGAATAATAAATTGAACAATGTTCCACTTGATTTAAACATTGTGTTCAACTTGAAGTGGAAATGTTCCATTTGATACGAAAATTGTATTGTGTAAACTGAAAATTATGATATTATAAGGGTGTTACAGTTTTATACGATTTGTGTCACATTATAATCTTGGACACTGGAGGAGATAAAAATTCCTGTGTGGGAATTGTTAGGGAGTATAACGCTGGAGGGGGCAGTAGTGAATCTAGTGGGTCACTGGGTCATGACCCACCCCCCACAAATTTGTAGTAAGAATATTTGAAAAAATATATTTTTTATTCTATTTTGTTTTATTTAAATAATTCAACTTCAAACAAACTTAAAAAAATAATTATTTATTTCAATGAATATTGTATGCATGTGATGTATGTCTATGTATAGGATTTTCTCAGTATTTGAGTTTGGGACTCCAATTTAGGTGATCCAAAACTCTCTAGAAACACTTCCTCTCTACCACATCAGAGCACCAACTTAGTCCTAACTCCTAACATTTATACATTACATATTTGTAGCATTCTTAGGTAAAACCACTGACATGTATAATATGGATTGACTACATTCTATAGAAATACACTGCAGAAAGTGGGTTTGAACTCACTTCTATATAGCGTGCGTTCTTTTTCGGTCTAAGAGCCAAGTACGCAATTGAGAAAGACCTGTAAACAAAAAATAAATATGTGGGTTCGTAGAAATAAATGCTTTTTTAATTAATTATTTGGGTTAATTAATGATAAATTTACCAAAGGCAATATATTCATAGATACTCAACAGAAATTCGAAAGGTTTTATTTGAGCAGTCCATATAATATAGTTTCGTTTGAATTACTCCTGCAGTTTGCACCCTAAACTACTATTCTATTGAAAAATTACTTTTTTGTAAAAAAAAAAGTATTAAAAAAAATGACACATAATCCACACCGCTTAATGCGGAAAACTTCCTAGTACCTCACTACAGAGTATTGCCGTGGCTAAACTAAGCGACTTACGGCACTGGATTTGTGTTTGCTCAATTTAATTTAATTTAATTTAATTTGTAAGATGCCCCCCCCTCCTAATACAATGCTATATCTGCCACTGGAAGGGGGGGGGGGCGTGAAATCCTATCTCCTCTTAATCTGGATATTGAAAATTGTTATTTATTTTCCCAATTTTTTTTTTAATTTGTGTGATTGTCTTCTTCCTCAATCGTACCATGGGCGAGTTATTAAAACAATAAAAAAAAGGACGGAGTATATTTTCTCACTAACCCCCGCATAGCCGTAGATGCAAAATTTGTTTCTTATAAAATTACCTTTCATTTAAAGTCCATAACAATAATTTTTTAAAAATAAACGACAAATCCCACCATATAATATTTTGAAATCCGTTTTGAATTTTTCCCAAAATCCTTAAATTCAGCTCCTACCTATGTGCATGGTTTCCAGTACTGAAAATATTTCTCCTAACCTTCGGAGATCACATGCTCAGCCGAAAATTTTTCTTCAAAAATACACGAAAATTATAAACAGTCTTCTCTCCCTGTATACAAATATAGCGACCTGACAAACATCAATTGAAATTGTCTTGAATCCAAACAGCTGCCTTTTATGAAGACGTCACAAATAGTGTCGCCGATGTTAATTTCGATACGATGTACATATTTACATAAGTGGCAGCAATGTTGGAATGTGCCCATTTTATAGCTTGCTTCAACCTCCCGCAAAAATACCTCAACCTCACACTTAACACCCAAACCAATATTTTCGTAATGTCTTCACCACCGTAATTAGTAAATATTTTTGAATAGAATTCAAATTGAAAATCGATAGCATATTGAATGAATAATATCTGGGTGGTACTGTACAGATCCCTCATTCAACCGTGCTCCTTCTCGTAAATCCATAAATACAACTGTCTTCTAGTCAATGACATTTCCATTCTCACGTCTTTTTTGATAACCGCTCCTACTCACGTTAGCCGAGACTTCTCGTGGAATACTCACTTCGATCGATTCGTATCTATAATGAGGTTGCATTTTATTTGTTTTCTTCTTCATCTTATCTTTATTAGAGTTTTATACGCTATGGACATTAATAGCCATCAATAATATGGGTCGTCTTGAAACAAAAGTACAAAAAAAACGGAGGGAGAAAAATTCGTTCTCATGCATACACATACCTACTATGCATACCTGCGGTTGTAAGGCAAGCTTTTCCAAAGATTTATGTACTCGACCGGTAGAACATGTTTACCTCGATTTGAAAGATTCCCTGATGTTGCCAGTTTCTTATAAGATACAGAGCACTGTTCCTTGAGTTTTTATCTCTTATCGTAATTCAACATGAATAAAATTTATTCCGCATCGTGCTAAATTTGTGGTGCGCAGACTTATTTCAATTTCTAATTCAATATAATTCATTGCTAATACATGCTCACATTGTGTGACTTTCTCCTCCATTTAGCAGTAAGACACAAGAGCGCTAATGATAACACAGACAGGACGTTATCTAAAGCCATATAAATCATTAAATATAGTTTGCATGTGCAAGCCTTAGATAGCCTAGCTAAGTCTCCGTTTAATTAATTACTGCAAAAGAGTATTCTCGCTAAAATTTATTCTTTTTGGTCAACTTGAACAACTTAAAAACTGTTCGAGTGCGGTTTTATCAGTCCGACAAAATACAGGGGGGAAAAAATGGAAGAAAAAACGAAAATTGACATCCTGCAAATGGGTGCATTCAAAAGATTAAGGGCCTAAGAAAAATGTTATTTTTCTTGGTTCGCATGAATGAGTCACCCATAGCCAAGCAAACAAGCAATCTTGCAGTACTTTACTTAATGTTTGGCTAAGATGGATAATAATATCATCGCATACCTCACGGTTTCTATAGTTCACCACAGCATCACCGTATGTATATCCTTCCCCCTTATCCGATGACTGTCTGTTCGTCTGTTCGAGTATTCGAGTGGTCGAGTAGAAAGTACTTACTTCTTGAAATGCGAGCCAGGACACGAAACTTCGGATGAGGAGAATAATGATTCCCTCCTGGGCAATTTTTCTTAATTCCATTTTATATCTGCTTTCAAGCAAAAGGAGATAAAACATATTATATTGCACACTGTAGTTGACTATATATGTTCATATAGTGTATATAGACCATCCTGGGACAGGATATACATACATACCTTCATATGTACATTTATAGAAAGGATACTGTCCAGACGACAATTCCATCCCGACCACAAGAAAAAATCGATTTGAGTTAGTGCGGTGAGCTCCTTCTCTATATATTTACCATTGAACTAAAAAAATGTGGTTAGTCGTTTGTGTGAATGTAGGAGTTTGTACAAAAAGGATGATGGGTGGAGAGGGAGGAAATGGAAAAAAAGTTTTGAACATTTTTTTTTTTTTCAAATTTCTAAAGTTGTCAGTGTCACGTTCACTCAGAATAAAATTGCGGAATTTAGCTTGGGCAAGGAAAACTTTTGTAGATTCTCTGATTGAATTTTCCTGAGGTAAAAATAATGTTTTTACATGGAACAATCAATTTTAATTCTTTTCCTCTTCATGTAGACCTAACAAAATCTAGTAATAAGTAATTAGATTTTCCCCAATTTTCAACAGCTTTTTCAGTGGTGTTTTATGTATGTAATAATATATGAACGTAACAGTTGGTGGGAACGGTAGGTAAGCTGGCTACTATGTAATTTTATTGCTTTTCACTATAATAGTCTTTAAATTATATGTAGGTTAAACTTTGAATTGAACAGTTTCTAAACTTTACGACTTTGATTATTTATTATATGAATAATAGTTATGATATTTCTTAATTGAAAGCTTAAGATAAATTATTTGAAATTTCTAAATTTACTGTTAGGGCACAGCTGGGCAATACTTAAGTAAAAAAAAGACTTAAGTACTACTTAAAGTACATTTTCGTTACTTAAGACTTATTACTCAATACTTTTGAAATGCCCCTACTTAGAAGTTGAACATAAGTACTTGCTTCTATTTCCTTGTACTTAAGACTTCGTTTTGTACTTAATTACCAAGATTTTTACTTAAGTATTTCTGAGTCTATTAAGTAGAAAAGCAGACACAATCTCTAGTGCAACTACTTTTTTGTTGAGTTTTAAAGCACGCAAAGAACTGCCAAAGCATGTGCCGCACTCACGCGTCAAGGCAGAACCTTAGACAAACTAATAACATACAAACAAGACTGGGCAAGTAGAACAAAAATCATTAACGTCTCGCTCGAATATAAAATCGACGATGCTTCGACTTGATGACATAACCACTGACATGTATAATATGGACTGACTACGTTCGTAGAAATACACTGCAGACTGCTGACTATTTTGGTATAAGCACCAAGTATCAACTGAGAGAGAACTGAAAAAAACAAATAAATTAGTGGATTCGTCAAAATGCATGATTTTAAATTAATCATTTAGGGCTATTACTGATAAAAACTGTTGTACCAAAGACAATATATTCATTAGATATACGCATATGAAATTCTAAATGTTTTATTAAAATCATTTTCCGAGATGCGTGCTCATTTTTTTAACTTCCTCGCTCCAATATAAAATCAACGATGCCTCGACGTGATGTACTCTACCTGCAGCGCCGAAAACTATAAAAAACTATTAATAGTAGCAACTGGTTACTATACATATTATAGTTTTCAAAAAGGAATTTATTTATTAATATCTATTAATTGAACTTGATAATTTTCATTATATTACTACCAACGTACAGAGATTCTACAAAAGTACTTTAAAAAGTACTTCAAAAAGTACTCAGTGCTTCTTATAGACTTAGTACTTAGTTACAAGTACTTTTCATACATGTGGTACTTGTACTTACGCTGAAGTACTCAGGCTTGCGGTACTTGTACTTATACTTAAGTACTTTTTTTCTGTACTTGCCCAGCTCTGCGTTGGGGTCAGGTTGTTAAGGAGTAAGGAGATCAGTTTCAAGACTATCTGCACTAAAAACTATTATAATTTGGAACGACTCTAAGATTCGACTACATTGAATGGTTATTCCCAAAACTAATTAATGTCAATTACGATAATTCGCTTAATCGTAATTCAACGTTTAAAATATGATTACTATATTTTGGAATAAAATTGGCAATTACTTTGAACAATATCAAAAATAATTAAATATAGTCAGCCAGTACTATAATCAAAGTGGTTGAAGTAATTGTTATTTTATATTTAATTTTTTTTATTTTTTTATATTTGCCTTTTTTTATTTACTTGTTTTTGTTTTGTTTCTTTTTTAATAGTCTTGCGCATTTGACCACGTTATAGACAGAGTCTAGGCTCTTATATTTACGCGGAAAATTTTGGAAATGTACTAGATTAGTTTTATTAATCTCATGCAGGAATTTTGAATTCTTTTTATTATTTCAAGAAAAACTGCCTTAGATCTGTGCCTTTGCTTTTTCAGTACTTATACAACACATTTTTAAAAGCTTTTATTTAACTTTCTTTGTTGTCTGTCTGTCTGCTACAAATCATGCAATCAAAATTTCGACTAGTTATAAGTGAGCTGGAACTTTGAAACCTTGTACAAGTCTATAAGTCCAGTGACAATGTAATATATTATATGTAAAATTTCGTACTAAATCTAATATGGGTGGACACCTTCAGATGGTGGATTACTTTTTTCTTCACACCCATTCATATGGGTCTCAAATGTAAGAATTTTACGAGTAGAATACGATTGACGATATGACGTCATTCTAAATCCAATATGATGGACACCTCAATATGGCGAATTAGTAGAATAGAATTGGGTACTTCGGTAGATATGGAGTTCACAAGATTAATCCAATATCAAAGCAGTTCTCTGTCAAGTTTAGCTAGGACACGTTTGAACGGAGAATGCTATCCAGTGGTCTTATCATGGGCATCTACATAAGATGCAAGGTAGTTCTGTAAGACCACGCTGTTATATACTGTTAAAGGAAATGCCCTTAGGAGAACGATGGCGAAGGATACAAATAACATGTTCGGGTTGCTCTGTACTTCAACTTAGAGTAATTTAATGACATCAAAAAAGGTGTGACAACTTAACTAAATTATAAACACAAAAATGACAATGTAGTAATTCAAAAGTTACAGAACGTTACAGCTTGATCTAAAACCATTACTTCAACAGATGGCAGAGTATATTTGGAATAAATGCTATTTGCAACAGGTTAAGCATATGTTTGCAATTAGCAGAGTAATAACACTCGATGGACCCCGCATTGAATAACCCGTCTGCATAAAAATAACTGATAAGAAGACATGTAATAATGATCCTTTGGCAGAAATAGATCGTTTTCGATTGGACTAAATGTTTCCGTACATTTAATAAAAAAAAATTAAATAATTAAAAAAACTGTTTTTTAAAAAAAAAGCTTTTATTTAGAAAAATGTACTAGAAGTAAAAAATAATTTGTTTCCTATCAAAAAATAACATTATTCGTTGTATAGAAATAAAATTGTGCGTCACAAAATTATCTAAAAATTTTTATCACACTTCTTAAGATTTTTGGATTCATACAACTGGAAACTAAAATATTTGGGGTGGTGCAATAGTGTTATAAGACCACGCCACAAAGCTTTTATCCAGGATGTATGGATTCAAAAATGTTAAGATGTGTGAAAAAAAAATTCAGATAATTCTGTAACGCACAATTTCATTTCTATACAACGAACAATATTATTTCTTGAAAGGAAAAAAATTATATTCTTTTTATCACATTTGTTTAAATAAAAGCTTTCTTAAAAGAATATTTTTTTATATGATTCAGGTATACTAATAAAATCGAAATTTTCGACATTCATACATCCTAATTTGGTGGATATAAATATGTTCATACGAAACAAAAAAAAAACATACACAAGAATCTCTGATATTAAATATTTCCAGAGAGAATGTGTAATAAACTAAAAATTCGATGCCTAGATAGCTTTGAATAGATCAGATTTTCTCATTATAAATATGAAACGAAAGAATCTGAAAAATGTTTATAAATAAATATATAAAGTTTTGGGATTTAGCGATTTTTAAAAAAGCACTATTAATCACATTTCGTCTATTTCAAATAAAAAATACTTTTATCCTTCAGATGCAAGCAAGCAGCAACCATTGAAAATAAATCTTTTATCAAGAATCCATGCAAAATCTTCATCTACAACACTGTTGTACTAGTTCCATAAAAACATCCCATTTAAGTAATTCGGAGATAAAAAAATATGAATGAGTTTCTCTCGACCTCCGTATTCTTAAGGTTCATTTCATCGACATTTTATGAACTTAACATTGCTGGTGATGTGCTCTCTTTGAACTAACGCGCCTTAATTTAAATATTTTCCAAAGCAAAACCTAAAAATATTCTTTTGATACAGAAAAAAAAAATAAGACAAAATATCTCGACAAATCTAGATATAGAATTGAAAAACATGCGATGCGTCTGATTTTAGTCAGTCATTAAATAGCAAGCAGTCGGGGTACTATACTATACTATACATACGTATGTAGGTGTGTACATAGTAAAAATTTTGCTAGTGGCAATGGTCTAATAGTTTGCATAAAATACATCTGTTTCTGCCGGCAAGTAGCTACATATGTAACACCATAGTTATATGTATGTAAGCCCGGCAGGAGGAGGTCAAGTGTTCAACATGACTATAAATGATTGCTGCTGCTATATAAACTTACTATGCCTGTAGGGCCTATTGTTTATCGAGCCTTGAAGCATAGAATGTAGCTCCTGCAGGCATGTGGCTAAAGTGTAAAATCAGTGGCACGTAAAAGGGGTGAAGTCTTTCATTAAATATAGTTCAGTGATTTAATGTACAGAGGAATTCTATGATTCCCCCGTTCTCCCTAGACCTGGTTAAGGTATAGGTTAAAGGACACGCAAAGTGTATAGAGGTACAAAGAAGTTTGTAATAAAAATGAAACCTTTGACTTGAAAAATTTTAAAAGCAAAACCACGATATACACGATGCCACCTGGTAAGTAGAATAGTAACTACATATACACATATATATATATGTAGGTACATACAAACTTTTTAAAAGTGGCCATTAGTTCCGCTTTCGTTGTGCTTCTTCTGGAGAATATATAAATCGATTAGGTAGGTGCGTTCATACCATGCTATCCTGGCTATCCACCTCTTCCTTCTGCTGCTCCTACTACTTCGGAAGACTAATTTGATCAGTTGAACTGATGATGGACAGTACATTGGGTATAAGTTTCTCGATAATAGCTGACACTCCTTCCACATTAAATGACACCTTGGTGTGTTTGCTGGTCATTTGTCTCTTGGTATACTATCGTTAGAAGAAATTAGATGTGAATGCCCTTCCTAAGAGCCTGCAGACATGAGTCTTCTAATAGTGTACGCACATAGTTTCCTTTTATGAATGTATTATGTACAATTAGGGAGCAATTTTATCGTTGTTTATAAAAAAAAAAGTTTAACATGGCCTATTACAACTAACTAGGCCTAGAAATTAAGTGATCCGTCGAGAACCATATAAAGTGAGGTCCGTATACAACACCTCCTAAGGGACAGAAAGTGTATTACAAAATATAAAAATTTTTGCATAAATCACGTAAATTACAGGTAAAAGCTAGAAATTGTGGGTTTTGTATGAAAGTTTTATCATTACAATTGGTATAGAGAGGAGTTTCTTGTAAATTAGGCAGAAGAATATATGTCTGCAGACGCTACCATAAATTAGTTGAAGAGCATAGGGTTGTTTTTCTCGCATTACCATCTAATTTGAATAGATAATTGACGGAAGGCTTATTTCAGGTTTGGCAGTTTAATAAGAATTCAAAAGAAATTTGTATGTAGCTTCTTCATTCAATTCCCTCTTCTAGAGTGTTATTTTTTGCATTGAATAGGGTTTTCTATATCATTAAATAATTCTTTAAAATGTGCAGCGGCGGCGACTGGTCTAACCTGATGAATCGATTACCAGATTCATTTTTAAAGGGGCTATTATTAAAAATTTCTAATGGATATTAGTTTTTCATACACATATAGGTACTTATGCAATTATTTTTAAATAGCTTCAAAGTAATCGAATTTTGATGAAGAATTTCCTTAAGTTCGTCCACATTAACATCGACCCTGAATATAACCTTTTTTGCTACCCTTATTAACTGGCAGAATATCTTTTTTCCTGTTTGATGTTCCCATAATTTATAGTCCAGTTCGATAGTTGAATATGAATACCTTATAATCCCAAAATACCCCCAAAGAATGTATCTGTGCCGTAACCTTGATGTTTAATCAAAATCGCTTAAAATTTCATAAATCATCGCGATTATATTAACAAACTTGGAGGAAATAAAAATGAGTAGAGAGTATTCGTACGAATAAATATAGATTACAACTCTCTGAAAATCATCATATTTCTCAAAGCCTAGGTATTATGTATGTTTGTATATGCATTTATCCGCCACCAAACAAATATTCCATGTCAATTACAATAATTCAGACTACTTATGTAAGTTTGTGCCAGATCTAAAACTAGATATTTAGTCTAAAACTCTAAAATTGATCAAATGCTTCACAAATTTACAAGATTAGACCATTCACTTCGCATTATTGGTCGAATCAGTTGAATTAGTGTCACACCAGGTCTTAACATTGTGGAATACGCTCCAAATCTGCTATAACATTCTCAAAGAGCTTACTTATTGGAAGCTTTCACTACTAATGAGATTCAATACCTTGCCTTGAACGTAATCGGATTTTTTTCTTTTTATAAGCTTTCAAACTCGACTACATGGGGGCGTTACGTAATTTTTTGTTTTGCTCTCTCACTGCTTTATATTCAAAGTCAACAATGTTTTGATAAAAATAAACTTCGACGTACCTCTCGAGGGTGTACATAAATACATATGTACATTACATACCGACATAACTGTTGTACTACAGCTTAAAACCATTTCACATTTTTCCCGTTTATTTTGAACAAAAGAAAACGGGAACGGCCGCCGTCATACAAATAAAAGGAAGACTTATAGTTTTTATAGGATGCCGTATATCCTGAATTGTTCATGAAGTGCTCAACACATCCGTCTTAAATTACAAGGGTACAGGACTACTAGCAGTAGACCGGCTGCTGTTTGGAATATGTAACAAATAATGAGTTCAAAGTTTTTTTTCTTTTTTTCTTTTTGCATGTATTTGGTAGCGCTAAGCAGGATGATGCTATCAGGATGCGAAAATATAAATCTGAATTAGAATGGAGGATAGTGCGGAATGTGGAAGAGAACTTTTGATTTTTCAGAACAAAGCAAAAAACAAACAAAAATTCTCTAAACCCGACAAGATTTTTTTTTATGCTATTCGTCCTTTTCATTAAAAATAACTTGGCGAAATCCCAACCAATACAATGAAATCGGAGATGGTCTGAAAAACAAAAAAAAACAATGGGCTTGCGCTGTATAGTCACGAGATATTGTTTTAATGTTGGGTTCTTTGACCGGATGTAACTCAAATGAAGATTATGCTCTACAGGCGGGAGCTTTTGTTATTAACACCTCCGAAAAAAGAAAAAAAAACGCTTTGATTTGTGCACTTGGAAAAATTTTATCATCCAAAAGGCACACTTGTCGGGTGTTGTCATAGAAATTTTCTTCTGGTTAGATCAATGGAAAGATTTTGAAATTAACTCTTGAAATAAAAAAAATAAAATAAAAAAATTAAATTATAAAGTCGCGATAGATGGATAGATATACACTCAGGATATCCTGTATATAGAGTAACATGCAATCTGTTTTATTCTTCCGTTTCTGAATAGGATTCGCCTATAAAAATTTCCTTTATCGAATTTTCTTATACAATATCCCAAGAAAACATTTTATTTCTGACAACAAAAGATACATATATAACACACGTCGTCGTTACCAATATACCCATGAATAGCTAAGTAAGTGCCTCCAGTCTAAATCAATATCGGAACAAAATAAGCGCATCAATTGAATTATTGTCTGAGGAAGAGAGAAAGAGGGAGAGAGACAGAGAGAGAGAGAGAGAGAGAGTGAGGATGGGGGTTGTGTAACTACCAGCAATCCTTTGCCACCACGTATCCCCACATATATATAGAGAGCCTACAAGCCACGGAATTGACTATACATGATGGGCGTAAAGGATTCCTTTATAACCAGAACAACCAGGAGACACTTGAGCACGAATTGAACACGTAGCAATCTGAAGTCGTTAAACCCAGTCCACCAGCACAGGCTGCACGACATTTCTAAGGCTTGCGTTGTGAGTAGAGAATATGTACAGACTGCTACAACTGTACTATGAATACTTGTACTAAGTACTAATGTACATTCTACTAATAGAGACCATTCAGTCCTTCTGATGTAAGCTTTGCAGAATTGAGGATTTTATATGGTAAGTTATATTGGATAGACCTATGGATTATATACGCATATCGAAATGGAGAGGTATTAGACCGAAATTTCGAGAGGTCTCTGGAAAATTTTTCATACATGTGTCCTATTGGATTTTGTCATTAGATATGCAGAAACTCAAAACAAGAATGCCTGGCTATTTATTTGGTTGAGACTGACGGTTACTTGTTTGTTTCCTTTGCGATTGTTTTAAGGATAATTATAGTTGGCAACATTTCTTTGAAAAGCAAGATATTTTCAAAGTTTAATTAGCACTAGAACTAATTATAAGCTACGGAAGAGAGGGAGCACAGTCACAAATTAAAAAAAAAAAAAATCAAATTTGAAATCATATACAAAGGAGGAATGATGAAGAATTCAATTTAAAACGGTTCAAAAAGAAATTTTATCAATAAAACCAAAACTGAAATTTCTCATTCGATCAATTTTAAATTTTACTAGAATCAACTGTTAACGCCCAAGCGTAAACGGGCTGGAAGTGTAAAAAAGTCCTGAATCATCAGCATTGCATTTATGGAGAAATCCCCAACATCCTTAAAGATATTATACATAAAAATCAAAATCACTATAGGTCGCAATACTGAACCCTTTGGAACATTGCTGAATGATTGAATTTGAATTAGTTGAACAATTGAATGAGGCCGCTATATTATGCCACTAAAAGATTGTCTGAGTATAAAGAAAGCATTTAATATGTATTTTGTGAAGTTTCGAGATTTTTGCATATTTTTAAATATTCTCGTTGCAAAAGTTGAACCTTGTGAAGCACCGTTATATGGGTGAGAAATTGGGGATAAAACACTATTGACATCTGGACCCGTATTTTTCTGTTGGTTATTAAATTTTAGTAAAGCCAAATGAGGTTGGTATTTAGCTACTATATGTCTAGCTTTCATGTGCTTTCTCATGATAAAACTATTTCGTGTTGTCTCCAAGTTAGTAAATGCTCTTCTATGTAGGTGGTATAAAACAGAGCTAATTCCGCTTTACATGGTCTGAACTGGAAAGGGAGTGTGCTTTCTTATACAAAACTCAGAAGGAAATGGTCCCTATTTGTCATCAATCACCGATTTCACCCATATTCACAGTATATGTAAGGCTTGACTAGAAATGAAAGTGACGCAAGTGGGAGCTCCAGATGACCAGGCGAAACCGAAATAATTGCAACAGAATTTATATGAAAGCGGGTAAAATGTATACCACAGAGGTAGGTGGCCTATTCTGTAAGTGGTATTTCCGTGAATTTTCAGATATCGCCGCTAGATGGCGAAAAGTGGGTATGCAAAATTTTTATAGAGTTAATTTTTTTTTTGAAATATGTAAATGACATCCGTTCTTCCAGAAATTTTGTACAGATAATCTCTTAATAAAAGCTCATACAAAAAAAAAAACAAAAAATTGAATTAATCCGTTAGTTGTAGAAAAACATTTCGAAATGAATTTTTCAGACAGAATTTTGGTCGTCACAAAATGAATAGCAAAATGAATTTTACAAATCGGATAATATTTACCCCATTTCCCTCAGAATACCCAAATTCAGGAAATCAGAGATTTTTCCCATTGTTATATATGAATGACATTTTGACATTGAATTTATCATCCGATTTTAATGAAATATATTCTACACAAATAGTAGAATATAAAATAAATACCCCCACCCTAGGAATAACATTTTTTTATAATAATATATGGTGGTGGGTTACTACTCTGTAACCCGCTACCATAAAAATCTCGTAATACTTTGAAAAAATTTAAAAAAAATTCACAATGTATTTAGCAAAAGAAATTTTTGAAAATCGGTTGGAATTTCGCCAAGATATAAAGGGTCGTAACTTTACTGTATATGCACTTATTTAATGTAAGTTGAAAGTAGTTTAGCAAACCTCGTAATCTTATTTTGGAAAAAGCTCCTAAACTAATTGGGGTAATGACTTCTGATTTTCTGTAGTACATATATGAAAGATAACAGATTACAGATAATTGTAACTTAAAGAAAGTGGCTTAAATGTTGCGAGTAGGGACCTTCTCCTTGTAATTTAATTAGATAGCGATTTTCAAGCACTTTAAGAAAGTTCCTGTGTCAATGATGTTGTTTAAGACAGAGAGACAGATATGTAAAGATCTCTGCTTGATCAAGGTTTCTTGCTTAATATAATGATCATATCTTTATTGAATATTATTTTTTTAAAAGATTCATTGAGTTCCTTCAGACGAATGAGGTGGAATATGTTTTTATTAATTGGATGGCTTGTTTGAAATAAATCTTTGTGTTTGACAAGTATAGATCGACTAAGTGCGTGGACAACATCGGAACAGCTCATGTTTCCATCATCATTTTGATATTTATTGTCGGGGATGAATTTGACCTCTTTACTCGATGGGTCCATTAACGTCATAAAATGTTAGTTCGATTTTCTCGATCACTTCCTTTATTTTTGCTAATTGCATGATTTCTATCATATGAAATTTGGACCAATCGTCTCTCTTCTTACTTGGGCCATTTGACACAGATTTTGTAGATCTTGGTTAGATATTTCATACGCTTAAAATATAATTTTAAAATTAAATAAACATCAACAAGTTTTTCTGCTTTAAGTAAGCTCTATTTCATCTCCAAACCACATACTGTGGTGTGACCTATGCACCTATACTACATGTTGTATGCATTCAATTTGCTTCTGGTTAGATAATGTACTTACAATGCATGAATTTATTATTTAAGTACTTTTCAATTTCTTTTGACCTTTCCCTCTTAACTTAATCTAAGACCGGCCATTAATCAATTTAACTTCTTCGAATCCAACATCTTTCTTCATCAATAATTCTTGAAGTAATAAAAAAAAAAAAAAACTATATGCGCTTACAAATGCCCTTTAAACTTTATATCGTCATTAATTTGCCACCAAATACATTTAAGTACTTCGTTTTTATTACAATGAATTAAAGTAAATCTTTGCAAAAATAAGTGGAAAGGGGGGGGGCGGAAGGTTTACGAGTAGCTTAATATCCAAAACACATACAAAAGATACACACAACACCAACCGAACCTACTGTGCCTTACATAATAACAGTAAAACACTTCAGGTGACTAGTTAAGAGTTGCATGCTTGCTGCTCATAACAATAATTTCTCGGGTGGTGTTCATTAAATGCCACGGGTTCTAATTATGTTCAACTCTCAACATAAAAAATCTGTCGGGGTCTGTATTTACCGGGAATTAATAGTGACGATGGTCATCAGTTTTACGGCATTTGTGGACATTTTTATACGGATCTTGACTCCCGCTTCATGGTGACATGAGTTTACATTACACATCTAGAGGAAAATCTGTTTAAATTGAAAAATTGATGGATAGCCCAAAGGATTTGTGATTTATATTCCCCATATGAACATACAAACCTACACTTCTTCAAAGATTAATGTCAAAAGTTAATTAATTTTTTGGTGTAATTAACTTTTGGGTGTAAATAACTCTGGCAAATAATGATCGACGGAATTTAAGTAGAATTCTGTGATGCATAGAGAATCAAGCAATTTGGAGGATGGACGTATGGAAGGATTGTGCATATATAAAAATACATGAAAAAGGGGATGATTAAAATCTGAACTTCCACTGTTTAGCCAAGTCTATGTTTTGTATGGCCCTTCTCCTTTTTTTTCTTTTTTCTAGTTGCCTATACTGCCTTTCAAGCTTAATATGCCTGGGCGGCATTGGAGCTTTTCTTTGTCGTCTGTTTCTTTTTCTAGAATAGTTGTCCATTAGAGTGGTTAACAGCTACTGCGCGAAATCAGATGTAAAATTCGTCATTCTGAGTTTATAGGTAAGAAATTAAATAGTATCGGACCTAAAATAGTACCCTGAGGTACACCAACATCAATTATCTTGATTGGTAGGTGATTTGTGTTTTTCAAGTTACGCATAGTATTTTTCACACTAGTTTAGAAAACTGTGGATTAGCCTTTTTGACGTGCGGACGAGGAAAATTTCTCCTAAGTTTGAAAATAAGAAAAGTGCCTGAACTTCTTGATATCTTTTGACGAAGTTTTCTCGGACATAGGGAAGATACGTCAAATTATCCAGAGAGGGAGTTCGTGGTGTGAATTTGTTTGCACTCTGGAAAATGCTGACACATCTATTTACATCGGAAGAGAAAACTGGTTTCTTGATAGTATGAAACGAAAGCATCCTACTTTCCCTGTGGCAAAAATAAGTTATCTTGGCAGTTTGTCATGGCTTTGTGTCAAGGTTCCTCGAATCGACTTTATTAATATCTTCAAATGTGCTCCGAGCTGATCATTTCAAGCTCTATAGATTGGGAGGGGGGGGGGGGGGGGAGATTGTAGAAAAGTGGTGTGTATATTGCTTTGTAGGTAAGGGAAGGTTATATTTTGATCTAAGGTCATTTGTCTAACTTAGAATTCTAATTAACGTCTATCGGGGTGATCTGTAAGATCATCGTCAGTATACTTCCGTAGAATCGAGTTTGTTCATCAGTTCTATGACTAGAAGGTCTAAGAGAGCATTTATTTTAGTGGCGCTTGCTATATGAAGAGAAGTCTTTCGCAAGAGGAGAGTAACATGTTTACTTCTGTGAGTTTTATATTACAAAGTGGTCTGAGCTAAATTTCTTCAAATTCATCGCGTATTAGACATCAAATGCCTCTTCCTCTCTATTGACAGCATTAAGGGAAAGGAATACTAGACATGCCGACTAGGTTTGAGCTTCTGAAATTATTATTATTATGCTTACGAACACAAAAAAAAATATTGCTGGTTTCAGATCTATGAGAGTACTTTGCTCAGAAAAATGATTTGAAAAGACTCCTTCTTCGAAAAAAAATTTCTCAATCATCTAAAAGTGCTTTTCTTTTTTAATTTCCACTTAACAAAAAGGAAAAATTGACAACTCTCCTTCAAAATATCTTATATGTGATCCTGTCTGACATTTGAACTGTGCATACACCAAAAGCGTTCAAGGATTTCTATAGGACGTATACTACTATATGTGGGGTGTCTGAGTGTCGAACTTTCACAAGAATATCACAAGTGCAGAGAATAGACTGGTTATCCATATAAATTCTAGGAGGACTACAACTGAGCGCTAAGAGGGTGCATAATTACTTGCATACAGTAGGTATATTAAAGCGGAAAAAAAGAGTTCATAAAGGACGCCTATGCTTTTGAAAATACAGGAAAAGGGTTCGCGTAAATACGAAGGGTTGAAAGTACAGGGAATTAACATGTCTCACGAAGGATTTTCAAAATAGCTTCACATTGTTGTAAACGTATCCCATTGTTAGGTGGAATGTACATATTTATGTATGTATCATACAAAAATACTATTTACGTCTAAATACATATATATGGATGTATCTAGCTACGTATACATATATCTAGTGCGCAGTTAATGCAAACACACTTTTTAAAGATTTCAAGACTTTTTTTTTTCACTAATATAATGTGTGTGTACTTTCGTACCTGTATCAAAAGAAACGGCTTGCCAAGGATATTCATATAGATTTTGTAAGAATTTATGTCTCTTCACATGGAGTTACAGGTTTTGATAAATGAGACTTCCACTTGACTTCTTTAATTTTTATAAGCGAAAAGACTAACATGAAATTTTTGCTTTTAACATTTGTGACAGGGGATTTATAAATTGTCCTTGGTAGGAAAATGTACGAAGGACTTTTCGTTTTTTTATACAAAATCAAATGTTTTAAGGACTACATTATCAAATATACTTCATATGTCTTACACGCTACTGTAATATGTAGGTTTATACAAAAGATTTCCATACATATATGTATATTAGCTACATATGACAGCACGGTACAAGTAAATGAAAAAAAAAAATCTCTCCACTACGCAATAATGAGAGTATATACTTCGTAGATGTGAAGTAAATTTCAAAGACCATATCTTAACGTGGAAGGTCATAAAAATTTTCCGAATCAATATATCTAGGGATATTTTTTCTAATTTTACCTTTTCAAAACAATTTTCCTTTACATGCCAGCATATAATTTTTATTGTATTTGTATTAGTGTTCATGTAATAGCTGATATATTATATACAGTGGTGGGTGGATGATTTGTTCAAGGCTATTTTATTTTACTAAATACTCAAACTAGACTCATGATTAGACTCATTGCATCAATTTCAGGAATTTTCCTATTAGGAATGGACCTGTGGCAGATAGATTAGCCACCGACCTTTTCTCATGATGTTGACATTTTTAAAATATAGCTTCTCCTTTATTTGTTCATTCAAACAACAAAATAATTTAAATCTAAAATAATGCTAAATTTGTTTAATTTCATTCCCGTATCAAACTAGGAATAATGAGATTTGCAAAAGAAATTCTGACATAAATTAGCACTTTGCAAATTTTTTTCTTAGCTAAATCTTAAAATTTAAAAATGTGATAATTTATTTCAGAGATTCTGTAGCAAATCTGATTTTTAAAATGTTTCGTTCGACCGCTTTGGGTTTCAATTTTTTTTTTTTTTGTGATCCATTGCATCGCACCAAATATGTTTTTGGTGGGTTATCAATATTTTTTCCTAAGTCTTACATTTTACAATATATTTTTTTCAATTATTTCCTTTAATTTTAATTCCTATGTGCATAAGTTTTGATAATAAGTGTTAAAAATAGCGATTTTCTATGGTTTGTAGCCAGGCCCGCTCGTAGTATGCAATGCCCACAGGCGCCGAATACGAAAGAAGGATAATATTTTCGAAATGGTCAAAAATGCAAAGAATTTTTCAGCTAGTGTACACTGTACACCTGATGCAAGCCATAAAGAGCAGATGTCAAGTATTCTGCGCCACGCGCCCACATCACATTAAAGAAAGTTTTTTGGGATTTATTAACATTTTCGTACAACCGGAGTGAAGATGACCGAAGAAATTTAAAACTTTTTGACACAAAATGGCTTATCTATTATGAATCTTCGCGGAAAAACGCCAATTCGGGCTCAGATTAAAAAAAAGTTATAAAAACCGCTTTTATATGCGAGTGTTAAATAAATGTCGTTTTGAAAGATAGAATAATAAAGCAAACTTTTGCCTTAAAGCTTTATTTAGTTCAACATACTTTTTAGCTAAACTTAAAGCTCTTGGTCTCTCCTCTTCACATTTATTATGGATTGAAAGTTTTTGATCTTGTCGCCTATGCTACATCTGAAGCTCACCCTATAAATTAACTTGCGCCCCCCAGGGCTCTATTATCTGTCCGTCTTTCCTCTTAATTTTCATTAATGATCTGCTTTCCCTTATTTTCGATCCCATCCATAGTTTTGCCGATGACAGTACCTTAATTTCGCGTACTACTTTGACACTCTTGCGGACATCGAGGGAATGTCACATGTGTTAAACGAGATTGAATAATGATCTTGACAATATCCTCGCTTGTGCAAAGTGATCGCATCGAATTCCATACGCCTAAGATCCACACCTAACCACTCCCATTTCTTTTGATGGAGCATTAGCTGAAAACATTAACATCTGCTGGTTGTAGCATATGTGTTGTGCTAGGAGCAAGTGCATATAAAATTATCCCGTTTGCCTGAAAAACTAGCATAGCTCCGATGTTAAATGGGAATTGTGGCCGTTAACAAAAAAGTTCACATTTTTTTTAATATGTTCAGTAATTAACCAGGTAACCTGACTCAGAACGAACTAAAAACCAGTCCTCTGGCATGACTCTTGACTACATCCTTATGTGGTCGTACGTAGGAAAAACAATTTTTGCTTCAAATATATCTCCTGCATTCATCTCCCTCATCTAACTTCCCAGCTCATCTAACCATATTCGAATAACCTCTTCAGAAAACGTATCTCTATAGCTTCGGTTAGGCCTTCGGGAATTCGATGCGCTAGCTCTGGATTGAATTTGATGAAAAGGTCATATCATTTTCGCCCTTGTCGCCTATTTTTGAAGTATGTATTCATACCATCGCCTTGCTCATTTTTTGGGTTCCGTACCCGTACTAAGCGTCTGCTATCCATCTGTCTGTCAGCGGGTTGTATCTCATGAACCGTAATAGGTTGACAGTTGAAATTTTCAAAGGATGAGTAATACTATAGCTGCTATAACAACAAATAATGAAAATAAAAAGAACATTGTGTTAAATCTTGTACGATGGTACGGAACCCTCCTTGTTAGCCTTTTAAGCTATCAGGACTTAATGGAAACCCACATTCGGCTAACTAATCACCCTCCACTTAACTAGTTTTTCCTACGGTTTCTGTTGAAATACTTTATGGTCAAAACTTTCCTACGCCTTCAGGATATCTTTAAGACAATTTATCTTGTAATGATGTTTTCTGGAATATTTTACTTGATTTTCCTTGTCGAATGTCCGACAATACTTCACTTATTGTTGTAGCAGTATTTCCTTCCATATTTTCTTATATGCAATGCATTAAATCAGTCTAATTAATGAAGAGCTGCTGGTCACCCGGAATTTGGGGCAAGGTAAAAGTTTGCAACTCTAATTTGCGGCACCAGTATACGCGAACTGGCTCATGATAGTAATCATTGATCTATTTCGCGGCCATAATAAATAAAAAAGGCATAATTTGTTTAATTTTTTGTCATAAATGAATCTAATTTGCCGTAGAATTATAATCAAAATATTATAGTTAATAGGCTATAAGCCTAATTTTAAAATTAATTGAAGATTATATATTATCAACCATCGAAATATATTAACAATGGCAAATGGAAAAAACCTCGGTATTTTTACAAAGCTGTTGGAGCTTTCTTGTATTTCTCGAACAGAAAAATTATTACCTACAGAATATTTCTATCACTTTTAGAAAAAAAAGGCCACTCTATAGAAAAGAACAAATTAAATAAGTAACAACGGATGGAGCGATAGTAGAGCTAAGAATCCTCGACTATGGACTGTGGCCACCTATCGAAAGAAACAGTCATCAACTTTTTGATAACGAAATAATTGTCGAATTGAAAATTCTGTATACTGCCGTAACATTCCTTTAATTCCTACAAGTATGAAGTAAAACTAATAGAAAAAATTGTTATAAATCATCAAAAACTGGTCGACCTTAAATAAACTCTTAAAGAACCATTCTACAAAATTTATGTATACATATTCTAGAAAATACATACCAACAAACATATATCTCAAAATCTCTCTATCTTCTGAACGCGCTGACCTGATTTGAGAAAACTAGTGAATATATCATTTCCGTAATAGATTGAATCGATATAAAACATTTCGTTTAGTGTGGAATACAAAAAAAAAAAAACAAAAACACGAAGGACCACAATATTTTTCTCATCAATATGAAATAACAAATTTGTTCGTTTTTGTACGCTTTCAGAATATAAATTACGTTTGGAAAAGGAATAGAAGAAAATCTCTGTGATGAACACTTCAAATAACGAATAATCAAAAGATATCGATTGTTAGAATGAATGAATGAATGTCATCTTCTATACATAATAAGGTAATCTAGAAGCTTATGTATAGTTTATGGGTGCATCGAGAATAGAACCTTAACGTTAGATCTAAATTATAACATTTGCTACCTAATGCTGCCATCTATCGGAGTTTTTAAAAATTCATTATTTAACAGAAAAAAATTAATTAACTGAAATTTAAATTTGTTTTTGGTTTTATTTCAATGTGAAAAATAAAAAACTTTACTTAGTTAGAAATTTAATGAAATACACTATTAAAAGTTTGTTTTACCTAGAACAGAAGAACAGACAGAGAAAACTTGTATATGCAAATTGTGTGCGGAGGAAATAACCTATGTATTTGCAGCGCATATAGGAGAAAAACTGAATTTGCTCACTAATCCACTATAACCCTTCGAGGAATTCAAAAATTCCTCTACCAATTTAAAAAAAAACATCTTGTATTTTAAAAATAATAGTCTTTTACAGTAATCACATAAAAGAGTTATATTAAGTTCTATTGTTTCTCCCTAGGTAGCGCTGTCGACACAATATTTATTTTTTTTTTCAGAATATTATCAAATTCTAACTACTGACTGGTATTAAAAATAATCGCAGCTATAGTAATTGAGTAAGAATGGTAATTAGATGTTAATTATCAAATCAGATAATTAATAATTAAAATAACTGTGGTGTGCTACTAGAAAGACAATAGTTACAGAATAATAGATTTTTCAAATTGAACAGATTTTCAAAGGGATATTTTATGAATGTAATTGAATATTAATTATGATTATTTCAACATTATTAAAAATGTTTGAACTTGTGTTTCTTTTCTTGCCTTTAAAAAAAACTCTTTCTGAATTGCAAAAATAAAAAATTTCGATAAATATTTTTTTCATTTTTTAAGTGCTATCCCAATGCACAGATCCATACATGGTGCCTAACTAGAGCAAATTGCATACACCACATAGATAAAACATAACAAAAAATCTGAAATATTTATATTTGTTATGAAAAAAATTCATTCAATGTAAAATTGAGCTGTCATTCTCAGGAAATAAATGCAAGTACGGAGCCCTGCAAAGACTTGGATATGAGTTAAAAAAATTTATTTGTATATGGAGCGTGGTTGAAATTTTAATAGCAAGCTTATCTAAATTTGCAAGAGCTATAAAAATATGTTTAGATATAAAAAAATATAACGATTTCAAAAACTTCATATTCCACCCTAAAAAAAAGAAAAACAAAATTGCATCCTTGAAGAGATAATATTCATCAAAGAGATAAACACAGCTGTTTCCATATCGAAAAACTAAAGTGAGAACAAATCTACGAGAAACTTTATAAAATTTGTCAATGTTCTCATAGATCTTAATAATTCTGACAAATAATCACCACACAATCTATGCATTTTACGTGTAGGTGTCATGTTAAACACTTCCCTTGAGAGAATAAATCTATGGCTCTATGGTTTTATGGATACGTAAACGTAATATCTACTTGCATACATACATACATACATAGATGAACTATAGTAAAATTTCTGGGGAGTTAGGTAAACTAATTCCTGGGAAAAACATGAAGCCATATGACACACCCTAACCCTAATGTTTGCAAAAAAAAAAAAAAATACTCCAGAATACTCTGAATCTCAAAAACCAACCCCTGTGAAAAATCAGGGGAAGAAGGATTAACTATACTATAGAAGAGATATAGCCACGGCTAAGCTATGGTGTGGACAGAGAGAAAGTAATACGCAAACAGAATGTTAGAAAATATGATGCGCAGCGCATATCCTTTTCTCAGTCATAGATTACGATACGAAACAAAGTACGTACACATCCGCGTAATTGTGTCCTTCTCGTTTTTGAGTGTTAGTCCTATGCTTTTTTTTGCCATGCTATATGTATACACATATATTTAACTCCCGTTTGTATTATACAGATTTATGTAGGCGCAATTTTATACAACCAGATTTAAACGTGACATCCTCCCTCCTGATGGAGGCACTTTCAAAAATTCATGAGATGAATATCTACGAAAAAGATGGAAAATTATAGATTTCAAAAAACATTTTATGCATACACAAGAAGAGTGAAAATTTAACAAAAAAAAAAAAATATTTTGGAAAATCTCCTTTTCGTTGTTGATATGTGATTGATATGGGGCTACGTTTCTTTTTAATATTCATTTTTCATTCAATAAGTAAGTATTAGGTATATCCCATGGAGTTCAGGCTTTTTTGCTTTCATTGTTTGAGTCTAATCCATATACATACGTTTTCAATTGATTTGTCGGGATTTGTATATATATATATATGTATGTATATGTAGTAGAACGTCGGATGGATTTTTTTCTGAGCTTTATACACAATAATCATCCCTAGTACAGTAGCTTTTCGTCGTCGTCCTGAATTTATAGCTGTAGAAAAATTGAGTTCATTCAACTTTTGTCAGATAAATAAATTGAATACAAAAAGATTATTGATAAGAAAACAAAATCAACTTTCACAAGCTGAGTAGCGCTACGAGGGATTTGTTAAAGTTGTAGTTAAAGTTGAAGACAATTCGAATAGTAGGTAGGTTGGGTTAGAACAAGCTACTGAAAAAAATAAATTGAAAGGCTTCAAAATGTCTTGAAATTGGTTGGGAGGGGGGGGGGTGGGGGTTGATGTATACCAAAAATATGAGTGCATCCGCGAATAGTTAACGCCGTTTTTAAAATTATTTTATTCAAAATTATGATAGCAGTGCAGTGGTCCTACGTACCTAATGCAAATTAAGAAATTATTGATAATAATTGCCCAATAACTGAATATAAAGGAAATCGACAAAAACATTGAAACCCGATATCCCCGGAAAATCGATAAAGATGATATATTGCGCGCTAATCCAGACGAATATAAAAACATTGTTGAAGAAACTGTGGAAAATGTACCCGTAATTAAAAAAAACCGGTAAATGCGAAATGTTGCCTATAAACTATGGAAAGGTTCCGTGGTGAATTGTTATGGAAAAATTATCGGACCCTTAGAAATAAGACTTGTGCTTTAATTAGGAAGGCTAAAATTAATTTTTACTTTAAAAGACTTGATTCAAGTTTACCTTCTCGCGAACTTTGGAATAACATTCGTAAGCTTAATATCATTAGAGGCAGCGAGGAATGTGTAGCTGATCCTGACTTGCTTAATAAATACTTTACCTCGGGCTCAACCTCAGTGGTAGTAGATACTTCCGATCTCCCTATTCCTAATGTTACAAATAATTTCTCTTTTTGGAATATTGGTACCACTGAGCTTCTGAATGTCTTTAAATCTATTAAATCAAATGCTACAGGCTCTGATGGTATTGAAATGCGTTTCCTGAAACTATTATTGCCATCCTTAATTAATCATATTAGACATATATTCAATACTGCTATCACTACTGCTGCTTTCCCTTCAGCTCGGAAAATAGGGCTTGTTGCTCCTATTAGAAAGAAGTCCAAAGCATCGTCCCCTGAAGATTATAGACCTATTACCATTCTTCTTATATTGTCCAAAGTATTTGAAAAAGTCTTATACAAACAAATCATCGACCATGCTAATATTAATAACTCGATCAGTTCTATCCAGTCTGGTTTCAGAGCCAAACGCAGCACAACTTCATCGTTACTACTCCTCACAGATACGATAAAATGTAGTATGGAAAATAAAGAAGTAACTCTCTTTACCCTACTTGATTATTCGAAAGCGTTTGACTCTGTCGATTTTAAATTATTATATAATAAGCTGGTTTTGCTTTCACTGGTCCTGCGGCTAAACTCATCTATGATTACTTAAGTAATAGGAAGCAATTAGTTGTATGTAACTCGAAATCTTCCAAGCTCTGTTCTCTCTATTCAGGAGTGCCACAAGGATCTATCTTAGGTCCTCTTCTCTTCAGTCTATACGTAAATGATCTAGAAAATCACATTAACAAATATTCACTGCAGTTATATGCCGATGATGTACAACTTTATATATATATATTCCCATCAATGATATCCCACGCGCAATTACTGAACTAAACAAAGATCTTCTATTCATGAGTAGGTGGGCTGAACTTAACAAGCTCAGACTCAACCCATCCAAATATCAGGCTATGCTCATTTATTATCTCAATTTAACCTATACTGACATTCCACCAGTTATTATAAATAATATGATTATACCGTTTTCAACGAATGCTCGGAATCATGGCTTAATCTTCAGTAATCGGTTATCTTGGAGTGACCATATGGATGGTGTTGTAGATAAGATCTATGGTGGACTAAAGGCATTATGGCGTCACTCAGCATATACGCCACAAACTATACGTGTTCGACTTGTGAAATGCTTACTACTACCGATTATCAACTATGCTGACGTTGTATATTATCACTTAGATTACTCGAGTCGTAGAAAATTAAATGTCGGATTTAACTCAAGTGCTCGGTATGTCTTTAGCATTAGAAGATTTGAACATATTTCGAAGTACTCGATGAAAATTCTTGGTTGCACTTTGGATAACTATCTGAAATTCCGTATTTGCTTTGTGATATTTAAGATCCGTAACTTGCAGTACCCGGTTTACCTTGGCAGTCGACTTAAGTTTTTGCATTCTGAAAGAACGCTTTTGTTGAAAACTCTCCATCATAGACTCTCGATTAGTTGTCGATCTTTCTTCGTCTATGGTGTCAGACTATGGAACTCACTTCCTCTAACCATTCGTTCACTTCGAGTCATTGGGAGATTCAAGTCAGAATGTTTCAAACATTTTTGTAGTTTAACAAATTAAGTAATTTTATTTTTTTTTATTTTTATTATTTTTTTAATAACAATGCTTTCTTGTTCTTGTACTTACTTTCTGTCTCTTTAATATTATAATACCTACTTAGCTATTTTTTTCTGCATTCTTATATCTTTTTTATACATATACATATGCTTTTTTTCTCTCTCCTCGTTTAATGAAAGTTGTATTTTCTTCTTTAAATTAATACTCTCGCTTAGAATGTAAGAGACTTAATTTATATTTTTATTCTGTCTAATTAGTTAGAGTAGGCACATATTTAAGAGTATTTATAACTCACTTGTGCTTCAGTTATATCTTTAATAAATTGAAATTGAAACACCTCACCGCCTTATAAAAGCTCTGCACATTAATTTGCTTAAACGGTGCTATTGGTGGGGGAGGGGGAGGTACGGGAAGTAAACAAAGCCAACGACATGGTTATTAAAAATAAAACATTTCATTACGAAATTATACCATTTTTTTTTGTTGCGGAATATAAGGTCAGAACTTTTTTCATAAATTAAGTAATACCAGAGACAGACTTGCAATTTCAATAGCAATTTTCGCTAAACCGCATGTCTGTCTCTCTATACGCTCGGTGTATACTCAGTATGTAGAACGTTGGAACTCCATATTGAAATTGAGAAAAATGAAGGCTATATACGAGTTTTTTGACATATGACCCTAGTTATAAGCCATAAATATCTAATACACGAACCTTTTAGAACCGAATTTTATACTGCAATGTTGGCTGCAAGTTTTTCTGACATTTAATATTTGACATTAGTCAAATTGAAGTGTCTATTTCGTTTTTATTTGCCATATAGACAAGTAATTTCACAATATTTGTTCGCATTTTGCACGTGCACGGAACTTTTTTAAGTCAAATGACAAATTAAGTCACAAATCAAGTGACAAATCAAATGTAAGCTCTCTAGTTAATTTCTTAATATCGTAAACCGCAAGTGTGTTTTTGAAATTCTATATTGCAATTGACATAATTGCAATATCAATATAACAATATTGAAATTGCAAGTCTGTCTCCGGTATAAGGGAAAATCTGTACAAAACGTAGTTAAGTAAGATGGGAAACGTTACGAAAAAGTCAAGTGGACATGGATAAAAACTGTTACCTACCCTATTTCTAGAACCCACCATTCCATATCATTGAATGAAGTTATTACTTACAAATTCTAGTATCCAATTGGGTTTATACTGTCGAGAAATTGTGATCGACAACAATGGGCTCGAATTTAGGCACAAATAATCACAAGGCTATCGATTTTTTATACCAGTAACTCCAATTTTATTTGAGAGTCAATTTTAGCATATCTTTCGACACTAATTGAAAAATTCATGCCTTCACAAAATTCAATTACTCGACAATTAAGAGCCGTTTAAACGCCTCGCTTCCATGTTCTGTCTTAAGTCATATATAGTTTTTGTCCATCTTCCTAATTATCTAGATAGTAGTAATGCGGGAGATGACACAGCATCATTCTTGTAACAGATATACAGAAAACCAGGAGCAATGGCACTTTATACATAGCGCATACATTTCTATTGTATGTATGTATGTATATATATTTACATATAGTTACTCGACTTGTACAAGAACATAATTAACTGTACCAATTGTACCAGCTCCATATATATGAATGAGTCGGCATTTATTTAACCGCCCGCAATTGCTTCTGGGTAATTAAAATTGAGGGTGAAGTGCAACAAACTTCATGGTTAAAGTGTTTATAAATGAAAAGTAGTGTGAAATATGTATGTAGCTACTACATGATATGTGTGTCCATTTTTATTCGCTGGGGGGTTCTAAAATCGACTCGATTTTCAAGTACTGTACGTACATATGTACTATATACATACTACATATTTTCTAAAGTACCCTTACATCCGGACATGGCCAACGTCATCATTGCAGGCGGCGGCGCAGTTGGATATATTGCATGGAAAGTATAAAAAAAAAAATTTCAAGAATATTGCAGATCAAGGGAAAAACTGAAGACGAGCTATATGGATTGAGTTTATTTTAAGATATGAACGCTAAACATTTCTTTAGGTATTCACTTGTATCGTGCTTCTATATCTATTCTTAGAAAAATTTTGAACATCTGCTCTGCTCGTGTTGTCTTCTACACAAACATAAATCCTTGTAGCTATATTTATTTGTAATATTTTCTTGTATGGGTATATTGCCGAGAAGGAAACATTAATGTTTTTTTGCATACTAAAAAAAAAAGGAGTTGCTTCCTTCCACAAAAAAATAATCTTCAAATGAAAATTTAATTTGTCTAAATTTAGCAATTCATATAAAAAAAAATAAAAAAAATAAATAAAGTAAATAAATTAATAAATAAAATTAAAACTTACCATTGTGTCCGGCATTAGTGATAATAACCCAAAAATCAATTGTTTTCTCAGGTCCAAGTTCTTCATAGTCCCACTTTTTTTTCACTCGCACAGCACCATTTGGTTCGACGGTAACCCATGGATTTTCATCGCGAATTTTAAACGTTTCCCGATCAGTTTCTTTTTCAAGTTGAAAAACACTTTTACCTTCAACATCACCATCAGCTTCAGTAAATTCGATACGTTTTGTTGGGCGAACCGCGCGCGTAACTCGCCTTTTATCGCGTCGATGTGAATGTTGATTAATTAAATCATGATTAAGATGCTGAAGAATGAATGGAACTGGTTCCGGTGCTACAAATTCAATTAGAATTTTTGCTGACTGAAGACTAGAAAAACTCGGAATACGTATATCATGTGCTTCAACTTCAAGCAAAAGTTCAGTTTTTTCAGGTTCATTAGCTAACATTATTTCACCAGTTTGTGGTACAATGATAACAGTATTGCTAGGTGTTTTAAATCTATACGCAACTTTATCACCATCAGCATCTTTTGCTTCAACTTTTCCAATTATCTTAAATCTTTCCCATGTTGTTGAACTATTTTCACTCAAATCAATCGATTTACTACCGGCCAGTGAAAATTTGTATTCATCATTCAAAAAAATTGGTCTATTGTCGTTTATGTCGATTATTTTTACAACGATTTTTGAAATTGCTCTGTCCATATCATCTTCATCTGATGCTTGTATAGATAAATCATATTCCTGTTTTAATTCTCGATCCAATGGTTTATTGGTGACAAGCCAAACACCTGGACTATTTTGATTTTTTACTATTACAAAATTTCCCAATTCTTTGGTATTAGCATTTTGTAAAACAAACGCATCATATTCGTTTCCATCAATAATTTCATATTTAATATTTTTTGAATCACGTGAAGAGCTAGCTTGAAGAATAGGAATTCCATGAACTCTTGTACCTTTTGGTTGATTCTCTTTTACTTCACCAGCAATATCCAGAATAGCTCCAGGAAATCGAAGCATTTCATTTCGATGTTTAATATACAATTGTATTATATGAGAGTTCGTTGAATTAGGCGTCTCTTCAACAACAACTAAATTTACTGGACGATTGACAAGCGGTGATAAATCAGCCGTTGTCATTACCATTCCATCATTTAATATGGTGAAATATTTTGAAAATCCAGTCTCCAAAAGGCGATAATTAAAGGAGTCCGATTTTCTTGAATCCATCTGTTGTATTGATGAATCTGAGCTTGAATTTGAAGCAGCAGCAGCAGCAATTGGAATTGTTTTAAATCTCTTAATACTAAAACCGGGATATGTATCATGCGGAAGGACTAAAGACATGGTCTTATCATCTTGTGGGTCATAAACGATATCCTCTAATTGTTTACCATCGAGAGCACTAACATTACATATAATCACTGCACACCACACTAACACAATATAGAATGTAGAATTAACTAATTTATGACTATATGAAGAAAATGAAGATATACGGCCGCCACGATAACAGTTCTGTCTCGTATGCCGCATTTTTGATGCGGCTACGAGGTCCAACATTTTGTTGGATTTACACTGCACTTCCTTATATCGAATGCAAAATATGTCACTTCTCTTTATGTATGGGTATTATAATTACTATATTTTAATTATTACTAAAATTTTTGTTAATTAATTATTAGAAAATTAAAGCCGTTTAGTAAGCAAACAGGCACACATTACACGAAATATTTCCTTTTTGCTATAATCGAGTCATATGATTAGCGATAAATTTATGTACGTACAGGGTGATCCTTCGTATTTCCTTTTCAACATCATTTTTCATCGACGGTTTTGTTCATCGTTTTCTAAAAGAGAAATAAAGGAATTTTATTAGGATTTTTATTTTTTTTATAAAAATTTGTGTGGAAAAAACAAATAAATTCTTTTCCACTCGTAAATAGAATCGAATAAGTGTAAATATAGGCGCATAGTTCAAATAATTTTAAACACAGTCAAAATGAAATAACAATTTTTAACTCCTGCTGAGATTATTATAGGCAGATTATACCTATTCGATTGAGGGGTGTAAGTATTTTTCGTGTTTATCGTTTTGATTAATTAACATTTTCGATTTATGTTGTTTTTATGATGATTATAAAGCAGCTAACTGTGATTAGGCTTAGTGAAAATATTTACAGAAATAAATATTGCGTGATATAAATTTGTCATGAATAAAAAACAAAAAAAAAAGCCCATTGGTTTTTGGTAGGTATTATGTAAGCTCACTTTACCTGTCCCCCAATAAATATGTATATGAATATGGATGCGTGTATGTATGCATGGTATGCAGGTTCTTCAATAAAATTCCGACTAAAGAAAATTGGGAAGAAAATAGCCATTATTTTATCAAACCACGCATGCGTCCTTCAAGTAAAGCTGTTTGGGATTCTGAAGGCATGTCTGATCTTAAGGCCGTTATCGAAGCAGAACTAAATTTGCATTATATTGAGTAAATCATATTTTCAATTTAAGAACAAAACTTAAAAACTCTTCTTTGCCAAGGAGAGATATGAAAGCAAGTACAAAAAAAAAAAATGAACAAATCACACTACTTAACCTCTCTGCTATTAGCAGCTAAAAAAGCTACCAAAATTATACCCCCTCTAAACCTACCACCAGTTTACACGTGATTATAATTTTGTTAATGATTTTTCTCCTCCAGGCGAATCATTTCAATCGAAATTGAGAATTTTTTAATGCTACCGCGCAGTTAATGGGTGAATCACACGCAATCAGAAATCCGAATTAAGTTGTTCCAGCGTCTGTAGATGATGATTGACTGTCAACTGAACATTTATTTAAAAAAAAAAGCGCGAATATTGCTCCCGATTAATTTGCATAATGTTCGTGAAATACTCTGATCGTAAAAGAGAACAAAAAGTGATAAAAATAAATTTTAAGGAATTTCTCGAGTAAATTGACTTCCCGATTAAGAAATTATTTCACCGGATTTTTTTTTTTATTGGTTTCGTTTCCTCTTATAATTTCCTCTTTTTTTTTCATCATTCAGAATTTCAATTTAATTATAAAGCGGTCTTACAGCATATAATTTTCGAAGAAAAATTACGTTTTTATATCCATGGATCAATAACATATAACACATTTCATAAAATCAACAAAAAAAACACCTAGTCATCATCTCACCACTTGGGTATTGAACAAATCATTCGCGCTCTATTGTTGCCACATTGACTGTGAAATTTTTGAACAAAACACGAATATAGAGAAGATAAAAAAAAAATTTGAATGAGTGACTTCAACATGATTTTACTTAAGCACAAAGGTCAGAGAGCTCTACTTCAACGGATATTTGTACAGAGACCGAAAGAATTCCCAGCGATAGTTATAAGAACGACCTTAAAATCGTGTGGTTAGTCCTGATCATACAAATTAAAATGTACCTGAAGGGGCTATTTTTCTTATTCATTGTCTGTTGAGAAATTCTTTCAAATCACTGTGTTGTGATAGGACCGCATTTTGTATATACTCAACGTTCCCCTAGCTGCCTATAGCATAACAATGCCAGCGAAGGGTAGATAACATCAATAAGCGTAAACTGTTCCGACACATTTGGTTTAGGGTTGCATTGTTTTTCCCCCCAGAGGCCTATGCGGATATTGTCTGGCAGGTCGTTAAATCGCCGGCATCACTTTAAAATCGACACATAAAGTCGAACCGCTATAATTGTTGACCATCATCACACAGACCGCAATTTAATCATATAGGCTTCTTCTATAATGTGTATGTACAACAGGGTGGCGCGTAATAAAATTATACGAAAACCATTCAAATTTAATATGAAAGGGGCATGAGGTTAACTACAAGTTCCCTAAGTCTTAATTTTTTAGTACATAAGTATAGCACATGAACCTACTTAGCCTTATTGTTGACTTTAGACAAAAAGTTACTAACAATTTCACACTAAAAGCCCGACCCACTTTTGGGACACGTTTTAAATTACTTAATTAGACGCTGGTAATTTGATATGTCATCCCTTCGTTAAGTCCCGGCAGAAAACGAGGAAACTATTTTTACGGCTATAAACCGACGGAGGTTGAATTCTTCTTTGAAATACCATAATCACACTTATTGCACTGCAACGCCTTTTTTTCATCATTCTAGGGACGACTTTGAAAGAATGAAATACACAGTTGTACAGTACACACATGGAATTTTTCTTCTTTTTTTTTTTTGTTTTTTTCTTCCCTTCATAATGATCCTGTGCAGCTGCTGATCCTGTGACGTAATTGAAAATTACATGAAAAAAATACGAACTGCCTTATATTTGGTGGGTATACCATATTCAAAAACGAAAATTTTTGTGACATCAGGTCGTCGAGAATGAAAGAGGGTTGTCTGGTGCATTATAGAATGTACTTCATTTATCCTCACGTCAGGAATGCATTTATAAAGTTACCCCCTTGCACCATATAACAAAAGCATACAGGGCACGTGGACGTACTTTTTCTTTTTTTTTGGGCTTGACTGCATTATGCTCGTGATATAATATTCAAACGAACTTGTCCCATATGTGCTTGCAAGTTGCACATGAAGTACCTAGGTGTATATAACTTTCTTCCACATTCTTTATATGTACCTACATACATATATAAAAATAAAGATTTCATCTCCTCTGATTCTTATGGGATAGGAAAGGAAATTCTTAAAATCAGCTTTTTTTTTGGGAGTTGAAACCTTTGTTTAAAGTAATCTACATAATTCATGCAGATAAAAGTACATAAAGAATGGATTTTTGTAGGAGGACTAAGTACGTACTTGTAGTTCGAAAAAAAATAGGAACAGAATTTATATAGAGTAGATATAAAAGTAAGAAATAATTCTTTTGTTATATGTTTATAAATGTTCTTACAAAGTAAGTAAAAAAAAATTTGGTGTTCCACAAGGCACTGTACTTGGGCCACCTGTTATTTATTCTAAGAATGATAGCTGATAATGTACAGTTGAATTGGTCAAATGATGATCTAGACCGTGTATTTTTTTTTATGGTACGCCACGATATTTTTTTATTTAGCATTTTTGATCCTAAGGATGAAAGAGAGAGAGAGAGAGAGAGAGAAACAGCAATAATGCCATAATAAATCAACCGACGACATTCTGAATTTATGTTTACCGAGTTTAATGAACATTTTAGGTTAGGACACGAAGCCATCTTTACGCATGGGGCAACTGGGCCCGGGTCCAGAGCCCCGTGATCAATGGGCCCCCAGTCCGTGCGATAGTAAACCAACCGCTGACCAATTATTCAACCAGTAACACTACCTATTACAAGTTAGTTCAGTTTGGCTACTGAAAGTTTAGATTGTGCGATTTATTCGAAATTTTATACCTATAGTGACTGTGTTTACCGCCTTTTTTTTTAAATCAATGGGTGTGTTCAGCTCAGCTCAACTGTTGAGTTGCTGACTAAGCGGTGGCGTTCAGTCGAATCGCTGTAGTTCCGCTGACTCTCAACTGTTGAGTATAGTAGGCAGCGGCGATTATTTACGCTTAATTTGTAAGCGCTGTCAAATAAATATAATATGACATTTTGCTAACAAAAAGCTCAAAACAATATAGCCAAACTTGACAGCAACAGATTACAGTCAGCAAAACGTTCAGATGAAACTCAACGGTTGACTTCCAGCATACTCAACATGTTTTGTAATTAGTGTCAACCGTTGAGCTGTGCTGAACACACCCATTGTATTTGGTAATCAGTGAAATCATTGAAAATTTGTTGGCTCATGTTAGTCCTAACTTGAGACTTTTTGTCACACAAATTTTTGGTCACTGTTGCCATCGTGTATCCGTGTGTGAGTTACTATGCACACAGTGCGTAACCATCACCCCGAAAATTTCATATTTGTCATAAGGATATATAAAATATAAAAAAAACGCTATTTGGAGCGAAGGGCTGCCTAAATGAAAATTTCCCTTAATCTTTGATAAACTATGATCGTATCCTGAAAAATTCCTTTGACATTTCCGTATGATTGTTGAAAGACTTGGTGATTTATTACTACACATTTTAAGACCTGCTATAACCTATCAAAGTACCGATATGTACGAGCGATCATCAATTGTACCCGAAGAGAGACTTGCTGTAACTCGAATGTCTATTAACATTTTTCATGGATATTTCCCCCCACATTTTTATCTGCAAATTACTATCCAAGTATTCCTTCATTTTTACTTCAAATATTAATGCTTCATTATTTATATCTTCCTCTAACAGTATCGTTACAGGAGCCATTTTTCAAAAAGAGATGCGTAAGTTTTTTCCCTGCATCTCCCAAAACAATTGCAGTCAAGTGACGACAAAAATGTTACCAGTGCGAGCACATTAACACAAACTTAGAAGTACATTGATAGTTTCGTGACCCAAAAGTTGATAGCCGGAGGAACCAAAACGTCACCTTGCTGTCATGCGCGCATTTACATTAGAGACTATGGAAATGACGGTGGTGACGAAACAGTTACGTGACAAAAAATCTCCATTGCGCGATAGGCTTTTTATGCAATTATTCCTGTTGATAACCCAAAGTATTTTTAAAAAAAAAAATCATGGAAGGGGTCCCCATATCCTAAAGTGCCCAGCACCCCCACTTGACTAAAGATGGACATATTAGGACAGTAGCATTCATGGGAAGAATTTTCAATGAAAAAATGACACATTTTTAGATTTGGCAATTCGGCGTGGTATGCTTTAAGAATTGATTAAAGCAAAAGTGCAAGACAAAAATAGTGAGACACTTTCCCTAACTTTTTAAAATCAAATACTTACAACTAGAAGCTTCTCGAATATAGTCAATAAAATAATGTTGGACCTTCACTTTTAGAGAACTGTCTGCTGACAGTTCTCAAAAAGGACAGGCCCATATTAGATCATGTTCTCAACCAATGTTAAAAAAAACTTTGAATGGGTTTGAACCAAATTTCCCAGCTTAAGTCGTGTAACAAAAAATCCAAAAGAGTTGTAAGCTGACCCTACTATAGCTTATACGTCAGATTGTTGGTCATCAAGGTGTCAAAAGTCATATAATATCAGTGATGGCGCATCTTATTCATTCCTTCTCGAATTCTTGTGGAAATATGTAGGAGCACACAGCTTCTTATCATATATTTATATACCCTAGTTGAAATCTAAAGGGTATACTAAGTTTGACATTCCGTTTGTAACACCTGGAAATAATGATGGAAGAGCAAAATGGATTGGACAACCACGCATAATATTAAAAGTTATTTTGATTTTTTCATGTCCGTCCGTCCGTCTTTCCGTCTGCCCGCACGATAACTCGAGAACGCGTATACTTAGAGAGCTAAAACTTCTTCAGAATACGAAATCCTATAAAATTGGTTATAATCATTTTTTTCTGTCCGACGAACCGTTCTAGAAATATATGCGAAAAACCACTTCAAAAATCAAACTTGTATAGATCGGTGATCTTACGAAATTTAATATACGGGAATTCATCTCGGGTATCATAAGAATTGGTTGAGAGCTCCGATTATTGTGAACGAATACTATTAAATCGCTAAAAAATTTCAAAGGTAGCCAGATCTTTTTTATGTAGCCCATAACCTTTAAAATGCTGTCAATAAAAAAGGAAGTAAGGATTTTTAGCCAATTTAAGCATTCTAATGTAGCCAAATATGGTTTAGACTTTAAGCAGCAGGCACTTTTAAGGAGCTGTAATTCGAGATGGAACTCTATTTACTTTAATATTGATAACATTACTAAAAAAAAACGAAATCCAATAATTAATCAATGTTATCTGAGATCGGAGCCTGACACCTAAAACTATTACACAAAAAATTGATTGGAATCGTTGCAGAGCATGAATGAAAGCTTGGTTAAAACGATTCTCTGCAGCGACAGTTTTTTTCTTTTTTTCTATTATTACCTACGCCAAGCTCAGGGGATACCCTATGATGCAAAGCACAGCACGGCAGGAAGGAGACAGGGAAAGGATTAGGGGATGATATGTGGAAAGTGGTGGAGGTGCCGATGTATTTCACTCTTGAACTCTTGCAGACTCTTGAACTTTTGCAGATGGTAGACAGTTCCACATGAGCATAGTTCGGGATAAGAAAGCATCACGGAATTTTACTGTACGGCCGAAAGTATTTGGAAGGGTGAGAGGATGTACTGTAGCACGAGTAATGCGTGCAGGAATTAATCTACAAGGGATCAGACTTGATGTTTCATCGGAACATTGGCCATGCGTGCAGCGATAAAGTAGCGAAAGACATCCAACATTGTGGCGGTGCTCGAGTGAGTCGATGTGACAAGTTATTGCCAAATATCCAATGAGCTTAAGGGATCTCTTTTGGACAATGAGAATTATATTCCATTCTAGGTCTGATATAGGACTTGTAGATGAGCGTTAGATTTGAAGGACTGAAATATTTCTTACACCAAGGCATTTCAATGCATGTTTGGCAACAGAGAAGATGTAGTCTATCCAGCTTAATTTACTGGAAACGTTATTGCCAAAAATGTTTAGTGACAGTGAATCTGCAATTATGGCTTCCATCAAATGAAATGGCAATTGTTAAACGGTGATCTCATTTTAAAGAAATGAAACAGCTTTGGGTTTTAGATGCATTGAATTCGATGCGATTCGCTTTGATCCAAGCAAGGATAATATCAAGATCGTTATTCAATGATCTATAGTCTTGCAATCTCATTTGACACATGCGACATAGCATCTACTGTGAGACTATTAATATACAAAATAGCCGGAATCACTTCAACGAAATTCCACGATCGATATTGTATCCTTACTTGATCTGTGTTCTAAAGACTTCATACAAGAATCGGCGAATACTTGGGTAGGCCATAAATACCATAGACTCTCTGATTAATTCGATAAAGCGGAGATCTTATTTTATAGATGCATTGAAATCTTGAAAATTAAATTATTTTTATGCTTTAAAAGCCCGGATAGGCCAAAAATTGGATTTTAAAATACATTCTATGTAAAGGTTTAAATATTTGATTATCCCCACTAGACCTGCTCTAGCATAGAAATTAACTAACAAACTAGCAACTATTTATATATACATATACACACACATGTATACCTACATAAACAGCAAACAAACATTTTTCCTCTTATCTCTCATTTCTATTCTTTTTAAATTCTTTTAACATTTTTTCCATATTTTTTTTTTTTTTTTAATTTGAAGCCAACAGATATCAAACAAAGGTTGACAAATGCCAGCAATAAATGTTAAAATTATGCTAAGCTCATAAAAAAAACAAAAAAAAGATTTCAATAAAAATTATATTTGTATCGCACCATAATGAGAAAATCAATTTATAAAATTTTTCTAATTTTTCAAATGAATTTTCTTCGCATGAAAGGTCTACAAAACAAACACACACTGAATTTCAAAACTATAAGATAAAAAGGAACGACATTAGAGGCAATTTGCATTAATACCCAAGAGTTAATCAACTAACAAAACATTTCTAGCAATAATTCCAATCGAAAAAGAACAGCTAAAAAATTCTAAATTGGATTGTCTGTGAATTATACCAAAAATTTGGTATAGGTAAGTAGTAGCTAGCTAGCTTCTCTACGTTTTGTCTATACTTTTCGGGCAGAGTTCATCCAGATTCCAGAGAATTGAAGACGAAGGGAAAAAAAAACGAGAAAATTAATTATATCAATTTCTAATCAGCCTGACATGCTTTTCACAACCTCCAATGATTCTTTACAGACTTCACCGCATAATTGTTTTCTAATGATTTTGTGTGACCACAAAACGTACATACGTAGGATGACGTATGGTGTGCGGTCATTGTAAAAAGATTTCTTCGCCTGGCTGCCAGCTGTCTTACGAGTGTGGTGCGGTGAGGTGAGTGTAAGAAAAAAGATGCGGCAACATATCAATCAATTTTATGTAGCAGGCGTTAAAAAATGTGAATGAGTAAATTCTCAAAAGATTTTCATATTTTTACTTTGGTACTGACGTCTGTAAATATCGTCTATGGAAATTTTATTTTCAGTTGATTTAATATGGAATGACCCAAGGCGATAAGAGGTTGTGATTATGGAATTTTAATTATTTTATCTCACTGGATTTTGTGACCTTCAAGGTCTTTCTAATCTTTGATAGCGGTACGGTCTTCAATTAGGTTTTAGTAATTTGGTTTTGTTTTCCACTATGAAAAAGAGTGAAGTCTTGATGGACGGTAATCAAATGTGAGCCTATAATACGAAACAGCACACCTTTTTTTGGTAGTCTTGATTTTAAGTTAAGAGAAATGACAATTTTGTATCTGTTTCTAAGATGAGATTTCATAACGTTTACAGTTCTCTAAATATTAGTCCGAAGCTTTAAGAAAATATATAAGTAAAGATTATAAATTTAAAAAAAAAAAAAACTACTTCTTCAGTGTTTTTTGCATTCGATTGGATCTTAATATCAACTTTGAACTAATTCTGGAGATAATAGGGAATGTGTACACTGTGTAGGACTGTGTATATGAATATGGCTAATTAGTTTTAAAAATTCTACTGAAATCTAGTACAAATGAGGAGGTATTGCAGTACTTTATGAATTGCACTGTCAAACTCAATAGCCTATGTGCAAAAAGCTTGACTTGATTTTGTTGCAACCAAAATGATTTTTGACGCATGCGGACAACTTCAATACCGCTAAAATCGTTACAAAATTCCGAATTCGAATAAAGTGAACAAGACTATTCCAAAATTCTATTTATAGTTTTTCATATCGAATTTATGGAGCCCAACCTTTATCAATTAAAAATTTTCAAACACCTCTGAACTTAAATCCATGGCTTCAAATATAAAGAGATCATAGCCTTCAACTATTTTTTTTTTTTAGTTTTTAAGGCTTCTTTCACAACATTCATCCTTAAAAGGAGAGCATTTTACTTGTTCGCTATTGTTGGTGATTTACGTGAAATGGTTATTCTAGTCTAGCCTGGTTTTGGATATATCATAGCGGATTCCAGGCGTATTTAATTTAATGATCAAATGTGTTATTAACTTTTACAATCGACGACCAGCAACTTCTCCATAGATATCTACTAGAAATTCGTTTGCATTTTACTTCAGCGACCAATTACATATTACCCACACACACAGAAAAATCAACGTTTTTCAATCAATCTTTAAATTTTTTGCATTGTCCTCCTCCTAGATAGAACTTTTTCACCGCAACACAAAAATCCCCCTTCCTGCCTTGATTGACTACCTTTCAATACTCGCATTAAAATCAAATCTCCTGAGAAATCCGAAATTCCCAAATCCATCATCCTTCACCTCAGCCAGCGCAAATTCAATTACGTGCGAACAATGCCCGAAAATAACAATTTCCATTATCTCTCATTCAATGGAAATCAATTAAAACCAAGATCCGGCCATTTTAAGATATTGGCTACGGTGATTATACATCAAGATCAAGTTTATCTACACATTCTTCTTCAAGAAACCCTCAAAACCCCTCATACATACATACATACATAACTCCTCTTGATAAAATTCTCACTTTTGGCATCTAATATAAGTAGTTAGGTATAGGTATACAGATTCTCTACATATATCGTGGTTGTACAACAACTTTGACATGTACCTAATACACAAAAGGTTTTCGAACAAAGTACCTATCCTCATGGTCAAAAATTCCACAAAGGTGTAAACCACAAGTCATGCTTCAACAGTCAGCAATGTTGGTATCACCTGTTCAACTAATTAACGGAAATTCTTCCACTTTTTTATCACGAATATAAGGACAGAAGCTCGATGGGTATATGTATAGCAAAGTTGTCCCTCTTCAAGAAAATATCAGGTACAGATCGAACTCTTCACAAACGTATAAAATTAATTGGGAGGCAAAAAAAAACAAAAAAAATCAAATTCAAACGGTTAGAAAAAAAAAAAACAATCAAGAAAAGCCGGCATATGATGCTGGAGTTATCCCTGGAACAAATCGATTGGATCCAGAAGATGCCAAGAGCACTGACACATTCAAGCAGTTTTGCCAAAGACGGGATTACTTACGTCTCCTCTTTTTGCAAGCAAAGTTACATTCAAAAGTGTTGTTGGTGCCTAAGTCCTGTGTAATGCTTTGTGATTTTATTTATTTTTTTTTTCTATACATTTTTTTTTCATGATTCCCAAATAGGTACTAAAACCAAAAGAAGTCCTGCATTTAGATGAATGGACCCCAAGGTTTAAACCAACCAACCAACCAACCAACCAACCACCCACCCACCTGGATGAAAAGCAAGACAGAGTAGGTACATGGTATACACATACTGATTATGAGTAGGTGTAGGTGTAGTTGGAGGGGGGGGGGGGGGGGGGGGGTGAATGTTTCTATGGAAGAAAAGCACGTAAATTACACGGGGACATACACAAAAGGCTTCCTTAGGACGACGTTATGGAACAAGTGGATCAGCACAGGACCATTTTTTTTTTATTCTGATTTCCTTCTCGTTCGTCTTCTTCTTCCTCATTTTCTTTCATATATATTTTGTTACCCCTCTATACGAGCGAACGATTACTTGATTTTGCTATGCCACTCAACAACAAAAACAACAACAACATTCACCATCATACTACCACCACAAGCAACTAAGGGGAGCACCGTAAATATACACACTGTGATAAATCTATCGATTTTTCCTGCGAATGTGTATAAAAGCAAGTAAGGTGTGTTGCCCTTATAAAGAAATTGCAGAATTTGTTATTGCGAAAATTTTCTGCAGGTTTTCTACCAATGAAAGGTAGCCCCCCGCTTGGTTTAAGACATGATCTTGACTTAAATACGAATTTTGGCTTTTCGAACGATCCATAATTAAAAATTCATAAAGGAATGGGGCGGCTGCAATGTGTATTTTGTGCAGAGGAATGAAGAAAAAAGATGTCGGAACATAAAAAAAGAAAATCATTTCCCTGGTCAAATTGCAACAAATCTCAAACCTTTTCAAAGTATTATAAGGGCTGCTTACTCAATTCCACTAATCCTGGGGTTTGTGGTAATCCATGATTCTCAATTTTGAGATTTCTATCGACTTCAGATAGGATGAGGGTATTGCACTATAATTTATCACTGCACTTTTATTTATTTATTTATTTTTTTATAGGGGGCACACTTTTATGCAATTTATGCGAACTAAAACCAACTTCACGAATACATTTTCACTCAGAAATCATATTAATAATAACCGTTTTCCAATAAAAAGTTGGCTAATTTTTGGACCGGGATACTTTCAACACACCATTAGAAAACTTTGAATATTCCGAATCAAACCGTCGATGTCGACTCAACTCTACTCGCACAGATCACGAATGCAAGAGAAGAGAGCTTTCCATCTAACACAAACCATATCCTTTTCTAAAGCACCACCAGAAAGAAAAGCAGGCCGAAAAAGTACAGTCCTTTTCAAAAACTATTTTCAATATTTTCGTGCTGTTCGGTCTAGAAAACGTGTGTGCACATATTTTTCTACTCTCATCCATCCGTTCCGTACGTAGACAATAGAATAGTATAAACACTGGACAGCCGATGGGTAGTCGTTAGACAGTAAACTGCCTCATGATAGTCTTTCTGATTCAGGGTACAGCGTAAAATCAATAATCAAAACCAACCCCCCTCACAGCACTACAATCTTTGGCGGCATCTGAGCTTTCAATGTGTGTGCAGCAAGTGTATCTTTTTGTTATTTTGCTTGGCTTTATGGATTTGATTATCCTTCACGAGGGTTGGCAGGAACCACTTCTGAGAATACAAGCGGGCTAGCTGAAAGCGTTTCACTGACTGCTCGAAACCGAAAACCCGATAGAGCATATGACGAGAAGGAAAACAACTTGTCATGCAATGAGTTTGCGCAATGTCTAATCCAGAAAACTCAAAACCAAATCCACAACACACTATAGACACACTATGCTACTACCCCTTGCTATAATAACCAACCGAAACCAACACACGTTCACATGAAGTCATTCACCACATGTTAATTGAGGGTCGGTTTCACTACTCCGAAATCGTGAAGGCTCTACAAGGGTGAGTTGGGGTTGGCTATATACCTACATAGTGTAACTTCAGTTCCGCTAGACAGACATTTTATTTACGTCCCATCTGGATACGATACTTGTCCGGGTGTATTCTTTGTTGGGTTGAGGATTTTGAGGTTATATAGATACTACTAGTAGTAAATATAGGTAGGTATATATGCGAAACGTGCTCCTTGATTCGTTTGTCAATCGACTGACAACGAAACACTCAGAACTCACAAATCGTGCTGAGCTGAAACAATAGGGCACACTTAACTGAAGTGTAAGTAGGTATGAACATATATGCGATGGGTATTTAGATAGCATGGGCAATTGGGCGCATATATTTATACCCTCATTATATCGAAGCAAATGAAAAATTTATTTCACTCCAAGTCGGTAATTAAACCGGCGACGGCTTACAGCTGATTGTTGCTGTTCTTCTATCTAAAATAGGACCATCCACACCCACACCCAAAAGGCAAACTGTACTTATGTGGAAAAGGGATGCGGGTGGCCGTGACCGGCGGCCGTCTAAGCACATTTATTTGCCGCAGCTCTTAAGTGCTGAGAATTATTGACCATCGGCATTGCTGACTTTATGGTAATAAATGACGGCGTTGAAAAGCAATAAATAAAATTAAATAGGCGCACTCAAATGAGGAGACGCAACGAGGTTGATTATGTGGTGTGTCGGCTCATTTTAGACGACAAGGGAGGAATTTCAAATAAGAAACGGTTTCGCAAAGAGCTTCTCTATATACATACCTACATAAGTAGTGGTAAAGTGGTAGAAATCGTGTAGGAATTTCACATTAAAAATTCAGACGAAAAACAAAAAAAAAATGCAGAATTCTGTGGTACATATGTCCTTGTTCTTATAGGATGCTATAAATTAATCTAGGATTTTATGAATTAACCACCTTGAAAAATGGACGTAATATAAATTGGGATAAATGAACTTGAGTTTAAATTCGTATAAAGCTAATATTCGAAATGTCGGCATTTCAAATGTCTTTAAGCAGTTATAATTTCTAACAATCCACGTACGTACATATACTTATGTATATAGCAGCAATAAGGGGTGTAATAAAAGTGGTATTATTGTCATGGATCTCTGACATCCAACTCCTCGTTATTTGTTTACATCGTAAGATGTTTCTATACCCAAAACTAAAAGTGTCACCTCGAATCCAACAAAGGTTAAAGGTTGGGCAACTGTTTCACTAATAGAAAAAAAAAATAAGTTTTCGTTTATCGAAAATAACAAAAAACTGAAGATAAAAGCAACGAAAAAAATAAAGATGGCTAAAAAATGAAATCTAGAAAATCTAGAAAAAAAACAAACCTTCGAAATTATATCAAAACGAAAACTGGAGTGTCGAAAAAATCTTAAATCTTATCGAAATTAACTTTATATATAATATCAAATAATTCTTGGATATTGAAAAGGCTAATGTTGAATTACAATACACTTTCCCAGATTAGATAAAGAAAAAATTGGTAATTTTGACAACAACGCTATTTAGTAGCCAACTTCATAATTTTTGGTGAAAAACGTTTCTTACATTTTTCAATTCTAACGGCATGTTTTTTTATTATTACACAAAAAGTTGTATGCTTTATCAATTAGCAACAAAAATTTCAGTAAATTCGCTAAAGTTGCCCGTTCTTCGAATCTTTTAAAAAAATTATTTTATTCAGTAAATTTTTTTTTTAATTTTTTAAAAAAAATGTTAAAAAAATTTTAAAAAAAATTTAAAAAAAAATTTAAAAAAATTTAAAAAAAATTTAAAAAAAATTTAAAAAAATTTTTTAAAAAATTTTAAAAAAAAATTTAAAAAAATTTGAAAAAAAATTTAAACAAAATTTAAACAAAATTTAAAGAAAATATAAACAAAATTTTAAAAAAATTTAAAAAAAATTAAAAAAAAATTTAAAAAAAAATTAAAAAAAAATTTATTTTATATTTTTTTCTGCTTTTTCAATTTTTTAAAATTTTTTAATTTTTTTAATTTTTTGCTTTACATATTTTCTTATTTTTTATCTAAAAATCCAGCCAATTTAATTGTCAGTTTAAAACTGAAGGCTTTGGGCTTCTTAAATTCGATGTAGAAAACTTGTATTGATGACGTAGCTTTTGAAAAAAAAGATAGTTAGGTATATGAAAAAATCCACCATACCTTCCAAAGAAATTCAAATAGGAGTAGAGAAAATTAATAGAAAGCTCCACGGAAGCAAAAAACGTGATATATCGTTCAGTATAGTTAAAATACGAAGAAAAATCTGAAAATCTTTGATAGCCTTCAGCTCTTATTGTTTAGGCCGTAAGGTAATTTGAAATATACCTTCCATTTCGGCATTCTCTTCTATATTTCGATTTAACTAAAATTTTATATTTCGGTACTATGGACCAACAAATTCTTCTATCAAAGCTTCAAAAATATGGTATACAGGGCAAGGAGTACAGTTGGTTTCGGAGCTATTTAGAGGGAAGAAGACAGAGAACAAAAGTCAATGGCATGCTTTCCGAAGCAGTTGAAATAATATTGGGAGTACCACAAGGATCAGTGCTGGGTTCATTATTGTTCTTGGTATATATAAACGACATTAAGAGTGCGTTGAGGCAATCAAAAATTAGACTTTTTGCTGATGATGCGTTGGTAATTTGTAACTGGTAAAGATGTAGAAAGAATCAGTAACGATTAAAGAATGGATTTAAATGAATTAAGTGAATGGCTAAGAAAGAATAAACTGAAATTAAATGTTAAAAAAACTAAATTTAAATAGTTACATATAATGACGACTTCGAAATTGATGGTGATAAAATTGAGTGCGTGAGTGAAATTAAATATCTGGGGATTATTATTGACAACAAATTAAGCTTTAATGGACACATTGATTATATTTGTAAAAAAATTGGAAAAAAGTCGCCTATTTTAGAAGAATTCGAAGCAATTTATCGACATTGAGTGCAATTAAGATATATTAATGTTTTAATAAAACCTCATTTTGAGTACTGCTCTTCAATACTATTTCTGTGGGCAAAGACAAAGTTAGAGCGAGTTCAAAAGCTTCAAAATAAAGCTATGCGCATAATAATAAGATGTAATAGACTCACGCAAATAAGAATGATGTTAGAAACCTTAAAATGGATCAGTTGCAGCCAAAGAATACATCTTAATGTACTTCTTTTCATTATTAAAATTAGAAAGGGATGTCTACCAATATATCTACAGGAGAGAATTAGGATGGTATCAGTTGTTCAGCCGTATAACTTGAGAGGAGCAGATGTAAATATTCGATTAAGCTTATTTAATAGAAATAGGACTCAAAATTCACTAATATATAAAGATTTATAAAAAATTTAACGATTTACCATTAGAAATAAAAAGAGAAAGTAATTTTAAGATTTTTAAGAGAAAATGTGTGCAATTTGTAAAGGATAGATCTGTTTAAGGAATTGGTATGTAACTTAGGAACTATGTTTATAAAAGTATTATTTGTACTAATAGGTAATGTAACCTTCGAGATTTGGTTTTCCTAGATTTCCTATCAAACCCATTAGTCGACTCGTCAATAGTAAAACATAAAATTCACCTAAAACCGAAGGGTCAAATTGAATTTTTCTTAATAATTTTTAAATAGAGAAAATTTTCAAATTATTCCAAATAATTTTCATTCTTTTTTCAAACTTTAATCAAACCGTCAAAACGAAGTTATTTCTTATGTTGGAGTTCATGTAGGAATCATCAACGCACCAACGTGTATACATACAGTTCATACAATGAGTACGTGGCGATATATAATGTTCACTATATACATACATATGTACATATGTGTTTATACATACATACATACTACTGCATAAAAAGCCTCCAAAAGATTACCTCCTTAATTCACTCAAGAAAAATGTGTTTTTTTTTCTCTGTGTTAAGATATATACGGAATACCAAAAATTCGCTAGTGACTTTCGTTAAGCTGACGGGGGAGGATAAAATACATTTTCGATTATCGCCCCAAGCCATTAGGGTGGATCATTTATCACAAACACGATGGTATATAAGAAGCACGTGCCAGTTGAATAGATTTAATTTTTCTTAAAAGATTTACTCTTTAGGGAACACATCAAAACTCCTACATATAAGCAGCAGAACATTCAGGTTTTTTTTTCTTTGTTATTCTTGGAATATGGTCAGTAAAAAAAAAAATAAATACTATTAGATCTTATATGTAATAAGAAATGATTATTATTAATTAATAAAAAAAAACAAAATTGTTACACTGTATGACTTCTGCAAGTGAAGAAATTGGGACGCATAAATTCCCGTTTTCATTAGAACTTTGGTTTGCAAACACAAAACCACAGAAACTTTGAACAAATAAATGTTTCCTTGCAAATATTAAGTCCTATTATAGAAATGTGTATGTGTAGTATGTATCCCATGTATCGTGTATAGCAGTCAAAGTACTCATTCGCAATTGAATAATTCTGAATGCTTGCACAGAGATAAACGTCGTCATTCCAGACCTCTGACCCATTCCCTCCCGCTACTAATTATTAATTCAAACATTGAAATTCCCGCATTCATTGAAGCTGATGATGTGGTTCATCTTAAAGAGTTTTATTGCAATGTGAATAGTATACGTGTGTACATATACATACATACATACATACAATCATCAATGTATGATGAAATATTTTAGAAGTGGGACAAAATTTTGTTCAGGACAAAAATTTTAAATTACTTGGCATGGCGCTCAACCTCTTCTCCAACACGGCACTGCTACAAAAGGAGTACTATAAGGTTCCTTCATACATACATACATACATACTATATACGTAATTTCCCTAATAAAGCTCTTACAAAGTCAAAATTACGCTTTAAGCGACAAGCGGAAGAAATTATATATTTAAATTAACCCCCAACGATTTACTTGAAATGTGATTAAGAGCAACGAACAAAAGTGTAGTGTACCCACCTCAATCTACCCCCTATACATCTTCAGTGGAAAATAGCTTAAAAATATATTCAAAAAGTGTAGGTAGGTACCTAAAGCATTCAGGTAAGTCTCGTGAATTTAGAATTGAGTCAAGAAAAAGAAATGTAGACATGCTAAGTTCAACGGAAACATGCGATTTTACATGAAATGTGGTTATTGAACAACTTTCTAAAACTTTTAGATTTATTATTTTGACAGAAATACAGAAAAAACACACAGAAAAAATTGATTTTTAGCTAAGCTCTACGAGTACCTGCCTACCTACCCTGAATTATAATGACACGAAATCAAATAACATTGAGAAGAGAGTATAAAATATATGGAAGAAGATGAGATTTATGGAGGCAAGAGACATGTATAGAGTGATAGTCCAAACTTTCGCTAATTCTATGCCGGTAAAAAACCAGAAGATGGTAAAATGTTCAACATTCGCAAAGGTATCTCTATAAATAGCTTATAGGATGAGGTAGGTATGCGTGTTTTATGTACTCAGGGCGTTTACCATAAAATCAAACAATCTACATAAAATTTTAGTAACTGTAACATCGGAAACAGCAAGAAATCATCACTAACTCACAAAGTTTTGCCACTTGGTTACAATTTACACTTTATGTGATAACTGCTACCAAATCGAGAATATTTTCTGTGGCTAACTGCTATTTGTTTTATTTTATAAAAAAAAAGGACTCTGTAGTTAGGTGTATAAATGAATTTGTTCACAAAGTAATACCAGTCACAGTTGATTCATTTGATGTCTTACATAAACTTGACACAATCAAATCAATTGATGCTCTACAGATTACCAATAAACCTCCGTACCCCGATAGCCAGGCAGCCATCAAGGCGCTGAATGCTGTGCTGGTAAAATCAAAATTGATGCAGTTATCCAAGACTAGCTTTGAGGTATTGGCTACAAGGCACACGGTCACCCTATACTGGGTACCTGGCCATAAGGATATCTCAGGCAATGAGAGGGTTGATGAGTTGGCCCAAAAAAGGCTCTGAATTGGATAGCCCCGCAGTGGTAGCTTTTGTGAGGATCCCAATCGGAGCAATTAAAGAGGAAATCATCAGGGGCGCCTATCAAAAGGCAAACCTCCGGTGGACCAACAGGGATACCTGCCGTATTGTGAGGCAATTGTGGCCTGCATATGACAGAAAATGGATAAGGGAGCTGCTTGATGGCAACAGAACAAACACCAGGAATTTAGTAGGGGTCCTTACGGGTCACTGGGCGATAGGTGACCATGCTAGAAGACTCCGGATAGCGGCAAACAGCTGTAAGGACTCGGAGGAAATCGAATCCGTCCAACACGTGCTTTGCGAATGCCCCGCTCTGATGAATAAAAGAAGTAGGCTACTGGGTAGCTACTATTTTTTTTTTCAAGTCTGGGGGAACTTCTAAACAAGGAATTTAGATGTGTTCTGAGATTTTTGAGAGAAGCAGGATGGATCTAGGTAAAGAGTCTTGGAGATATCTTGAGTTCCCTAAGGGAAGCTGGATTGATCTGAAGCGGCTTGAAAAGGTTATCTCATGGGGCCTAGGGTCACAATGGATCTACTAGAGATCTAAGTGATGCAGGCTAGTTGTATTTCGGCAACCCTCTTACCTAACCTAATCTAAAGCCCATGAAAAAAAAAATTTTTTGTCTGAAACAAAAACTGAAACAATTTTGTAAATAATTGAAGAAATATTTTGCTTAACACTGTTCTCACTTTCTTTAATAGTTGTATTAAAATCGCAATTCTTTAAATGTTCACTTTTCAATCCATATAACAACAAGCGGTTTAACTTAAAATTTATTACTTTTGACAGTCAAATGATTGCACATCGAAGTTACACATCCTCTTGATCTTGTGTAAAAATGTGTAACTTTGTGCAAGAGATTCGATATAGGTTCGATAAAACGAAACAAAATCGAATAGTTTTTCCGATTCGTTATAGGGTTCCTTCTTTACTTTTTTCGGTATCATAAAGCGCATACTCTCTACTTCTCGAAAATGCGATAACATAACAACAACAAAAAAAAACGATTAATTTTACAAGGAGCATAGAAAAAACCGCCACACAACCGAAGATTTTTATCTGAATTTATATGTCAAAAAGAAATATGGTTAAAAAACGATTGTGTGGCACTGATATGGTTACTAATTAACGAAAATTCATAAAGTAACTCTATACAAGAAGAGGTCGTTTCTTTATACAAACGTTTTGTACATAGAATGTACATATATATTTCTGGAAACTTTATCATACATAATAAATCCATTCTAATCTTAAGTCTAACTAAAAATAGCTACAACAGTCGACAGGGATTATTTTTCATACATACAAAAGAGAATGTAGTACACACACGTTCTATAATACAGAATGTGTAAAAACTTCAATAGAGCCACTACTGACCGCAGTATGTTCCATCATGCGGAGCCAAAGGAATTCTGTTTTTCGGTAAGTTCTGAATGACAAACCAAAAAAAAAACAAAAATGCACGACATTTTGTAATTAGACATCCACCAGCCATCCACATGTCTCAAAATTTCCTTTTTATTTCTCGGTCTATATGCTCCTCAACTCAACAAAATAAATCTCAACAGCAGCACGCAAAGGAAAAGTTCTTTTCATAAGTTTCTTTCCCAAACTTTTGTTTATTTTCTTTTTCTTTTTTTTTTTTACACCAAAATGTACGTAGAAAAATATGAAAAATTGCTAGCAATGAAGAGAAGAAAACTTTCAGGAAGTTTCACCCTTAGGCTAAACGAATCAAAAAAAAATAAAAAAACAAAAAAAGAGGTTGCGATATCTACAAGGGGTCTAATCCCATTGTCCATTGAAGCACACATTGGGAAATCAATAGAAATATAATCGCAGTAAATCGAAAAGCAGGATATAACTTTATGGTCTACGCCTGATAGTCGCCCTACTATATACTACTATAATAAATTACATGTGTGCGTATGTATATATGATCAACCAGCCTATGTCGATGCGTATATGCGATGTCTCTAGCTCACACACACACAACTCTAGGAAGGTATAAAAACAACGTATTCGGACAATTATTTCAATGGCAGTTTACCCATTTTTCTCTAAAAACTGTTATTGCTCTGAATGGGATTACTCATAGCTTTGGCTGGCAATCAATGATTGTACATGGATTAACCGAGGGCGGAAATTAGAACCTCACCACCTAGGGAAAATTTACTTTTCAATTAGGGGAAGAAATATGTTCACTCCTTGAATGGGTATTTTTCCACTTAAGGAGCGATTTATTGGAATTTTTTATTCTCTAACTTTAAATATTCCCTCCTAAAAAAAAAAAAAACAACTTTAAATTAAAAATTGTGTGTGTACTTAAGCAACATTCCTGCAACGTGGCAGAGAAAAGGAGTATTCGATTAATCAAACTATCTGCTATGGAAAAAGCAATAAACAATTCTCCTCAGTGAAACGTGTCAAATATTAATTAATATGTCAAGCACAAGAGCAAAAAAAAATTGTCTTCATTTTGTTCTTTCTTCAACTCTCTTGAATATTTCGTTGAACATGGAGGTAGATGAGGAGAAAGTTGGGGATCTTGAGAGCTATAATAATTTTTGATTTAGATAGCAAAGCAAAAGTGTTTTGATGGATGCTATTTTTTTTTATTCCATCTTCATTGACCTTGAAAGCAAACGGCTCGTACACGCCCTGATCTGATTCAGTTTTAGACTACAGTTTTTATTTCTAGTCAAGTTTTCTCACTTTCATCTTTATATTTATTTATTTGCCCCGTCCGAATGGGGTTTAATCTATTGCCTGTCGGGAAGTTGGTTGTGGAGCCCTATCCATTAACAATTTCTTCACTAGGAGTTGAATATTTTGTTACCCTCCCCTCGCGATGTATGACGACTTCTAAAAACTGCCCACAAACTGGCGCAAGCCATTTTTATTTTCATTTTTCAACCTTCTTTCACTTTCTTTACTTAACAAATATGGGAGCTACTATACTAACACAAAAAAATTGTTTTGTTTTGATTAAGGGGGTATTCTAGTCTAAAAATTCGAAAAAATCGATTTTTTTTTGTTTTCATATTTTCAAAGTTTAACTATTCAAGAATATGCCTACAAGAGGATTTTTCAAATTTGTATCTTTATATTTAGTGTTCACTTGCATCCAGCTGCTAACAGTTGAATTCTAACTTCCAAACCACGTGGACGTATGGACTTTAAGGGGCAACGCCTCTGTAACGGCTAAAAAAAAAGGTTTTTTCACGAATTTTTTTCTCGCAAAATTAAAGGTGTTTGAAAAAAACCTTTTAAGTGTATTATCGGGCATACATTGAACTTTATTGATAAATTTTTGACAGCGAAAAAAAAACAAAATGGCGGCTCCACAGCCATCTTCCCGGGACATGTTTCGGAGCAAGTTTGACGCGCTTGGTGGCGACCTCCATTTTCAAAGGAAAAAAAAACTTTTCTCGCACGGGACCTTTTTTTTCTTATTCTAGAGGGTTTAAACTATTTTTTAAGCTAATAAAAAAAACGATTTTTAACAAAATTTACAGTGGTGTTACACCTTTAACGCGTTTTTCTCGAAACTGCCTTTTTCAAGACGATGCCCACGATTTCTCAAGTTCTACTGGACCGATTTATTTTTTTGAGAGTCTTCTTTATAGACTTGTCTATGTCCGGAACTAGCCGCATCCCAAAATTTCAATTTTTACTATTTTTAAAAAATTCGAAAATGTCAAAAAAGTGGTAGAAAAATTGCTTTCTTTTTAGTCAGCGGCCATTTTGTGAAAAAAAAATTTCAACTTTTCCCTAGTTCCGGACATAGCGACATTACTCTAGACTAATAATCCTTTTTTTTCGGATTGCTTGGCGGGTTGGAATCGTGGGCATGATCACGCGCCAATTTTTTGAGTCTCCCCACTTCATCAGCTGCTAATTTTTTGAATTTTTAACTTTTTTAATTTTATAACTTTTTCTGTATTCTTGCAATGTTAATAAATAACTCATAAAAAAAGTGGATAGAAAAATATTGATTGCCTTTTTTTTACGGCACTTCAAAAATCACCTAAAATTCGGGCCTCTAGACTAGAATACCCCCTTAATAATTGCACAATATTCCGTTGATTTATCATAATCATAACCCACCTAAACTAAAGCTTTTCTATTTTTAGAGAATCACACGAACATATACACTTCCTATAAACGCAGATCCAAGCGTCAATCATACGCCCTGACAGCAACTCAATTTACTAAATAAACGACAAACGAGGCGAACGTGCCTCATCGCATCCCTAGAATTATTACAACAAGAGACCGGCAGCTATCACATGCATTTAAATTAAGTAGTGAAATAAAGCCCCCCCCCCGCTCCTTTTCTACACCTTTCTCTCCCAATAAATATTATGCGGGATACATAGGTAGAATGATTTTGGGAGGATAGGTGCACATTTAATATAAATTGTGAGTTGCATCAGTTCATTAATCAAAAGCGCTGCCCAACTGTTGTCCTCCTGATGACTACCTATGTATGTACTATACGAAACTCCATTCACACAAGTTTTGTTCAGAACCAGTTGTTCCCCTTTAATAGACAGAGGGAGTGCAAGCAATCAATTCCACTAGCATAAAGTCTCGATCGTTGAGCTTGATTCTATGTCACAATACCAACAACAATAACTGAACTGCAGCTAAAGTCCATAGAAATGACTACCTACCTACAGCGTGTGAATTCAAAGCGTTAATGCACAATTTCGCTAAGTACCTTAGTCTCCGGACCGGTAGATATGGTAGGTACTAAAGGTGCGCATTCAAGCATTGCGGGAGTGCGTCCAATGAATCGCTTTTTATGTTTAATGTTCAGTTTTTATTCATTGAATGAAATCACTAAAAAAAAAACAAAAATTCATGGGTAAGAAATAGTTTTACTATTTATTGCTGTAGCGGAAACTGAAAATGACAAGAATTACAAAAGCAAGAAGAAGCGCCCGATTTTTTGTTTTTGTTTTTATTTTTTTTATCTACGGGATCAAATCCTGTCCTGGAGGTTTGAACTGGTCTCATTACGAACCTGTAAGTGGCAAGAAACATAATTTAAGAGTCATTAGCGACACCGTGTCATGGATGGATTATTCTAATGAGCTTCAGAGATTTTCCGCCTAAAGAATGTTCGCACTCACATAATGAGAGTCGTGAATTGGTTGGTGTTTGGAAATTTATCGAAATTTATTGGGCACATCAGAGGTACCATATATACCATGCTATATTTACCGAAGTGGAAGAAAGTCATATACCTACATATATATGTATATATGATGTGCGGATGGAGATAATTACTAGTTTTGGAGATAGCTTTGAACCGATTTCATCAGATATACATACACACAAACATTGCCTAGAGTAAAAGCGGAAAGGATTTTAATTAAGGGTTCTGCATAGACTATATGGGTGTAATATTAACTCTATCGATATATCTAAGGCACGTCTCCATATGTTTTACCTTGTATTTGCTTTTACTTTATCATAGAACTGTAAATATATTTTTTTTTATGACATTGATTGATATTCTCGAAAAATATTTCGACATTTCTTAAGGTTCAATGTTTGGGCCAATTTTGTTACATACACGTAGGTACCTACATATTATGTGTTTCTTAGCGTGAGACTTGTGAAAGGGCTAAGATTGGCTATAGTTTTTTAAGTTTTTGTGTTGTATTATATGTTTACATCTCTTCAATTCATACAAATCGATCTTAAAGAACTCACGTAGGATCGATCAGTTGAGAAGTAAGTTAAAATGTGTTTCTCATCATCTCAACAGCTATATGAAGATGGAGCTTATTATTGCCTACTATTTTATTTATTTGTTTTCATTTTTTTCATGTTTTTATCACTGTTACCTATTTGCGTTTTCGTAATTGTTTTGGTATTACATTTGCTTTTGTTGTTTGTAAATCTTAAAAAACTCAATAAAAAAATTTTTACAGGTGACATATAGGATCAACAGAATAAGAAAATTTATGGCATGCTCGTATTTAAGCCGGGCAACATTTATTTGATATAAATACGAGCATTTGCAATTGTACGAGGATCATCGTTCTGTTGCAGGTAGACAAGTGGATTTAAATCTTTCGATTTGAAGTACCTGCAGACCTGTAAAGTACTTAAGTACATTGGTACCTAAGTACTTAAGTACTTAAGTACATTGGTACTTAAGTACTAGTAACAGTACCAGTACCTGTACATGTACTTGAAATATTTGTAAGTACCAGTACCGGGACTTGTACTTGTACTTAAAATATTTCAAGTCCAGGTATTGGTACTGTACAGGTACTTGTACTTGGAATTTTACAGGTGTGGTACCTAGTCATTTCAGTCGTCGTAGATATTTGACATTTTGCTTATAATTCCTTGAATAGCAGGTAAGTTCAAATATGAATGAAAGAGATATATTCTATTTCAATATATTGAACACGTCGAAATGATTGCGCCACCTAACCCGCCTTCCCTCCCCTTCTTTCTATAGCTAAATATCTTTTCAATCCATCGACCTAAAACCGAATTTGGAAGACTATAAATCGGCTTGAGATTAAAAAAGAAATTGTAATTTAAAACAGCATTTAATTGCAATTTCGTGCTTCTAAAGACTTCATAGCCTAGATGAGCATAATCAACATTGCATTTAACTATTGGAATATTCCGTTTTGGCTACGTATATTAATAACAACAAAATAAATAAATAAAAATCGTTGAGGCTTAGCTCAAGATCCTACGTGGGTAAATAACTAATTCCAGTGAATACTGAATTTATAAAAACATATTTTTTTTTTATATTTACCACATAAGCACAAAGTTGCATATTTTGTGAAACCATAAAATCAATTTTAAAAAAAAAACAAAAAACCAGAAAAAAATTACAGCGCCACATTCCTCTGAAATTTATTTATTTTTTTTTTTGTTAGACAAATTTAAAACAAAACCGGAATTCAGTGTGGCTACAGATGTACAGAGTTGCTCTTTTTTTTGTCTCATTATTTTATTGATGTTGAAAAATGATGTGGTGACACGGGATTATTATATTTTCAATCTTAAATCATCACAGAATAAAAGGTGTACTTTGTTCAGCATATTTTCTAATCATCCCCCCTCAAAAAAAAAAGGTAATCCGTTTACAGTGTTAGAGAAATTCGAATTAAACAGAATCCTATAGACCTAATCATTGACACACCATTTATCTACGGATGGTATATTAATGAAGCCGAAAAACGTTGTCACCAATTTTACTAATCGAGGCGTTATAAAAATTCAAATTACCCCCTATCGGCATAAACCAATGAAAATGAAGAAATTTAGTAATCAGGGATCAATTTATATTCCATAAAATCGAAGAAAACATGAATAAAAATGTCACAAGAGGCGCCTTCCATGTGGAACTATAAAAGGTATATAAACGCCTACGATTTCTCTCACCTTAGAGAGCAAACTTGGTACATACATATATATGTACATAAATTTAAGGTCCGCATTTTTCCCCCAAAACTTGTTATTTTTTCTGCTCCCGGTAGCAATTCATGGCAGACTCCTCTCCTCTTTTTTTTTCTTCCATTATTTCATACAAAAAAAATTATTTTTTTCATATTCAACTAATAACCAAACTCTCACTCAGCTACCCAGGGGAGGTGGTTCAAACGAAACCCATGCACTAAAGGCATTCAATTTTTGGAGTGTATTCAGATTAAAAATAGAATTTTGTCGCATAGAAATTTTACGTTTCGGAGTTTTTCACATTTCATCTCCTTTGTAAATGATGCTTGAAGCATAGAAAATATGGAAGGGAAATAATATGGATGGTGGGGAGCCGATTTTCGAAATAAACATGCGAAACATAAATAATCGTACGTACATATGTATGTACATGCCTGGAAATTGAACAGTTATGATAGGCAGCATAAAGAGCTTATCTCTTGTTTATGAAACCTTTAGCTGATATTGCAAAATCTACCCCCAGACTATACATAACCCCGAATCGCACTGCTAAATCGATGAATTGCTTTTTGATGTTCGGCAAAGTATTGAATAAATGAAACAGGCCTGAGACGAAATGATTGAAATTTGTTTTTCTTTTCTTTTTTTCATTAGAAGTCTTGGCGTTGTAATTTCCGGTTATAATCTTAATATTTCATGGAAATTTAAAAATAAATTTTCATTGTTTTATGTTTATCGTGTTAATAAGTAATGTAAACAGTTTAAATGCCTGATGAAAATTGATTTAAATAAATAATTTTGATAAGCTATATGTTAAAAATAGACTCAGGTTCTTAGAAGTGAGTTAAATCCTCCAGCAAATAGATTTTCATGATTTTTTTTTTTTTCAAAATCAAGATCACTTTGAAAATCATGGATTTCTGGTGTCCCTATGATTTATGAAATTATATGTATCCTTGTTATTTGCCAGAGGAAACCATAGATTTTCTAAAATTCCAAACTTTATTGAATGGCTAAATGGTTGAGGTTAGACTATTTCATAAAAGGTGTCGCTGTTCAAAGTGTTATTTTCTGATTCTTTGACGTGTTTTATATTTTGACAGCACTGACAGAATCAAAAGACATTGTTGTCGTTGTCCATCGTTTTATACAGAGGAATGACGTGTACATAGTAAGAGAACAGTAACGGACCCAGGATTTGGCTTGGGGGGGGCATCGGTGTCCCAAGTCCTAACGAGTTGGAAAAATAGGGCTCTAAAGTCGCGTCCTGCACCCATCTGAGCACTTAAGGACTGCTATTGTAGATTAAAAGGTTTTAGTTTATTTTATCAGACTTTGTAATAATATACAGACCACATTTTATTCGTAATTTGTAAATTATGTTCAGAAAACTGACATTCTGGAAGGGGACCGGTCCCGTTCGTCCCCCCTCTCGGTTCGCTACTGAGAAAACTGACCTAATAGCAGTTACTTTTTCACCAGACCTTAAATGCACTTGGGCAACAATATTACCAAACAATGAATAGATTCCTTTGAATCCTTCATAAACAGAACAGTGCGAATATGGAACAATTTACCATCTTCTGTTCCTCCGCAATGAGCCACAATCATTCAAGAGCGTAAAAGCACACAGTCACCTCCTTGGCTCAACCCAATAATTCTCTGTTCCCTACCCCCTCTTTTAATTTTTAATAAATATTATTAAACCAAGCTCAGGGTATATCCTATCATGATACAAAGCACAACATGGCAGGAAGGATATAGGGAAAGGATTATGGTACATGACGAAAGTGGCGGAGGTGCTGATGTTTGTCGCCCTTAAGCTTTCGCGGATTGTACATATGCCGGAAGATAAACAAAAGGTGGTAGACTGTTCCACATTTGCACAGTTCGGGATAAAAAAAACTATCACGAAATTTTACTGTACGGCTAAGGGTATGTTGGGGGGTATCATTGGGTATTCCCTGAGCTTTGGAAACATCATAAAAAAAAACTTAATCAGCATCACGATTGTTAGAATTTGAAGCCAAGATTTTTTGCTTGATATATTTCATTTCCAATCAATCAAAGATTTCCTCCCTATGCTTAGAAATATTCTTATCGACATTATCAGCATTATCGGTAATAACGTGAAAATGTTTCAAAATTTTATGAATTTCATTAAAAAGACGAAAAGCGGTCGGAGAGTTTAAGTCGAGCATATAATTGGATCAAGTTATTATGTTCATCTCGGATTACCTTTATTTTCACTTTAATAAATTCCTTTCACATCCATTAAAAGAATTCTTTACATAGAGTAAAATTTATCAGCGATTACATACCGAATAAATTTCATATCTGTATCTAAGAACAAAAATTTAAGTAATAAAACAAAATTTCAAAAACTATGAACTCAACTCTTTTATTTCAATCTTAATATAAAAACAATGCTGGACCACTGTTCTGTTATCAATCTTTTTGATAGATGCCTTCAAAACACCACAAGAAGCGTACAGAAAATCAACAAAGAAAAAGATTTAAATCCTACAGATTTAAAATCTCAACAAACATTGATCCACTCGTCTATATCGAAAATATCGAATTAAAAGGAACATGAAAAATAGTTTAAGGTCTAATCTAAAACAGAGGAATACATCATCATCATCATATACCCAAAGACTATAGAAACAATGCTATCTCTGTGATCCGGTCACTAGAGAGGATAAACAGAGATGACAGAATCCATCAGTGATGATCGTATATCACACAGCACTTCCACCTGAACCTCTTGAGATATTAAATACGTTTGTCGTTTACTACTGACTGCAACTATCATATGGCATCATTCATAGCATCTTATAGAACAACTTTCTGTGTCGGGAAGCAAAAATGAATAATTGTGTTGTCCCCATCTCCCAGGTATGGATATGTCACATACAGCTTCTGGGAAAACGAGTACAACTTGGATTCCATGGAATATTTATTTAAAAAAAAAAAAAAAAATCTTTCAACTATGATGATTCGTATTCTGTCATCACAGTTTACATAATGTATGTACATACAAGTGTGTATATATAAATAAAATAAGGTGCATTACAGAATTTTGCTGTGCAAGTAAAGTTCTATGTCATGCTAGCGCTATACAAGAAGAACAGCAAAACATCATGGCGCAACTGTTGCAAATTTAAACTCCACTGAAGATTACGAAGGGGTTAATTAAGATCAACCTGAATAGTATTGAAAATCGTGAATCAATTGTTTCAGCTGAAGAACCATACCTAGAACCCATGTGTACCCATAAAACCTATCATGAATTTATCGAGGATATATACCTACCTATTTGCAGTATCTTGAGGTTGAATATTTCCCACGAACCCTATTCCCCATTCAGTTCTTCTGCTCTCATTTGATTTTCACACAAACCTACGTTCGATTTTCATGCACGGCTAGTCCAGTTGGCGCAGCATAATCATCTACATAGGTATATACTAAGTAGTATATATAGTATGTATGTACGAAAGCATAGCTGGGAAGCTAAAAAGTAAATCTACTTACAATTTGCACAATTGTCTGAAATTAGCATCATCATCTTCCTGAATCAGTACCGCAACCCATCCCCATACTCATGTGATATGTATTTGTGTACGCGGCATCTTCAATGCTATAAAACAAAGCGACCGGATGGATACCAAATGACAAATTTTGACTGATTTAATTTTCATTCAATCCCTCCTAACACACACTCGGGGTGGAATTATTCAAATTCGACTCCAGCTTAGATTTTAAAGAGAGTGAGACACAGACAAGAAAAACAAAAAAAAAAACGTCTGTGCGATCATAAACAAAACAACTAAATCCTTTGACTTACATTTAAAAATAGCGCAGCTTGCACTAAGATGCCGCTACTATAAATCCAAAGTGGTTTTTGTCCTCTTTAGTACAGAACTGCGGGGCCCTTAAACTACAAAATCCAATGTGAAGAATTTTCCTATTTTTTTCCAGAATGAATGGCACAACACTTTTTTGGCACAATTATTTAAAATCACTAAAAAAACAAAAACAATTGCACAACAATAACCCACACAAAAACTATACGAATTCGAATATTATAATGGCGCCAACGAGAAGATCACAACAAAAAATTACAAAAAAATACACAACACCTCACCACCATACACATCAAATGCTTACGCGCAACTAAACTCTAAAAACAATTCTGGGCAGCGTACGTAATCCTGCCTTGGGATGGCACTGTTGGACATGGATTGGAGGAGCAGCAAAACGAACGATCAACCAAAGCAACATGCAACCAACATTCAGCCAACAAAATTTAATTGGAGCATATTGGCTACATATTGAGATGAGATTCAAGCCAAGTTTACTGCAAAACCAGCAACTTTGTTGCTGGCAACATCTCTGAATGTAAATTTAATCAGAAGTTCGTTCACTAAGATCAGTAAGCCAGTAAAAAGCATAAGCAGTTAGCTAGCCAGCAGCATATTCGCCTTAATCCGATTAAAGCGGAGTGGAGGGCGATTGATACGAAAAAGGCCGGGAATTATTGTAAACAGAGAGCAACCGGCACGGTGTTCTTCTCTTCACTTTAATACAAAAATTAAATTTGAAGACGAAAGAGATACAGAAGAGACAGCATCGATGCTCTCGATTTGGAATCATTCTAATTGTATGTTTGTATGTACAGCAATGTGATGCATGTTGCTTTTCTGTTGCTGAATGCTGATCAGTGATCGCCTTATAGTTACGCAACATAGGAGACGAGACGAGAAAAAATTTTAGACCACCTTTAACCTGATTTTTTCCATTTTAATTAATTCAAAATTTTCTGGTTGTTTTTTTTTTTACATGAAATTTGAAATTTTTAAGCCAAAAAATACAGCAGTCCCTCCTGGCATGAAATAAAAGTGAGTTGTGCCATTTTAGTTAACACTACCAAAACAATTTTCTAAAAATATTCGATAGGGATGAATTCATTGAAGAGTGAAGAGTGATGGCAAGAAATTCCATCTATTCGGTATGGAAAAGGGTTTCAATACAGCATATTTCATATCAAATTAAAGGTCTCGTCGAGTACTATCGGGTAGTATACTTCTTTCCCGATTGAGAAAACTTTCTCAGCACGTTTTTCCTGCCGTAAAACCCATTATCATGCACTTGGGTCACATAGGTACTACCAAAGAAACATAAAGACATACAGAACTTGCATGAGGAGTATGAAATTTTATCGGAAAATTTTTCTTCTTGGGTTCTCGACTGGAGACCCGTAGGCCCAGCACCAGGGTAGTACAAGCATCAGATGAGATCGCGATGGCTGGCCGAGGAAAATGTAGCTACTATAATGGAACGGCAGTGCAAACGGATCAGTGAAGTGATGCTGAGATCTGAGTGTTTTGTTCTCTCCTTTGAACTACGATTTTCTTACAAGCTGCATAATACGGGGTGTGAATACTTCAGTCGTGTTTGGGCACTGGCTGTGGATGGTGCAATTATTTTTTTACACAATATTTCACTTGCCTGATCGTGCGAGTTTTTCTCGTTTCTCATTCTCTGTTTTCTGTATTTTTGCAAGCTAAAAGAAATTTCCTCCGTCAGCTCGCCCGCACCAGGTCTATTGCTTGAACAATTTTGGGAGTGGAAAATTTACTTTTGTTGCATATTCTGTATGTCTTTATGTTTCTTTGGTACTACATTTCGCATATATTCTTGCTGTTCTTTCTACCATAGCAATTAGTGTTCAGTTGTGAGCATCATTTTTCTCATAGGAAGTCATTTTCCACAACGCACCTTTGATTCTCGTGATTGTGCAAAGCTTTCTCCCGCTTAATTGAAATAAATATTGTTAATAAAATATGTTCAGGGTATCATAATCATCGTTTAAGACATCTCTCATGTCTGTTCATGTCGGGTCTAAAGTTGTATGAAAAGTGGGCATTCCATTTTTTGTACTTGGGTTGGTACCTATATGAGTAGCAGACTTTTGCATTTACATTTTATTTAAGTGCTTCGGAAAATTTTTATGTATTTCCGGTATACCATAAATACTATAATATTTCATGGAACGTCAATGCAACCGTATAGAAGAAGCATTTAAACGGGTCCCGATGGGCCTTTCAAAGTTGATAAATAAAAGAAATGAAAATAATTTGTCAAAATATCTAATGGTGTTGACGTTTTATGTGTTTTTTTTTACATTTGTTATTTTTAGATCCCAGTCTTCGGTTTAGTCAATTAAAACGATGTCAGTTGACTTTTGATAATTAAAAAAAATATTTTAAGTCAAAATAATACAATATTTCTCTGCTGAGGTGATTTATATTCAAATCAAGTGTCTGAGTGAAGGTAGATCAGAAAAGACCATCACGCTCCACCCTCCACCTATATATTATTACATTGCTATAGTTCACCACAATTCTTGAAAGAGAGTTACCATACGACTACGGTGGTGGACAACAAGTAGTTACGCAAGAATATGCTTCTCATTTATGCTGTCGTTGATCTACACAGACAAACAATATGACGGTGCACTCGATTTTGAGTGGTCTATTAGTTTGGCTTTAAGCGAGCCTTTGTAACACTGGTCAATTCGAACAATCGGAAAGAAATACATGGTATGCAAGAACAGAATAGAATAGACCAGCTCAGTTGTATGTCACTTCCACTGAACCATCCAATAAATTCATTTCAAACATAAAATGTGTCAACACTGCAATATTCATTGTCAGTAATCAGGCAGCCATCTAAAAAAAATAATTTTCAATGGAAATAATTAAGAATAGAGGTCCAACTTTATCTTAAAATATTTACATGTGTATATATGACCATTATGGGATTAAAATATAATTAAGAAATGACAACATCAAATGAATTTTCTCATGCTACAGACAAGTCCTACAATCCGTTTGAGTTTCTTAAACTTGAACTAACATTAATTAAAAAAATACAACAAAGTGATAAAATGCATGTTTGCATATGAAGATCTGTCTACGCCTTTTTGCAATCAGCTTATCATCGTTATGTATATGTTGCTGCTACGTAAACATTATCGCAACATAACACCACCACCGTCCACCTACATTATGTACCTACATACATCATACATAAATATATTATGTTGATAATGAAAAGCCCTTAAAACAGATTGATTGACAGCTGTAATGACTGGAATGTGTTTATCACATATCGAGAAGCTTATGGAGCCCTAATTAAAACCAGAGTCTGCCGATAGCTTTTCAAACACTAAACAAACTGCATAGTGACAGCTGTTGAAAATTAGGCTGGCTACAACAATAACAACAACAACAATTCGAGTAGCACACTGATTACTACTTGGAAAATTGGAGCCCTAGACAGAGCTAATGTTATAGCGGAAGTGCGACTGCTGCAGATATTTTAAATTAAACATGAACTTGTGTGTGGTATATGGCTCCATCTTCTTCAGGGAACGACGACGATGCTTCAGCAGAACTACACCGGTCTCCAGTTTTTAGGACTAATCCGATCACCCCCTTCACAGCCGGCGCGACGCGACCATCAGCATCATCTCCGGTACCCAGTAGCTATGTAACACGGGTTTGTTTTTTTTTTCTATTTAATATCTTATGGGTCCAATAAATCCAAGTTCACAACATCTGTGTACGTTTTTGAATCTGAAAGTCAGAGAGGAGCTGGTTGGTTAGTTTGGTATCCCCCCGGAGATGGAGGCGGCATAAAGCAAGAGTCGTCAGTCTTTTGTCTGCGGTTTGGCAAATTACATCTAATGGATTTGTGGGAATGTTTTAATACAATCTGGCAAAGGAAAGCTTTTAGCACTGTCCAAACTAAATGATTGCGTTTAAAGGGATTTTCCCTTAGCTCCTCTGGAAGCATTTCCTGGCTTAATTTTGGGCAATTAATTTCACTACTTTTTGGATTGCTATAGGGGTTTAATCCATTCTCGTTTTCTGTGCAGCACAGTTGCTTGAATATAGTTTCGAGTTCAATGCACTTTTGATTGATTTTATTTTATTGCTTGTAATCTATAAATGAAATTTATTGTACAATTCAATGGGATGCAGCTGCATCAATGTCAGATCAAAAAAATATACGATTTGACACTGTATAACTGACTCTACTAACAAAACACCTAGACTGGCTTCTAAATTTATAATATCCAGTTATTGGAAAGTACGTCAAACATTACCCTTTGAAGAAATAATTGATAAATCAAAATATAACCTGATGGAACAATTGGTTAGAAAACATAAAGCTAAAAGGTTTGCAGGATAAGTAATAAAGCGAAAAGGGACTATTAGGAGGTCCCAAAGGCAGTCATGACGGAAGTTCATAGCAGGTAGATATAAACGAAAACATCAGTCTGTTCTTGATTTCTTGATTCTGTCCAAAAGATCCCATTCTAATCAATTCTAACTAGAGAACATAGACTCAATTTCTCAATATCTAGATAAGAAACTTACCTGGAATTCGCATCTGTCCAGAGTGACGGATAGAGCGATGCGATCTCTCTACACGTGTCGTCGCTTCATTGGCAGAACATGGGGTCTGAAGCCAAAAATGATGTACTGGACGTACACCACGGTTGTTAGACCCATGGTCACCTATGCGGCCCTCGCATGGTGGCCAAAAACTAATCAAAAAACGGCTGAGGCTCTGCTTAAAAAAAACCAGCGGCTTGCCTGTCTAGGAATAACTGGTGCCATGAGAACCTGTCCTACAGCAGCCATGAAAGCCTTATTAAACCTTGCAACCCTGCATTTGCAGGTGAAAAAGGAAGCGGTCTCCAATGCTATTAGAGTACAAAAGCCAGTTAAGTACAGTTAAAGCCAGGCGATCTGGTTGGTCATTTAAGTATCTTAAAACAGATATGCTTCGAGCAAGTGACGACAATTTTATAATCACACCCAGAGTGGATTTTGTAAGGCCATTCCAAGTGGTTCTTGGAGACGGACAACAATGGCGGTCCACTAAATCGTCCTTCCAACAAGGATCGATGGTGTGGTATACAGACGGTTCAAAAATGAACAGCGGGGTTGGACTATGTGTATACGGCCCCAAATGCCATATATCAAAGGCTCTAGTCTCTACCCCTACCGTATTCCAAGCCGAGGTACTGGCCATAGAAGAATGCGCCATAAATGGCTCAACCTTTAATATCCTCTCGGACAGTCAAGCTGCCCTCAAAGCCTTAAGGTCCTACACTGTCAAGTCAGGGATAGTCTGGGATTGTCTACAAACCCTCAAAAATCTATCCAAGAGAAACAAAGTTAACCTCATGTGGGTACCTGGACATGAGAACCACAAAGGCAATGAAATTGCTGATGGCCCAGCCAAAAGAGGAGCGGAAACTCACTTTGTCGGACTTTGTGGCACTTCAAAGTGTTACCTCAGAGCTGCCCTAAATAACTGGGAAAATAAACAAAAATCCCTGTATTGGGAAAGGCTACAAGGACTTCGTCAGACAAAAAAGTTTATCGACACCTCTGGCGGAAAAACTAAAGAACAAACAAAAGAACTCCTACTCCTTAGAAGAACAGAGCTCAAAATGATCACTGAGCTCTTCTCAGGCCATTGCCCCTTGAGGTATCACCTAAACAAGCTGGGTTTGGCTGAGATTTCATCCTGCCGCTTCTGTCAGGATGCTCACGAAACCTCGGAGCACTTACTCTGCAACTGCGATGCTTTTCCTCCACCAAGTTACGTATGGAGCCTCAAGCCCAGAATGGTTCTAGACTTTATATGAACCTATAAATGGAGTAAATTCAACGGGGACTCACAATAGATCTTTCAGGTCGCAGTGATAGCGAGGCTAACGCCTACACACCCCTTCACAAATCTAAATAAATAGACATCCTAGGGGGGAAACTTTCTAATGTATGTGTAACTGACGTTATTAACGCAAACGCAACTTTTTCAATTAAGTCGAATGCTACAGGGTTGGATGGGATCTGTCCACGTATCTTAAAAATTATACTACCTCTCGTTATTCAGGAGCTGACCCATATTTTTAATTCTTGTATAACTTCATCATACTTTCCCCAGATCTGGAAGATCGCAAGGTTTCCTTAAGAATGCCAAGGCGCTCTCTGTTGGTGATTTTCGGCCAATTAGCATCACATCTTTTCTGTCTAAAATTCTGGAAAAGCTCGTGACCATGCAGATTAGACCATACTTGGAGGAGAACGAATTACTATGCAAATGGCAGTCCGGGTTTCGCAATGGTCATAGTACCACCACCGCTATTTTAAAGATAACTGATGACATACGGGAGGGAATTGATATGGACTGTCTGACTGTGCTGACTCTTCTGGATTTTTCCAAGGCTTTTGATTCCGTCAATCAGCGACTTCTTGTGAATAAACTTCGTAACTTCGGTTTTGCAGAAGCCACGATGAGCTTTTTCGCAAGTTACTTAACGGATAGATTCCAGCAGGTGGAAGTAGATGGCCAGTCTTCTTCGTTTCTTCCAGTCTTGGCGGGGATTCTTCAAGGTTCATTGAATGGCCTCATTCTGTTCTCCATGTTTATTTATGACATCTATGAGTCCATAAATCATTGTCATATTCATATGTATGCAGATGATATACAACTTTATATACAAAGGCCATTGGGACTAATTGAGGACGCTGTGTTCCGACTGAATGAAGATCTGTCTGCTATTTTACACTGTTCTGATGTAAATCAGCTTAAACTGAACCCGCAAAAGTGTAATTGTATTGTTATTTATAGGGAAAATCTTGATACCTCCTGTTTTCCCTGTATTGAGATTGGCGATTCCATTATTCCTTATGAGTCTCAAGTTAAAAATCTTGGAGTTGTAATTAATAAGGTCTTTGATTGATCCGATCATGTTAACATGTTGACAGGAAAGATTTATGGCGAATTGAGAAGACTCTGGGTGACTGCTCATTTTATTCCCCTATCAACCCGCATGAAACTTATCAGGGCATTGATGGTTGTTATGGTCGTAGCGTATTGTATATAGCAATATGCTACACGTACTGTAGCGTGTATATCGGCTGCTGTCCACAGCGGAAAGCGAACGCACCCGACCGAGAGTATTGCATTTCCTCACGTTCAGGCGCCATGTCGACGTGACAGATAAAAAGAAGAAGAAGTCGGTGACAAGTTTTTCCAGGAGTGTGTGATAGATTGAATGGATCGGCGAATTTTGTTTCTAAAATAAAAATAAAAAAAAAGGGATTTGAAAAAAATTGAAAAGGTACAGAGATTGAGGCTGGAAACGGAGATTTTACGGGATAAGAAAAGAAGGTCGCCAGGCGTGTACGGCAACGAGCTCCTTCGGGGGACTGACGACACGTAAGTCAACTTTAAATATATATTTACTTACCATATTATATTACAAACATAATTCTTTTTGTACTGAAATTTAAAAATGTTTAGTCGATTTGTTGATTTTTCCCGTATTAAAGTATAGCACTGTATAAAATATTTGGGTTAACAATGTATGTATATGGATATTTTTGATTACTTCTGTTGGCCCTCATAAATGAACTTTTGAACTTTTGAAATACAAATTAAAGAATTTTTTTCGGGCAAACATACCCAGAGATTTCGAAATTAATTCGCTAAGAATATCATCCATTTAAAGCAGATCTCTTATATTTTTAATAATCAACATATATATAATTTCGAAATATACATCTTAATTGCTATTTTTCTCGGCAAATTTTATAAATACTTAAAGTAATTATTGTACTTTACAACGTAAATGGATGCTATTTGAGCAAACGGTTGAAGATTAGAGATGTTGTGGCTTCTTCAGCGATGCATAGTGAGAGCTTAAAGAAACAAAATAAATAAAATAAATCCTTATAAAGAAAGAAAAATTAAAAAGAAAAATACAGAGTTTACACAATTAATGTAAGGTAAACATACACAAGCTAGAAAGAAAAAAAGGGAAAATGGTGCAACTCTTAACATGATGGTTAAATATAATTTTATACATATAAATACGTTTTTACAAGTGTCGACATTTATTATGTTTTTGTATAAAGCGAGGTTTTTTCGTTTCTTCTAATAATATACTTTCTCTGGATTTTTTGTTGTATACACACATCCTTGAATTCGTGTTAATTCGTGAACGGCTATCAGGCCACAAGATTGCTCTGACCTAGAAATAGAAGAGTGGTAACTTCCGGAATTCTAGATTCCCTCCTGGGTGATTCAGTTTCTAAATATTGTCGCGATTATTATTGAAACTACATATGATCTAAATTGTTAGTAGTAATTAGATTGTCGTAGTTAAGAAGGAAGCCATCAAGTAATCTGGTGGAACACATTTGTAAAACATGACATGTATTTTAGCATTAGTCAAAAGGCTCTAGCATCTGTCATTGGTACAAACGGTTAAGTTCATTAAATTTTCAATTATAACGTAATGATGAGTTAAGTTTTTACTTTTTCCTTCACATCCCGGAGCCCTCTATCGCATGAGAACAAGGTCGTCTAGGCTTGCCTAGTCTCTCTCTCTCTTTCTATAGGTCAACAAAGGGACTTTGGACGATTGTGCCACCCAAAGTCAATGGGAGGATGGGGCCTGGCAAGGAAGGCATGCCATCTGGGCCTTCCATGGAATGCAGGTAAGTGACGTAAGGGTCGTCCCTTCAGGACCAAGTGTGTGCTAGGCTTGTTGGAAGTAGGCACGAAATTTTTTTGATTATGGATGATGACAAGCGGTAGATTATTTCGGGAACTCCCCCCACACTCTGCGCCACCCTTAGCTGAAGTGCTAGCGTGCTATCGCTGTCATCGAGTGTTCTGTCAGCTCATACTGACAGTTTGGACTTCACGTCCTGATCAATCACTCATCAACATACATACCATAACATGGTTCCAATTATAACCTTCAGCGACGTCGTGTATGCCGGCCTGGATTCCAATAGTAAGCGCAAGCTTAATGTGGCTTTTAATGCCTGTGCTCGATACGTTTTTCTTCTTAGGAGATATGACCATATTTCACCATACTCGGGAAGAATTTTTGGGTATTAGCTTGGATGCTCATTTTCAATACAGGATTTGTGTGTTTATTAATAAACTGCTTTTCTTCCGCAAACCTCAATATTTGCATGAAAAACTGCGCATGGGAACATCAGAGAGGTCTAATAACCTTATTTTGCTACGTTTCTCTTATTTGCTCACGAGTCGTTCGTTCTTCGTCAGCGGTGTGAGGGTATATAATCAGATTCCTGTCGAGATTAGGCGGGCGGGCGTTGCGGGCAATTTCAAAAAATTTAAAGTTCTTTTATTTAATTATTTATCAACGGGGCAAGATTAATATGAACAAAATTTGTTTGTTTGTTGTTGTTGTTGTTGTTGTTTATGCTTCCTCAATTGTATACTCTTATCTCTGTTAAATCTTTTATAACATTTTTATTAATTTCTCTTCGGCTGTAGCTTACCGCTTACCTTCTGGTGCTTTAGCTTTTATTTTGGTATTCTTGTTGTTTTTGTTTTTTTTCCCGATGATGTTTCCTTCTTCTTTTTCTTCTTATATTATATTCTTTATTTATAGCCAAAAATTTCGCTTTTATTGCGTTGTTTAATCTTTTCTTTAATATAATTTGCATTTTATATTTTCAATTACTTACTGTAGTTCTAGTTGTATTTTACGTTATAATTAAATTAAGTGTTATTAACTATACTTTCCTTGTGCTAGTTTAAGGATTTATTTCTTGTTTGCACAATTTGCGTAATAATAATAATAAATAAATAAAAAAAAAACACCCTGTATATGTATTCGTATGTAATTATCCTGGTTACCACGTCTCGTCCCAATTAAACTATTTTATTTGTCGTCGCACACACATAAGGTAACTAGCATTATTATACAAATTTTAATACCTACACACAAACGTAATATATGCGTTTTATGATATGATTTAGAATCAACCAAAACGATCTGAATAATTTTAATATTGAAAATCCACAAAAATCTTGTTTAAATTAGTGTTTTCAATAAAGTTATACATATGCGGATAAAAAATTTGCATTTATTCAGTCTAAACGACCGTGTATAGATTAAAAAAAAAACAAAAAAACAATTTGGCCATAAAAAAACAGAAAAATTAATATTCAATCAAATTTTAACGATTATTATCTTTAAACCGACACCTAATCTAGGTCATCCTTGTTAGGTATTTTACTGCATAAAATATAAATTCATTTCAAATGTGCCACTCTCGGAGATTTTTCTTTTTTTTTTTTTAGTTTTTTTTCTGCCTATAATCAATAATAATTTTATTAATCGGAGCCATATTTCTCTACTCGGATTCACATTAATTTTATGACTATCAAGCAAATGGTTAATGGATGCTTAATTAATTGAATCGAATGGAAATACTGTGATTATTGCTTATATTTTCATTTACCTGTTATGCAAGAAGTCACCAGCCGAGATAACGATGTTCGGTTGGAGTTGCTTTTTTTTTGTTTTTTTTTTTTTTGTAAATGTCGAATGCAATCAGAGTTAAATGATTTTATGGAATATCCCAGATTTTTATAACATTTTTGAGTGAGGTTGTTAGTTATAAACTGAAAATAATAATGGAGAGAAGATGTCTAAGTATAATTAAGGTATGTTGGGATCTTATTAAGAAGGGCTATTTCGATTTACAGTTTCTATGTATTATGAAAGTAGTAAAAAAAAAATTTTTCATTTTTATTACAGACCTCAAAAATAATATAAAACCCGTCTCACATATGGTATAAGAGCACACCTAGAATGGGCACACATACTATGCTGAAAGCTGTCAGAATGAAATTGTTACATTTTGAAGAATGAACGTTAAGAAATTGTTTTCTTTTTCTTCTCACCCTTTAACTTCTCTTTTTAGAATTTGTTCTTTAAAACAATTTTAGATTTTAGCGCCATATTTTATCCACATTCTGTGTGTAATGTCATCAATAAAAGCTAGACAGAATATATTCCACCCTGTGTACGTAAAGTCTATATATGTACGGCTAGCTAGTCTCTTTCTCTTATAAATCAAAACAAAAATATTTTTCATTTCTGACATATATATAAAAAAAAAAAAAAAAAACAACGTTTATACTCGCGGAAAGGATGCGCCTCAAATAGAGATTTTATAGCCCACTTTTACCGCATTACACATGTTAAGCTGAAGGTCCGTATAGAAGAGATTTAACATTGTACGCGAGCTGACTGTCTCGCGTATGATTAATAACCTCCCACGGAAATTTGCAATATTTTCTATTCTCACCAAATTTAAGTTGACTACGGACTAGTATCATCCTCAGTAGAATCTACGGCGTACATGGAGATGCCCTCATAGTAGAATTATCTTTTGTTTGTATTATAACGCATATAGAGTACAACACAATATAAAAAGGAGATTTTGAGATAAATCGACCTTAGTTTATTACCTGACGGGTAACGCTTTATCAATGACTCTATTTAGAGCACACAGGAGATATAGAGGATAGAATAAAGCCCTTTTTACGAGTTGATGAAGTGTCCGGTTCCCTTAATCGCTTCCTTTTGAAAATGAGCTCCTGTTTTACGTTGCGGCTATAAAAGATTTGTGGTTAAGAGATGAAGGGTTACATCATCATCATCCTCCTCCCCATAATATCTATGGAAACTGTGGTGACAGCTGCTTTTTGAGTATGTGTGTGTGTGTGTGTGTGGGCATATATAAATTACGACTCTTTGCTATTTATGTTGGACTGACATTATTGTTGTTGTTAACTGTTTAATTTTCATATTTTTAAAAAATACTGACAATTTGCCTAGACTGAGTTATGTGAGGAGGGAAGCAGATTTTTTGTTTGGTTTGCAAAACGTCAGATTTGCTAGGAAAATTTGTTAAGAGATTTATTATGGACGATATAATATGGGTGAATGCATTAAGAGATGAAAAGAATATAGAAAAAAAATATATTTTAGAAAATATTTATCTCAAAGTGGCTCCCCTATGTCCTCGATAGCCTGACGAATTCCATCTTTGAGGTCTTGAATCGACCCTGGGCTGTTGGCGTAGACCTTCTCTTTCACGTGGCCCCCAAAGGAAGAAGTCGCAAGGTGTTAAGTCACAAGATCTTGGTGGCCAATTGTGATCACCTCTTCGAGAGATAACACGGTCCGGAAACTTTTCCCGTAAAAGATCAATGGTTTCGTTGCTTGTATGGCACGTAGCGCCGTCTTGTTGAAAGTAAACGTTGTCCAGATCAATACCATCCAATTCCGGCCATAAAAAATCATTAATCATCTGTCGATAGCGCAATCCATTGCTCCAGCCTCATTTTCGATAAAGTAAGGTCCAATGACCCCGCGGGACCATAAACCGCACCAAACAGTCACACATTGAGGATAGAGAGGCTTTTCAACAATAACTCTTGGGTTTTCCGAGCCCCAGATGCGACAATTTTGCTTGTTGACGAAGCCATCGAGGTGGAAATGGGCCTCATCACTCAAGATGAGTTTTCGATGGAATTCCGGATCATTTTCATGCATTTCAAGGACCCAATCAGCAAAGACTCGACGTTGTTAATGATCGGCCGGCTTGAGTTCTTGTGTTTAACTGAACTTTATAAGCCATAAGACCCAAATTTTTATGCAAAATACGGTGTAATGATTGTGGAATGCCTAATTCCAAAGAACGACGAGGAATGGACAAACCTGGGTTTTCTTCAACACTTTCGGCTACAGCAGCAATATTCTCGGCTGTTCTTGAGCAAGGTGCACGGGTTTTATTCTTCACATCACTAACTTGTCCCGACAGCTCGAATTTTTCTACCAATTTCTGTATTGCGGTCCGACAAGGTGCTTCACGATGACCCAAAATTGTTCGAGTTTTACGAACCGTCTCTGCCACATTTTCACCATTTTTGTAGTGAATTTTAATAATTTCAATGCGTTGTTGAATTGTGTATCGTTCCATTTTTATTAATGGCATAGTTTCTACTTGTCAAATGTCAAAAAATGACAGCTCCAAAAGTGACATCTACCGAAATAGCGGGCTAATTAAAATAACACCTCTTATTGGAAAACCCTTTATATAGTGAAAATCGAAGTTTTTGTATTTCAATCCTATGAAAGTGTTACGCAATTTGTCCCATTTTCGAACTTAAAGGAATACGCCAGAGGTGCTGAATGTCACCCTTAAACTTTCGCAGATTGTATGTTGGAGCAAAGACAAAAAATGGTAGACTGTCCACATTCACACAGTTCGGGGGGATAAAAACCATCACGAAATTTTTATTTATTCTGCAAAGGATCGAGACGAGATATGTATTTCATTAGAACATTGACCACGCATATAGCGATAAGGGAGTGAAGGGCATCCATCATTGCAGCGTTGTTCGAGTGAGTCGATATTTAAAGTTATTGCCACATCGCCAATGAAGGTAAGACTGTGCGACCAGCCTCGGCCCCAGATATGAAAATTTTATTATATTCTAGGTCGGGTGTAGGACTAGTATAGAGGAGCGGAAAGAGGAGAAGAAATATTTCTACACCTTTTCAGAAACCCTACACATTTCGCTGCTTCTTTAGCAAAACAAAAGATGTGATCTATCCAGCTTAGCTTACAGGAAATACTAAAACCAAGAATGTAAAAAACAGGTGTATCGCAAATCAGTGGTCCATCAAAATAAATGGGAGTGAAAAGCTATGATTTTGCTTTAAAGCGATGAGATAGCTTTGGCACTTAGATGCCTTGAATTCGACGGGAATTGCTTTACTCCAAGCGAGAACATGATCAAGGTCGTTATTCATTGATCTAATCACGTAATCTTCTTTGACAGATGGGACATTTCCTCTGGAGTCCATAAGAGTACCAAGGGTACTGATATTATCAAGGTCGTTATTAAATGATCTAATCAAGCCATCTCGTTTGAAAGATATGGAATTCTCTATGGAATCCCCAAGAATGTCAAAAGGGTAGGCGAAATCAACGCTACTGTCATAGGCAAAACTATGGATTGGATTAAAATTACGGGAAAAAAGATCATTAATGAAAACTAAGAAGAGACAGAACAGAGCCCTGGAACGTCTCAGCATTTATAGTGTGAGGTTCTGGTGAAACCCCATCTATGTAGTACAACCGGTAGTATGCGATCAGGTAAAAAGCTTTCAATCTATAATATAAGATGAGGAGAGAGACCAAGTGCTTTAAGTTTAACTAAAACGGCTGGATGCCAAGAGCAACGATTTTGTTACAAAACACCATTGCGCACGGTTCGAATGTTCCTTAAGAAAAGTCAGCAAGTCTCCAGGGGCCGGATTCACTAACTCGGAGAGTTGTGGAGTTGTGGAGGAATTCTGCGTTTCCTTCTCACTAAAAAAAAACAACTCTTCTTCTTCTTTGTCAGCCAGGGTTCGCTCACACTGCTTGGTGTAATTTGGCAGCACAATCGCAGGGCAGCACCATGTGAGCCCTGCTGCAATCGTCAGCGCATATACGTAGCATACTGCTTTCTGCAGCACGCTGCGACCATAACAATTTACGAACAACTGAGCAGATTATCGTCAAACCTGAATAACATTAAAAAGGAAGATGAATGAAAATTGGACATCTTCATGATTGTTACCAGTTTAAGCGTCTGACTGGGAAAATAATAAAAATTCTCAAAACAAATGGAATCTGACTATAATTGGCAAAGTAATGTATCTGCGGATTTTTAACTCGTTCAAGAATTTTCTCACTCAACCGAAAAAGGTGCAACTTATGTAGATAAGGAAAACATGTTACCTGCATTCTCCAGCCAATATACCTATTAATGATAATTAAAATGAAATCGTTAGATAAAAGTCGAATAATTTACTGCTCATTTTGATAAGGTCATGTATCAGAAGCTGAGAATGTCAATAAAATATGCAAAAACAAGAAGCATTCGACAACAAAGAGCGCGTCAACATGAAACGTCTGTCTGCGGTCGTAAAGTCTTGTGTTGTTATCAAAACTAAACTGCTGCGAAATCTTAAGAGAGCGAACGTACTTACTTACGATAAAAACAACCGATTCCATCTGGTCTTGCTTGCTGTTAGTGTGTGGCTTTCGTATGGGGATCAGATAAAGTTCCGAAACTCTTAAAACTTTATAACTCTCCTCCAGATTCCACAGTGCAATTGGATTATATGTAGTACGTATGTATGTATGCATGTAGTGGTACTTAGTCCGTAATTTGGGGAAATTGTTTGATATGCAAACAATGTGGGCCGCAAAAACATTTCAAATGATGTGCAGCGAAATTACCGAGTATACTTTAAGCGGTCCGGAATTCCGAATGTATAATTTGTAAAGGGAAAGGGAGATGAACGGACCCGGGCCCGATTAGGTTGTAATATTCTCGTTAAATTATCACAACATTTTCGGCAAATTTATTGACATGATGCAGTGTAAGTAGGCCGAGCTAATAGCAAATGAGAGCATTACATTTTGTAAATTAAATGTAATAAGTACACACGTAGTTACCTACCCAATATTTAGTATTGGATCGTTGGATTTGAATACCGCAAGGGATATTGCAGTATAATTTCATAAATAACGCTTGTTTGCATATTAAATTAAATGTTTGAATTATGTTCATTAGGAGGGGAGGCAATATAAGTTTATTGTTACGTATATTTTATGCCTGTTCCAAATCTTGACAAATTTTTGTGTGCGTGTAATAATAATTAAGCAATGGACATGAACAATTTCTCGTATATTTTCAGCTTAAGTCTCTAAATAATTCCGAGGATTTTGTGATTTCGAGGAAACAACTTATTAAAATAAGTGAAATCATTTCCATAATAAAGTGCAGTTCTCTCGTTAAGGCCGTAAAAAATTAGTAATCAAAGTCGTCTTGAGATCGAACGAGAATAGGATTATGGTAGTCATCTTATCGCATAGCCGCAGCTATTCTCAATTTAAAAAATAGTTTCTATGTAGCTATGTAATGTAATAATAAAAAAAGTTTTGTTACCTTGAACTCTTCTCATCCACAAAGCGATCCCAATGGAAAAAGTTTATACACACTTCACTACAGCACATCACAATCACAACACTATTCACTACGATGACACTATCTGACGACTCTGTCTCTTTTGTTCAACAATGTACAGAAAAACTTTTACAGTGTAGAAAATATATTTTTACCCGTATTATGTAGAGTTCAAATTTCGGTTAAAGGAAAATTAAGAGCAATTCTAGTGATTCTAACGGGTGCTAGCAGTAGATAAAAGCAGCACCCATATCCTTCACCCTTCCTTCATATCTACAGTCTATCCAGCCAACTTCCAAATTAACACGAAAAAGCAATAGACTTCAAATTAAATTGTAAAGAATTGTTCACTTTCTTTATATTTCACCACTTTTCTAATTCACCACACATTTTGCATTGCATCAATCACGCCGTCTAGCAACTGGTAGCACCTATGCATGCATGTAGGCACATACATATGCATAGTTTACTGATTCACTACACAACCCCCCTCGCAGCATCACCGCCGACCGCACGACTAACGTTAGTGCAACAACATTTGCCACAAATCAAAATTGAATAATTTTAATTTTTTTCATTTTTAAAAACTCGCGGTAATGTACCTGTAAAATAGAAAAGTCTCTGAATTTATAGCTCCTAAGCATCATTTAAGTTAATTTCGGTAGTGTTATCACCTTCACCATAGAAACTTGAACATTTTGTGTAAAAGTACCTATAAAAAAAAACTTACACTTACACATCCTGTAGGTACCAGCTTTGATCTGCATTATCCACCCTTTCTTTCTGTCCTACGTATAAAATTCAAAAGATAGGGAAGAAGAGCAAGGACAAGAACAGCTCTCGCTCAATCTTCACCTATTCATTATTGTCAAAGAAATTTGTTTATTTCGTCACAAAAGTTTCATTGAAAAGTAATTTGTCGGTTTATTTGCTTGTAAATTAATGAAAATTTACCTAAAATAAGCAAAAGTTATTCAAATTGTGCAAAATATTAAACGAAAAACAAAGAAAATTGTCGTGAGTGGATACTTTCATTTTTCAATAGCAGTTTTATTTCAATTTTTCTAATCCCGTTATTTATAAGGGAGAGTCTACCGCCGGTTGAAGATTGCTTCATATGTTCTGCTGTTGCGTGAGTGTGAGTGGTGGTGAGCTGATTATAAAAATATTGTAACCACCAAAGAACAAAGAAGTTTATTAATTTCATCGCAAAAGTTTAATCGAAAAGTTCATAATTCGTCGGTTTGTTTTCCCTGTAAATTATTTAAAAATTCGTGTAATTAACCTAAGTTTTTAATTGTTCAAAAAAGTAAAGAAAAAACAAAGAAATATTCGCGAGTGGGTACTTTTCATTTTTCAATAGCAATTTTATTTCAATTTTTCTAATCCCGTTATTTATAAGGGAGAGTCTAACGCCGGTTGAAGATTGCTTCATATGTTCTGCTGTTGCGTGAGTGTGAGTGGTGGTGAGCTGATTATAAAAATATTGTAACCACGGCTTGCCAAAGAACAAAGTTTGTTTTCCCTGTAAATTATTTAAAAATTCGTGTAATTAACCTAAGTTTTTAATTGTTCAAAAAAGTAAAGAAAAAACAAAGAAATATTCGCGAGTGGGTAATTTTTAATTTTTTCAATAGCGTTATAAATTGTCTAATTCGGTTTTATTCATAAAAGGAATGTTTAACGCCAGTTGAAGGTTGTTTCATATGTTCTGTTTCTTTGAGTAGTGAGTTGAGGTGATGATGTGATATATTCTCATTTCATAAACATTTTAGATGTGTGTTAGTACGTCACAGTACCCGTTATCTTGCAAGTTAAAATTGCAGCAATTGTGAAAATTTGAAAATTTGATTAAATAAGAAAATAATATCGGCGCGGATCGGTAAATTGGTTGGAAATTTCGTTTTTATAGAATGCAAACAGGTACATTTCCGCGAGTTTTTAAAAATTAAAAAATTTAAATTATTCAATTTTGAATTGTGGCAAATGTTGTTGCACTAACGTTAGACGTGCGGTCGGCGGTGATTTTGCGAGGAAGGTTGTGTAGTGAATCAGTAAACTATGCATATGTATGTACCTACATGCATGCATAGGTGCTACCAGTTGCTAGACGGCGTGTTTGATGCAATGCAAAATGTGTGGTGAATTAGAAAAGTGGTGAAATATAAAGAAAGTGAACAACTCTTTACAATTTAATTTGAAGTCTATTGCTTTTTCGTGTTAATTTGGAAGTTGGCTAGATAGACTATAGATATGAAGGAAGGGTGAAGGATATGGGTGCTGCTTTTATCTACTGCTAGCACCCGTTAGAATCACTAGAATTGCTCTTAATTTTCCTTTAACCGAAATTTGAACTCTACATAATACGGGTAAAAATATATTTTCTACACTGTAAAAGTTTTTCTGTACATTGTTGAACAAAAGAGACAGAGTCGTCAGATAGTGTCATCGTAGTGAATAGTGTTGTGATTGTGATGTGCTGTAGTGAAGTGTGTATAAACTTTTTCCATTGGGATCGCTTTGTGGATGAGAAGATTTCAAGGTAACAAAACTTTTTTTTATTATTACATTACACAAGATTATATATAAAAACTATTTTTTAAATTGACAATAGCTGCGGCTATAGTAACATTTTATCCTAATTTAAGTGATACCTACATTTCGTCATGTACATAAAATAGGAAAATTTCATCGGTATACAGAGATAACAAAGTATGTCAATATGACATTGTGTCGCTGCGATATCAGATATCAGGCTGACCCTCACTTGAGCTTACGATCTAGAATGATGACAGGTGCGAGATTAGCTGAATTAAATTTTCACCGAAAAATGAATTAAAGACAGTCGTTGGATTCCAATTATTGGTTCAAGTCCTGAGGCACCACACTTTTTACACCCCTTGATTTTTATGTTTAGGGAATTGAAAACTTCGGTAGTACCTATATGGAAACAAAATTCGAGAACTTAGTTAACGCAATATTTAGAACAAGTTCAGCACTGTTTCGATCCACCAAGTGGTGGATAACGTAAGCTCGAGAATTTATTCGAACAAATAAACATACCTTCATGGTAAGAATGCGCATAATTTTTATATTATGATAGGTAGGTATACAAAAATAATGCTAATAAACACCTCCTAACTTCCAACGCCTTAATGACAAACTGTTTATTAAATTACTGTCTAAAGAAATTTTGATAATAAAGTCCTTATTGGGTTTAAATTTGCACAACACGGCAAGTAAGAAGATTCAAGACTATGTTCGGGTAATAAACTGTTGAAAAAGATAATTGTGGTAGAAGAATTTTAACTGCTACTTAGCTTAAGAGGATGACCAAGAAGCTTGAGACTGATCGAAGTTCAACGGACATTTGGGGATCACTGCTTTCACCCGATCCCCTCCAAGATCATGAGGAAATTTTTTAAAAACCATATTTGCACCTTAAAAATCAAATAGATAACCTAAACGGCAGCTTAGTGTCAAAATTTCATTTGATGGAAGTGATACAGTTTGAGCCTCCTCATATAAAGGAAAGCTGTTCCCCTGCTTCTGCTCATCTACTAATATACACCATGTGGTGTCTATATAATCCTCAAAAATTAAGAAATTTCTCGCGACTATTATGCGATAAGATGACTACCATAATCCTATTCTCGTTCGATCTCAAGACGACTTTGATTACTAATTTTTTACGGCCTTAACGAGAGAACTGCACTTTATTATGGAAATGATTTTATTTATTTTAATAAGTTGTTTCCTCGAAATCACAAAAGCCTCGGAATTATTTAGAGACTTAAGCTGAAAATATACGAGGGCTCCCTGGTTGGATATCGTAAATCTTTACAAAAAAAAAAAGGCTTAAAAAAGAAGCTTTATGATGGCTAGTAGACTGTACAACAACAAAAACAATAACAAAATCTTGTTTAACACCAGAAAAATTCCAAAAATGAATTCCTTACTTTTTCCAGATTTCGGTAGTAGGTTCCTTACCTACCTACCTATAACCAGGTGTGTATGAAATAGATACAGCTTCTCTTCGGTGAATATACATATGTAATTCTCTGCCTAGAGGTTACTTGGAATACATACTAAAAATCAATGAAACAGTGTAAGCCCGGAATGTTGCTTTGCATAAACTGAACGCACAACTAATTAAGCCCTTCTTGAACCAGAGATAAGAGATGAAAACAAATTGTTTATGGCCAACACAAATAATCGAGTTTCTTCTTTCGTATTTTTTCTTGTTTTTTCTTCAAGTTCTTATCGCTGATGTGAAATCTGTAATTAAAATATTAATTATGATCTCTGTATGGAGACCATAAACCAAGGGGGGGCTGCTAGAATAGGCATAAAATCTGAAACCAATGACGATAACAGGTGCGGAGAAAGACTGCCACGGTGAATACGGTGACTGCTGCTGAGTTTAGCTACCTGAGTTCTTTTCAATTTGTATCTTTAGGAGATATTATATGAGACCGTGACACTTGACTCGAATGAAATAGAAAATGTTGATTTCCAGTTGAATTCTTGATGGTGCCCATGAGATAAGAAAGCGACCACTTTTTGATGGGCAATAAATAATCGTTGACAGTTCACTACGTCAAATGTGTTGAATCAATGCTATGTCTCCATACATATGTGCATGCATGCATTAATTTGATGATTCGATTCAATTTTCAGTTGTGAAATGGATCAATTTTTTAGATACGTGACTGTGATAACAGCGTAAATCTGTGTTTTATGCATTTTGTATCGCAAATCAAAACTATGGCAATCTCAGATTACATTGACTTTGGATTTAACTCAACTGATAGATAGAAGAGCCTGCCTGTCATATATTCTCAGCATGATTGACATGATTGATCGAATAACGGATTAATCAATTCCAATGATGAGTTATAGCATGTTGTTACAAGATTTACCCACAAAATTGTTGTGATCTCCTGCTGGGAGTTATTATGTCTTCTCCAATTTCAAACGTGTCAATTTGAGCATTGTATCTATGCCTCATTCAGATTGTTGCTGAGCTGCGAGCATGTCAATTAGAGAAGCATTTATATAGGACGTGTGGGTGGGAAATATATAGATGTGAGTTGTAAGTAGAAATTCTAGGATGGAAAATCAACTCAACTAGTCCAAAATTTATTTTTTTATTATATATAGTACCTACGTAGTCCAAAATTTGTTCGGTGTAGGTATGTGTAATGAAAGATTAGATATCTTATGATGGATTGCAGAGTAAATTGGTTCATATGCACATACTGATTTTATCCAAAACATAAATGGGAAAAGGAAATTATTGAATGTTTTTGGCAAAGAAAAAATAACTTTCTTGTCACGATTTAATATGTATCTTCATTTCTTGTTATAATTTTTATATATTTGTAACGCCTCAGACAGGCTAATCTATATTTTGATCTTGAGTTTCACTGAAAAAATGTAGAGGCCAATAGATGACAGAGGTGTTGACGCGAACTGGCTCGCAAATATGTACTTGACCTAAATATCACTCAGACCAATATTTCTTCGTTTGATTTTGAAAATTTCAACAGAATACAAAAACATATATAGGATAAATGCTAGATCGAGTAGGCTGAATAAAATAAAATTTTTATGTATGCTGTTTAGTTATTATTATTTTTTTTAAGGTAGGGGAAGAGAGATCCCAAGCACGGACGTCAAAGCGGCCCATTGTGCTAACATGCTAAAAATCTTCCTGTCCCATTAATGAAGCGCATCAGATCTAGTTGAGGTTAGTTTTTTCAAATCATTCACAGATAGGAGGCAGACCCACCAAACGTATCCAGCCTACTCCGGCTAAAAGCCATTCAAGTACACAGAACGTGTTGGGTTGTCCAGGCAGAACAGGCACTCAGGGCTGTCAACAATTCCCATTCTTGTTAGATAATTTTGAAGGGGCGAGCTGCGTTCAGTTATGATGTCAATCACAGTTCTATACAAACATCCTGCAGTTGCACAGCAGTAACTAAGATGTTATCCGATAGCCACACAGATCCATCAAGACTGCCTGGCTATTCGAAAGGATAACAATTACCTTTCCCTTGAATCCATATCAAGGGCTATCTTCGCTGCCATTACGATTGCGAAGACTTCAGCTTGGAAGATAGTGATGTGCCTTTCAAGTGAGTGCTCTAACCCAATATTAGATTCAAGAAAATAAACACCAACACATGGATTTAGTAGAAATTGATTATATTTAACTCAGTCATATTTAGGTCAACCCGACTCACATTTAGGTAAATGTTGACCACTGTGAATGAGATTGTTGTTACCAGACAGGCATTAAAAAGTAAACGTTTGTGCTATTAACAACTTCGATTCGTTTCTAGAGATAAATTTTAGTTAAGATTTTCACTATCTTCTTTCCAGAATTGAAAAACAATATATCTCTATCTCTCTTTCTATTTTTTTATATTCAACTTTTTCCAGTTTTGTGTATTCCTCAAACACGGCTATTCACTCCGTCCACTTCAATTTGAATTTAAATATTCTGAAACGTGGTCAAAATAGTTTCAGAAAAACCAAACAACCATATCGTTTGACGGAATTATGAAGCACGCTCAGCCTATGAGAAAAGTCCGAATCCAGATCACGAAAGACTTCACAACTATTTATATAAGTTATAAAAAAGACAAATAAGGTTCGCTCATTCACAGGACTAAATTCAGTTGAAGTTATGCAACGTATACTTTGTAAATAATTACAAGGGGTCCTAAAATAGAGCCCTGTGAGACTTCACTCAGTACAGAGTAAAAATTTGAAATATTATCGCCATTCTTGAATGCATCAAAAATCTACAGGTTTTTAAAATAGGCTAAAAATCGGCAAATTCCAAATTTCATTCTATACAAAATAATGCAAACTCCCTCGAATGAATATAAATGCAACACCAGTAAAAAAGGTCTCTCCGAAAGTACTATCGAGTGGTAAACTCTTCCCAGTAACTACATTTCGCATATATTTTTCAGTTCTTTCTTTCAGGGACATTAGTGCTCTGTTGTGAACATTTTTCTCATAGAAAGTCATTTTCCACGACACACCAATTTCGCACAATCACGAGCGGAAAAATCCAATTTTTCATCGAAGAAAGTATCTCAGAATAAAGGGTTTTCCAATAAGAGGTGTTATTTTAATTAGCCCGCTATTTCGGTAGATGTCACTTTTGGAGCTGTCATTTTTTTCACATTTGACAAGTGGAAACTACGCCACTAATAAAAATGGAACGATACACGATTTAACAACGCATTGAAATTATTAAAATTCACTATAAAAATGGTGAAAATGTGGCAGAGACGGTTCGTAAAACTCGAACATTTTTGGGTCATCGTGAAGCACCTTGTCGGACCGCAATACAGAAATTGGTAGAAAAAGTCGAGCTGTTGGGACAAGTTAGTGATGTGAAGAATAAAACCCGTGCACGTCGCTCAAGAACAGCCGAGAATATTGCTTCAGCAGTTCCTCTATTCCTTCACTACTTTACAATGAAGTGATTGTTGTCTCTCTGAATAAAACTCCTTTTCCACTCACTTTATATCTCCCTTGTAGATGTGTACAAGAGCCAATACACATCCAGACGAGAGTTATGTTCAAGGTCCTTAAAGAGATCAATGTCTCCATAGCTGCAGGTCCTGATAGTTTCAATCCCCGTTAAATAAAACCTGTGCCTTCTACTTGTCTTATTCAATAGGAATATTTACAATTGCTTGAAAACTCACGTTAAACCTATTCCCATGAAAGAAAAGGGTAGCGATGCCTCAAATTATCCACCAATTACAATCACTTCGATTCTTTAAAAAGTTTTTGAATCTATCATTAATTCTAAATGAATGAAGTATCTAGAAATTAATAAAACCCACAACGATCGCCAATATGGCTTTTCTTTTTCTGACTTTTCATATGAAACGTTGAAGCCTTAGTCTTCTCAATTTTGGTGAGTCCAAAATTGTTACCGTAGATATTTCAAAGGCCTATCATAGTGTCTGGAGTTCAGCCCTTTTAGCCAAACTTAAAGCACTTGGCCTCTCTCGTCCTCTTCTATTATGAATGTCAAGTGTTTTAACTGGTCGGTTAATACGGATTTTATTAGATGGCGTTACATCTCAATCTCAGCCAATAAATGCCGGGGTGCCTCAGGGCTCTACTATGTCTCCATCTCTTTTCTCAATTTCATTAATGATCTGCTTTTCCTTACTTTCAATCCCATCCATTGTTTTGCCGATGACAGTACCCTTGGTTTTGCTTACTCCCTTGACACCCTTGGGGACTACAGAGAAAACGTCACATCTGTCAAACTAGGTTGCATGATTAGATCCTTAAATAACCACCATGATAGTATCCTCGCTTGGAGCAAGCCGAATTGCATCGAATTCAATACATCTAAGTTTCAAAGCTGTCTCATCTCTTTAGTACAAGATCATAATGTTTCCATTCCCGTTTCTTTTGGTGGAGCACTGCTTGACGATACACCGTCTTTATGCATTCTTGACATTAATATTTGCAGTATTTTAAGCTTCCTCTCTACTGCCAAATAAGCAACGAAATATCTTGGATTTCTGAAAAGATGTAAAAATATATTTCAGCTCATCGATTCTAGCGCTCCTCTACAAGTCCTATATCAGATCTAGAATGGAATATAATTTCCATATGTAGGCCGGGACTGGTCGCAGAGCATTCGTTTCGTTGGATATTGTCAAACAGAGGGCCTTCAGCTCATTGGCGATATGGCAAAAACTTGTCATATGGACTTATACGAGCATACCGCCGCAATGTTGGTTGCCTTTCGCTCCTATATTGCTACATGCATGATCAATGTTCTCATGAAATACTCGCACTGCTAGCCGCGCACATCTTTTTATCCTTCAACATACTTTCAGTCGTGTGCGAACGTGGAGCAGTCTCCAATCTTCTGTCTTTTCTCCGGTATGCAATCTGAGACAGTTTAAGGGTGACATACATCAGCACCTTCGCCACCCTTTTTACGTTCCCTAATTCCTTTTTTTATCACCTTCTGGCCATGCTGTGCTATGCATCATAGTTCATGAGATATCTCCTGACCTTGGCTTAATAATACAGGGTGTTTCCCCTTAGGAGGTCCATAGAGCGGGAGGTGATAGTATTCACCTAGACGAACCAAAAATTGTATGGTAGGGGGGGGGGCAATATCAACCGTTTAGGAGTTACAGGATGATTCATAAAAAAGCTAGGTTTTCACAAAACACCCTGTATATTAAAAACTACAGTGCCTATGGTCACAGTTAAGGGCTCACTGTATGCAGAACTTCATGGCCTTTCCAACGACAGCTCAACCAGCCCCGTACCCCTATCCCCTCAGAAGTTATGAAGGTTTAAACTAAAAATTTCGGATATTCTTACCTTTTTTTTTAATTTAACCTCTATTATTTTTGAAAAAAGGTCGTTAACATAACTTTTTTTTATAAAAACTGCAAGCTGCAGACTCTTCTCTTAAATTGACCTATTGTGACCTAACTGTGACCATATGCCCTGTAGTAAGGGGAAATACCCTGTATAAAAAACAAAAGAAGTCACACTTTCTTAACTTGCCGACGACGTTATATACGTCCAAGGTATGTATTGCATCTATTCTGTGACTGCTATTATAAATAAATGTAAACTTTTAATTCCTGTATTTTACAAAGATACAATTTATGATGATTCCTGAATTTGAATAAAGCACGTTTCCCTAGTTTTATTAACTAAATTGCATGATTGAGAAGTTGTACAGTTCCACCATTTACAAACCAAAACAAAATGAATAATCTAACATCGCCTTTGACTTTTTGGAGTGGGAAAGGACCTTGAGCAACTTTCTTCGTTGCGAAGTCACTTCCTAAACTGTTCGACTCGTATCTTATAAATTTTGTGCATTTGACATTTCCGAGTGGTGGCGAGTGTCTTCAAACTTTTGTACAGTTTTCAACAATTTTTAAACCGTAGTTGCGCCCCCCCCCCCCCCCTCACCGGAATCCTGGCTCCGCCACTGACTTAGGCACACTCTTTTTTTAATTTATAAAAAAAACTAACAGAAATTTTCTTCTATCAGAGACTATTTACAACCAAAAAATGAAAAATTACTGATAAATTCGAAAGTTAGTGGCAGTGTTTCAAGTTTTAGTTAGGAATTTAAGTTTTCTTACAAAATTTACACAGGCGCATTTGTCAAATCTAACACAAGAATAATATTTTCATTGAATCCCCTCGTTTTAATCAGCTTTGTAAATAACAAAACGTAAAACTAAAATAGCAAAAGATTACCGCACCGTATTAAATCCGTATACAAACAAATAAACAACTTTCACAACATAATAAGTCTTCCAGAATTATTATTAATGAATTTGTGGCATTCACTTCATGAAAACGGGAACATTTGCATACAAGATCCCTAAGGGCTTCACGCGCCTCTATACATACATACAATTATATTCATCTATATGTAGCTAGCTCTAGCGCCTATACCTATAGTAGAAAATACTTGAAGGCAAAAACACTTCTATATGCGCTAAAAACACATAAATCCCACTGATTATGCGTACGATATACGACTTAGTCGCATAATTCACAGCCAATGGATTAGGGGGGGGGGAGATGAATAATAAGTTGGGAGCCAATTTGAATTTCATGGAATTTCAATTCTCTTGTTTTATTGTATTAACAAGATGCTTTAAAACTGTCTGCCCCTGTATACCTCCCTTAACTATAATAAATATATTTTGTTGGTGTGTATATAATAACGCATTCGCCTCCAACAAACCCCTTCCCTTCATACATATTTACACCTCTACAATTCAAACTCTTCTAACTGCGAGGCTAGCAAATATAATTTTGACATGAATTCAAAATCTGCCAGTGTTAGCAAAGGTACTCAATTCAAGGCTTAAGGGGTGAATAGACAATAGAGAATAGTTATGCAAATGGTTTGTTTCTATAAAAAGAGAAAAAAGAAAAAAAAACAATTCCTATTCCGTAGGTACTCGGGTTGGTGGTTATAGGGCATTACCTAGACCCTCATTTATGCAAATCAATCTAGTCGATATTGATTTTTATCGCGTCTCAAAACGACACCGGCGGCGTCGACGTCTTCGTGCTTGTCTTTTCATATCACCGCTTCCACATCAACACTTCATCTTCGGAGAGGAGATGGATATTACTAATTAGAAAGATACGGGCGCTTTCGTATCGATTGTTGTGCACACCAAAACAGTCCTTTTGTCTTTTGGTATGTTACCAATTGTTTTTGTTTTTTTTTGTCTTCTCTAGTCTGGGGAGCTGAACGGGTGTCAAGTGTTGTTTTCAACAGTTAATCGACTATGATTTATGAAAATTTTAAGCAGACTGTTGTTTTCATCGGTGCTCATAAAATTTTTATTTTTTTTTTACTACTTATTTCGTTTTTAGTGGATCTATCTATGTTTGGATAATTTTATGCGCGATTTTATTCAGAAGGGAAAATTTTCGCTGCGGTGTAATAAATTACAGAAAATTTGATCAACTTTTCATTATTATTATTTTTGATGGGATTTCTTTAACCAGAGAGAGAGCTAAAGCTCAAGTGATCCTTAGAGTAGGTACACTGTCCTGGTTTCGTGGGTGGGGTTAACAGGAGCTTTTCTTTATTACCTTGTTGAAGAAGGTTTATCAAGCTCGGCAAGTCGAAAATTTCGAAAGCAAATTGTCAATTCTGAAATTTGAGATAGTATCGAGAGGAAAACAGATTGGACGGATTGTTACATGTGAAATTATCATTTTAACTTCTTCATGGGTGTGTTGACCTAAAAGAAGGGATTCAAAATAATATTGTATCAAATATACTAACAACTAAATGAAATGATTTACGTGTAAGTGTATCGTCCTATAATAATCCAATCAGGCGTTTAGATGATTCTGTAAAGGAACTTTATTTTCCGGAGGAAGTAATCATGATAGTGATTGCATTACCCGACTGCTGAAGGGGCTTATTTTGAATTCGTACGTGTTTGGAGTTTACGTACGCATCATCATGAAAGATTAATCGGCTAAACGCTGCACCATTGTACTATCCTGAATCCCATTCACCAAAACCTTCCTGTACTCTTAATGAAGTGCATCAGGTCTTGGTGCGAAAGGGTTTTCAGCTCATGCACAGATAGAAGGGGAGACCCTAGAGTATCCAGTCTTCTCCGGGCGGTTCTGTTGTCTCAGGCACTCCCTCCATGCAGGACAGACACTCAGGGCTTTCAACAACTCCCATCCTTGTTAGATGAGCGTGAAGTGAGTTGTGGCCGGTGATGATGCCAACCACTGTTCTACATTGTTTCCTTCCGAGCCCCATGAGAAAATCGGAGATATTCAGCCTGGAAGACAGTGGTGTGTTTTCCAAGTGAATACTCCATTTCAAAATCAGGCTCAGGAAAGTAGACACCTGCCCCAGCTCCCTCATTAGTGAGAGAGCCGTCTGTGAAGATTTTTAGAGCAGACCGGGGAAGGCACGATAAGGCACCTCCCTCAGTCCACGATTCCCTTGCAGGAAAGCTTACAGAGAAGCGACGCCCGGATCGAAGCTCAGGTACCATCGCATCCCGTGGCATACCGGCCAGAGGGTTTTCCAAATCCAGCCGATACGCCATAGAGCAATGAGAAGAGCCAGTCCAGCCGTCCTTCCAACATCCCCATAAGCGCAATCTGCACACAGCCCTTTTGGCATCTGCCTGAATGACAAGATTCAGGGGTGGCAGATTGAGTAAGACCTCAAGAGCCGCAGTAGCTGAAGATAGCATAGAGCCCATAATTCCCAAGCAGGCAAGCCTTTGCAGGCCCGCCAGCTTACGGATCGCAGTCCTAGCCTCCATACACATATCTCTTATTAAGCATATCCATAGTAAAATTGGCTTGTAGGTAATACCGTAAACACCCGGGTCATATCAATGATCATTGACGGAGCAATGATCATTGCATAGCTCGTGTGTCACTACATCATTGGCGCAATGGTCATTCGTTTCGTCATTGCACTAATTACGCCCCCACAAGCTCATTCGTTTGCAATTCGGCATTGCTTGTAATTTCTTTTAGCGATAAGCGCGCTTTCAGCGGTGAAGAACTGTAAATTAGTGGAAAAATCAGCTGATTTTCCAGCCATCACTGTCAGATGTCATTTTTGAAATTGGCTGATACATTTTTCTAGGTAAATTTTGCATGTTTCTCAAATTACTGAATTCTTTAAAAAAAAATCATACATTATAAATGGAAAAAGAGACGAAGAAAAAAGCAAGATTGTGGAAAATTGCTGAAAATTATAAGTTGTGCGAGCTGTGGCGCATTTATAAAAAAGATCTGAGAAAGGCACGAAGAAATAGCCACATATATGCGGATATGTTTATAAAATTTAAGGATATGGGAGTAATCGCCAGTATGCACAAGTGACTTATTTAATGCGGGTCAAATATAATTACGTGAAGACCGTCATTGCCGTGTGCCACCCCAAAACAGGAATGATCATTGATCCAATTACGTAATTGAACCAATGATCATTGATATGCTCTGTGGGTATAAGGCTAATTTGTGGGAGAAAAAAAATGCCTGCTTTAGATATTTATGGGTGCTTAGACAAAGAAAAAGGGTTGCACTAGAGGGGTACACTATTATGGGTAAAAAACTCTAAAAAAATTTTAATTGTTTGGGCTAAAAAAAAAAAAAAGAACTGCTAACAACCTAAGCCTTTAAAGTTTCCTTTTGAATAAATTTTAACCTACTACATAAAAGAATGTGTATGTAGTATCTACCTGCCATCCATTTTATCAGCTATTGGAGTAGGAAGTGTGGGTTCCATCAAGCTTCCTGAATATCAATGAACAGCCCCATTGAGTATCAGCCTTTAGAAAGTTCATATGCTTTTATTATTCAACGTTCTCCAGTTGTACTGCACATCATAGAAATGCAGCATCTAGCACAATGTCTCAGAAGCATGTATTATGCCGCGATGAAATTTACCTACTTAAATTGTCACCTGCTGGTCTGAGCTTTAATTCAGTAAAATTCAAATAAATGCAAATAACACTTCCGAGACGTTAATATATGTATATACCTACATGCGTTAAAGGCTTTATCATAATTAATCAAATTGTATGATTCTGAAATGTTGAAGTTCAGTCAAACTATTATCTACCAATTGTTTGCAAATATTTACGAAAAAAAAGGCTCAAAATGAACCAAGTGTAGGTATACCTCCAGAACAGAATTGTGACATGATGAAGGAAAAAGAAGAGAATTGGATTAGCTTTACTTTACCTGGAAAGGCAGCCACATCGGCATGCAATCCTCGACTGGAACACGAAGACAAACTGTGGTAAACAAAACAACAACGAAAAGTATAAGAGGAAAATCGATATTACAAATTCAGACATCCTAGAATGAATTGAACAGAGGTTGTCGCTGTTTATTTAGAAGAAGTTAATGATGATGGACCAAAATAATGTTTCCTTTTAGATTTATCAAGAACTAGGTAATAAATGACAACAGTGTGACAGTTTTTGCGGTAAGAACTTCATGAGAATATTTAAATTCGAAACAAAAAACAAAAATGCGAAGCCTCCTCTCCTCACCGCCGGCCGGCCGCCATCCGTGGCTTAACCAAATTTATTCGTAAAACGGAAATTAAGGTTGAATGCAATTGACCGAACCATCAATCCACTTGCAGAAACATGAATACTCGATTTAACGATGACCTCTGAGAAATTAACTCAATTAGTGAAGCCAAAGGGAAGAGTTGACTGGATCAATCCATGGTCCATGCTCCAGGTTCACTCTGTACATGGTAAGTAAATTACCTTCAATTAAGAAATTCCATCATCGCACGTATTGCCCTATGCGGTCACCAACCAACATCAGGCAGGCATCATTATATACTCAACCATACATACATACATACATAATCGCAACACTTTGATCCATCAACATTGTTCAGAGCCATGAACAGCCCCGTGACAAAATGCATTTGAAATGTGTCACACAGCGTTGATTCGATTGGGTCGATGTCCCGCCTATTGTCCTTCCGGAATACCTGACCTCGTCGAGCCCACCATAAAGTATTTGTTTATATGCGGCTAAACTCTGTTAAGAGCTTGAAATACTCTACATACATAGGTTCACTCTCTGTTTATCATTCATTAGGCCATTAAAATGCAATGAACCTGTGGAACCATCCATAGTTAGATGAGATAGAAATGAAGTGACCGCTGATTAATGGAATTCGAACTCGTTGGCCATTATAGTGTCACACAGTGCTGGGATAATTATGTTAAAGTTGTCGTTTACCAAAGTTCACGATCGATGCCGTAATGAATTCGAAATTAATTGTTTTCTGGAAGGAAAGAAAGATAGAAAGAAAGAAAGAAACTCTGTTGTCAGACCTGACGGCAATCGGCTGGAATCAGGTGTTGCTGCAGCAGTCACAGTGAAAAATTCCAGTGCACCTTTTGGTTGCTCCACTTCTTTTCCCCGTTCCTATCGCACGTGCCCTTGCTTATAAAGTTCTGGACCGGCGCGGCGGTAAATGGGAACGAACCTTCTGGTTTAATCAAATTTCATCTTATGCTTCATTGAATTTTCTGGCAAAGAAGAGATAATTAAATGTGAACTGAACTGCCACAAGACGTGAAGGTATTTGTTTACTGCCTCCTCTGATCCCATCTTCGCGACTTTTGATAAAGAGAATTGAAATTGATTTGGAATACCCACCAGCACCCCAGCACCCCAGCACCCAGCACCAGACCTTTCAGCACCTCCCAATTAAATATTGGCGGAGTGCAATAATTGCCGTCGTCGATGATATAATTACTATCGACCCGCGCGTATTATTTATGCGGATATGAAAATTTTTTTGATAGTTTTGATGATTTTCCCAAGTGGTTGGTTGTCTGTCTTGTAATTCGCCACTAAAAGTGGCTAGCGCTAGAGGAACATATTGGGTTAAAAATTTTGCGGTCTATAATTATCTCGATTGGACGAGTTAGCACAGTCATAGGATGGGGAATTATTGTGTGTGTGGCTCATATGCCGCGTGCTATCAATCAAGTCAATAAAGTACGGTCCTGATTCGTGGAAATATTGCTGTTATTCATTGTGTGTGGCGTTAAAAATGATTACACACATCTGCTCAGACAGTTTTCTTGTCAAGTCTTGAAGAATTTTCTAAAAAAATGGGAAGTGACTATTACACCGTGTTACTCTGTTTGTGGAAAATAAAACTGCGTTAATAAGATAGAAATAAGGAAGAAAAAGAGTTTTGATTAATTGTGCCTTCATAGACAATGTTGATATCAAAGACTGCATAGAACGCTCAGAGAAATTGACATAGTTCTACAAATTTAATTATTGAAGTTAGTTATTCCGTCAAGCAAACGATGTAATGATAGATAGCGCTATATATTGAGGATTAAGTGGGAGCAAAAGCATAGGATCATTAAAAATCATAAAAGGAATGTTAACATAGAAAATGCTAAGTATCTGGCAAATCATTAATAGTTAGAAAAGTACCTATACTTTTAGCAGAATATTGGTCGTCGTTGGGTAGTATTCGCAGCCAGGTATCCGAGTTCGGCTTTTTGCTAGGTCCAGAAATGGACAGAGCGACTGATAAATGGGAGTAAATTTTTCATAGATTTCCAGTAAGATTTTGAATGTAGAATGAATAGCATCAGACTTATACCGCAAAAGGAAAACTGCCAGCCATAAAATTTACCGTAGTCATATAGCAATTAATGAGAAAGCGCGTAGTTAGATACTACATTAAAAATTATACTATATGCGCGCATATCCAAATCCTTATGCATAAAATTTTTAAACTCGTATTTAAATTCAATTCTGGAGCGTGGATTTCAAACGAGATCTATATGCAGGTTTACCAACAGAATCCATTTCTGGCATCAGTAAAGAGTGCCCCACCCCCTCTCCTCCCCAGGATTTTATGAATAGCATAAACTAAGAATTTTACTGAGAAAATAGAATATTTATTTCAGATTTTTAAGAAAACACAACTTTTATGTTTTATCGGCCGAAGAATTCTCGAAAAGGAGAAGGCAACCGGAGAGAGCAAAAGACTTTCTGATAAAGTCCAATCTAGGTGTAAAACTAATTTAGTAGACTTTCGATCTTTTTAATTATCTGTTAGAGACTAAGCTCGTAGTGTGCAATAGAGGCAATACGCCAACGTTCGTAGGACAAATTGGGACTGTTTCTGTGATGTAGTCAGTGACAGGCTGGGTTCACCACCCGAAAGACTCAACACAAAGTCAGCAGTGGATGATGCGGTCGATACTGTCACCACCGAGGCGTTAAACGTAGCATTCCTGGAAGCCTGCCTCATAAGCAGATCCAGTGGAAAATCAAGGCCACCATGGTGGAATGCGGAACTGGGTAAGCTTAGGGAAAAATCGCGTAGGTTATTTAATGCTGCCAAGCGCAGCGGAGATCAGGTAGACTGGTCCTGCTATAAGGACGGCCTAAGATCATTCAAGAAGGCGCTAATGCTGGCAAAGAGATCTTCATGGAGGAGCTTCTGATAGTCAATAGAGTCTAATACAGAAGCGTCCATACTTCGGAAGGTGCTTGCTAAGGACCATAGTACTCCGTCCTTCATAAAAGGGGAGAACGGAGTCTGGACAATCACAAACAAACGAGGATCTGTTAAATGTACTTCCTGACGCCCACTTTCCGGGCAGGCGAGTTCTTCTGAACAGCACCTACAGGATGGAAAGGAGGAGGTGATCAGCTCCATAGTTAGTGAAAAAGCGACGAAATGGGCAGTCCATTCTTTTAATCCGCTTAAGGCGTCTGGGGTGGATGGACTAAGACCCATTGTGCTTCAGAAGCCACTAAGGTACATAATACCATGGCTAGTGCCGATTTATAAGAGCTGCCTGAGGCTCTGTTTCTTGTCCAGTTCCTGGCAGGAAGTGAGGATAATCTTCATTCCGAAGGCAAGCAGAACAGGCCATATTGAGGCAAAAGACTTTAGACCTATCAGCCTCTCCTCCTTTATGCTTAAGGTCTTGGAGAGATTGATAGAGGTGCATATAAGAAATATTTGGCAGGGCGGAGTACACTCTAGGTGCTTTCCTGGATATTGAGGGGGCTTTCAATAACGTGAAGACGGAGGTTATATTTCATGGACTGAGAACGGTGGGTGTTGATAAGTGTCTATGTGACTGGATCTACTCAATGCTCCTTAGTAGAAAGATCAGCTCCTGCTCAGGTGACGCTACTGTCAGAAGAGCAGCCTATAGAGGTACACCGCAGGGGGGAGGGGGGTGCTATCATCACTCCTGTGGGCTACTGGTAATGGATGAAATCCTCATCAAGTTAGAGAGAGAGGGCTTTAAGGCAGTTGCCTACGCGGATGGCATATGCATCCTGGTAACTGGCAAATTTCTCTCTACTATTAGCGAAAGGCTCGAGTGCGCGCTGCTTAAGCTGGATAGCTGGGCCAGTAATAGTGGATTGAGAGTGAAGCCCTCGAAGACGAAGCTAATCCTTTTTACAAGAAGGAGGCGGGGGCAAGATTTCAGACTTCAAATGCTGCGAGGAGAGGAGCTTACTCTCTTCAGTGAAGCGAAGTATTTGGGTGTCGTCCTCGATTCCAAACTGACCTGGAAGGCTAATCTACAAGAACGCGTGAAGAAGGCCAGTGTGGCCTTCTACACGTGCAAGAGAATATTTGGCGGAAACTGGGGATTAAAAGCCAGTGTGGTACACTGGATGTACACAGCCATAGTTCGGCCCATCCTCTGCTGCGGCTCTACGGTCTGGTGGACGGCACTGACGAGGAACTGTAACCTTAATGTGCTGTCAAAAATGCAGTGAGCCGCCTGTATGGATATAACTTGGTGTCTGTGCAGCACGCCCACGGCGGCAGTGGACGTCATGCTTGACTTATTGCCGCTGGACCTTTATTGTAAGGGTGTGGCAGCAACTAGTGCTGTCAGGCTTAGAGGGGGGGCTGGTGGACGGAGGGGGGTTTTGGGCACTCCAATATACTCCAGAAGATAGACTGTAGGGATTGCAGGGTAGAAACAGACTATCAAGTACTTCTGCATTTTGGTGGGGGTGTCAATGCAACGATACCCACCAGGAGTGACTGGGAGGGAAGGAGGTGGTCGTTACATCTAATATTTCTATATTTACGGATGGCTCCAAGACGAGTGCGCGCACAGGGGTTGGAGTGTACTCTAGAGATCTCCAGTGGCACTAGTCTTATAGACTGCCTGACAAATGCAGTATTTTTCAGGCAGAGCTCACAGCGATTTATCAGGCGGCAACATTGGTATCCATGTGCAGAGAGCCCGCACGGCACATCTGCATATATACTGATAGCCAGGCAGCCATCAGGGATTCAGTGCTGGGCTGGTAAAATCAAAATTGGTGCAGTTATGCAAAACCAGGCTTGAGGAATTGACTGTAAGGTACAAGGTGACCCTAAGCTGGCTACCTGGCCAAAAGGATATCTCAGGCAACGAGATGGCTGATGAGTTGGCCAAAAAGGGCTCCGAATTGGATAGCTCCGTAGCTGTAGCTTACGTGAGGATCCCAATCGGAGCTTTAAAAGAGGAAATCGCCTGGAACGTGTATCAAAAGGCAGGCCTCCGATGGACCAGCAGGGATACCTGTCATATTGCGAGGCAATTGTGGCCTGCATATGACAGGAAAAGAACAAGGGAACTGCTTAATAGCAGCAGAGCAAATACCAGGAATCTAGTAGGGGTCATGACGGGTCACTGGGATATAGGGGACCATGCTAGAAGACTGGGAATAGTGGCGAACGATTTCTGCAGGAGTTGTAGGGACTCGGAGGAAATTGAATCCGTCAAACATGTGCTTTGCGAATGCTCCGCTCTGATGAATAAAAGAGTTTTTCAAGTCTGGGGGAGCTTCAAAGTATAAAGTTCAGATACATCCTGAGTTTTCTGAGTGAGGCAGGATGGATCTAGGTTAAAGGTCTTGGATATATCCTAAGTTTCCCAAGGAAAGCAGGATAAATCCGCGGCTTGAAGGGTTAACCTATGAGGTCTAGGGGCACAATGGACCCGTTGGAGGTCTAAGTGAGGCTGGCTAATTGTCCAGCTCCACCCCTCTTACCTAACCTAACCTAACCTAACCTAACCTTCAATCAGATATAAGGCTATAAGGCCATCCGAATATTGGAAGATACATATTTACAGCTAAGTGATGGACAGCATTACCAATAACTTCAAAAATAGGTTTGAAAATCTACCTTTGGCACAGTCAGTTGTTGACTCATTTATAAAGTTGTACCTGAAACATGGACAGGCATTTGCAGAAAATTATAAAAATGTTTTCAATGTAGACAGGCTGAAACAAAAATAATATGTTCGAAAACAAGAGCATTGTAGTAAATTTGGAAAGACTGAAAACAGAAATTAATAAAAACTTCTACCCAAATTCATACTTAAATTTTTTTTAAGTACAAGTACAAGTCCCGGTACTGATACTTAAAAAATTCTCAAGTACAATTCGGGATACTGGTACTTAACTGGTAATTCAAATACCGCCATAACACGAAGTACTTCAGCTCTTGTAAATTATTTAAATACGTCTACTAATAATAGAAATTATGTGTACCTCGACAGAGCCTCATAAACCTTACTGCCTTCAGTAAAATGGAAAGAAATATATGAGTACCTAACTGTAGGACAGAATTTGACATGCCGCAATCTGCTCTTTTCCTCCGCATTTGCAGTAGGGGAGGAAAAGTTAAAGTTTCACGTAGGAAGACTACAAAAATAGTGATGTCTGCGACTTGTAAAATGAAAATTATTTTTTTTTTTATGAGGATTATTTTTTGTGTGCAGAGCTATTTTAGCGGAAATTATTTTCTAGAGAACTTAGATTTCTTGTGGGTTCTGTAACTTATAGACTCTCTGTACTCTCTGTAACTTTAGAAACTTTATGGTTTTTTTAATTTATGCAATTTCATTGGCTCTAGGCATTATACAAACACACCTTGTAAGTGCTCAGAGCAATGCATAAAAAATGTTAATCAAAGCTGAGAATACTCATGAGCTGGTATACTTCGCAAACACAATGTTTGTTAAAACCTATGTACGAAAGTTGGAGGACCTGTCCCACCCCAGAAGAAAGTCCTAGTTACGCCAATGATGGCGAGAGCTATAAATCTTTGCAATCTAAAGTAGATATGACATGGAAATAGAGATATAGAAACTTTGCTAAGAATAAACGGAATTATGTGCAAGAAGCTGCTGAAATTGCAATCCAACATTTGCTATTGAAACGTCCCAACCTTCCTAAATGAAGAAAAAGCGCATTACAGGTAGTTAATTCTTATATTAAATAAGATAAAAAGAAATGGGAAAAGACACGGAGTTCGGAGACCTTGTAAGGTTCATCAATTCTTGTGGCTAGATTTAGTTCGATCTACTTATCATGTAAGGAAGAATTCCGAAAAGGTAGCATCACAACGGATTACTCGAAGGTGTAATAGGCCTAAACGGAAGGCAATTCGGTGGCCCCCACTCCTATTAACCTAACTCAAAAAAAAAATGCTCAAAATAATTTACGTATAAAAAACAACGGTTGAAAATAATTTCTTTTTAAATAAATTTACTAAAAAATAAAACTTTTGGGCGGACGTTGAAGTTCTAATTAAATGGCCGGCCGATTGCAAAAGTATAGCTGAATATTTGTTTGACTTTTTTAAATGTCCACCCCCCCCCCCCCATCCAGGCTTGCAAAAAATAATAATTATTATAATTATAAATTATATAAATTTTTCAGTCCGAAAATAAGTTTTTCTCCGAACCCAATATAATTCTATACACAAACCTGTTCACCTCTCCCACTTATGGCACCAGTTTTCGACAAATATTAGCACCTTCACTGGTTTGAAATCTGACTAGTACTTTGGGACAAGCTTTTTTTCTACTATTCATAGGTTTTTATACTTGCTTAATAGATGCTGGCACATGTGAAAACCCCCCTTGTTATTATTTTTAAACTCAACGAAAAATTCCAAATAGGTAATTTAACTTTTGAACTTTAACTTTTATGGTAGAATTTTTCAGATTTCCATATTTGGTAGCATCCTAGAACTACGGAATTCTTTTAAAGCATTGGTGAATAGGATATTGGGTATATTCTGGCTTCGTACTTATTTGCAGGGCAGATTTTAAATATTATAAAGGTCGCTATAATTTAGCAAGATTATTTACTCTATTATAATTATAATCGTCTTAACATTAAAGTTTGGAATATTTAGAAAGTATTTGTGCAGTATTTCGTAGTTCTATCTTTGAAATGTACGCACTTATCCAAACTCTAATTAGAATTGAAAAATTGATAATAAATTGGATAATTGGAAAATAAAATTCCGAGAAATGCCGTAATTCGTATTTTCGTACCTAAGCGGTTACTTTTTCGGGGTTCAGGTATTGTGGTGTTTTGGGTCACTTGTTTCTATTTTTATTTATTTTTCATATCGACTCCCAAATGAACTATATTTTTTGCAAAAATCTTAAATTTCTCTGTGAATCAACTCTAAATCCGTAAATACCATTTCTATTACCTATCATGGGTGCCCATAGACCATAGACCAGATAAAAACATTTGTCACGAGTTATGCATAGTTGTATTGTCGTCATTCATACATAGAATTTGAAAAATCTTAAAATCACAGCAAATCTAAAAAGTGTTATAAGACAAAATATTACATTTCCATTGACCAGTGTAAATTTGAACTTTACAACTGCTTGCGTTCACCACCCAATTCCTATTCAAACCCATGGATTTAATTGAGTAGGTACAAGAAATTATACGCTTGGTAGTAGAATGGTTGGGTTGTCGTATTGAAAAATATTGTGCTCCTGTAAATTCCAATCCGAACAAAAGACTCTCCGGGGATAATGAAATAAAAAAGAAGCTGAGGCACATGTATACCTAGGTGATATGAACTCCCTGCATTGGTTTGTAACCAACTATAGATAACCATACGAACCACATCTCATAGGTATAATGCAGATTCAGAGTTAATTTTTTATAAATCTCTGAGGCAATTGCTTCAATCGTTCTGTGTTCCCCCGGATGATTTTGGACAGGGTTTGATATTTCACGTATGTCCGTATGTCGATGTAAAATTTTTTCTCATTCCTGTTAAACAAATTTCAAAATCGTTTTCAATGGTGGAGAATTTATCTACCAATCTTGTGAGGTATAGGTACATACCATATATGAATGGCAGAGTTCAAATTATAATCTAGAGCTGTAGAGATTTTTGATAGTTGTCTAATATTGGCAAATAATGAAAAACTAAATTAGCTTTATAAGTTTATAAAAACCGTTGTGGGTGTGACATTTTAAACTCTTTTCATTATGTTTGGTCATATTCCAGCATAATGGTGATGAACAAAAAAATATCTGTAGTTTCTGTTTATACATAGATGAAGGAAACTGAAATATTTTCTATATTAGAAGGTGATATCCTATGGATATGGAGAAATATTTGGCGATATGCCGTAAGAAGAGGGCTTTTTATATTAAATTGAACTTCTAAGTTAATTCTCTCAGCAGCAGAAGATGACGAAACGTTATCGAAAAAAAGAATGAATTTACTTGAAATGACATTTTACCTTTGACAACTCTGCATTAGGTTCAATACATGAGTAGCGACATCTCCTTTCTAAGGCGTCAATGATTCTTCTTCATCTATAAATAAATTTAGAATGGCTTAGACGTTGTTTTATTGTAAAATAAAAAATTTGAAATTTTAAAAATTATTCTTCCTGGTAACGCAAATACTTACATACCAAACCTAGGATATTGCAAACGAAATTGTAACCTCATCAAGTGTGCAGTGTTGTTAAATATTTCTGCACTAAATATCCATTATTTTGGCAAAACCACCGGATGTGCGGCGTGTATGTGAATCCAGTTCAAGTTTACAAAAACGAAAAATCTGCTTATCCCACGTCGAATTCATTTAACTAAAATTGAACTTATTTTTGTTTTAAGCACTTTTTGTTTATTTAAATCTAAAAAAAACGTTAATACATACCTGAAGGCTAGCGAATTTCTTCTGTGAATGTACTTTTCAAGCCATTTCGGCTAGATATATCTACATACCTAAGAAAGGATATAAAAACGCAAAAAATATACCTAACATGAAAAAGTATCCTGGCTGGAGAAATAAAAATCCAACGGTATCTTCCTAAAATTCCTAATTACAAAATTTATTTTATCGTTTATCGTATTCTAACTGGAAATAATGAACTTTCCAAATTTTTTAACAATTTATTTCTATTTAGAAAATCTTCGCAGCAAAAAAAAAAAACTTTGCTAATCAAATTTCTTTCTGTTCTTGTGAAGCAAATTAATTTTATCATTCTTCTTACCTACATATAAGTGAAACTTCACAATCAATTCATGTTATAGCCTAGTATTTTTATGCATATCAGTCTTTCCAGAGGGTGATCTAACCAGAATTTGAAAAAATCTTAAGCGGCAACTGATTATTATTTGCCTGCTAAACTGAGTGAGCTCTTTTGTCTTCTACAAACGAAGTAATTTTGACAAATATAGCTTTCAAAGTTCATTTAAAAAAAAAATTAAATTAAGTCTTGTTCCAAAATTTATCCTTCCATATGCACGCAAGTCAACTACTATCAAAATATTTACTACCCCGTTTTATAGAAGCTTTCCTTCCATATACCATGCTTGGAAAAGCTTTAAGGATATAAAAAAAACTATTGGAGATGATGATACAGAAATATTTCATCGTAAACATTACCTGAGTAATAGATGATGATGCTGCCTAGGGACCGGTTATGAGGTATTAAAGCAAATCTGAACTAATTGAGTAATTGGCTTCAGTTTCGTATAGCGGCGACTAATCCAGAAAATTTGATATTTGATTTTAGTACAAAAAGATTGTCCAAAAATTATCTTTAGGGAATTAAGATCGCGGGGAAGTTGATATAGAAAAGTGATTTTCATGATTTAAAAATATTGGGATAATTTTCTATTGCCACCACCACATAATTTATTTATTCTATATAAAAGTGTGCTATACAACATCAAACATAAATAAATTGTCCTGGGTTAGGTATTAGTAGTGTTTACCCAAGATGTGGGTGTATTCTGTGGTGCCAGAAACTAATCCCTTCTAAGCTTCTATTGGTAAATCAAAAATTACGGTGGTTTCGCAGAGATAAAAAGATTCTATAGACATTTCGGGTATTCTAGTCACTTACAGGGAATCTATGCTGAATCTTGGTTGTCTACATTTAAAATTTATAAGGTTCGGCATGGATTTGGACATTTAGATTCGGGATTAAGTGCTGAAATGGATGGAATGAATGAGATGCTCAAAAGCATTATACCTTATATATCGGTATTTTTTCTTAATACTTGGGTAATTTTTTATATCTGCTTTACTTTCAAATCTCCTCATAAAAGGAGCATCTCTACAGATTGGAACATTTCTCAATTTAATGCAATTAAAAACAACAAAATTAAATGTGTTATTAAAGTTATTAATCTGAACTAGATCAATTTTCTTACATTAATTAATTAAACTTTTTTGCAAATCCCTTTTAAAGCTAACTACCAAATTCACTCAGTCTTTCAGGTATGCTGGAAGGAATTTTATAAATATATTTATTCTTCTCTTCTTGGTTAAATATGTTCCTTCTTTTTTAACAAATATTAAAATCTTTTTGAAAATAGTCAATTTTGAAGGTTATGTTCGTTTTTACAACAAACTAAAAATGGATAATTTTGCTGCGAAGAAGACATTTTTGTTTAGTTTAAAACTTTAGCACAGACATCAAATATTCAAGCGCCATTGCAAACAAATGATAAGTTTTATCTAATAATAAAGCTTCAATCTATGTGTGTGTGTTTGTTGATATTTAGTCTGTCAGTTCGAGCTACATGCGCGCCTGCTCGACGGATTTTGCTTCCTTTTTTTCACAACAAACCGACTGTGATACCTACCTATAAAATTTGTTAGTTAAAAATATAGCGAATTTCCACAATTCCTGCATCCAGCATCCAATTGTAGTAAAAAATTTAAATTAATTTGTTTCTCAAAATTTAACAACGAAACATCTGCTTATAAGTTTGATTTTAATATAAATTTTGTTTTCAAAATAAATATAAATTGGACTTACCATAGTCCGTTCACAGATATATCAACTGATCAACACTGGTATCCGGTTTCAAAGCTTCGAAGCACAACACTTTCATAAATAAATGCCCATATTTTTCTAACACACTAAACAGCACTTAATCACTTACACTCTTAAAATAAAAAAAAAACACTGCTAATGCTAATAAACATAATAAATTCTTTTTATCGAAGTCGACCGATCGTATCGTTTTGAGAATTCACCAAAAATTTTTAAGTTATCAAAAAGGATAAAAACAATCTGCTAGTATTAGCTAAAATTGCACTTGCTTCATATTATGATTCTATTAAAATGAAAGAGTAAAAATGCTACATACTTACTACAAAACAGTGAAACAAATATTTAAAGCATTTTCCAACATCCACATTTCCTCTAATCCTTTCGAAAGTCACACCAACACACATACCACTCGCATCTGCAGTACAAAAAATTATTTCGAAACTGCCTTCACAAAATAAGAAAAGAAAAAAAACCCAAAATTGATGAAAGGTTACACACAAACACAACAGCACCCCTATATGATTTCACCACTAGCTTTTCACCAGACCACCTCAACGGGCGCCATTTTGTCAAGAAAATTACACTTGCTTTTCCGTGTTAAAAATTTTATTTTTCACGCTTAAAATGTTATTTGCTTCTTAAATTTTGCAATTTAAAATATTAATTTCGTTTAAGCATACACCAAAGAACACTTTTTTATAACTAGCTACCACGAGGGTAGCTTAAATCGAGCAAAAAACGATTTTCAATTATCATGACGCGCGCACGATTCAAGAACTTTTCACTTACTTTACGTCACCAATGCGCTTGCTCAGCACTTTAAACTCAATTTTTAATTTAAACCGTAAACCGAATGCCTCTTAATTACACTTTTAATTAAATTAACACAATTCGAATTATTTGCATTTTTCCGACGAATGCTTTCCAAACACTTCTAATCAGGTCAAGTACGCGAAACGGACTACCCATACCCATCCTACCCAACCGAATACCCATAGACCAAGAGTAGACACTCTGTCTGCATAAAATAATTCCTTAGAATTTGAAGATAGGAAATGAATAGGAGTGACAAGGATGCTTGCTCGTAAATCACTGTATACAGTTTACAGAAGACAATGTATGCATGTAGTAGGTGTACAGCCGTGACGTCATTTTCACCCGTTTTAATATGGCAATGGGGGTAGACACAAAATTACAAAAACAACAATACACGCAACAGCAGGTTCAACAGGTCCTCCAATCCAAATGCCGGCACACGTGCGGCTATACGTGTGGCCTGACTGTACGTGCGGCCTGTTGCTCGATGTGGCGTGAAAGTGTGTTGCCTACCCGGTTTCCTTTAGACCGGGTTCATTAATTTACATGCAAGTTTGTTGCATACATTTAGCCGTGTTATTATTAAGCAACGGAGCGGATCAGTAGCCCAAGACATCCGCGTCCTTGTCACTCCTATTCATTTCCTGCAGACAGAGTGTCTACTCTGGGTCTATGGGTATGCGGTTGGGTAGTGTGGGGTAGTTCGTTTCGCGTACTTGATCTGATTAGAAGTGTTTGGAAGCATTCGTCGGGAAAATGCAAATAATTCGAATTGTGTTAATTTAATTAAAAGTGTAATTAAGACGCATTCGGTTTACGGTTTAAATTAAAAATTGAGTTTAAAGTGCTGAGCAAGCGCATTGGTGACGTAAAGTAAGTGAAAAGTTCTTGAATTGTGCGCGTGTCGTGACAATTTAAAATCTTTTTTTTCTCAATTTAAGCTACCTTCGTGGTAGCTAATTATAAAAAAAGTGTTCCTTGGTGTATGCTTAAACGAAATTAATATTTTAAATTGCAAAATTTAAGAAGCAAATAACATTTTTAGCGTGAAAAAAAATTCTTGACACGGAAAAGCAAGTGTAATTTTCTTGACAAAATGGCGCCCGTTGAGGTGGTCTGGTGAAAAGCTAGTGGTGACATCATATAGGGGTGCTATTGTGTTTGTGTGTAACTTTTCATCAATTTTGGGTTTTTTCTTTTTTTATTTTGTGAAGGCAATTTCGAAATAATGTTTTGTACTGCAGATGCGAGTGGTATGTGTGTTGGTGTGACTTTCGAAAGGATTAGAGGAAATGTGGATGTTGGAAAATGCTTTAAATATTTGTTTCACTGTTTTGTAGTAAGTATGTAGCATTTTTACTCTTTCATTTTAATAGAATCATAATATGAAGCAAGTGCAATTTTAGCTAATACTAGCAGATTGTTTTTATCCTTTTTGATAACTTAAAAATTTTTGGTGAATTCTCAAAACGATACGATCGGTCGACTTCGATAAAAAGAATTTATTATGTTTATTAGCATTAGCAGTGTTTTTTTTTTATTTTAAGAGTGTAAGTGATTAAGTGCTGTTTAGTGTGTTAGAAAAATATGGGCATTTATTTATGAAAGTGTTGTGCTTCGAAGCTTTGAAACCGGATACCAGTGTTGATCAGTTGATATATCTGTGAACGGACTATGGTAAGTCCAATTTATATTTATTTTGAAAACAAAATTTATTTTCAAATCAAACTTATAAGCAGATGTTTCGTTGTTAAATTTTGAGAAACAAATTAATTTAAATTTTTTACTACAATTGGATGCTGGATGCAAGATTTGTGGAATTTCGGTATATATTTAACTAACAAATTTTAAAGGTAGATATCACAGTCAGTTTTGTTTAATATTTGTTTGGCTTCGTTTATATGGCGAACGGACTGGGCTGAGTATATACTATCATTATTATTATTATTATAGGGTCACGATCTCATTGCATTGCAGCTTAAGCCTCACAGTCTTCTCCATATAAAAGTAAAAAACACAAAAAATAATCACGGTTTTGGATTCGAGGCTCTATAGGCACCATAGAAACATCAAAGTTTAACGTTTTCGTATCTCTCTTTTACCACTGTGTTAGGCAGGTTTTGGAAACCTTATTGGAAACTCAGTATTTATTTTGGTATTTCAGGTTCAGATGTTTTTTCTTATTTTTCTAAAGTTTGTGGTGAAAAAAAGGAAGCAGCCTTTTCGCTGGATATGCTTAAGAAAAAGTGCAAAAAACGCAAAAAGGGTTACATTTTGGGTACAGAGTGTGATAGGTCATTTTAAAGCTAAGCTTTTGGGTTTTTGAAATTCAGTATGAAAAATGGATATTGATGACGTGTTTTTTGATAAACATAGTAGTTAAATAAAAAAAAAAACGAGTAAAAATTCCAAAATTTTAAATTTGTTGAGCCATAACTTCAAAACGGGAAGGGTGAGGCAAAAAATTTATAGACCATTGGAAACGCCCAAGGATTATCTATCTACCAAAATTTAAATCATCATCAAAGGGTGTAACATTCAGAAGTTACAGGGTGATCTATAAAAACATACCCAAATATCTTAAAGTCCCGTTATCTCGGAAACCGTTACCATTTAACTCCCCCCACCCATACATTTTTTTGTTTGTCTAAGCTTGACCTATCCATAGCCTTCGGGTGCCAGACCACATACGGGACACCATGTATATCTAAATACGCCCTTCGAGATCTTTCTAACTATACCCCACAAGTACCTACTAAATTTGAATAAGCATGGTAAATCCTTTACAATTTAGAAAAACTATTTCAACATTATTCGAAAACAAATGATACCTAATCGAGAAATCCAAAAATTACACTGAAAAAAATGCACAAATTATTGCCACAAAGCTTAGAGATTTTTTCCTAAAATGTAGGGAATATTCCCTGAAATTTAGGGAAATATTCCTTACATTTTAAGGAAAACTGCCTACTGTGTGTGGTTGAGCAGGGTGATTTCATTTTGTTTCCCCCGCCTTCCCCCCTGTGACCTAAAATTTAAATTTAAAAAGAGCTTTTTTTTTAAATTATTTTGACTAAAGGTTTTCGAATTTTAAGTACGAAATAATAAATTTTCTAATTCGAACTTGTTTATCGGTGTCTTACGTCTCATATTTATTTATTTATTCTCTAATATTAAAATACATACAAATTCCATTTCCTACCTCTACAAATGTAATTCACACCTGTACTTCTACTTATAACTACATTCGAACAGATATTAATCAATCAAAGAATAAAACAAACACGGGTTCTGCTGGGTATACAATCAAGCACAGAATAAATTTACCAATTGATGTGAAATATTTTTTTTTTAATTGAACGCATAACTTTAATTGCGGCATATCGAGGACATTTCTGTTGATGAAATAATTACGGAGCCTGAACTGCCAGAGGGATCAATATGTATATTGATATAATTTTCGCGCCATCATGATGCGTATAAATCTTGGTTTTTAATTTTCTCATGTTCTTTTATAAGAGCTGTTGGTTAAATTGCAATTATTAACATACACCCATACATATGTAGGTATGGGAGGAACACATCATCTCATTTTCCATTTCCTGTTTTTTTTTGTATTATTTAAAAGCATATTTATCAGGCAAAAGGACTGTTAATTCAGGAGATAACTAATTATAGACACCAAATATATTCGCAATTATTTTTTTTTTCAATAATTTTTAAATTAAATTTACATTTTATATTAATATTTAAAAGATCAACTTTTAACCACTTAATCCACAGAGGACGGAACTTATTCAAATGTTTATGGCATACCCAGCCAAAGTAATGCCAGGTGCAATTTCTTCTTCTATATATGTTCCAGCTTCCTTAAAAGATGTTGCATTCGTATCACTTAAATTCGAAATCGTCGGAGCTGGTTTTTTATTGTAGTTATAATCCTTCGAAGAGCTACTTGCCATCTTTGAACTTTCTCCTCCGTATTTTTGCTCTGTAGGTTTCAATCTAGCTCCAAATCTTGATTGCTGCTGCTGCTGTTGATGTTGATGTTGTTGTTGGTCTTGATTATCAAATTGTTGTCGACTATTATACTCAACATTATTATTTTCAGGCCGAGAATAGTTTGTTTTTCGTAGCATTGCTTTAAAATTAAATGGTGGATCATCGCCTTGATCGATCTAAAGTATATAAACGTAAATATTTAAGTTTTTGTAACAATAACAATAAATGAAAAATATTTACATCAACATGTCCTCTTTTCCCAAGCATTTCTAATTCTTGAATAGGATTCGGTGGACGAAAATCTTTTCTTCCATAATTTGAGTCTGAATTTGTGGGTCGATTCCATGTTGGTGGTTGTGGTGGTGGAGTTGGTGCTGGACGTTTTTTAAGAGAATTTCTTCTTGAACCTGATCCAGATTGATTATAGCTAGGTCGACGATAATCTGAATGATAGTCTTCACCATTGAAATACATTGGACTCATTGGACTCAACGGAATATTACGTGTCATATATTCTGAAGTTCGAAAATCATTTCTTGTTAATGCTATTGATGAATTTCTGGAAGTTTTTTTTTTTGTAATTGATTAGAAGATTTTATAAAAAGTAAGAAATAAATAAAACATAAGAAAAAGACAGGAGCTTTTCAAGGCTTTGTATAGATAAAAAAAAAATAGGAATAGGTTTCGATACGAGGAAATCTAAGAGCCTCGGAAGTATTTATTTTAAAGAGATTGTTAAGAAAATAATTAGGATGAAATGTGCTAAGTAATCGATTTTTTCGGGTGTCTTAATCGATTTAATCTCGAAAATCACTCCTACCCCTCTTATTTGCATTTGAAAATTTTCCACAATTGAAATGTGGTTCATTCGTAAACTTAAATACTCCTCATAAGACGTTTTCAAGGACATCACAAAATTGAGCATTCGTTCGATCTGCACAAATTTTTTATATGTTATCCTTTAATCTGAGAAAATATTCATACCAAGGACAGGCTTTAAAGCTAACGAAATACTTGCTCAGTATCTGTATCCATATATCTAGAAAATGAAGCACTCATCTGGTACATCGACCGTTCTAAAACCGAGAAAGCAGTATAGGAGCAGAAATATATGGTATAAAGCCAAGAGCTTATATCTGTCAAGCCCTAGGAAAATATTCCAACCAAAAGTATATGCCATCACTAGATGTATACATAAAAAAATAAGTTAAAATCGAGTTTTCAAACAAAACTGAGGCCAAGCCGCATGAAAAAGTAGAAAATAAACTTTTCTTCACACACAGAGATGGACTCAGATTTTTTGATTGGGACATTTCTCTTGAATATTCTTTCTCTTCATGAATCAAATCACTTATTTACCTCTGATTGATCATACTGAAATATATCGGTGATTGTCAGCGAATAAAATCTGAGTCCACCCCTGTGTGTGAAGAAAAGTTTATTTTCTACTTTTTCATGCGGCTTAGCCTCAGTTTTGTTTGAAAACTCCTTTTTTTACTTATTTTATTTTCTGCCTTTTTCACGTTAACTAAATTGTTATTACGTGCTGCATGGAGATTTTTTAAAACAATTTTATGACGGCTGCAAAGACACTGATTTACTGAATTTTCCCGATTTTCCATGTTTTCAACAGACTTTTCCTATTACTATGATTTTTTTTTTAAAAATTTACATGGATTTTCCTCGATTTTTCATGCAAGTTTTCATGATTGTTGAAGGGAAAGTATTGATGTCAGTAGGACGGAAAAAATGATTCCGCATAGCTTATAAAACTTTTTTGTCGGAAAATTTTCCGGAAAAGTCGGAAAATTCCGGAAATTCCAGAAAAATTGGAAAATTCTGCACTTTTCCTGAAACAGATTTATCACTAATCATATCGATGAAAATTTTTCCGAAGATTTTTCCGCTTTTCCGGGTTTTCCATGGAATTTTCCACAAAAGCAACTTTATGCAACTCATTTCGCTCTACAACTTTGTCTTAGGTTGCAAAACGTTCAAACGCTTCCTTGGTCGGAAAAACTCCGAAAAAGCGTTTTACATGAATTTTCCTCGATATTTTCTGCAAGTTTTCACCATTGTCGGAGAGAAAGTAATGATGCTACTTGATAGGGAACTTGATCCTGCATAATTTAGAAAACTTTTTTAACGGAAAAATTTTCCGGAAAAGTCGGAAAATTTCGGAATTTTTTTTTGGAAAAATCGGAAAACTGCATTTTTCCTGAAACTGATTTATTACTAATCAAATTTGTACCAAATTTTCATATGATTTTTCCCAATTTTCCGGGTTTTCCATAGAAATTTCCGGTTCAAATTTTGATAGATTCAATTGTCACGCGACATGAACTTGTGTGCCAAATTTCAGCTCGCTGTGATGACGCAAAGTGGGTCTACGAGAGTGTCGAAAATAGTAAAAAGAAATTTACAGATAGACAAATTCGTGTACGAGTTAAAGGGACGGGCTGGCCTCAAAAAGACTCAGCCGATCGTACGCTAAAAAAATATATATAAATCTGTATAGATAGCCTAGATAGCCTAACGCCATCTCATCACCTCAGTTCAAAACGGATTTAAGATGGGAATGCATTCCAGCATTAACAAACTTTGAAATAGATGAGAATGATAACACAGACGAACTGGCGAAAGTGGGAGCATATATGCCTCTCCTAGGACCGGAACCATTTTCCAGTATCTCTTACAATACCGTGAATCTTACCATTCAAAACTGGATCCAAAACAGAATGAACCAGAGATGGACTTCAGTGAAAGGCTCCAGGCAAGCCAAAAGATTCATTAAAAGACTTTCACCAAAGATGAACCTAGATCTTTTAACAACTCAGAATCATTTCAGGAGTCCTAACTGGACACTGTAAACTAAGCAAACATACACTGATGTATGTACATAGGCTATGTCTAAAAGAGGATGAAACATCGGAGCACGTCTTATGCGAATCCGAGACCATTGGACATTGTAGATTTCGCGCTTTCGGTTCATACTTTTTAAAGCCTGCCGACTTCCAAGAAACTTTACCCAAAAAAATACTGCTCTTCCTAAGAAGAGTGGGATTGCGGTGCACAATAAGTCAATGAATGGCTGCAAAGGGCCACTAGCCCCGCTTAATCCTATTCTAATCTAATCTAATCTAACTGTAGCCATTCAAACACGATATCAACATTTCTGGGATAAGGAAAAAGTGCCTCCATTTTTAAAGGATATAGATCTCTCGGATTAGACAATTTTCGTTGATTAGCTGCAAGCCGAAAGGATATTTCCGACTTAGCTGCAAACTTCCCAATCTTTGGTTCTGCGATATCTTTGAAAGGACTTATAAGAATTTAAGTGTGCGCACCATCTTTAATTTACAGAAAATCTTCAAATGTAGTTAAGGAGGAAAGAGTGATTTTCAAGATGGATTTTGGAAGGGGGCGGGTAGTCTCACAACACAGTTAATAATGATTCTAGAAGGAATCGATTTGCATACTTCATCTATACTAATTTTTTGTAAACCATGTCTATACACATTATGTCCTTCTCAACACGTTGTTGTTCATGGTAGTAATAGTGACCGGTCGAGTAATTTAATAAATACATAAATTTCCCACAAGCAGTTTATTTTACTTATATTCTGCTCTTTGTGTTTTGTTTGTTCAATTTTAAAGATCTATTTTGTTCCGAATTCGGCTTAGCCGTTACACACATTCAACAGTTTCGGGCAATTTATGTTTTTAAAATTAAAAATTCCCCAATTCATGTTTATTAAAAGTTAAAATTCCCCAAATTATAGGAAATTTATCACAAACACACAACACTATTTGTGGTACATAAGACCGGGGAATACTAGAAAAAAATTTCAGTTATGTTGAATCACAATAATTTCACAAAAACTGAAAGGAAAAATATGATAAAAACTAAAATCAATCAAAACTCACCTTTTATTTGCATTTGGATCCCTATTATAACTCTGTTGATAGATCGCATCACTTTCATGTATCTTATCCCAACTTGTCTGTACTGCTTGTTCCTTTTTATATGCATTATATGTCATCAAATGACTAGTTAGGGATGGATTTTTTTGTAATGGCGAATCCCAAGGTTCTTCAGCATCATCACCTGTATCAGTTCCATTTGCAATCGGATTTATGTGATCACACATATACACTGTATCAAAATATGGAAGTTGATCAAAACGAAATGGAATCTTTCGTACTGGTAGAGGAAGTGGTCCAAAAACTGAAGAATTCGTTTGTCTCGGATCAATCTTTTCAAGTTGTATTCCACGTCCTGCTTGATGTAATGTTGCTACAACTCTTTGATTATAAAGATGCACCTAAGAAAAGAGAAAAACAGAAAAAGGAAAGAAAACTTAAATCAAATTCACATAAATGCGTGTGCTTAATTGGAAAAAATTACCTGCTGTGAAAAATTCACCAAATCCATAAAACGTGCCGCCCGATAATGAAGTAAAACTTGAAATATAGATTTCGCTCTCCATCGTTTCGCATAGGATTTCACAAACTTAACAGTAGATGCGTCCACTTGTCCGGTCTTCTCGTTCTGAATTGGTCCGTACTTCTGACGCACTTTATATCCTCGAAATGCTGGCGGGCGGCGGCGGCGATTATATGTCGAAGCACAGTAAAAATGTGTGTGAAGAGAGAAAAAAGTGAAAGTGAGTGTGCGAGTTAAATTACGCAATAAACGTTAATTTAATTAAAATTTCATTTAAATTGCAGAATTATTTTGAAATATATTCAACCCTTTGCGTGTGATAAATTTGCTATAGACCGCATTCTCTTTTTAAAACCAGCGACATTTATTTGAAAAGGATTAAATCGGCCGGCCAACATGCACTTTAGCAAAGCTCTTTCTACTATAAGAGTCTTAGTCTGATAGATTTAATCCAATTAGGCGAGGCGTGAAAGTGGAATAAGTGGTGATGGTGGTGGTGGTGGTGGTGGACTATAGGTAGCTAGACCCATTTAAAGAGTGCAAAAATGTTTTTTTTTTTAATTCTCTCCTAAAGGTATTTTTATTTTTAATCTTCGCACGTAACGTAATACATTTTTACTTGTTTTTTTTCTTTCTATTAAACAACAAAACAACTACTAAAAGGATGCACTAGAAGCATAGACGTAGATGGCAGTTTAACCAAATTTTATATAATTATGTAGTTGCCATGACTACACGCTACACACTGTCAATGAAGTGAAGGTTATTTTTTTTTGTGAAAAGCATTTCAAGTGACGGACGAAAAATTTTTAAGTTCCAGTTTTTCCTTCGTCATCAGGATTTTCATCAGATTTTTTTGTTTCCTCTGTATCTTCGATTTTAACTTCTTCTGTTGGTACAACTTCAGTGTTGTTTTCGGCTTTTATGTCCTCTGACGGATTTTCAACAACGCTCTCAATTGTTGCTTCCTCTGGCTGATTTTCAACAATACTTTCATCGCCTTTGGTACTATTAACCTGTTCAGTAGTATCTCCTCCTTCTATTTCTACTGTTGCTGCTGCTGCTTCTGTTGTTACTTCTGGTACTGCTGCTGTGGAATCTTTTTGACATGCTGCCGCCTCTTTAGCTTCTTCTGCCTCAGAAGGTATATCACTTGTATCGAAAAATTCCACATCAGATACACCACCCTCACTTTCATTCCCGCCATCTGTTTCACCTGTTACCTGTTTATTGTCTGTACCTTTTTGAATTGTAACTGCAGCTTCGTCAGGTCCTTTGGCTTGTGATGATTGTTTTGCAACAGGACGTCTTACTATATTTTTTACATTTGAATGCATGTAAATGAGAAAGAGAAAAGAAAAGAACTTTGTTAGTTTTTGTGCTTTGATTCAAATTGAAAATTTGAGAAAAAAAATCAAAACAAAGAGATATTTATATCAACATACAACATACACCTACAGTTTTCGGTAACTTTTATTTTCAACAATGGTCTGCAGGCTCCACTTAGAAGCTACTTCGAAAGGTCTACATAAATGGGATTCCCAGCTAACTGAATGTTCACGATACTCGTATAAACCAAAACCTCAGTTTGGAAAACAGCATTAGACTCAAGAAAGAAAATACTTGCACCATTAACACTTTATCTCAGACTGTAACGACCTAGAATACTTTTTGAAGAGACTCAGATTGGGGAATCCCTCCCATTGGAAACTAGCTCACGTTCTTCAGCCTATTCTCAAGAAAGGAAAGGGTAGCGATCCCTCAAACTATCGACCATTTGCAATTACTTCGATTCTTTAGAAAGTTTTTTGCATCTATCATTAACTCTAAATTAATGATCTGGAGAAACTAATTATCTAATCAACGATTGCCAATATGGCTTCCGAGCTGGACGCTCATCTGGAGACTTGCTGATTTTTCTTACGGAACTTTGGAACCACCGTAGTCTTCACAATTTTGGTGAGTCCAAAAATCGTTGCTCTAGATATTTCAAAGGCCTTTGATAGAGTCTGGCATCCAGCCCTTTTAGCTAAACTTAAAGCACTTGGTCTCTCCCCTCCTCTTCTATTATGGATTGAAAGTTTTTTATCTAGTCGCCAAATACGTGTTGTATTAGATGGCGTTATATCTGAACCTCATCCTATTAATGCCGGTGTCCCCCAGGGCTCTGTTATTTCTCCGACTCTATTTCTAATCTTCATTAATGATCTGCTTTCCCTTACTTTCAATCCCTTCCACAGTTTCGCTGATGTCAGTGCCCTTGATTTCGCTTACTCCTTTGACACTCTTGCGGACTTCAGGGGGAATGCCGCATGTGTTAAACGAGATTGCCTGATTAGATCATTGAAAAACGATCTTAACTGTCTCATCTCGTTAAAACAAAACTTAACCACTCCCATTTCTTTGCTCCATTAATTTCTGATTCACCATCACTAAACATTCTTGGCATTAATATTTCCAGTAAGTTAAACTGGTCAGATCACATCTTCTCTGTTGCCAAAGAAGCATCGAAATGTCTTGGATTTCTGAAATTGTGTAAGAAATATTTCAGCACGTCAAATCTAGCGATCCTCTACAACTCCTACATTAGACCTAAAATGTAGAATGGAATACAACTCCCATATATGGACCGGGGCTGGTCGTACAGCCTTAGCTTCATTGGATATTGTCCAGAAGAGAGCCTTCAAGCTCGTTGCTGATGTGGCAATAACTTGTCATATCGACTTACTCGAGCATCGCCGTTGGATGCCTTTCGCTCCTTTATCGCTACATGCATGGTCAATGTTCTGATGAAATATCTAGTGTAATCCCATGTCGAATGATTCCTGCACGAAATACTCGTGCTACAAGCCGCGTACATCCTCTCACCCTTCAAAATACTTTCGGCCGTACAGTAAAATTCCGTGATGCTTTTTTATCGCGAACAGTGCGAATGTGGAACAATTTACCATCTTCTGTTTTTCCTCCGGCATATAATCTGCAGAAGTTTAAGGCGACATACATTGGCACCTCCGCCACTCTCCTCATATCCCCTAATCCTTTCCCTATATCCTTCCTGCCATGATGTGCTTTGCATCATAGGGTATCCGCTGAACTTGGTTTAATAATATAAAAAAAAAAATAGTCAACGTTTCCCTATCAGGAACACTTATCCAAGTAGGCATTCACAGTTTACGACTATTCCTGGTACCTTCCAGTTTTACCTTGATGCTCAAGTGATTCAGACGTTTTTCGTTTTGGCTGTCAATACCATAAAAATTGCCACATTTCATTAAGTGTTTTTAAATCCAGTAAATACATGTTGAACACAGAGATTTTTGTCTCGCTTTCACTCACACACACACACACACACACATCTACTTAGGAGGACTAGTAAACTGGGTTGTGATTTTCTTAAAATTCTTGGTCAATTCAAAAGTGATGGACCGTCGGAGTACAGTATCGTATCAGGGATCTTTATATATATCTCCTTGTCCATACTAACCCTTCGGCAGTGGTAAGAATATAATGTATGAAATTTTGATACCGTACAGCACGAATAATGCTTTTCGAATTGACACTTTAAATCAACTAAATCTTTGCAGGCGCTAGTTATAAATATTTAAAAGTAATTAGGCACTTAAACCTATTCTTATGGTTCTAAAACTTACCAGCAGCTAATGCAGGATTCTGTTTTTGTTGAACTTTCCGCCGAGCTATATACGACCTCATCATTGATTGTACTTTGATAATTTTCTTCACTTGAATCTCGTACAATCTTTAAATAAAAAAAGAAAAAAAGCAAAAAAATTATAATTCTTCACAAAACCAAAAGCCCATAAAACTAAAAGTACAACAAACTCTCTAACCTTGCTAAATATTCATCGTTATAATATCGCAAAAATACTTTAGATTTTCCAATTGCCCAACCTTCCATTTTTAGTCGAATCAAAAGTAATCGACAATTATCTTTTGTCATGTCAACAGTTTCATCAAAATCAAATGCCAAAAATTGATATCTGCAATGAATTGAATTGAATTGAATTGAAAATGTGCGCTACCTTAGATGTTTCATTTCGAACCTTTTCAAAAATTCCTGAAATGAAATTCGACATGAATAACCCTTTTGTCGAGCATGTAATGTATCCATAACACCAAGAGCTTTCATTTGTTGCTGAACCATTTCCGGATGGAAATTTCTTGGTTTATAATCCAAATCAGCTCGAATACAACGAACAAAATGAGTTCCTTCACTAGCTGAACCAGAAAGATTTTTCAAAATGTCCAAACAAGTGCAACGAAAAACTGTCGAAAGTGTTCGTAAATTCGTCACTTGAGAATATTGTCCAATGGACAATGTATTCAAATTCTGGAGAGAAAAAAAAACATTAAAAAAACCATAAAAGCTTATTATGTGGTATAAAAAAAAACAACAGATGGCGCCATACATAAGTCCTTCGGTGTGAATCTCCTTTCTTATGTTCGATATTTTCAAAGGCCATTGTAAGACTGCCACACTTTGAAAGTTGATTCGAAAACATCAGCACAATACTCTCATCCAGTGATGTTCGGAGAGATTCGATCATTTCTGGAGGTACAAAATCTCGATTTATATCAGCAAATGCCCGGGTATCGTATATTATTTTTCCCGTGTAATGGGCCACACTTATTTCATGGGCGCTATGTTTTTTGAGGAATTGGCTTTTCTTTTCTGAAACTTTTCCTGAATAAAAAAGAAGGACACAGATTTGTTTTTTTTTTTTTTCAATTTCAATAGGAAAACTGCGAATAAATTAATAAACCTGTAATAAATTCATGATCTTGGGTTTGTTTTGAAGCCTCATCAATAATACAGAAAAGTCCTTCAGGCTTTGTAAGTATATGATCCAAAGTTTGTTTGTTATCATAAAAATTAAATTGTGTGATAGGAATTCCATCAGCTTCCTGATTAAAAAAAATAAATAAAAATTCAATAATAATAAAAAAAATGTAATTATTGTGGCCCCAGCAGATCTTTTTACCTGTTCAAACATTTCACTGGCAAACATCTTCTGATTGTAGTGATACTGCATTTGTTCATTTATGCTGTTTATCATCAGCTGTTCAATTCCATTCCGATGAAAACATTCAAATCCAAATAGATCGTAAACAACGATCGCATTGACGTCACCACTTAATTAAAGAGAAAAGAAAAGAAAAAACAAAATCAACATCAATACACACCACACCAAACTTATAAAAAAAAACAATATCTCCAAATTTTCTTACAATACAGCCCTGGGAAAAGATAAATTCATGTTGATTTTGTTGACAATCCAATTGACTAGACGATGATAGATGGTCGCTGCTAGAGCATCTCGAGCATCACGAGCCTGTTCAGTTGAATATTGACGTCTCTCCGCAATGCCACCCTTAACTTTACAATAATTCACCAATGCCCATTGGAATTTCTTATCATCGATTCTCAAAAGATCAGCGATTTTAGTCGCCACATCTGGATCTTCGATTTCTGCATATTTATTATCGCCAGTTTTAAATCGCAAATTGCCAATATTTAAAATTGCCGATAAAATTTTCTTGATTGTTTCCAAATTCTTTCGTGATATGTCCAAGTCAATTAAAGTATCTTCAAATTCTCGATACATTTCGACATTCTTTTTCACATCATCACGAGGATATTTCAATTTTGTAGTTTGAGTTTCTTTTGGAATTCTTAGGTAACGATAATTTCGTCCATCTTCAAGGAAAAACTCATTCAATTTTCCATTGGCTGCGATGAAATCATAGAAATAATAGAAAATATGGAAATTGTGTTGATTCCTATAATAAAAAGAAAAAATAAAAAAATTTAATTGTTTTACTGTTATTATGTCGTATAAAAATTTTCTCAGGAGGTCTTAACAAAATTTCGGTAAAATTCAGATGGAAAAAAAATATTGAATCGATGATCAATTGCAAAATATGCTGGAAGGATATCCTGGAATGAATCGATCAGAACCATCATTGACATAGAAAACACGGCAGTGAATCATATAGTTCCTGAACTACCTAATGAAAATCTACATCTGTACTTCTTCTATTATGTACCTCAGAGCTGGGCAATAGTTAAGTAAAAAATACTTAAATACTACTTAAAGTACATTTTCGTTACTTAAGACTTATTACTCAATACTTTTGAAATGCCCCTACTTAGTACTTGAATATAAGTACTTGCTTCCATTTACTTGTACTTAAGACTTAGTTTTGTATTTACGTACCAAGATTTTTACTTAGTATTTCTGAGTCAATTAAGTACCTAAAAAGAACTATCAAAGTATGTGCCGCACTTACGCGTCATGTCAAAACCTTAGACAAACTAATAACATACAGAAAAGACTGAGCAAGTAGAACAAAAACCAGCAACAACTCGCTCCAATATAAAATCAACGATGCCTCGACCTCATGTAGGGAACGAATTTTTTCTTAGAAATTTACTGAAAATTTCCTCCTTAGAATTTTTATGCATTATTGGAGGCGACAATGGGTGCTTGGGCGGACCTCTAATAGTTTTGATGAGTGTAGCAATGGGAGGTGAAAGTTTTACTCTACTTGCAGCGCCGAAAACTATAAATAGTAGCCACTGGTTACTATGTATACACATTATAGTTTTCAAAAGGTATTTATTTATTAATATCTATTAACTGAACTCTATAAATTTCATTATATCACTGCCAACGTACAAAGATTTTGAAAAAGTACTTCAAAAGCTACTCAGTACTTTTTATAGAGTTAGTACTTAGTTACAAGTACTTTTCATACATAAAGTACTTGTACTTACGCTGAAGTACTCAGGCATTCAGTACTTGTTCTTGTACTTAAGTTCTTTTCCTTTGATACTTGCCCAGCTCTGATGTATCTTCTGCATTCGATGTTGCCATTTTTCGAAACCTTCTCTGATCAACAGGATTCTTTTGCCTGAATCATAAAAAAGTAACTGTTACTGGCTTCAGTTAAAACTCTCTTTTTTAGGTGCTCTCAAAGTAGTCCTTCAATTTAGGAAATAAAAAAAAAGACTCTGGGACCAGATCTGGACTACTTATAGTAGGAAATTTTTTGAAACAAAGGAATTTTTTTGAATTTACCCTGGTGAAAACCCTTAAAATCCTCCAACCATTTGTATTGAAATAGTTAGTTACACTATAAAAAATATTTCTCTACATTCGGTGGTAACATTTTGTGCCACAAAGTTTGGGCATATATCGCTAACTTGAAGGACAAGTACACTTTTGGCCTGGGAGATAGATAAGTTTCACCTTTCTATAGGGAATTTAAATTCAATTGGCTTTAATGAATTTTCTGTTGGGAGAAGGGAAATTGTTTATATGTAAGTTGATTGATATTCAATGAATTAAATTAATATAAATTTTTCGACAAATATCCGTAAAATTTAGAGAAATTTTTGAACAACTTAAGGGTAAACAAGTGTTTGAAGTACCTTTGATAAAGAGGCAGAAGTAGATGCGTATTGCGTATCTTTTTATACACCCTTTGAAAAGTAATTTACCCAGAATATGTTTTTCTATGTACTATTTGATTAACTTTAGGTAGCCGAAAGGTATATTGCCAACTTTTAAGGGACAACTAGACTTATTTTACGAAAATTCCTTGCACTGAGTATAGGGAACCGTACAACTGAAACAAGGCCCATTGTTCACCCTCTTGACCATTGAGCAATCGCACCTCGTCAGGGACGTGTGACCCAAGGACTCTGTATCACTTGAGAGTGTCGGATAGTGACAAAGAAAGTGAGTCACCGTTTCGGATTTCTCTCCGCAACCCCTGCATATAGGGTGATCAAAAAGTCTGATCATGTAAAAATGACCCATGAGAAAAGAGTGCCTAGTGAGAATAGACACTAGAGTTCTCAGGGTTGTCTTGTTTTAAGTTCCAAGAGCTTATTCGTTTGGTTTGGTTTAGGTTTACCGCACAGTTCCTTTATAGTTCTTCCCGAAAAATAATCTAACCAAAAGCGAGTATTGGCGGTCAGCCCAAAATCGAAATAATTTAAACAAAGTGTTTTGTTGCAATCCCGATTATGGAGGAAGATTCCTCCGAGTCTGCACCAATACGATGCAAGCTCGTCCGCCCTTTCGTTCCCGCTGGCACCCACTGAATAATGGCAGAAACACATCCAGGCCTCGAGGCTTCCTCGAGGTGTTGTCAACATTTCCAACACGGGTTTTTAAATGATGTAACACAAAACCAAGCCGGCAGCTAGCCTCAAGGTTTAGGCTTTGCTCAATGTTGAAAATTTCTCTCTCTCAGGCCTAGTTCTGTCAACAGATGTATACTAGCAAAATTACAATGACAGCACCCGAGCCCGGTGGTATCATTTAGTTTTCATTTCTCTGATGCAAGCCTTGAGGCGAGCTGCGAGGAAGCCTGAGAGAGGCCAGCCCTGAGTCTTGCTTGGATGTACCCTTAAGTACCCTGTTATTCCGAGAGAATGAATTCAGGGTGGTTTCACACTCCAGTACTAGTTTGGAAGTTGTAAAGGGTTTCGATAAAGCTTTGACAGCTGCTTGGCTGTCTGAGCAGATAACGATCTCCTTGTTCTCAGTGTTTGAGTTAATGAGATGTCTTCCCGCTTCAAGAATAGTCTTGACTTCTGCCTGGAAAACCATGGCATGGCTTTCAAAGTATGTATATGACACTTTCCAGAGGTGAGGCTCCTTGTAGAAAACGCCTGCTCCGGTGCTTTCCTCGGACTTGGAGCCATTTATTAACAAAACTAAAATCGGCGAGATCTTTTAGGATCTAGAAAATTGTAAGAGATTTTGACTGTTTTTTCTTTTGGATTTTCTTTTTTTAAGTATCACAGGTTTCACTAAAATTATTTGGCACTGATGATGGTCTACTCACTTGAACTGCACACTACTGTCTTCCGTTTTGAAGGCTTTCGCGATTACAATAGTAATGATGAAGCTACCTTTTAATATGAGCACCAAACCAAGCCTATCGCTATGCTATTTTCTCTAGTGGCTCTAATGGTCTTCTACCGTATCTCTGCGATTAGTTCCAGATCTTTAGACAATTGTCTAGCTAGCACAATGAGAGAGCTGACCTACTATGCTGAGTTCCATTCCTTTTCGTGCGATCAGAGCCTACCGTAAGCTTTACGACTTCAATGATTGAATTGTCCAACAAGAGATGCTTTTGTGAGAAACAGAACTTTTTTAGATAGAATTCCTTTGCGATAAGGAATTTCTTGGATCTATCTGCTCGTCTGTTAGAAGATGATGAATTAAAATACATCCTCTTCGGGTTCTTCTGCGCTTCTTCAAGACGACATAGAGATTCGAGTGAGTGCACTTAACAGGACATGGGCTACTTTCATGCTTGGGATTGTCCTCCAACTACATTTAAAAAATAAAAAAACAAACTAATTTTAAACGCTTTGCGCATGATTAGAGCAAAGACAATTTAGCTTCTTCTTTTAGTAAATAATGCTATTCGTTGCTCCGTAAAGTATACGCTTCAACCCAGGTAATTCACAATTTTACACAAAATAACGGAATAATTATTTAAATCTAATGTGAATATCAAAATTTTACTTTCCGTCATGACAGAAATGAATTAATTGAACAACGTTTAACATATTCCTGCCAATTTTTGTATTGTATGCATTTTTATTTAAGTGATTTCTCCGAGCTTACCATCCACCCCCTACCCTATCGTAAGCACATATGTAAAAGCTCATCCAAGACAAACCCCACACTTTTTTTTTGTGCCCAGAATCATTTACGCATATGTCGGTACTTTGTCTTTCGGTTGTTATTTCCAGCTTTAAAACTTCTTAATAAAAGAATTTTCAATAATTGGAATTTTTGATTTGGTTTTTACCATTTTCCATACATATTACGCTGGAAAATTTTAATAAAATAAAAGTTATTTTGCATTGCTGCATTTTTGGCCAATTTCCCTTATCTAATTCACCCACCACTAGCATTCAGTTAGCGTTTAACACAACCAAAACAAATCTAAGGTAAAGCTCCCAGTAGTAGAGACACGCATCTTTTCCAGCAGAAACATAATTTTTCCAGTGCTTCCAAAAATTAGAGTTGGTTAGTTTCCGTTTTATTTTTATTTGTTTTTTTTTTACGAAAACTAATGTAGAGATTTGGTGTTGTATGGTTTCGTTGAAGGTGGGGGGGGGGGGGGGGGATAGAAAGGAAAGATGTTTTGTTCTCTTCTCTGGATCCTTTTAATTTAATTATACGAAAACTGTTAGAATATGAAGATAATATAGAATTAAAACTAATAGATAATTGCCCCTGATAAGGGAAAGGGAAATATCATGACAGACGGAGAAAGATATGATTTCGATTTAACGATTACAGATAGATAGGGGAAGAATGGAAGTATTATCTAGTAGATCAATTCCAATAACATAATTATTGTAAGTAAACAAAACAGAAGTCTTAGACTGTCCTCATTAAAAATGACTGGTACTAGGTAGGACCTGACCTTGATGTGCCTATTTTGGCTGAGTTATGCGCACTTGAAGTCAGTCAATACACTTCGTTATAAATATCATGTACTGACCATCCCCAACCCCATCCCATATCCCAAGCTATGGTATAATTATTGTAAGTAGAGACAGCCACAATTATGCACACCCACGTTTTCACAAATTAAGCAAATAATAGAAAAGTTTAATATATACAGGGCGTTTTCGCGTAGGAGGTCATACAGCATGAGGTGATAGTACTCACTTTGACAAAAAAAAATTGTATAGCAGGAGGGAGGGGGGGCGGCATTTCAACCGTTTAAAGAGTTACAGGGTGATTAAAAAGAGCTAGTTTTCCACAGAACATCCTGTATCTTAAAAAGTACAGGGCGTACGGTCTTAAGAGCTCATTGTATGAAGAACTTCATGCTCAACCAGCTCCGTGAGGGTCTAAAATAAAAATTTCGGATTTTCACCTTTTTTTAATTTGACCTCAATTTTCTTTGTAAAAAGATAGCTAATATAGCTTTTTTTATAAAAACTGTAAGCTGTAGGCTCTCCTCTTTAAGTTGACCTATTGCACTCTATGTCCTAACTGTAGCCGTTATTACCTCATAACCTATTCAGGTCATACCGAAATTGGACGATTGTTTTTAAATTACGATTTTCAGTCACTAAGGGAACAAATTATCTTTAAAAATAGGTTTGAGAATAGCTTTGGGAATAGGTTAAGAACTAATAACTGTTTAACGGCTACAGTTAGGACATAGAGTGTAGTAGGTCAACTTAAAGAGAAGAGTCTACAGCTTACAGCTTTTATAAAAAAAAATGTTATATTAGCGAGATTTTTGCAAAAAAAGGAATGCGGGGTATTGGAAAAACACAAAAGCATTTGCGTAGGATAAAATTCGTTAGAATTTATTGATTGTAAAAATTAAAAATAACAAAATAACAAAAAGCAATCAAAACTGAAAATTTAATTTTGGTGCACGTTGTGCCATCTATTGAGTAAAAGCTTAAGCCGTTTTTGCCAAAAGATAAATCGGAATAAATAACAATTTCGATAATCGCCCCCTTCTCTTACTCCATTTTCTGTCTGTTATACACACATACAAGCAAACCATTTTCATGGTGTTCGCCAATAAAACATTTTTCATGTTAAAAATCCACTAATCACGAGAAAAATTGTCCAAATTTTTAAAAATTTGATTGAAATTTATTTACAAAAAAAATATTGACGGGGTCTGGCACATACAACGCGTGCGAGTTCACCGATCTTACATATGCAAAGCATTTTCACAGTTCCTCCAAAATGAATTCAGGCAGCAATTTTGGAGAAAAACGTGATATGTCACGGTCCATGCATAGCTTTGTTTATAAAGCAATAAAAGAAGGAAAATCACAATTTTGCGTTATCTAAAAAACTGTTCAACACAAGTTAATTAAAATAATGATATTTTGTGGTAATCCTTATCAATAAATCAAATCAGGACAGGAACTCAACCACTGAACCGAAGTTTATGATATAAGAAAACAAAACACAACTCTCCTGCCATTAATTAAAAATCGTTTCAATAGCAAACGACGTAGAACTAAAAAAAAATCGATCCAAATTCGGCTAATTAATTAACTTAATTTATTTAAATTTAGTAAAAAAAAAACATCTCTCTGGATGCTTGCTTTTGCTTACATGTCAGTGGTAGAGACTCGCATCTTTTCCAATAGCAACATATTAAAAACTGCTCCACTCATTTTTCCGGTGCTTCCAAAAGTGAGTTGGTATTGCATAAAACATCGTGTCGAATCATTGTTCAATGGAGTTCCGGCATTCGTTAGCATTTCTATGGCTCTCATTGATTTATTCACTCTATCAGTAGCACCCTTATTACCACCACCCAGATAGAATAAATGATTGATAAATAGTCGTACATTAGTGGTTTTCCCTGAGTAACTTTCCCCAGAAAATACAACATGTTGTGGCTCTTTGTGATGCAACATATCTTGATAGGCTAAATCCGAAACAGCGAAAATATGAGGAGCATTCTCCGATCTAGATTTGAATTTATATTTTGCGTGTTGCTAAGATAAAAAAAGTTCAATTAAAAATAAAATTAATGTGAAAACACAAGTAAATGTGATAAAGCGTGCCTACCTCATCACTGTATTCCATTGTTAGATCATTTGAATTGAGAGATAGTAGAATGTCACCGATGAAACTGTACGATTGACCCGCCTTAATGCGATTAGCCAAGTGATCAAGGACAATACTTTCTGCAGGATTTTCTATAGCAGCCAAATCTTCGGTGAACATTTTTTCTGGACTTGAATTATATTTTTTGATGAAACCCCTGTCTACTGAAATTTCCTGCGGTCGATCATAGGACTCAGATTGTGAGACTTCAATTAAATGCTTAATTTCTTGTTGGAGCTGTTTATAACAAATAGTAAAATCCTCAATTAGATTGCACAATTTTCCAGGAAATAATCTACTGAAATTACCGCAAATTCATTTTCAGGTAATTCAGTCAAAAACGGATGCTCAACGATTTCCATCATGAAAGGACGATTTTCAGGATTCTTTTCCAGACATTCTGCTATGAAATCATTTAAATTCTGGGACCAATTTGATGGCTTATAAACCGTTGGCGGAGGATTTCTTACAATTTGAAACATTGCTCTTGTTGGATGCATATCAAAAAATGGCGGCTTACCATCCGCCAATTCAATACCTGTAATTCCAAGTGCCCATACATCAATTCGGCTTCCATAAACTTCCCTTTCTCCTAAATAAAATATAACAAAGAAAATCAAGAGATAATTCAATGGTAGAATGAATTGATTGCATCTATGTATGCCGACAAATTAATTACTTGCATCCTGTGCCATAACAGTTTCAGGAGACATCCAACAAGGTGATCCAATACATGTTCCACGCTTACCGAATGTTGAATCAACCTCACGAGTCAAACCGAAATCACAAAGTTTCACTTCACCGTTTTTCGTCAGAAGAATATTACTTCCACGTATATCCCTGTGGATGAAATGATTTCTGTGAAGCTCTGTAGCAGCTCTACCAACTTCACGTAGAATGAATGCGATGTGTTCTTCCTTCATGCGACGTTCTTTCACGAGCAAACGGTTAACTAATTCCACAACAGTACCACCTTCACAGTACTAAGCAAGAAAAAAAACAAAAAAAAATGTTTTTCCTTCCTAAGTCCCGCGTGATATTTTACACACTCACCTCAAGGATAAACCAAATATCATCAGCCTGATGGCTATTTTTTGCACGAAATGCTCCATAAAAATCAGGTAAATTATCATGACTGGAATAGTCTCGTAAGACACGGTATTCTTCTTCAATATGCTCCTGATGATCCTGATCGTAGGGTTGAATTTTAACAGCCACATTCCTATTATTTGCCAAATCTTTGGCTTTGTAGACCTGCGAAACATTTAATTAAGACCATAATTGGCCTTTTTTTTATATAACCGAGTTAAAACCGATACCTTCGCACAAAATCCTGTTCCTAATTCCTCAAGAAGTTCGAATTTATCCGTTGGATCTGGTAGTGAATCAAATGGCATATAACTCATCCTGGCTAACGATAACGAAGGATTTAACGGAGCTATTATAGCATAAAATCCACTCACAAAAAAAATTTGTTTTTTTTTCCCAAAGTTATGACTCTATACGTAATATACACAAAAAACCACCAGATTTCACCGAAGAACTACCGACGACTGACTTTCGAGGAGGTATATAGTGGTCGGGCAAAGTGCTGTAATTAAATAAACTCGAAATCTCATTAGGGTGGTGGTTGTTCATAGAGAAGCCCTATAAAACACCTGTAGGTAGGTAGCGAACGAGGCCATCAAGTTTTTAACTCAATTCTCGACAGTTTTACAGGGAAAAACTGAATATTTATCTCGCGCCGTTTTAGTTTTAGTGAGAAGTGAAAAACAATTATATTGGGAATAAATTGATTTTTTTTTTACTGGACACTATTCATTGATTTAAAATACGAAGGATTTTGAGATATTCTCACGTCTGGCAAATGCGAACACGAGGATTGTTGTATGGGGGAATTCTGAGATTCTGGTATTGTTACGGAAAAATATTTCCTAAAGCTTAAAGTCATCGATGATTTTCCCTGACTGGTAATATATGGAACTAGAGCTTGCGTGTGAAATAGGAAATTTTATGGGAAAATATTTTTTACATGGGGTCTCTATGATATTTTCTGACCATCACTTCGTTTATATGTCTTAAGAAATTACCTATGACATTTAAGATTAAGATTTGTATTAAATCCTGGATTATACGCAATATCGGGTAAATTAAAAATCTTGGAGCACAAATTTCCAAAGTACTTGCAAGATTAGAAAACCAACTGGAATCCTATAAAAATGCATTTATAAAAAAAAAAATTAAATGGACAAAATTCCGGATAAGGAAATCCGGAGTTTGAGGATTACCAACCTATTCGGCATAATCGGTAAAATTTAAATTTGCTAAAAAGGACCGGCATGTCGTAGGTAACCAAACCTTCAATAAGAACTTTCAATTCCGGGATTTTTTTATTCTAAAATTTTCGATTTCTGAATTCCACAAACCCCGAAAAGAGATGAGTTGTCTGGCTGCTATCTACCACCTGTTTCACAAAATTTTCTTATTTTACATTTCTTGTACAAAATTTCGAAGATCTTATGTAACCAATATCTTTGACGACAAAATTCTCTATGTTTTTGGAGCATATTTGGGAAAAGTATTATTTTTGGCAATCAAAACAGGATCTGGAATTAAAAATCGTGTGAATTCTGAATTATATAAAACGTTCGGAAAATTTTGAACAAATGCTTTGTGGTTTAAAAAAAAAAAACAAGAAATTTTCCGGGATTACGTTTTACATTTTTTAATTAATACTTTGAAATCCGCGTTTCTGTACACTCATTATTTTGGAAAAATCAAGTTAGGAAAAAGAATTTGTAAAGAAATTTTTTAAATTTTGGAAGAATCGGGGCAAAATCTTTAAATTTCAAAGTCCAAAATACAAAATCCATGAAGCCCAAATCCCGAAATATATTTCACTAATTTTCTACAAAAAGTCGCACAATTTTATTTAATATTGTTTTTTTAACCCTGCCCTTGTAATTTTTTCATTTATTCATTGTAAAAGACTCCGTTATTGTTTAATTCATCCTTTGAACTTGTATTTACGTCCATACAAAAAAATCTGCTTATCTTAATTGAGCAATTAAACAATGGTTAGCAGATTCAGTAGAGAAATACTTTTGCTCAGTCTATAGCCGAGTTAAGAACCAATGGAATCCCATTTTATCTCAAACCACAATATTCAAATTCTAGATCGAGGCTACTCTGGCTGTACTATGAACATGAAAGAGAATAATCAGTACAGGCTCAGCTTTTTTTTACCTCTCCTATTACAGCCGCCAACCTTGGTGAGAAAGCTTGACGTTTTTCTCTTCTTACTCATCTGAAGTGAACTTTTACTCATACAAATCCAGTTCCAAAGCTTCCTCAGCCATAAAACACATTTATGTACAATGTAAAGCTTTTAAGCTTTTATATGAATGTCAAAGCTCTGCAGCTATTTTCAATGATAAATTTTTTTACATACGTTACGTATCTTAGATAGTTAATTTCTCTATGATTCCCAAATATCAACACACCAATGTTAATAAATTTATGCCAACTCGAAAACTTACGAAGAAAAAAGAAATTCTTTTCGTTCAACAGCAAAAAAAAAACGTGATTTTTTAAAAATTATTTACTTAAGGTATATTTTTTTTTAGAGATTGTAGAAATACCTTAAATAAATATTTGCTCAAAAATCACAGACCTATTGCAACGTAACATTGCGATTTTTTATTTTTTTTAAGTTGTGTAACAAGCCTTCAGCTATGGTTTTTATTATTTACAGTAAAAAACAAAAACAAAGCTAACTTGAAGCAATTGCACGTGTAAGCTTTATTGATTTTGAGAAAAACGTACGGTAATCAATATTTTCCTCAACTATCCCGCAGACTTATAAAAGTTTATACAATGTTGCTTCTCTTCGTATACGTCGTAGACCGTGGCTGAATTATCGCAGACACAAGAAATTAGCAGAAAAACAAAGAAAATTTTACAAGTGACATCCTTTAAATGCGTTTTTTAATGCCATTAATTAAAACCGAAAAGGTTTTTTTAAGTTGTGTTTGACTATCGGAGTTGTGTGTAAGCCCGCTAGTAATCTATCCTTCAAGTGTCAATATACAGGGTGTAGCAGATTTAACAGATTTGATCTGAGCTTGGGTTAGTAACATACAAAAAGAAATAACTCATTCAGCCAGCTAAACTAAAAATTATATAGCAAGTTGTGTCCTCACTTGAGCGAATTATCTTATCAAAAGTAGATTACACAAGACCAAAACTACTTTTTCCAAAAATTAACTATTATTTTAGTTCAAAACACAGTCGCGGACGAAATCAAAACCAAAGAATGACTAGTTACACTCTATGACGGTGTAGTTTTCTCATTCCTGGATTGAAGTCCTCAAAACGCAAGTACTCCGGAAGAGCATGAGTCACATGGAGACGAACCAATCAAACAAAATCCACAATTACTACTTGGATATCTGGAGGTCCTACCTATGACCATCAAGGTACGAAAGCACATAAATAATAATCATCAACAAATTCTTAGATATTTCGGTAAGTCAGGCAGCTTAGAGGGTCTTGCCTGAGATAACTTACAACCAGATGTGCAAAACTCCGTATAAACCCGGAACACTTTTTGAAAGCTCTTTAACTTTTTATTCAACCAAAAAAAAGCTATCATTGCGAAGAATTTATGTGGCATAATACAGCAAGAGAGAGAGAGAGAGAATGCGTAGAGCTTTCTATTAGAGGGCCATTAGTTCGTTTAAGTTGGACCGCGTTTTTGTGAGGTTTTCTAGATGTAAGTTGTGTCAGGTCTTGCATAACTTCGTGAGGAGCCTAAAACAACAGAGCTTTACCGCCTTCCCCTCTTCCCCTTCCGTTCTTATATAAACACAAAATATTAATTAATTTTTTTCTTTTATTTACAATTATTTCTCAAAAATTTAATAAATAAAAATAATTTACGCTAATTCCTATATTTTATTACAAAAATTTATGCTACACAGTCGTCGTCGTCATTTTCTTTTCTTTTCCTTTACATAGTTCCAATGACATGATCGAAGTCGAGTTAGGGTACCACCTATAGGCCTTATCGTTGATAATAAGTTTCAACACAAGTCTTGAAAGCAGGCCCTTTTTTGAAAGTAACCAATGAACATCGCAGCTTATGATCATATGATCAATTACAAACACTTATCCATTCCTCTACATGACACTCTTCACATTCTACATAACAACACCAAAGAAATTTACAATTACAACGTTCGGAACGTTTTTCTTTTACTAAAATATATCCACGTCCACAACACAATGAAGCACATCCATCACTTCCTGTACTCGCTCTGTTGCATTTTCGACCCACTGTGCCTGCAATATAAAAATGAAAAAAAAGAAAAAATTAAGAATTTTCTTATCATCGTGAAATCAAGAGAAAAGATAAACTTTAATAAGTCAACAGGAACCCCCCCCCCCCCTTCTAACTTACCTAAAATATCTGCACTTGAATCCTTTTCACAAAAATTAGGAGATCTTTGGTAGTAGAAAAGAGCAGTCTCTAGTTTTTTAATCGCCTTTGTACCTATCCTTTCTAGGACTTTACGCGGCGGCCTTCTATCACCATCAGAGGAGCTAGATTTTTTCTTTTTTGTTCGTTTAACTACAACCAGCAGTTCTCCATTTCCCAGATTTGATTGATCTACAAGAATGGCACGTCGAAATTGCTGTTTCAATACTTTTCCTACTACATGAAAATCAGGAGCCGATTTCCAACATGTTTTCAATTGGCAACTACCAGACATTCCATGGCATTTACAGCGAATCTCCATGTTGTTAGAAACTGCCTAAAAAAAATAAATTTTGTTAAAAAAAAATTAATTTTAGGCATTGGGTGGTGGGGGGTAGGGGGTGGAAGGATTGGCATATCAAGTCTATCATCTTACCATTCTACCCGCATGATTATTATGCAAATTTATCTTCGACTGTATATCACCGGCTTTTTCTCTTGAGTCTAGAAAAAGTTTCGAAAACTCTACACCAAAATCCATGTTATGAGAGCAACCACCCCATTTCCATCGGCTAGCTATTTTCGATCTTTCATATTTTTTCTCTTCTTCCGGTGTTAGAACCTGATTCGTTTCCAGATATTGCAGAAACATTTTCTTTTCTTTATCTAAACTTTCACGTAGACTTTTAGTTAGAGATTTTCGATTCACCGATGGATCACATCCGCACGATATTAACCGTCCTTGACTACAAGCTCTGGCTACACTGTGCGCAACTCCAGCAGCTGAAATGGCGTATCCAAAAGCACTTTCTCGATACCCTGTGTAGAATCAGAAGAAAAGTAAAAATTTGTAAAATATTTCGTGAACTGAAAAGAAGATACACAATGAGAAAAGATGTCGCGAATAAAGCAAAGCCTAATCGCAATTTATTCAAGAGTCCTTTGCTACGTTGCGCTGGCTGGCTTTGGTTGGCTTAGTTGGCTTGGTTGGCTGGCTTAGTTGGCTTGGTTGACTGGAGGAATCACATATAGCTGCTGTATAAAATGAGCTCATAAATTACATCGAGAGAGGCACTAAATCGAATTGCCCCACGACAGATTGGATATCGATCAGTAATCACTCAGTTGATCGATTCTTCAGTCTCTCAGTTGGGCTGTTTGTTGACAGTATTCGCATCTTTTCGACGACACAACGACTATGGATGGGGGGATAGGATAATACACGACGAGAATACAAGAAGGATTGTTGGAATTTTCAGACTTTTAAATTAGGCATCAGAGCGCACACTTTAAGTCTGGTGATTTAGGATGGATCGATTCAGGAGGCCTTTGAGTCGTGTATCTCTTTTGATATGGAATTGATCTTTTTTTTTCTTTTTTTCTTTTTTCTACCAAACATTCAGTAGCTGATCCAGAATTTCAGTTATGTTAAAATATATATAATTTTCTCAATATCAAGCAGGCAAAATGACTCACATATTTCTTGAGTACGTACGGAAACATAAAATCTAATTTTCGCAGATATTTCCTCAATTATTGCGTCACATCATAAAAAAAAAAGTTTGCTCCGCGGAAACGTGATGATGACTTGACTAAAGCAGCTATGTTGATTTAAAATCACACACACAAAAAATGTAATCTCAGAAGGTGGTCCAGTTCCCTGGACTCTTGACTCTTTATCGGTGTATATTTTATGTATCTATGTACATATGTAGATATATGCTCATCATAACCCAATAGATAGAGGTACTTGGAGTTAGGTTAAACACAAAATTCAAACAAACTACAAAATGATCCGGAGTCCATTAAATCTGCAAGCGCATCACAGCGATTTGTCACGCATGTAAGAATACAAAAGGCTTCCCTTAATCTGGTTTTCGTTCTCATCACTCCGGTGGTGGTGGTGGACAGCAAAATAAGATTGTTCCAAGAAACTCTCTACTCTATGTCTCCGCTTTAGTAAGAACTTTCTGAGCAGCATTTAGGCGTCTTCTGGCCTTTTGTGAGGCTCATTTTTAATTGAACATTATTCACGGTCAATTGGATGGATAGATGGACTCTTCACTTAGAGAGGTGTTCTGGTTATTGAAATCATTTTGAAGAAGCGTTTAATTGGTAAGCGCACTCAATACTAAGATGTGTTCAGTCGACAGTATATTTTGGAGGACATTATAGGTACATACATCTATCTGTATGTATGTTGGTATGTATGTAAAAAAACAAAGTTGATGGATTGTTTAATTTTGATTTTGATAATTATAAAAATAAATCACGCGTTGGCAAATAATTGAACTAATCGAAATGAAAACTTTTTTCTGTGGATAGAGGGATGCTGGCTATGATTGGATGTAGTAAAAGCGGTTATGATGGTAACATTCTTGAAACTATACCAATAACTTCAGAGATGATCTAATTATATAAAAAGAATAATCGATCCGAACGGTGTGGTATACGTCAACATCCACCACTTCATAAAAATAAATGAAAATATCAACAGAAAACCAATATTCATAAAACTAAGAGGTCGTTGAAGGAATAGGAAGACATTCCATCGAATTACTTGATTTGAATGTCAGAAGGGCAACCCTCAAGAACCTCGCTGAGAAACGGCACATTGCTCGACTCGGCAGGGCCAGCGCCCTCCTTGTCTGTGAAACTTGGAGCCTGCTAAATGCTCGAAATACCAGGTTACAGATTACACAGACTTAATCGCACAGAGAACAGAGGTGGTGGTACTGCCATTTATCTGGCTAACTCACTGCTATCTGGAGTTTTTTTTTCCAGGAAATCACCAATAGCTGGCAAATGGTGGTTGTTAAAATATGGAGTGTTGACAGCATAAATAACCCTATTGTCTTGATGGTGCTATATAGATGTGTGGCCTCCTTCACTGATCATAATCTGTCCAGTCTTGGTAATGCCCTGAGCCTTATTGCCAGTCAATTCTCTAGGGTGATCATTGCGGGAGACCTTAATATCGATATTAATGTTGATTCCCATCTTGGCAGCTGTCTAAGGGAACTCCTTGAAGAGTTGGGACTTGTTCTGGCTAATCATTCTCCCACGCACCATGGTACTTCCACCGCCACCATACTCGATCTCATTATTACATCCCCTCTGTCCTGGTGTCTCTGACCGCGACATTGTTTTTGCTACCTTCAACTTTCCTGCCTCCCTCCCCCGCACTGAGCGCAAATACCGTAACCATTCTGCTATACAGCCAGACGCTCTTCAGGCAGATCTTGGCAATAACGACTGATCGTTCGTCGACAATGCTGCCGATCCAGAGCAATTCATGTGCACAATCAAGTCTGTTTTTCATAATAATGTCCACCTCAAAACCATTTGGACCTGGAGCACTGTTGACAAGATACTCAGTTGACCTGATGTGTCCTTGTTGTGTCTCAGGTTCGAGACATTGCCTATACACATTGGAAGAGGTACAAGAATCCTTTTTTGTTTTTTTTTTTTTAGAAAGGTCAATTCGTTCCATATAAGTATAACGACATGCTATTGATACCCGTACACCTTGCGTTTTTTCAAAACATATGTACCTACATGGTATTTTGTAATAAGTTATAAAACTTAATTACCCTATAAAACGATAGCCAACCCAAAGTTGGTGAAGAGGTTCTGCATATACACAAAAATGTGCTAGTAGTACATAGAATTTCGGAAAAGTTAATACAAATGTCGCAATCAGGCTCGTATCTGAATTCGCTTCGTAACTTGCTTGCATCTGCACAAAATATTTTTTGTTACCGCTTGTATCTATCAAGAATCAAAAAAAAATATTTTAAATAATTTCCTTGTAGGCACTCAAATTAAGTAGATCTAACGTCTTTCCTGTATATAGCAGCTTGTTAGTTCTTTTGATCTCGATGTCGTTTGCTAATACCAGATGAAGTTCTGTAATCACATGTCAGATAAGTCGTATACACTACCTATGGCATGGCTTACCATAGGGCTCTGTTCTGGAACCTATTATATTTCTCTGTGTATTTTGAAAAGTGAATCACTTCATATTTATATCGTGATCCTTTATAAATAGGTCATCAAATTTTATATATATAACATTTGGTAAATACAGATACCACACTTAAGGTAGTACCGCTCATATGATATTAGCAAAAAACTAGTAATTTTTAGTTTTAAATACAAAACCTACTTTCAAAAAAAAAAAAAAGGATAAATCAAACTAGAATTCTAATGTTTAACTTTACAAGTTTTCTTAATTACATCCATGTACCATCGATCCATTCCATTTCCATTTAGAAAACTCTTGGGAAATCTTCGTGTTATACCATAAAAAAAAAAAAAAACAACCAACCAAAAAGAAAACAGATTTTGCAAACAATTTTTGAAAAGTGAAAACGACAAGTTCCTCCACCTCAATCTGTTTGACATTATTGCAGTTGACATGATCAGTGATGTAATCACAATTGAACAATTAAGATACACCTTAAGACATAAGTTGCTTTTTCTTAGCATGCCATCAGTCACCCTGACAGCACCGGGGTAGACAGAGAGAGAGATAAGGCAAAATGTTATATGCAAACAGCGTGATGTTGTTTAGATCAATTTCAACCGATGAGGCGTCTGTCACTCAAAGTCTGAAGAAATCGATTGCAACATATCGTTAAATCGCCATCCATCAATTGGTCTTACATTTTACCATAAAATACATCTTTGGTTCTTCGGAGAGAGGGTTACCAACATATACCTACCTACATAGTTTTCTTTGAGCTTGTTTTGGGGGCAATCGCACACTCAATTCAGTAGAGGTGCCCCTAACTAACAAGCTTGGTACATATTGACGGATCAAAATCAGCAGAGACATGTATGCCTGCCTGTGTATGTATGTATGTATGTATGTTCGACTCCTCTCGACAGTTAAACAATGCTTCAGCTGTTTTCTGAAACGATCCTTTTCCTTGGCAAACGACAAGATTCATCCATAGATTCACCAGGGAATCCTCTAAAAATTCTCTCATGTACTGTGTGTACCAACATTATTTAGATAGGTAGGTAGGTTGGTAGGTAAGGTATAGGTAGGTACCCGCGAGCCTGTCCAATGCCGATATGTCAGGCGCGCTGTCACAGCCGATATGCGCATATATATCTGTGGTGCTGCTTGTTTTGTCTTTCAATATGCAAATAAATACACAAGACGTCGCCTGTCGTGGCTGTCTGTCGTTTAATCCGAAGACATGTCGTCGACAACTCGAACTACTAACTTCTTCAGTGAAAGATTTATTCAAATCTCGGCCTTACTCTGTCAAGATAACAATTTAAATTGAAATTGAATGAAGAGATTTGGTTACAATATAATTTATATATGAATGCAAATAAATTATGCTTCGTCGGCATTGTCCGCGCGCTCTCGTCGTTGCCTTCCATCTCGTCTCTGACGACATTGCTTCAACAAATCTGGGCGCGCGATTCGTACAGCCTCCGCAATCCGCATCGCAAGTATTCCATACCGGGGAAACTGTGTTTTTAATCTTCATATATATGCCTATGTATGTATGTATGCCTGAATTGTGGAGCCTTGATTGCTCTTGTTTTTTCGACTTTGTTTTCATCTTCGCTCGTTAATATCTTCGCACTGGATATATTGGATGGATTGTTGGACTGGGTTTACCTATATCTTCCTGCCTGGTTTGCATCAGCTTGCTTGGCTCGCTTGCCTTTCTACCTTTCTGCCTTCCTGCTGCCTAACTATCTTACCTATACCTCACCATACCTTCATTCTAGATTTGCGTATATATTAGGAGACTTATCTTGAACCGAATGGCGGGTGATACCCTGAAGGTCGTTCATGTAAGGATCTGTGATCTCGGTGCGACATTTCTTCTTGTAATGAAAATCGACTTCAAGGATGAGCAAAAAAAGATGCTCACAAATCGGTGATCTAGAGGTATGCGGCTGATTGCAATTTCATTTTAATGATTCCACATATATGCACTACCGATGATCGTATATCCAAGATCGCATTGTCGATTGTGTTTACCGCTCAAGTTTGATATAAATTAATTGCTTCGTTCTTGTAGAAGGGTTTCTCTGTGATTTGGAGTATAACTTGTACTCGCATATATACGATTTATGGATGGTTAGGAAATTATTTTTCTATAGAGTGTTAACATCAAATAAGATTTTTGAATTTTATTAAATGAGAGTGAGATAGAAGATACAGAGAGAGAAATAAAAATATCAGGCACTGGATTCACTATTCACTGTATTGTAGCGACAAAGTTTTATACAGGGAGCTAGAAAAGTTGCGCACTATATTTAAGGACTTGGAGAGCTGTTTTCAAACAAACTATATTGAAGTTTTTTTTCTTTATATACTTTTCCATTAATACCTGGTTAATTTGAATCCTATAAGTAGGTACCTATCGTTAAAAACAGATTTATTTAAAAAAAAACAGAATTTTCTGGTTTCCAAATTTCATAAGAAAGTTCTATGTCTATTCGTGAGGCATGTTTGCTGTCAAAACTCTAAATTTAATTATAAATAGAAACGGAAAGTTGATTGGATATATTTTTCATATGATACCTAACCAATCCCCTATACCACAAACAACACTTTTTGCCCTCTCACCCACTTCTACACTTCACAATAAATCGTTTTTTTGTATATTTCCACCCCAGCTATTAAATCGCGTTAAAAAGATAGCGTACAACTTTCCGAACACCTCTATAATAACAGAGAAATTAGATGTATTGGCTCCAAGAGTATATGGGGCTGCCTAAAGATTCCACAGGACTAGTGTGGTGTGGTGCACCAAAGTTTTTTTTTCTGGCAAATCTCTTGGCGAAAAACACAAAATTTTAGGTTACTACCTAGTTTCTACAGAAAAACAAATTTTTAATTATGGGAATACCTTAAATATCGAAAACCTCTGTTATGACTTGATTAGGGATTTTCTTTTTTTAGCTGCTCGAAAATTTTAGTAATTTTGATGAAATTAAAATTTTGATAAAATCACGGAGATGACAATAGTTTTGTGTTCACCGAACACTGAAAGATATTTTCCTTTAAGGCCCCAAGGAAGATATTTCTCCGAAATCCAGATCTGTAATTATGTATAGAAGAAGGGATTGACGAAATATTACTATCCAGCATCTCCACGCGATAATTTTCTATCTTGTTTTGGTTTTTTTCTAAGCATTTTGACAGCCATCCTTAAAGGTCAGCTATAAATATGATTAGACGTTAGCATTGGATAGCTATAATGAATCATCATTGTGGATTGGAGGTTTTTCACAATGACTCCTTTTTACCTTAGAAGATTTTTGCGTCCTCAGTGCTGGCTGTCTTCCGAAGATTTACAAAAATTTCAGCGGCTCTGATTAGCTGTTGATACAATAATAATAATAATGCTAAAGCTAAATCCATTAAGAAAACTACATTTAACTTTTGACAGGTTATTTTTTTCCAACTTGATAGCATGAATATCCCTTCTAAGCGTGAACGTCATTTTTGAGGCCAGCCCTTCCCTTTAACTCGTACACGAATTTGTCTGTCTAATTATGTATATATTTCTTTTTACTATTTTCAACACACTCGTAGACCCACTTTTCGTTATCACAGCGAGCTGATATTTGGCACACAAGTTCATGTCGCGTGACAATTGAATCTATCAAAATTTGAACCGGAAATTTCCATGGAAAATCCGGAAAATCGGGAAAAATCATTTGAAAATTTGGTACAAATTTGATTAGTGATAAATCCGTTTCAGGAAAAATGCAGAGTTTGCCGTTTTTCCGAAAAATTTTTTGGAATTTTCCGACTTTTCCGGTAAAAAAGTTTTCTAAATTATGCAGGATCAAGTGCCTTATCAACTGGCATCATTACTTTCTCTCCGAAAATGGTGAAAACTTGCAGAAAAAATCGAGGAAAATTCATGTAAAACGCTTTTCCGGAGTTTTTCCGACCAAGGAAGCGTTTGAGCGTTTTGCAACCTAAGACAAAGTTGTAGAGCGAAATGAGTTGCATAAAGTTGCTTTTGTGGAAAACTCCATGCAAAACCCGGAAAAGCGGAAAAATTATCGGAAAATTTTTCATCGATATGATTAGTGATAAATCTGTTTCAGGAAAAATGCAGAATTTTCCAATTTAGTTAACGTGAAAAAGGCAGAAAATAAAATAAGTAAAAAACGAGTTTTCAAACAAATCTCAGGCCAAGCCGCATGAAAAAGTAGAAAATAAACTTTTCTTCTCACACAGAGGTGGACTCAGATTTTATTCGCTGACAATCACCGATATATTTCAGTATGATCAATCAGAGGTAAATAAGTGATTTGATTCATGAAGAGAAAGAATATTCAAGAGAAATGTCGCAATCAAAATATCGTGAGTCCACCTCGGTGTGTGTGAAGAAAAGTTTATTTTCTACTTTTTCATGCGGCTTGGCCTCAGTTTTGTTTGAAAACTCCTTTATTTAATTATTTTATATACCCTAAATTGGTTTTCTTCTACACAACTATTGTGAGATTTTTCAGAATTTTAATTTCTTTTCCTGTCTCCAACTGTCTTTTATTAGTTATGAGCTCTACCTTTCTCTCGAGTCGGCGTTAATTGCAGTTCTAACTAGAGATACCTACCTATACCGCTTTTACAGACTTTCTTCACTGTACTAAGGTAAATTTATTTCAATAAGCATATGAATGTAGGTCATCCCTAATAATCAACCCCCTTAAATTCTCTATAAATGTCACCGAATACATACTTTCACACTAAATAGATGTAATAAAAACCCCCCCCAAACCCCCGTAGAACAACTTTCTCAACTGACGAATGCATGGAACCGGTAGCAATGTATGCCCTGTTTAAGACGTGTATATTCACCTGAGCAAAACAATTAATTTCCTTAATGAAATTCAATGGATGCAAATTGATGCAAATGCTTCTCTAACTGTCTACCTACAGCAAACAAAGCTCAGAACCTACTACAAGTTTTATGCAAATAAGCACACAGCATCATCTCCTAGTCTAAGTATAGCTATCTCACTTTACTCTATACTTTCACAGAATTTATCTATTTCACTCTGAGGAGGCATCATCATGATGATGCGGAGCTGGAAGAGTAATAACAAATGGAAATAAATTTATCGGCATTTAAGATCATGTCAAGATAAACGATGGATCGATTCGGCTACTTCTTAGTGTATGTGTGTGTGTGTGTTTGCATGAATGTAGATTGGATATGCGGAGAGTCAACTTCACTCTGCGTTCAGAGTCACTTTAAATATCATGAAAAGATCGATCGCATTGAAATAACTTAAAACGCTAATTGGTCACCGATGACAACCAATGTCAATGGGGATTGCGAGTGACATAAGTCGTTGGGATAATCCGTCTGCAAAGCGCGGAGCGAATCTTCGTAACAAGATTCATGATCGCAGTCCAATCGAATTATTCTGGCAAAATGATGTGCGCATGCGAATCCAATGACATACATACATATGTACATACGCAGAGACACTTTTCATCTCGTGTACGTGTGTTTATTAATTACCATAGCGCGGACCAGATTGCTCTCTCTGTACAAGGCGCTATCTTGCTTTACTGAGCTATTTGATTTGATGAAATCAAGATGAGCGTAGGACTTTTTTAAGTTAAGTGCGATTATGGCAATCGACGGACATAGATACCATGTTTGAGCGCTAAGTGGAGTTTGATTAAGATTTTCAGAAGCTACATAGATATTCGAAGGTTGTTTAATTAATTAATACACGTTACTTGGGAAGAATATATTCTTAATTAGGGATTAAAGTGTATCTGCTCGTCCCAGTTTTGTGCGATTGAGTCAAATTGTGTAGGTTGTTTAATGGAAAATTTAATATTAAAATGGTTTAGAATTCGGGTGTAGATGATAATTGAAGAGGTTATCATATTTCGGAGACCGCCAACAAAGACGTTCCATCAAGGATCGATGGTGTGGTTAACAGACGGATCCAAAACGAACAGTGGAGTCCGACTGGGTGTATACGGCCCAAGATTGCATCTATCAAAGGCCCTATGCTCTACCCCTAATGTATTCCAGGCTGAGATATTAGCTATAGAAAAATGCGCCAATCCTGCATTGAAAGAATCATAAAAAAATTGTTTTTTTTTTATTTAAACAATATGCAAAAAAAAAACGAACGCGTTACATATAGAGTATGGGCGTTTCTTAAGTTTTTTTTAATTTTTGTTCAAGTTCTTTATTTTATTTATTTTTTTGTAATTTTTAGTATTTTTTGTTTATTAAACAAAAATATTAGGGCTCGAACGGGTTACAGACAGAGTCTGGGCGTTTCTTTAGTTTATTATATTTCTAAGAAGATTTTTCAGTGAAAATTAAAAAAAGAGTTTATTGCTTTTTGATAAGAAATCTTCTTAACGCTTACGGTTTGTTATTAATTTCAAAATCTTATTAAGTTTAAAAAAAAACTAATTTTTCTGAGTTCAGAAGGCGGAAAGAAATTAGTCAAAACAATTTCGAATTTGCGACAATTCAATTTTTTTTGTTAATTTGGAGAATTTGTCAATCAATGAGCCTATGCTAGAAATAAAAGCCAATAAAGTCTACAAATTCCTGAGAAAAGATTTTCATTTTCGTGAGATCTGGTTTTATTGTTTCCGTATGCGCAACAATATATGCACATACATAATCAGGAAAGCAGGAATGTCTACCACAACTGCCCTACATGGTCTTAGGACTAGAAAAGGCAGTAGAGCATAAAGAGACTGCCCTATGTGCATTCCTAGACATCGAAGGAGCATTTGACAATACCTCCTTTGAAGCCATTGAGAATGCAGCTACCAAAAAAGGAATTGAACCTTCCTTGATAAAATGGATAAAAGCTATGCTTGAAAGCCGGACAATCACAGCTAACCTGGGGTAGGACTCTATTACAGTAGTGACTGCCAAGGGATGTCCCCAAGGTGGGGTTCTGTCCCCTCTACTATGGTCCCTGGTTGTGGATGATATCCCACAGAAGCTAACCAACTCCAGCTATGACAATCAGGGGGGATATGCTGATGACCTGGTCATTACAATTAGGGGCAAACATGATCAGATAATCTCTGATTTATTGCAAAATGCCCTAAACATAGTTTGCAACTGGTGCCAAATAATGGGACTTCCAGCCAATCCTGGTAAGACAATAGTTGTACCCTTTACGAGAAAAAGGAAGTTTTACCTACAAGCACCATCTCTTGAGGGAACAGTAGTGGAATACTCAAAGGAGGTCAAATATCTAGGTATTACCCTGGATAACAGACCAGCCTGGAACTCTCACTTAAAAAGAGTACTGGATAAAGCTACAGTGGCAACATGGACATGCCGCAGGCTTTTTTGCAATACTTGGGGTCTTAAACCAAAAATGACTATGGTCATACACATCTATTATAAGACCCATGGTCACATACGCCTCACTCGTTTGGTGGCGAAAAACAACACAAAAGACAGCTCAAGCTAGTTTGCAAAAACTGCAACGGCGTGCATGTCTAGGAGTAACCGGTGCCATGCGTACCTGCCCAACTGTGGCCCTAGAGGCTATGTTGGAGCTGCTACCCTTACATTTGCATGTTAGGGAGCATGCCATACTTAGTGCAATTAGGCTACAAAGGGCAAACTTCCTAAGTACAAATAATTTGGTTGGCCACCTGAAAGTCCTCCAGGATTTCGAGGACCCGATGGCTAACCCAATTTCAGACGTTGTGCCGAAACGCCATAACTTTGAAACACCATTTAAGGTGATCTTGGGGGACCGTCAACAGTGGCATACTGGGGACCTACCCTTTGAAAAAGGATCTCTTAAATGGTACACGGATGGATCCAAAATGGAAGGTAAAGCAGGCGTGGGCATATATGGGCCAAGGTGCCATCTCGCAAAGGCACTGGGGGCCTCATCAACCATTTTTCAGGCAGAAATACACGCCATAGAACTCTGCGCTCGCGAAATAATCCACAAAAATATGTGTGGAGCACAAATATACATAATATCAGACAGCCAAGCAGCACAAAACGTTAAACTCGTTTACCGTTGAGTCAAAGCTGGTTTGGGACTGTTTTACTGTCTTGAAACAACTGGCCGAAACAAATAGGGTAAGAGGACATGAAGGCATTATGGGAAACGAGATTGCGGACCGCCTTGCAAAGGAAGGAGCCCAATCTCCGTTTATTGGCCCTGAGTCTGTCTTTGGACACCCAAAAAGTCACCTCTCAGCTCAGATCCGGATTTGGGAGGACAGAACTAAGAAGGAATACTGGGAAAATACCCCGGGGCTGAGACAAGCGAAGAAGTTTATAAAGTATTCGCAACAGAGGACAAAAGAATTCCCCACACTCAGCAGAAAGGGACTAAGGCTCATAACGGGCCTTCTTACTGGGCATTTCCCACTTAGATACCATCTTCAGAAGATGGGTAAGGTCAATGATGATACCTGTCGATTCTGTATGGATGAATCCGATGAATCAGCTGAGCATGTCCTATGTGAGTGTGAAGGCTAAGACATCTAGGAAAGGCATTTCCACTGCCAGACGATGTCGAAAAAATGGCTCTCAAGAATATTATAAGCTTCATCAAAGACCCTAGGGCATCCAGGGGAAATGTCACAATAGATCTTATAGGTCGCGGTGACAAGATGAGAGGCAGGAATCCAGTCTGCTTCCCCCGTAACTAATAATAATAAATAATCTTGGATAAAAGTTCTAGTAAAACTTCTATAGTGTCTAGCAGAAAAATGTTGATCAGTTTAAATTTAGTTTCAGTATGGTCAATAAAACGAAAAGGCTATTTAAAGGTTATAAAATTTTCAATGCGAATGAAAGACGATGACGATGAAAGTATGAATTTTTAGCCACTTTCTATAGCAAAAAAGCCGGAACAGAATGTGATACTTGCACTAGTGCTGACGCTTGGAGCTGTCGCTGGCGCATACTCTCCGCTTACCTTGTAACTGAGTATGAATACAATGCTGCAGCTTAGTTCTGTCAAAACTAATTTGATATTTGACATTTTATTCCATATGCCATAGATTCTACAATATATCTTTTCTTTCTTTTCATTACTTCGATGATTTTTTCTGTATCAAAATTTTCGATATTATTTTCCACTTTAACAAACCACTTCGAAATTACAAATGTCAATCTTGGCGCGAACCAAAAATTAAAATTTGGCAAAATTGCGCTACAGCATCAGCTATACGCACTGTGTCGCTATCATATGATAATCGTACTATTATATTTTGACAGTTCGAACTAAAACGCCAAGTACGAGCGCCAGCACCAAATTCTGTTAAGTGTTATGAAAAATTCAAGATAATTTTGGCTTAGGATTCTTTTAAAGATTATCAACATTCCTTTGAATATAGCTTTTCTGACCGAAAAATTGACAAGCAGTAAGCTCAACAGCGAATTCCTTCATCTCAACTCTTTAATTCTACTCACCAGTGTTTGGCGTAATCAAGTACATTTGTAATCAGATTAATAATCATGATTAAATCAATCATGATTACATCAATCATGATTACATATCAATCATGATTACATCAATCATTAATCATGATTACATCGAGTAATCTTAGGAAAATGTAAGCGTAATCACGATTACATGATTACATTTATTTTGATTACAAATGAAACTTATCAAGAGATTTCTAAGAACACAAACAATCTGTGATCGTAAGTAAGAATTTTTATTGTAGGAAACTCCAAGGCACTGTTGAATTATGTATTAATTGGAGTCAGTATAAAGAATGTAAGTGGTTCGATTGATAGAGACACGCACATATCTGATCATCAACTTAAATTCAAGGATCTTGATTATGTGGGAAAAAAGGTAACCAAAAAGATTAGATTTCTGGGGTGTATTAGAAAGTCGTTGAGCACGCAAAATACAATAATGCCTTTTAACGCTTTGATTTTGCCACACTGTTCATATTGCTCCAAATTGTTATATGCTAGTTCGAATGAATCCAAGGGCAAATTGCAACTGTTGTAGAATAAGACAAAGTGAGTTATGCTGAAATGCAGCATATATGTATACACCAGTTAGAAGCATGCTCGAACCGCTGCAATGGGTAAATATTACTGACATGACAGCAAGAGTGAGGATGAAAGATTACATTTACTAACCACTACCTAACAAAACTACAGTATTGTTTTTGATATCAGAATATTCTAACTCTACCTATAATTTGTAAACGCAATCCACGGATATCAGATATTCCACTATCATCCCACTACAGATATGTGCTTACAAACATTAGTTTATGTTCCAACCGATTTCGGAATAGAAATACAACAATGTTTGTTTTCTTTTAACTACAATTTTAAAACTCTTGCAAATTTGTAATCAAAAAATGTAACCATGTAATCATGATTACGGTTACGATTGATCAATCATTAATCGCCAAAAATGATTACTTTTCTGATTACTATTATCAATCTGTAATCATAATTACATATTACAGATTGTAATCGTAATCATTAATCATCAATCAGATTGCATTTTACCCAACACTGCTACTCACAACACTTTAGTAATTCTACAGTGCCATTTTGATTAAGTGTTCTTCAAATATTTAAATAATTTTTTTCAAAATTATACAAATATGAATTTAATTTAATTATTTTCAGTTTGGAAATTTTGCATTTGAACAATTTTAGGTATACATGCTGTGTATCAACCATCAACTCTGAGAGATTTTATTTTTGCTTTAATTTAACCAATCATCAGAAAATTGAAAAACTCGATTTTTCACTTATAAAGAAAAAACACTTCCAAAGACGCTGAGGGAAGGAGATTTGGATAAAAAGAAAACCTCTTTTTTGTACATATCAATCAAATCATCGATTTTAGATATATTCTTTCGATTCGGGCTTTGGCACCCCACCGCCACAACCCCCCCCCCCCCCAATAATTTTAACATACTTAGTTATTAACTGTATGATTATACAACGATTTTGATGATTTTATTTATATGAATTAATTTATTATCGAATATGTTCGAATTCGAAATCTGTGAAGTTTGGATGCTGGCCATATTTGAAAAGTTCCCAATTTGGAAGCCAATTAAATCCTGTCAACATTTTGTTGATTGAAAGTGTTACAATCGAATCATATTTTGGACTTTGTATCTACTTATATCAAATTGTTCTGGTATTACTTATGGATCTATCAAGTCTATCTGAACTCTTTACATGAATCCAATTCTCTTATATGGAGAAATGTAAATGTGTAATAAAAACAAAATCAATTTCACACTTACACTGACATTCATTCATATAGTATAAAATATGTATTTACATAAAAAAAAAGCCATCAAAAAATTAAATGCCATTCCATTTAAAAATTCAATGCTACCATCATATCAAATTTTGACGTACGCTATGTTGACCTGTCAAAATATATGCATATATGTAGATTTAAACACATACATAAACACATATAGCCAGTAGATTTTAGGTAAGTTTTTTTTGTTTTTCTTATATTATGTCTTTCAAAGATTCCAGATCCACAGCACAGCATCATCTACTCTTAAAAAGTTCGCTAATTAGATTAATTTAAAGGTGCTGCACCATAGCACGTCAATTTGATTTCATATACAATTGATAGTCCATAAAAGTCCCATAAAATTCACGATCATGATGATGCTCTTTCGATGATCAATCACAATGTGAGAGATTCTCGTGTGTTTTTTTGTTATATATTCCTGATCTTTTTTTTATATATACATATATACACCAGCAGCAGCAGCAGCAGCAGCAGCACAGGTATACCAATCAATGCATACCGGATTCTTCTTTTGGTATTTAATATCACAGGTATACCTATATACATATATATGCATGTTAGTATATACATATGGTGTATGGTTAGAGCCCCCATATTGACAGTCCTGTGATCATTCACGATCGACTACAATTAATCGATAAATAAACCATAAACGTGAATCGCTTGTCAATAAAATTTTGATTGCTGTCAATTCATCTTGAGCATAATTAAGTTATTTTGATATGATCATGCCCCCTTGTCAGTGTGCCTTAGGATGGATACAATAATAATATAAGGAGCCTTAATACGAAACCAAGAATCATATATACAGAAAGCGGTGATAAGACATTTTAAGTGGGTAATGTAAGAAAGTGATTTGTGGCTGAGCATCCTTTTATTACCATACAAAAAAAAAACAAAAAATGAATAAAAAAAAGGAAGAAGAAAGAAAAAAAAAGTGTTAATTGAAAAAGTTAAAAGAGATATGAAATCTGATGAAATGTGAATACATATATCAAATAAGTGCATAAAAGAAAAGTATGTGCGCATTTATGTATGTATAATATGGACAAAAACAAAGTCCTCTAGAATTTCAGTAAAATAACTTCCTCATAGAGTAGGTACCTACTATAGATACAAAACAAAAAATATCTACACGCTTTTTGTTTATATTTGCGCAGCATTAACCACAAAATACCACTCCAGTTTGCGGTTTGACCTCTCCAATTGAATAAACTCAACGTCCAGCATATCTCTCATATATGTATGTATGTCCGTCCAGCTAAGTTGCGCGTTGCGTTATTTGTCAGTCATCGTCCACCAAGTAAGTTTTCCAGTAAAGCTATCCCAGATAAATTCTCTTTGTTTTGTCACATGAAATACGCTTGGTATATATGACTTGCGACACAAATGCGCCAGATATAGCAGGTTGTGAGTGCGCAATTCGCCTTCAAGTATCACATTTTGTGAGAGCCTATTAGAAGACGAGTCACAATAAATTAAGCACAGATTAATAGAGCCTGGACATAGACTTCCTATAAACCTTAACCACAATATAAAATCCATTGGCATGGCTTAGGCCTCGTATGGCGGCGCGGCGGCAAGTCTTCCCAGCATGTCATTTAATGCTATTCCATAAGAGATAGACAATCCTAATGTCACGTCATAAAGACGAGATCAGGTTTCAATTTTGTTGTTGGACATGCATAAACGCGCTTACACACCGTACATATACTGACTGACTGACTGGACTGAAAAGGTGTCTCCATTCTATATTCTTGTATAGTTTCACCTATTTCGTTTTCTGATGCAGTTCATCTCATCTCATCTCGCGCGACTCATAGTGATGCACTTGAATTGTGAACATTATAAGACATGCCGCGTATTCATTAGCCTTCTGTTCCACCCATGCTGCCCTTTGTTTTCTTTTTTTTTCTTCTTCTTCAATGACTTTTATACGCACTATACTGTAAAACAACAGCCAGGAACAACGAGAACACATTCTCCTATATATGTATGAACATATACCATATATGTATATATGTATGTAGATTGCCTGGAGATTTTGCCAGAAGCGTATTGTACCAACTCTCGAGTCTTCTTATTATCGAAAGTACCTCGACAAAAGTGCCGCGCCACAAAGAGTGTAAATTACCTTTCTTCAGAAGATTTGATGAATGGGGATTCCGACTTTTGGTGCTTAACGAAGAGCAATTCCACCGGTGCCACTGGAACTGTTAAGAATTTGCACGTTTATTATAAAAAAAAAAAAAAATTGTTTAAACATGAGAAAGAAAGAAGAAAAAAAAGAATGAGTTCAACATGACGTTCAACAACTCACCTGAACTTGACACTCACGTATCGCTAATTCTAATCCTTCAAGTGCTGCTACCGTGACATCACTTGCCTTGTAGCACAGTTCCAATTGATCTTTGGTGAGGCCTGGAACTGAGCGACAAGTTGCTCTTCCGTCTGGTACACCTTGCATCCTGAAAATTATGATGAGAATAATTAGTTTGAATAAATTTATGGAAGAATTAATATTTTAATTAATTAATAAAACGCACATTTTTGGGGGAAATAATTTTGATATTTTCAGGGAGTTCATCATAAGAAAAAATAATTCTGGAATTGTTGTTTTTTTTTTTACAGTTTAAAGAAGACAAGTTGACTCTTTCCATATATAAACATTTATTGAATGTACACAAGATATTATATCTTATATATAAGTACATTAATAAAAAGGACAAAGTAAGTATATAGGCATGAAATAAAATAAAAGCGAGTAAAAGAGATGGCATTATTAAAAAAAAAAATCTATATCCTAAATAAACTAAGGTACATAAAACAAGTAAACAAACTAAAACTAATAACTAATAAACTAACTACTAACAAAAAATAACTTAGACTAGCAAAAAAAAGAAAAAAATGAACAAACAAATCTGAAAGCTCAGCACATAAAGATAAAAAAGTTCAAAATACAAATCGCGAGCTTACTTGCAAAGGAATTAATTAAAAATAAATAAAAATAAAAATACATACTCAACAGAAAGAAACCAAACCTAAATGAAAAATTAAATTAAATTAAAATCCAAAAGAAGTAAAAACATAGCAAAACTTGCGATATAAATAAAAACTATAAAAAGCCCAGTTCATTGCCAAATCGCAGATGGCGTGACGAACGTAGCCGAAAACTGAATGACAATTTAATATTCACCAGAGAAACGGTATTTTAACAGTGATTTGAACTTATCGAGGGAACCGGCCGGCACCTTGAATGGCTACAAGTACCTCATTCTATGAGCGAGCAGCCTGAACGAAATAAGAGCGCTCTAGAATGGACCTATGGAAACGTGGAATGAGTATAGGTTGTTATTTCGAGAAGTATTTAAAAACTGCAATTGATCATAGAGAGATAACGTGGGGTCCTGGAATGCATCAGAGTATACAGAAAGACCAGCATCCTCAACGTACGATGATCATCTAGAGAGCATCCAACCAGATGGGATCTCAGGTGTTGGACGTGATCAAAGCGTCGAAGTCTGAAAATAAAACGTATACAGTCGTTGAAAGCGACGTTGAGCCTATGAGAGCATGAGCTATCGAGCTTGGGATATATTAAGCTACCGAAATTAAAATGAGGAAGAAGAAGTGTCTCGTACGCATATCTCTCGATAAAATACCAGCTGATAACCAGAGCTGACGAAGGCCTCCATAAATTTTCCTCAACATGAGGTTGATGTGGTCACAACAGCTCAAAGTAGAGTTGATTATTACTCCCAGAGTTTGGAGCCGCTGCACTTTAGAGAGAGTGGAACCATTTAGTATAACCCCAGGAAAGTCATCAATGTTGTGGAAATAGCGTTGTTATGCAGGACTATATATTTGAACTTGCCAGGATTCAACGAGATGTCTCATTGACCAATGGCATATTCTATTAAGATCATCATTTATGCGTGCTAGGCAATCCTCCATCAAGCCAATTGGTCTACTGAGATAAAGCTGCACATTATCAGCATACAAGTGAATTTTCACGTCTTCAACAATATTAGGAAGGTCATTTATAAAAGTACTGAACAATAGAGGTCCCAATATAGAGCCTTATGGAACTCCACACAGGACGGGTAGAAGGCTAGAGATAACATTATTCACTTTAACTTGCTGACATCTGTCCCATAAAAAGCTATATAGCAATTCGGCAGCTAAAGACGAAAAACCAAAGCGAGCAGATAAGTTAGACATCAAAATTTGATGATTTACGCTCTCAAATCCCTTTGAAAAATCGAGCAACATAAGGACGCCTACATGATTATTATCTAGAGCTAATCGCAGGTCATTAGTTACCTTTATCAGGGCAGTTTCACAGCTATGCTGGGAGCGAAATCCGGACTTCCATTCCGTTAGTAGTTTGTTTACATCCAAATGTTCGAGCATTTGAGTATGCATCAATCTTTCCAGAGCTATGGAAAAGAAACATGGGGCTGAAATCGCTCAACTCTTTAGGAGACGATATCTTGGGAAGTGTGAGAACAGTGGCTACCTTCCATACATGCGGAAATGTAGAACAAGTCAGACATGAATTCAGCACATAGACCGGATGACTAATAATCATGGGTAAAATTAATTTAACGAAACGAGGATGTATTTCATCTGGGCCTACCGAATCAGATTTTATAGAGAAGATAGCTTTAATAACTTCGTCGCCATCAACATACCTGAAGGAGAAGCTGGATCCCGGAAAATCAACAAAGTGATCTCAATCTTCCGCTAAAGCCTGGACAATACCCTGAGTGGAGGTGAAGAATTTATTTAAGTCATTGGGGCATAGATCGCTGATCTTATTACGACTGACACCAGCCCTCCTCAGGTTGTTCCAAAGCAACTTGGGTGGCAACTCAGGGTTCAACTTGTTTTTATAGAACTGACGTTTTGCCCTGCGCGTATGGCTGAGATAACACGATTTCGAGCAGATTTATAAAAAGCGCTTAGTATTGTCAGTTCTTACCCGTCGGTGGAGATTATAAAAATGCTCTCGCTCAGATATTAGAGATGATATTTCGGAAGAGAACCAAGAGCATCCAGAAGTTCGCATTCTTCTGCGTATCAGAGGAACATGTCAGTCATGCAGGTGCTTGATTAAGGTACTAAAAATTTCAACTTGATGATCGACGGAAGGACTGAAATAAATCTCACCCCAATTCAGCAGACTACATTCGTCTCCAAGTTCCAACATATTTACGCCATTATAAGTTGTTACGAAATGACACCAATTGAGGCTGCGGAGGATACAGGGGTAGATCATAGCACATGAATATGATGTCATGATCGAGAAAGCTTGGTGGAGAAAGCTGATTATGAAATGAAACACGATCCACATCGGAAGTGAGAAACAAGTCCAGCAAAGAAGTGTTTTGGCTGAGTTCATAAAAGTTGGGATAGTGTTAGCGATTTCTAGTTGTGATGATTGGATCACGGATAGAAAATTTCTAGCACGCGAATCGCTCTGAAGAACGACGTCAACATTGAAATCGCCCCCTACGATCAAATTGCTGTAAGTCTGAGTAACGCGAGAAATCGTTTCCTCAAACTTCTTGATGGATTTGGCGTTGTAAATACCAGGTGGACAATGTCACTGCTGCCAAAACACACCTCGCCATACCAGTACAACAGACCTCTATCAGCATGAACTCACATCCTTGGCGGAAGGAAGTTCATAACAAGCAAATCTATAAAACTTACGTTGAATTGCCTCAATTTTGGTTTTGTTGAGCTCTAATGCGCGAATTAACTTTTTCCTTTAGGATTGATAATAAAAAAACACAGAGGATAGATTTTATTAAATAAAACACAACTTCCACTGTACTGAACAATCGTTATTCACAAAAACTATCTGTGTACACTTTTATATAATAATCTTTATTACAAAATTTGGTTCCTCTTTAGATTAAACCAAGACAATACACAAGGTGATTCAGATCAAGATACCTTCCGGTATACCACGCAATTCCTTGAGGTAAGCTGATCAAAAAATTGTTCCACATACCCCCCCCCCCCCCCCCCCCCCTAGAGACCATGCTTTAGGAGTTGTGGCCAGTTTAAAATTTCGCCAATATTCGTGAACCCTGATGGGAATAAATGAGTATAACTTTTGAATCACCCTATAGATTTTGGTTATTGTTGGCTTATTAAATAGCCAAGAATAGTAGCTGTCGAAAAGTGTATTCCTCTGTATTTGTTAATTAAGCATCTTTAAATTATTCTCAAATATTTCCAAAATTTTGATTTTTTTTACACACAAATTTCATAAATAGCGTTATTTATTTCAAAAATTTTCTTCCATGTAACCCAAATTTATTGCTTTTTATTAATGCCCCTACTACCCTCTATCACTAGGAAAAAACTGCATGCCAATACCTGAATCAGTTTTAGCACTGGAGGTTTATTGCCAGATTCAAGCCGTAGGTATCATAAAATTGCATTAAACCAATAATCACAGGTAGGAACGTAGGGTCTTTTATGACTCGAAGGAAGGTTTAGGGGGGGGGGGGGGGTATGTGGAACAATTTTTTAATTTTTTGATCAGCTTACCTCAAGGAGTCGCGATGCCAGAAGGTATCTTGTCTGAATCACCCTGTAAAGCTTTCTTAATTACTTGCGAATGAATTCACGTCGGTCTTAAGACGGAATTCTGGTTTCTTTTAATTCTGAAATTCTCATCTAGTTAAAACTGCTTACCTAATCATTGTTCCCACGTTAAATTTTGATAAGCTTTTTATTAAATTGTCTTTTTTCTGTTTATTTTTCAGGTAAGTCTGAGAATATTGGAAAATGTGGAAACTATGGAGGAATGGATAAGGTTCGTATAGAAATTTTATTTATGTCGAGACTTTCTATAGACTCGTAATTGAATATCGGTTTCCTGTATTAAGGTGAGGTAACGTAACTCGCGTGCTTTGGTCACTTATAGAAAGAGACAATGTCTTCGGTTTTAGCAAAACATGCTCCATTTTGTACATATCACCCACTCAGAGGTTTTATTTTTTAAAGTAATTTTTGCATATCAATTGCATTTCTGTGATTCCAAAATGTTTCATATAAGGTCAACTCTATATATTCGGCTTAAAAAAATTAAAAATTACTTCGGTTTAGCTACATCTAGAGCAACATGTATATTTATCACACTATAAATTCCTTATCTTACGTAATACTTATTGGGAAGAGTCTGACAGGCAATCAATATAACAATTAGAAGTTTAAAGAAATCCTGATTTTTGTAAAAATTAAATTAAACAATCCAGATCATCATGGAGCATAAATAACAGTACACAGACTCCATACTATCTATATAATATGTAGAATATGGTAGGAAATCTTCGACAAAGTACTTTTACGTATTTTTTTTTTTTACTACATGGGTATCTACCAACAGAGTTTTGGAGATCCACACGAATATTGTTTTTCCAGTACTAACTATTTTTTATACATATTCATATTTTAACCAATCTTGTCTAAAATGAATTTTTCTAACTCTCTTTTACAATGTTGATAAAATGTTTATAAAATGTTGATAAAATATCACCTGAATAATTCGTTTATGAAGATGTATGAAATCTGGTACAATGGACGTCATATATAAATCAAATCTGTTCTTTTATTTAGTCTACAACTATAGCGTTGCCTATACTAGATCTTTCTACTTTTGAATGGTATTGGTATTGTGAGAAAATTAATTTGCAAATTTCTCTCCAGGAAAAAATTTCAATTCAACGAAATGAAAAATGTCATTTAAATTTCATGCCAGTATTAGCAGCAGTTTCGTTAGATCTTCCTCTAAACATATAATTTCTGGCATCTTTCTTCATACAAAATGTCAAAGTTCTATTAATTCAACTGTCGACAAAACTGCTCTACCAGAAGAAAAATTAGACGAAGAGAAAGGGGCTAATAAAAGTGAACTCTTTGAATATTTCACCCCTCTATACATGTATATGCTAAAACAAACATTAAAACCAATATGAAAATCATCAATTTACATCATTTACACCAGATTTTCTCAACACAAAAACAAACAAAAAAACTTGAAATATAAATTATGTTCACATTCAAGTTAATTACACTTTTAATTAAATGAAACAAATTGTCACAACGCGCAGACGACAGACAAAACACAACTCAAGTGCTCTGGGGTGTACAGTGTAAGCGCGTTAAAACCATAACAGTGTGAAATTGTTGCGATTAATAATCAAATCTGCCATTTAAGTTGAACATTTAGCCTCGAGGTGGCTCGGCGAATATATCAAGTGTAATTAATTATCACCAAGATATATGGTAATCGTCCAGGCTCTCGGACATCCACGAACACACACATGTATGGTATGGGTACTACTCAAATGAGGCGCTCATTGAATTAAGTATGACTATAAGAAGCCAAGACAGCTAGTGATCAATTAAATAGAGAAAATAAAAAAAATCAAAATAAAATTAAATTAAAAAAAGTATAAAAAAAAATTGAGAAAAGTGTTGCGCAGATTAAATATGCCAAGATTAAGTTAGAGGCGCACACGATGCACAAATCTTGTGTTAATTTGTTTATTTGAGATTATATATGTACATTGTACATTGCTATACATAGTTACATTTTGATGAAGAAACATTGTGGGAAAAGCTACATTTTCCAATATAATTTATCCTTTATTCAAATTTGATTGTAATTCTGCCCTAAATGTCCTAAATTCAGGACCATTTTCGGATTTCCTCAAATTTTTTTTTGAAAAGAACAAACTTTCCTTTTGATACGCCCATCTGAAATATTGAAGCTTTTTTAGATCTGTAATCAACGACCTATAAATTTCCCATATGCTCTCAGTCCAGTTTTATGCTGCTGTCAAAGTTATGAATTTTTCTGAAAACAGCCTTCCTTATATATTACCAGACCAAAGTCTTTTCTGAAATGTCAACCATACAATTGAAATTAAACTTAATATCAAATCGCCTCAGGGATCTTAAAAAAACAGATGAGAAAAACAAGCTGTGCACGAATTAACTGAGTTTACGGAGATAGAATCTAGAAAAAATACTTTTTTTCTTTATCCAAACGCCTTTTCTATCTGTATGTTCCTTCACCGTATATTTAGTTCAGTATCATCAGTTTATAAAAATCATACTACAATAGTGCTGGTTTTACAAGTTTTTGTGTTTTCTACTGTCTGAAAGACTGCAACAGTTGTTCCAATACCGAAAAACCTTTTATAGTTCAAATACCTGGCAATTATCGCTCAATCAGTATCTTAAATTTTCTAGCCTAGTACTAAAAACTAATCGCACAATAATAAAAATAATAAATTTCGAAATAATCCAAATTACTAAGCTCTTTCCAGTCTGGTTTTCGAAAATCACAAAGGTGGGAAACTGATTTGTTTGATAATATGTCCAATATTCTGGAATTCCTTAAATTTGCCCATCTTTATTATCTTGAGACGTTTTATACCGTCAGTCATTCTTAAATTACTTGATCTAATTTTAATATCTCTATTTGTTAATTTATAGGAGTTCCTCAGGGTTCAGTCATTGGTCCTCACCTTGTTCTGTTTGTAAAGCTATTACTTGCCTGAAGTGACTGTAATATTCCAATGTATACCGACGATATGCAACTTTATTTTAGTATAATTATCGATCTATCTGAAGACTCTATAAATAAATCCAAAAAATTTTCTGTGCATTCTCTTCTATTGCAAAAATATCCCACACTATATAAATTCTTAATTCTTATCAATTTTAAAATGTATTTCTACGATCATAGCATGTCAAAAGTGATTGAAATGAAATAAAAAATATAGTTACTCGTAGCTCTGAAAATTTTCTCAATTTACAGGCAAAATTTCAAATTTAATTTCAAACAGTTCATCTCCAACAAAAGTATTTATGTGTTGGTTGGTTACACAACGTTTTCCGAAAGTAACATTATAACAACAGATAACAGCAGAAAATTATCGCATCCCTCTCTTTCTCTCTCTCTCAGAATAAATTTCGTAAAAGGAATTTAGAGAATTTTTCAGTTCAAATGTAGCATTCTTTGCTAATTAAAACATTGCTTCCAGCTCGGGTATGTGAAGTCCCAACCAAGTGAAAAGGAATTATCAAATCGTTTATTGCATCTTGTTCATACCCCCCTTCTTTACTCCTACGGTTGTTGTTTTCAAGATTTTGTATGTACAAATAACTTTGCGGCTTCAAAATGAGTTTCATATTATTATACATATGTACAGACGTTATATATATATATACAGACATATTTATGTAAAGGGAAAACGTCCTGGCCTCAATATTTAGAACCCTTTAAACTCTTCGAGATGAATCTCTTCATCTTAACCCTGTGAAATTTGATATCGTCGGTTCCCCCACCATCTATACGAGTAAAAAGGGTTATCTATACAAAGTGACGGTCGTCTAATGCGGTGGGGTATATGTAATAACAAATACAGACATACTTGAATTTAATTAATTAATTAATTTTTCAAAACCCTTTGATATGCTAAAATTCCGTAACAATATATCCTCCGATGACTTTACTCTTTTTAAGCGGAAACAAGAGATGCTCTCCAAAGGTAAAATTCTTTTCGAGGTCGGGATCGATGTGCTGAATTTTCTGCTGCTGCTGCTTGAAAGATATCCAAAGATAAAAGTATTCATGGAGTGCGAATCTGATTTTTGTATATATGTATATGGGATGAGTGTTATTTGTGCGTAGAGTACCTACATATATGTATAAGTATATTTACTGATAGCCAAAGTTCCAAGGAATAAACGGGATATAGTAGATACGTGCGGTAGCGTAATATCATCTTGAAAGTAATTTGTTGGTGGTGTAGTAATGGAATCTTTGATAGCAAAGAGTTGACTATACAAGTAAAACGACCCAACTGGAATTTCCCACCCGATTAGATACCATCAGCCAATTATGCTTGGCATGATCTAGGGTCCCCTCCTATAATGTATGTAGTCTTGGAAGGTATTTGTACTCAGCGGATGATAAAAATTCTCAAAATTCTTGGAAAACTGCCTGGTAGCACTGTTTCAGGTATGCACTAAGCACAGTTCTATTAGAAATTGCTTTTTACAGGAAATTCCTTTCGCATCCTTTACCATCAGAACTACTCAGGATGACGTTCTTCTTTACGATTAACCTGAACTCGGCACTCCAGATTAATTTCTGTGGTATAAAATGTAGGTTCTAGGTATGTTATCATGTCTCTAGTATTTAATCTGTTGCGGAAACTTCAGGATAGAAACGTGGAGAAGAGTTTTGTTTCTATAAACTTGTTGGTTAGTTAGAGAATGAATATTTGCAAATTTTTCCGTTAGAAATTGGCGATGTATAGCAGTTAGGAAATATTCCTGAAACAGTATCCATTGAGGCTGGATGTGTAAAATTGTTTGAAGAGATCTTTCAATGTCTTCCTTAAATTAGTCATGGATATTAGAGAAGGGAATTCATCTACGTCCTAAGCACATTTATATTTCATATTGAACAATATGGTTGTGTAAGTTGTGTAGGTACTTCCCACTCACATCCCTTTGATACTATTAGTAAGCTGTAATCGTTTTATACAATGCAATAAATATCTCGAAAAAATGGGGTACACACATCTATATTGTAGACCCTATCTTTACCTATGGTAGGTATTATAGGTATTCCAGAGTCTGGTGAGACATCCTAACCTAAGAGAACAACAAAAATTCAAAGAAGTCTCTGTATGTTGATCACTTCACTGAAGCTTTGCAGAATCGTCAATTGTTATAACGGAAATTATGTTCAGTCTCCTTAGAGCTTTTTTTCTTCAGAAATGGTTTCTATCGAGATGTCATAGGTATGAGAATCTGTTTCAAAGTGTTTGCAATTCATAAAGAAACATATAGAAAATTAAGTCCCGATCAGCCGTCTGATAAGCATTCATTAAATCTCATCGAAGGGCCCATTGAATATCATGAAACTTCTCCCTATATACTAAAACAGCAACAAATAAATATTTATTCTTGTCATCACCGTGTTAGATGACATTTCTACTCGGAAAATTTGAATTGATTTTTGTAATTTATTTATTTAAGTTTTTAAAATATTTATTTTAAATAAATTTTTTGATTTGTTTTCCTCAAAAAGACTATCGCCTATATGCTGAACAAGACATTATGCTAAAATCTTTATGCTTCAGCGTCTCAGAGTTTGATTTGCAACACCGGAGTTTGAATTCAGAAAAATATATGAAATCAATCGTAAAATCAGATTCTCATTTATGAATTCATCATGATACTCATTGATATGCTCATTAATAAGCTCATTGTGATACTCATTGACATGCTCATTAATAAGCTCATCATGACAGTCATTATGTACTCATCGAAGTGCTCATCTAACGAAGGCCAAGTCAAGGCCCATTGTTCATCCTCCAGACCCATGAGCGATCGCTCATAGGTCCCAACCGGACGCTCTTATAAATTTCAGTATTGGCTCTCAGCCCTCCTTGCCGGCATCATGTAACTCTTCCAGGAGGTGTGAAATAAGAATTCTGTAACGTATTCCTGAGAGTGCTGGGCAGTGACATAGAAAGTGGGTCACTGTTTCGAACTCCTCTCTGCAGCCCCTGCATATAGGATCATCAACAAGTCTCATCCTGTGAAGCTGGCCCCTGAGAAAGGAATGCCCAGTGAGAATGGACACCAGAGTTCTCATGGTTGGCTTGTTGAGTTTTAGGAGTTTATTCGTTTGATTTGAGTTTGGTGTACCCCACAGTTCCTTTGTTGTCCTACCCGTGGGATGTTCTAACCAAAGGTGACTTGGTTAGGGGTCATCCCAGCTTGAAATGATTGAGACAAGGTATTTTGGTGCAATCCCGACTGTAGAGGCAGGTTCCTCTGAGGCTGCTCCAAGACGAGCAAGTTCGTCTGAACCTTCATTCCCGCTGATGTTGCTATGCCCCGGCACCCACTGCACTATCACCCTGTTATTCCGAGAAAGAGAATTCAGGGTGGTTTTGACAGCTGCTTGGCTGTCCGAGCAGATGGCTATCTCCTTATTCTCAGTGTCTGAGGTGTCTTCCCGCTTCAAGGATAGCCTTGACTTCTGCCTGGAAAACCGTGGAGTGATTTTCAAGGTGCATAGAGAACCCAATTTAAGGCTCCTCACAGAAAACTCCCGCTCCGGGGCTTTCATCGGACTTAGAACCATCAGTATATATTATAATTGGGTTTGTCAATGGTTGAAACACGGAATGTGAAGCCCAATCTGCCCTGGATGGAATTCTATATTCAAAATTGCTTTCCAGCATGGTCTCGAGGAGATGGTCGCTATCTTTGTGAATGCCAGGTGCGATAGACTGCACGAACTCATAAAGGGATTCATGTGGAACTCTTGTTCCCGCATGAAGCCAGCCAAGGTTAAGATGCAGCCTTAGCGCTATAGTCGACGCCCTCTGCTTGATATGTATTTGCACCGGGTGTATATTGAGGATAACCTCCAGAACCCGGGTGCTAGTTGACTTAAAAGCGCCGCTTGCGCTGAGAAGGCAGAGCCTTTGAATCTTCTACAGCATCTTGCGATGGTTGGCGAAGTCCATTGCTTTCCACCACACCGCTGAACCGTAAGTTAACATGGGTCGAATAACACTAGTGATATCCATTGAATCATCTGCGGTTTAAGTCCCCACTTCTTCCCTCTACGGCACATTGCAACTCAATAAGGTAAGGTCGCATCTGTTTCCATATACAAATTTTGGCTTGCCATAGTGAGATGAATCACCTGTCCAAATGTAATCATATATTATTATGGAGTACCCTGTATTTATTTGCCAACTGATTAGAGTTTGTAGGCAGCGAGTATTCGAGCAGTCTCTGTGATCTCATGTTGATTAGAAAATAATTTTCTATGAGTAAATCATTATTTTAGTTATGATGAAGTTTTTATGGATTCTGTAGTTAACTTTTTTTTTCTAGGATGATAGACTATATAACATCATGATTTCAAATCTTGTCACGATTATTTAGTAAAAATTAATAAGGATCGGCACAAAACAGATATGAAACACATCAAAAAGTCTTCATTATATCCCTTAAAATTTCTTCTTGAAATATCTATTCAAAATTAAAAAAAACAAATAATTTTAAAAATAAACGCCGATAGTGTGTTTTTAACCTGCTTTGAAATTGATTTTTTTGATTTTTAACAATTCGAAAAAGATAATCTTTACATTACACTCCGTTATCAGGTATCAGTATCAGCGTTGACTTCTACCAGCGATAACTTCTTAAGAACAGTCCCATCAGCAGATTCATTAATTATTAAAAACTTTTACAACAACAGCGACAAGCTATTCTGCACAACATCTCTTTTCCTATATCACTTGGCTTTTATATTAGCGACATGAAACAGGTCCTGATCTCTTAAAATGTGTTGCGAAAATTCGTCCCAATTAAACGCAAATACTTCGTCAAGTTCCTTCGTCGTCGCAAGAGAACCAACTGTCTGAGATTCGTGTGAAAATTCATTTCGTTCGAGTTGCGTTTAAGGTGCGAAATACTTTTGCGTATGGTAGACTTAATACATCTACGTACATATAATATATAAACAGCGCAAAGATCCCGATCATGGAAGAAACTCTGCACAGTTGCACGGTTGCGCCTTAATAAAAAGTGCAAATATTTCCGATAATCTTATCTTGAACGTTGTCAATTATAGAATCTCGTTATGAAAATTTCCACTTACTAAAACCTTTCCTCTCTCTTGTTTGTGTTGTATCTTCCTGTATATGTGTGTGTGTGTTTGTTGAGTAGGTTTAGTATAGATTGTCCCTCATGAGAATTTACGTTTTGTTTAATTTTGTTTTTTTTTTTTTAACCTTATGTCGAACTCTAAATTTATGGGTAGAACAGGGACGACGCGACAACGACTCGGTCTGAATCTCAGGTATTTCTCTGCTAACATGACTATACTTAATTCGCAAATTTGTTCTATATTTAATTAATCAGATTTTGACAAAATTAGTGGAATTCCAACCTGATCCCCGGGAACCAAAAATTTGCCCCTTCAACGTCTGAAATATTTGAGAAATTTACGTTACTCTTGTTCCCATGAGCTAAAGACACCACTTCGAAGGTGGTGCTGCGGTAGTTATAGGTATACCGGCTACAAGACTTTTTGTTAACTGCAATTTTGCGAAAACAAAATTTTTAGCACAATCCCAATACGCGAACGGAATGTGAAAACTTTTTGAAATGGGACTGAAAAAATCTCTTTTAGTTTGTGTAGACATCATCGTGTAAGTCGATTTTTTTTTTTTTTTGCCCTTTTGATAGGTTCCAAGGTTTTATGATCCATGGGAATGGATCGGCATGAAAGTGAATTTTATATATATAGGGTCTGATGAGAACCTTGAACTTTTGACTATACCAAAAAAAAATTTAACTTGAAAGCGAACTTATGTTGAATGTATATATCAACAACCTTGTTAAAACATGATCTATTTTCCTTGATGATGAATCATTTAGGTACTCATATAAAGACCCAGAAGTAATGTGATATTAATGCAAGTAGATATATTTGCATTCCTATATATGTATATATGTACGTAAATCTATGATATGCAATCCTAAGAATGACTGGCATACCATTCCCAAATTCTTGAGTCACGTAGTCGTATAATGCGAAATACGCGTAAACTTTGACCGCGTAAGTTTTTTTTTTATTCTGTATTTTATGTGCTATAACTATATACACATATAATGTATATATATATATATATTATCTGGTTTCTAAACATTCATCATGATGACGTGCAGGATTTTATCTGACGCCGTAATAAAATAGCCAGAAACAGTCTTATGACAGGTAAAATTTGCTCCATAAAAGTTATTTCTTCTCCGGAACTATCATGCTCATTTAAGAAACTGTAACGAGCCTCAGGCGCATGAATGGAATACAAATTCATGAATTAAGTAATTCAAGCACGGTCAGATTTATCATACGAATGGGTACATCAGGTATACATAAATATCTATATGTAGTAACTATATGTGTATATCTTCTACCTAACAACTATGGTATATAAAAGAACAAGATTTAAAGTTGTCACTTATTTTTTTTTTTTGAAAAAGTTTTAAAGTTTCGTCGCTAGATTCATTCAATGATAAGCGCACTATGCTCTGGCTCGTTAAATTCCGGAACGTAGTTATTGGACGCCAGACCATGACGAGGATAACATTTTGTCAACCTACTATAATATATTGTCGTCACTTGTTTTTTTTTTATTTATACATACATAGAAATATACTTACACATAAACTATGTAGAAATTTATTATTTATGCTATTTTTTTTAGAAGAAAAATGTTTTAATAATAAAAGTCTAAAAGATATGAACCCATCCTTAACCTCTTCAGAAAACGGCTACCGAAATATTTAGGTCGAAAAAAGGTTAAATGTCAAACATAAAATGCTGCTATTAACTGATTTAGATCAGGGATAGAATTTTTTTTATCGTAAACTATAGAAGTACGGGAGGTCTTAGAATATAATATTATTATTAATAGGGAACCATGCTTTGGATGTAGATTTAAGACAAACGGTAGAATTTATAGGTTTTGAGGATTTCACAGCTCTGACTGATTTTTATATTAAATAAATCAAATGCGAAATTGGTATGTAGTCGTTGAAGGCAATATTAATTTCAGCAAAATCCTTATTCGTTTAGGTATTCACCTTTAATAAAAAAAAAAAATGGACTCAAGAATTTTATTCGTTTATTCAAATTCAAATTCAGATTTATTATTTACATAACTATTGTACAATTAAGACATAAATCTTTTTTATTTGTACAAGAAAATCCAAAATAAAGACAATATGACTAAGTAGTATGTACCTACCAATGGAAGAGAGACAAAAAGCTCAAACAATTAAAGAATAATTAAACTAAAAATATAAAAAATTACAATATAACTTAAAAAAATGCAATACTAACTAATAAGATTAAAAAAATTAAAAACACTACTTTTAATTGTAGTTAAAGTGTTGGACTTGACCATGTCTTTTATCGATTGTGCTAAGTCATTCCTTGTTCTAATAGCATGACAAAAAAAACATGCGTTGGGTGATAAGGAAATTATTCCGCGGTAGTAACAAATGATGTGTTCTGTTGAACCTAGAGAATACCACCAAGAGATCGTAAAGATACCGAGGACATTTAAACTTAATAATTTTGGAGAAATAAGAATTTTAAGAACTTTTATTTTTAATGATTCTAAATCAAATTTATAAATACAAGAAGAAAAACAACCGCCTCGTCCGGGATTTGAAACCGGGACCTTCCGCTTGCCGGGCGACTGCTCTTACCACTGAGCTAACGAGACAGATGATTTTCCTTCTTGCATTTATCAAATTTGTAACTAGCCTACTAAGCCACGTTTTGCTTTCAGCTGGCATTAACCAGTAACGATGAAAGCGCACAAATAAATTGTAAATTCAATTTTATTTATTTTTCCCGCGGACGGGAATCGAACCTACACTTGTTAGAAATTTGATTTAGAATCATTAAAAATAAAAGTTCTTAAAATTCTTATTTCTCCATCATTGACCGATTCTAACAAGTGTAGGTTCGATTCCCGTCCGCGGGAAAAATAAATAAAATTGAATTTACAATTTATTTGTGCGCTTTCATCGTTACTGGTTAATGACAGCTGAAAGCAAAACGTGGCTTAGTAGGCTAGTTACAAATTTGATAAATGCAAGAAGGAAAATCATCTGTCTCGTTAGCTCAGTGGTAAGAGCAGTCGCCCGGCAAGCGGAAGGTCCCGGTTTCAAATCCCGGACGAGGCGGTTGTTTTTCTTCTTGTATTTATAAATTTGATTTAGAATCATTAAAAATAAAAGTTCTTAAAATTCTTATTTCTCCATCATTGACCGATTCTAACAAGTGTAGGTTCGATTCCCGTCCGCGGGAAAAATAAATTAATAATTTTGATTAAATAAATTACTGAGCAATAATCAAGATAAACAGAAATATAGCACCCCACAATTGAATTCTTAAATTGAGAAACATGATCAAATCTCCTGAGACTATGAACGTATCGGATGATAGAATTAAAGGCAATCTCAACTTTTCTTCTATTATTGTAATCAAGGTTTCCAAATATTTCACATCCATAAGTCATAATATAGGTATTAACAATGTACGCACTAAAAATAATCGCGTAGGCATCGGTGTGAAATGGCTAGACACCCATAGAGAATGAAGTCCTGCATAAACTCTACTCACAACAGAATTGATATGCAGATCCCATGTAAGTGTTTTATTAAAGATCACCCCAAGAATTTTAGCTGAATCAACAATAGGAATAGCAGTGTTCTTAACGGAAACTGACGGAAAACTATCCATATTTAGTACACGCCTATGTATCAGCAAACACTTAGATTTTGAGGGATTAAGCGTTAGTTTATTATTACAGGACCACAAGTATATAGACTCCAAATCATCATTTACCTTAGAGATACAATCCTCAATCTGGCCAAGTATACACTAGATCTATGATCAATTGAACATCATCAGCATATAAGTGCAGATTAGAATACTTGACGTGAGAAAATATATCATTTATAAACATGGAAAATAACAGCGGCCCAACAGTGGATCCCTGAGGTACACCAGATACCACTGGTAAAAAAGATGATTGAGAACCATTTGAAAAAACTGCTTGTGACCTGTTGCTCAGTGTAGTCATAAATTAACTTTGCAGAATGGGAAGAGAAGTTAAAATTCCTTATAAGTTTCATGTGAAGAAGTCTATGATTAACGGTATCGAAGGCCTTGGAGTAATCTAAAAGAACTAGTACCGTTAGTTCATCTTTAAGGAGACCAGATGTCGTACAGCTATGCCCAGGACGAAAACCAGATTGATACTTGTGCATAAAACCATTCAAAAATAAATAATGAGAGATTTGTAAGTGCATAATTTTCTCAATTACCTTTGAGACGAATGGTAATATACTTATAGGCCGAAAATCACTACAATGCGAGCTGGTGTTTTTAGGTACTGGAATTACTTAAGCGGCCTTCCATGACAGAGGAAAGCTACTAGTAGTAAAGCACGAGTTGCAAATATATGTGAGTGCAGGAAGAATATAGGGTAAGCACATCTTAATGAATCGAGAGTTGAGGTTATCGGCCCCAATCGCACAGGATTTTATGCTATTAATTACAGCAAAAATGTCTTCATTTGTGACCCGAGAAAAATTAAAAATTCGAGCTGAAGAAGAATAGTTCTCAGCTTCATGAGATTGAAATAATGACGCGTCAACAGCATCATCTACACAAGACAGAAGAAATTCATTTTGTTAGCTGAATTGCTAATAAAAAAAATAACATCAAATACATATAATTACTGAATAAAATCAAAAGCAATGGAACTAAAAGCAAAATTCTTGAGGCTCACTGCGAAATTGAAATATTGCAGCTGACTCTTTTACAAAAAAAAACTATTAAAGTGAATATTTTTGTATACGTGGTTGGTTGGGATCTTTTATAATATTCAATTCAATTCAATTTATTCTATGATAATCAAGGAGAGTACACAAGATTTACAATCATTTAGAGTACAATTAAAAAATAGATAATATAATTTTAGGTAAACAAATGAATTAAGCAAGAGCACAATGACTACTAAATATGATTTATACTAAAAGGATAATCAATTACAAAAAAAAAAATGCTAAAAAGTAACTAAGATTACAAAAGAAATTAGAAAAGAGCGGTAGAAACATATAAAGTAAAATAACATAAAATGAAATAAAATAAATGCCAGTGAAGGAAATTATATATGAATAAAACAAAGCAACTAATCAATTACACCTAATACTTAATAATTAATATGTTCCTCAATTAACCTCCTGAAATGTGCCAACCGTACCGGCACGGTGAATGCGCGCGGGAAGAGAGTTCCATAATCTAAAAACTTGGATAAAGTAAGAGTTCTCCAATATGCCGCAATTTACACGAGTCAGCATGATATTTCGATGTCGAGGTGATTGCAGGAACTCCATATAATTAAACAGGTATTCAGGATTTCTGGTATATATTAAATTGAATAGGAAGATTAGGATCCTGCGTTCCAGATAACACTCTAGTGAGCAGCCCAAGAGTAAAGATTTAAATGAGGAGACATGATCATATCGCCTTAATCCAAAAATAAATCTTAAACAATCATTAAATGCAACGCTTGCAAACACTGTCCATTCGCGATAAAATTAGGGAATTATAAGTAAAAAACGGAAGTAGAAGAGTTTTAACTAACTTCAGTCGTATTTGCGATGGCAGAATGCTTGCTGAAAGCCATAGCCTCCTTAGAGTGTGGAGTATATTTTAGACAGCTGGCATTTAGTATAATCACAACACTTCATGTTGCAGTTTAAAACAAAGACTCCAAGGTTTCGTACAAAATCCGCAAAAGGTAATACGCTGTCGCCAAGCTTAACCTGCGGGGTAAACCATCGAAATCAAGAGATCTACGAGAACATGCCAAGCATTGGGACTTCCCAGGATTCAAAACCCGCCCCTTTTTGCATAGACCAATGAGAGATACTAGCTAGATCACAATTAATTTGTTCTACACAATCTTCAATTAATCCAATATAGGTCTTTCCAGGTAAAATTGCACATCATCTGCATAAAGATGCAGTCGAACATCACAAAAGGCACCCACAATATCATTAATGAACATACTGAAAAGAAGTGGGCCAAGTATCGAACTCTGCGGCACACCCGACCCTAATGGTAAACATCTAGAAAGATTGTTGCCAATTTTCACCTGTTGACAACTATTCATTAAATAACTTCTGAGAAGACGAGAAGAAGGTAATGAAAATTCAAAAAGTGCTTCCAATTAATGAACCAATTTGCAGTGATCAACACTACCAAATGCAGTATTAAAATATAAATCTTATCATCATCCATAGCCTTGCGAATATCTGTAATAATCTTCAGTAAGGCAGCTTCACAACTGTAATGGCGTCGGAAGCCAGATTGGCAGCACACTATAATAACTTATTGCAGGATAGATATTCTTGAATTTGCGCATGCATAATTTTCTCCAGAACCTTTGCTAAGAAGGGAAAAGAATACTAATTGGCCTGAAATCAGAGAAACATTCTGGTGAAGCCTTCTACGAAGTGGGTAACACAAGAGCCATTTTCCATGCAGCAGGAAAAGTAGAAAAAGTTAGGGAACTATTTATAATTTGTAATATATGCTGACTAATTATTGTAAATAGTAGACGTAAGAACCGAGGGCTAATGTTGTCAGACGCAGTTGCATTAGATTTAATGGAATAAAAAGCAAAAGTCCAAGCTCTTCAAGAGTTATACAACTTAGTTATATAACTTTTAATATTATGCGTGGTTGTCCAATCCATTTGCTCTACCATCATTATTTATACAGAATACTCCAAAATAGGTCTAACGAATGTGCAGTAAAGGATCTTCGTTATGAATGGATCATTAAACTCTTTTGACCATCTCTTTACAAACCCCAGAGTAGCCGTAGCCCTGGCCACGATTGAATTAATATGATGTTCGAAGGAAATACGAGTATATTAAGGAAGACACCCAAATCTTTGGTTTTGTCAAGTCTAGTTAATAAGCATTCATCTAAAGTAAAACTGAAGCCCAATGGTCTCCTTTTACGAGAAAAGGACATAGTAGTACATTTGCTAATATTAAGAGGAAGACAGTTAATAGCATACCATTTATGAAAGCTGTCTAAATCCGATTTGAAAAATCCACACTCATTTTCATTAGAATCAATGCGGAAGATTTTGGCATCGTTAGCATATAGCAAAGAATTCTTGAATTAGCCAAAATCAGAGATACATCGTTGATGTAAATTAAAAAAAAGGAGTGGTCCAAGATGGCTACCTTGAGGTACGCCGGAAGTATTATCTATTTCGTCAGAAAGAGCTGCGCGGAATATGACTTGCTGCATACGATCAGTTAAATACGAACGAACGAAGCCAATTGACAAAGACAGTAGGAAAACCAAGAACAGTCAACTTGTGAATTAAAATTTTATGATTGATTCGGTCAAAAGTTTTACTGACAAATGCGATCCACTTGCTTACCGTTTTCAATAGCAGAAATGCAGAAATTAGTAAACTCCATTAAATTAGTCGAAGTAGATTTTTAACCTTCATAAAACCATGCTGAAAAGAGCACAGGAAGGGCTTGCAGTGGAAGTACAAAACATCACAAACCGCAGGGCTTCAAATATCTTACCAATACAACTTAAATTAGCGACAGGTCATCCGTAGTTAGAAATGTCGCTCTTATTGCCCTTCTTGTGCAAAGGAATAATCAAAGAAAACTTCCACTGTTTAGGGAAAACACCACATGTTAAAGATAAATTAAATAAATAACACAAAACAGGAACGATGGACGTAGCACAATGTTGTATGAGTGTGGAAGGAACGCCATCTGGACCACCAGAAAAACTATCAGCTATGCTTGAAGTGTACATGGAGACAGACGCTTCATCGAAAAACAGGTCTTTAGGTTGAAGATAAGTCAGCAGAAGCTTCGTCAAATGGGTAAAATCATTATAACTAATATCAAAGTGGTTATCAAAGAATGCAGTTTTAAAGAAGTCACCAAAAAGATGGGCAGTCTCTAACGGATCCACACCAGGCGCGTATCCAGACCTGCAGCCTTGGGGGGGGGTGTAACGTCTAAGATCTTCGAGGGAGAGGAAGAAGTCACTTAAAAAATTCCAAAAATAATCGTATGCGTTTCAAAGACGAAGAGCTACGAGCGAATGGCTCTTATACCCACTCTAGACTCCACTATTACTACTCAAAAGAAGACAAAAAAACGCCAAATCCAGCGCTAGCTGTCGCTGCAGATTGAAGAAGCGCGTCACAGCACCAGCATTAATAGCCGGAGTCAGCTACACATCCGTACCATACGAAAATCGTCCTGTTGTTAAACTTTTACAACTCACTCTACAGTTCAGCTCCACATTCAATTCACCGCGAAGGTGAGGTGGCGCTTTGGAGGGGGTCATGACCCCCATGACCCTCCCCTGTATACACGCCTGATCCACACTGTCTAAGTTACCGAGTCGCAACGATGAAGGGTATCCGTCACAGTTGCGCTTAGAGTTAACAAACCTCCAAAATTGCTTTGGTTTAGCACGCAAAGCCGATCTCATTCTAAATACATAATCGTTGTACGAGTCAGTCAAACACGAAATGTACTGAGCACGCGAATTAGAATAAATAACGTAATCAGCATCACTCCTTGAGGAAGATGTTTCAAAGAGCCATTTAACCACGGTTGACAATTCGAATCACGATTCGAACGAACAAATGGTACACAGTGAGTAAAACAAAGAAATATTGTGTCATAAAACGAGTTAACAGCTTCATCAATGTCACGTTCACCCAGCACACTGTGGTCCAATCGCAATCGGATAACCATTCATTCATTTTATCAAAATCAGTTTTTTAAAGTTATAACAGTAGTTACTAGAAGCATTAAATGATGAAGTTACAGGATCAAAAAACAAAACTACATCTAATGCCGGATGATGACTTGTTTCAGGAACCAGGAGTTAAACAACGCTTAACGAGAGTCCCATTGGGATCGAAAGAAAATACCAGGTCAAGAGATTTTCCAGAATCATTAATAATGCCGCTAGACTGCATTAGGCCTGAAGATATAATGTTGTCAATAAAAGATATGGCATGTTGAGGAGTCGCCGAGAAAGAAGGCAGCAAGCCCTCATCGTCCATAGAGTGTTCCCGCAGTTAACACTAGGCAAGTTAAAATCACCAAAATGCAATAATTCATCGGCAGGCAGGATAACTTTGGTAAACCTATCAATACATGCAGCCAGCAAGTCAAATATCACAGCTGATGAGCATCGAGGGATATAAACTGTAGCAATATATACGTTTTTTTTGTGAGAGCTTGAGAGCTACACATATAAACTCCAGATTGCCGGACTCAACAAAATGTGCATGGAAGGTTGCGACGAACGGCACAAAACACTCCACCTCCAACAGGAGCATCCAAAGACAGACGATGACTGTCTTGTCGAAATACCAGGAACTCGGGACCAAAAAGCTCTGCATCTGCAATCTTTCCACATAACCATGTTTCGGTCAAGCAGACCACATCAAAACATGAGTTCATCAAGCTTGTAAAAGGCCGAGTCGTTTTGGACCGAAGTTCAGTTACATTGGCATAGTACGGACGGAGATTTCGCCAACAAGTTTTTTGCCTTAGCCGAAGGGGGCACTTAGAATAAATTCACGCACAATAGAATTGTGGGGCCAAATCTCAGGAGAGAGAGGACCGCCTGAAACAGATTTTCCGGAACCAAAATTCTGAAGGACGCAAAAAATGAGAAACAGGAAACTGATTGATTCCCCAACATATTTAGATTTTGAAAGTTTGCGGATTGGATTTGGGATACTGTACCTATACTGTAAAACCATATGGAGAGAAGGCTCTTTTGAGAAGTTTGATATTAAAAATAAGAAGAATATGAAAATAATACAAAATACTTCAACTTACTAAAAAATACATTGTCTTCAGGTAGGTACTTCGAAGACATTGCCTAGCACGTTACATTCCCAGAAATTTCTATTACATACGTACTTAAGAAAAAAGGAATGCTGAAGTTTATTGGCTAAATAAAAACAGCTTCTTCTGTACTGAAAATTTGAAGTATTCTTTACAACTGAAGTCTCTGAAGTTTTACTTCATTTTAATTCCAGTAATTCGAAGGAAAGAAAACTCCCTATACCAGTTGTATCAAGAGTATGACTCCTTTCAATGGTATTACTCAAATGACTGAAAGTTTTTTTTTTTGTAATATTAAATTGATAAAATAGTGCCTACTTATCTCCGGTCTCCCCTACTATAAGATGCAAAATATGTATTTTGATGTTTTAAGCTACTTGTGATACTTCTAAATAAATGCTATCAAACTCTGCCATTCATTCAATATAAAAAAAGGTGTATGCTTTCTTTGTAGATTTTAAAGCAGCATTTAATAGAATTGAAAGGGGAGCACTGTTTTATACATAGATTGCACAATATCGGAATGTCTAGTAAGTTTGTGGGCATGCTGATAAAAATTTACGAAGTTAGTAGCGGTCAAATTTGGAATGGGGAACATCTCTCAGATAGTTTTGTGATAACATCTGGGGTAAAGCAAGGATGCATTTTGAGCCCGCTGTTGTTTGTAATTTTTATTAACGACTTAGAGGATTCTATGGAGGTAGGCCTAACACTTGAGGACATCAATTTAAAAATATGCTAATGACATCGTTATTTTATCTGACGATCCACACAAACTGCAGCGTATGATCAATAATCTTCAAGAATACTGCCACTTGTGGAACCTGGTTCAGTCAACTTGGAGAAATCCAAAATTATGATTTTCCAGCGTGTGGGTCAGGACCCAGGAAGAGTAATGAAAATAATTGGCAATATAATAATTGTCAAGTAGAAGTTGTAAGTAAAGGAATACACTTACCTCGGTGTTACCTTAACACCGAAGCTATCACTTAACGCCCACCTTAAAAACCGTTTACAGTCTGTAAAAACGGCTATTAATGAAACTTGGAAAAGTTTTCTGGGAAAAGAATTAGAATTAAGCATTCTGACAAATTTGTTCTGTACAACGTTGTCTCAAGGTTAGTTCTTTGTTACGGAGCACAGGCAGCGGCGCACCGAAAGGGGGGACGAACGGGACCGGTCCCCCTCCAGAATGTCAGTTTTCTGAACATAATTTACAAATTACGTATAAAATGTGGTCTTTATATTATTACAAAGTCCGATAAAATAAAATAAAACCTTTTAATTTACAATAGCAGTCCTTAAGTGCTCAGGAGCTTTGGAGCCCTATTTTTCCGACTCGTTAGGACTTGGGACACCTATGCCCCCCCCCAAGCTAAATTCTGGGTGCGTTACTGAGGACAGGTGTGCGGTTGTCAGCAATATGACTCCGTTGAAAGGCTACAACGATACTTCGTTAAAGGAATGCTTCGTTTGTCGACAACTACCCCCAACTATATGTTAAATTTAGAGTTTGGTCTCTCTAATATATATGTAGGTGCCATTTTGACTACATGTTGAAAATTCTGTTTCGTCTTTCTCCCAATAGGCTACCTCATCAGCTAACCTTAAAAGTGGTTAGTATAGGAACGTATTCTGATATAGTGTGATTGGCAGGAATTAGCCAGCTGCCATAGTTTAGATTTGAATATATCAGGTCGGTCCTAAAACAATTTAAAAGCAATTCTAAATAATCTTGTCTGCAAAAAGGAAGCACTACTTATTCAAAGAACTACTGACAAAGCTAGGAGTTCAGTATGCCATGAGCTTTATCATAAACTGCAATATTGTGACGAATTCTCAGCGAAAAAAATTAATTTGATTACCAAGTATAGGGGAGGGGGCTTATAAATTTGAACCCCAGTCCGTTTGAAAATTCCGGTGTAACACTTTGCTCGCTTTGTAATTTAGAGGAAGTCGCGAGAACTTATTACATTTTCTCGGAATTTGTCCTGTTCTTTCAGAATTCCGCATTAGAGCCTTTGGGGAAAAACAAACTTGCTGAAGCTGAAATTATAGACATTTTAAATGGAAAGGACAACTTTAATGGTTTGTTTTTATATGCGACAACATCTTGGAGATATCGTTCCTTTTTGGTGATAGAATTTAATGAGTAAAAAGCTATTAATAATAAAAATACTTACGTACTTACTTATAGGTACTACTTAAAAATATTTAATATCTTTCTGGATATACCTACCTAATGTCTATAGTAAAATTAGTTTTTTTTTTTTTTAATTACTAATTATTTAATTTAATTTTGCTTATCCATTTTTCAAAAATATCTATCTAATTTTCAAGCTCTCAAATCTAAAAACTGAATATATTTCGGCTATTCTTACCGACAGACTTGAGTTAAAGCGACTTAACATGATTTTCAATTCAACTTTAGAAATTAGATTCGTATCTTAATGCAGTTTTTAGAATCACGTAGAGATTTTGGTCATAAAAATCTAATCCTCGATTGATGACAAATTAAAATAACAGTTATCCTTATCTCATAGGTCAGACTAATAAAAACCCGCCGGGGTTATTTGGTTGATCAGAAATTTAAAAATTAAAAAAAAAAAAACTTTGTGCACTTAAATTTACCCTTTATGAATCTCACTATCTTCCTATCTATCTCCTTACATATCTACATATCTATCTACCTACATACCTATCTATCCGCATCTATCTAGTAAATGTATAGCTGATGTGTGTACACGATCACGTCAGATTAACGCAATTATCTTCAATTTAGCAATTGCCTTCGGATATTCAATCATAATCAAACGTTTAAACCTAATAATGATTTAATATTCCTAACAAACATCACTTAATGAAGTCATTAGTAGCAAAATGACACCGAAGCACAGAGATAGAGTCTCGAAGCCAGTAATTTGCAAATCTGGGCACAGCCATCGGTGAAAGGTGCCTTTCAACAACGGTAGTGCGCCAATTGAGAATAAGTGGTACCTACCTACTAACGCCTGTATAGTATGCGTTTTGTTTATTAAACAGAGGCGGCTGTTGTTTAATGATAATAGTGTGGAATGTGATTATTGTCGTGAAATTCTTATAAGGTCGTCAAAATTTAATGGGTGAAAAGGTCAGAGTTGGTTTGAGTTTATTGTGAAAGATGATACCCACATTACATACTAAGTTTTAAGAAACTAACAATTTGTAGTTTATTTGTCGTGAAAACCATAAGTTTGTTATGTCCTTCAAAATATTTAAAAAAAAGATGCAAAGCCAAGTTTACTACAAATTAGCACATTTACTTGGCCGAAATATTTTATCATTGAATTTATCGTATAATTGTCGTTGATTTATCGTAAAAACGAAAATTTTGTCGTGTCCTTTAAAAAAGACAGCAAACAAACAAGAACTGCATATGGTGCTAAGTGCTTATAAAATGACCACATTAACTTTGCTGAGACTTCATCTAAGACTATCGTTTTAGAAAATAATATAAATATAGAAATTAACCGGGCTTAGGTACTAATACCGCAAAAAAAAAATATTTTTTTCTGAAAAATTCTTGTAAAAATTCTTAAGAAACAAATTAAGGTTATAGAGACAAGACTGTAATTCCAATACTTCATCGTAGTCTGCTTGTTGGACTTATACCATTTCACAAATGTGTTAAAACTCTTGCTATATTTTGCCACGTTTAAATTTAAACTTGCTTAAACACACAAGCGTGAAACTTAATTGAATTCTTCTTGTAAACTGAAAAATTCTGCATATTTTTTGTCAGTGCTTATAATATTATATGTATGTCGGTATCCTTATGCCAACTTTATTTAAGAAAGAAACAATTGTCCTAATCTATAGATAAGCTTGATTAATTCTCGGTACATTTCCTCTTTTACTTTACATAACTGAAAACTATTTACAAATCGTCATAACTCTTTGTATTATTTTTTAATAATCTCTCAAATATAAGACAGTCAGTCTAACTTTTAATTTATCCCATAATACAAAATGCTATATAACTCACTCATCTCTTTTTGCTACTCATTTTATAGTTATTTTATTATTGACCAAAAAAATTAAATTTTCAAAAAAAAAAAACAGAAACACTTTTCTAACAACTTTAAAGGCATAAAACGTTTCGTTACACATACATACATATATATACCTACATATGTGTGACTTTCATAGTGTAATAATCTAAAAAAAAATTATAATAAAAGGTAATTGTTCTATTCATGACATTGTTTCTTCCTCAAAAGGATCAAATTTTTTAAAAGCGCCGTCACTTAAACTTTTCTACACCAGTGCTGCTGTTCTCTCTCTCTCTTTTTTGGTCCTCGTGACAAAAAGCCCTTGACGCCATATATTATGCAGCATATGTACATACATATGAGCTGCTGCATATAGTTATATAGCGGTATGTATTTTAATAAAAAACAAAAAAAAAAGGACAAAAATGCACCGGCTGATGTAGCTCTCTAGAAGCAGGAACAATGTAAAATTCCACATATAGAAGTGCCACATACGCAAAAAAAAAAAAAAAAAACCATCTCTCGCAGAAAGATTTTCATAATTTGCATATCAAACAGAAAAAAACAAACGAAAGGAAGGAAAACAAGGACTCAACTTACCACTCAACACTTGCCAGAAGTATTAGAAGAAAAAAGTGATCTCCCCTCAGGTAAGACATTTTGGCTGATGTCAATGTTTTTTTCCTTGTTCGTCAGGTTTGAAAATGTGCACATTTTCGCGAATTCATTAAACCACAAAAGAGTTTCATAAAAAAAAAATCTTTTTTTTTCTTTCTTTTCTTTTTTTTTTTTAGAACCTATCCAAATATTGTAGTAAACATTTAGTATAGTGCAACATGACACATCTAATAATCATAGTATCGGGCGGAATTACGTTTCTTAAAAAAAAATAAAAAAAAAACATAAAAAAAAATAAAACTAATTATGATGTACGAAGAATAGCTCAGACTAGCACCACCAACAATAACACTTCACAATGCCAATAATTTTTATCACTACAGATTAAGGGCCAAACAACAATCATCACAAATTGAAATAAATTTTTCACCAATAATCGCATTACACCAATGTATTTCACTTGTTCACTAATAAATGTGAAATCATCACTGAACATCAGCTCTCCTGTTGTTGTAGTCTTCATTATTTTATAATAATATTGAAGGCGACATATGTATGAATTCCTAAATTAAGGATATAAACTAAAATATATTCACGGATTCATCCAAGGTCCGCCGGAAGGACACAATCACAGCAGTAGCCAACGTCGACGAACCGATTAGCTTAATTCATTCGGTCTTCTCAATGTCAGCTTCAGAATGGTAGTAAACACGAGGAAACATGTTAATTGTAACGACTCTCGATTGAGTCTGCAGCATCATCATCATCATGTATCTGTTGTTGGGTAGATTGATCACTGCGGCACGTTTTTTCTTGTCGAAATCAAGCACTCCGGCACCTTTTGGTTCACCTCTAAGCATTCTAACTGCTAATGGCGAAGCTTTGATCGTTTTGCTATAGCCAAAGTGAGAGAGAAAAGTTAAATTACACTGGGGCCGTGCGCCGTTTTTCTTCCCTATATCGGTATTCTATACTTAACAGTTTAAGTATGTATGTACAATTTGTATACTGCGTACACACTTACATACGTTCATATCTATATATACAGTTTTTCATCATCCGAGATGAATGGAATTCGCAAAATTATGACCAATCCTTATATTTACTTACTCACAATCAATGAGATAGAGTTTAACAAAGAAATCCTATCGACGCACGACGGCACGACGAACGTATTCAAGCATTCAAACTATTCACTAACTATCCGTCCATAACTTTCGCCACACTCATAGTATATAGTATCCGTACTATAACTGTATTAACTATAGATTAATGATTCTTAGATCTGTCGCTATTATCTCTTAATTGAGTATGCACCAAGTACGTACTTTATTATACGTCGAATAACCACTCTTTGCCTCTATGTTATTAATAATAAACACCTTATAAAACGCACTAATTAAAAACGCATTTATGCTGCCCAAGAACGGTCCGTGGTGGTGGCTTAGTCAAATAAAATTGTTGTTCGCGTGGCGGTCGGTCGGTCGGTTGGATGGTCGGTCGGTCGGTTGATGGCAACGATATTTCGAAGGCACTGTATCACCCTAAAGGGTTGTCTGTGTGAACTGAACTGAACTAAACTAACCGAAAACGAGTTCTATTCTATACTACGCGCGCGGTTATTGTAGGTACAACAGAAGACAACCCACCCGGCAAAGGTACTGTTTCTGCGCGGGTCACATTTATATAGAGCCCCGAATCAAGATATATCCAGCAAGCAGGATTCAGACTAAACATAATATACCCAAGCAAAAAAACAAAAAAACAGAAGTCCTGCAATGAGTATGGAGCATGTGTATACGCTTTTGCTGAATATACATCGTGTGTAAAATCGTAATAGAGAAAGAAGGACTCACATTGTCAACCCCTGTGTATATTTCATCAATTTATCCTATAAAATCTCGACGTCGGGGCATCTTAGTATAGTGAGTGAGAAACGAAGAACAGAGATGACGGGATATATCTATACCAAGTTTTGATGTCCGGAACAACATTTTACTCCTGGGGGTTAATTACAGATAGAACAAGCGGAATGAATGGCAAATTGCCCAGAATTAAATTGTGTCCTCGGAATTGCTGTTTAACATATCAATTACCCGGTATAAATGCAAACGGCGCACTTATCCTTTCCGATTCAACCGACGACCCTCCGTTTTGTTAAGCGTATAAGAATGACAGAGGGAACTAACTGGTTTCGGAAAATTTTTCCACATGACTTCATTTAGAGACCACACGTTGAAAGGTTTATTTCGACGTTAATAATAATACCAAAATTTTTGTATATGTATTAAGAGGAGCGCGCCACTCAACGGGATTTTATCACACTTCTTTATTTGGTAGTTTGTAGGACAATTTTGACACATAAACTATGTTCTTTATAGGGTAAAAATTTTAAGCTATGCTCACAAAAGTGTTATTTCTTACGTGTATCCAACTGAGCTGATTGATGGCTAGCTATGGAGATGATTGAAGAAAAATTATATTTTGTTATAATAATTGGAAAAAAATTAATACCCTTTGAGAAAAAAACTGTTATACATAAACGCATTGTATATGATTACGTTTTAATATTCTAAGTACCTAAGTAGATAAGATTATGGATTTACATATATTGAACAAGGCTTGCTTTACAGTACTTCAAATTCATGTCGATTTTCATTCTGTATAACAGTTAAGATCATGTCACATCAAAGCCATCTTCGAACTTCAGACCGTATTTTGCGTAATGGACTGCTTTAGCCCTGTGCTTGCGATCGCTCGTCTCCCTGACTTTTATATGAGAAATAAACTCTAGGGCGAAACGAAAAATGAAAAACAAAAATAATAACAATATCATTTATCCCTATCTTGCGATTCATTAATAATAATAATGAACAGTTATACTTACATAACAACAATAAATAAACTTTGGCTTTAGAAGGCATTTTATATTTGACTTTTATACTTTATCACAAAAGACCTATTGGATCCCAATGTTTATAGAAGCAATTTTTTAAAAATTATTTTGAATTTTATCTGTTATACTTAATCATAAAAGACCTACCTACTCGATTAGCATATCTCGTGAACTATTAATAATAATTTTACAGTGATGTAAGTTTCAACCATTTTCCAATCACTGCTATGCCTTAATTTCACAATCAATTATGTTATGTATTTATGCATATAACAGTTTCATCTTTTTCCGATGTAATAAAATTACTCAGTTAAAGAATTTGAGTTTTTTTTACTACTATTAAAATTAGAAATTCTTATGACCAATCGTAAGCCAAATCTCGATTTTCATGTTCGTATAACAGTTAATAGTATGTCAATATTACTGATTGTCAAATCAAGTCAACAAACTCAATGAAATCGCTCGAATATTGATTTTAATAGGTAATTTTTATTTCTGTCTATATTTTATATTTATTTTGATGTCATTAACTGTTATATTAGTCGAATACGCAGATATGAATTACATAAAAATTCTCCGGATTTTTCGGGATGTTTGGCTCTAAAATGAAAAATGTTTGCAATCTTTTTCATTGAGAAATTGGAAACAGCTATAACTTGTTCGAATTTAATTAACTAGATTACCAAGCTTACAAACGTTGTAACTTGCGATCTAATGACTTTATTTATTTGTGTTCCCATCGCACCAACTATGGACACTTTGAGCCTGACTAGGATGTGCTGTATACTTTTAATTAGAATTTTTATTCGATAGATTTTAATATTAATTATACTCAATTAAGAAAAATCCTGAAAACTAGTTCTGTGTACTTTAGCTTTAATTTAAGTATTGTGTCCTCCATTGTAGCTAGCATTTAGCGAAATAAATAAATAAACTGTTATACCAAGTAACTAGAATCGATAGCGTAGACATTAGTTCACATAGAACTCCACTTGTTATTCCGCCAATCAATAGCTGTTGTAATTGAAATAATTGGATTCCGACAGGCCGAAATAAATAAAATATATATAGTCACAAAAAAATTAGGTTATTATGCATATAACAGATGTACTATATATGTACTACTATTTTGTGTACAAAATATATGAGATTCAAAACAAATAATCCACAAAGGTTTGTATAAAAATCACGGCATATTATGTCATATGGCACTCTAAATTTTCGGGTTTGTCTTGTTATACCAGCTAAAGACGTTACATTTAGCTAGCCTCAGCTTCAGTATAACAGTAAGTAAACAGTTTTAATTGTTCTATAAGTGTGCTCAACTTCATGGCATAGATATCTTGGAATTTAGAACTCTTATTATATAGTTCATCCTCATTTAAATATTCAAAAAACTATGGCGTCACTAACTGTTATAAAAAGTCGGAAAGACGAATGCTTAAATGGACAGATTCTTAATACTGAAGGGTTTATTCCGATCTAAGTATTTGTGTTATATACATAATTATGGGAATTCCTATAAATAAAGAATAGTTCAGAATAGGTCTAGCTGCATTGTAGGTCCGTCACCACATTTATAAGATTACGCAAAATTTACATAAAATGTATATAAAATGTATCCTTGACCAAAAATGTCATATGTAGGTACTAAAAGTTGTATGCTCTCTATTTTGGTCATCTACACGCAATTAGGAACAAATTCATGTACTTAATCTAGCCAAAATTAACTCAAAAAATAAAAAGAAAAGATTCTCGATTTTTTCACATAAACTCACTCACTAGCCCAGATATAAAGAATCGCAAACACGAAATCCACCCGCAGCTCTGGAGATGAACTTCAAGAAAAAGCTAATTAGGACATGGGTCCTATACAGAAATCTGCGGCGAAAATATTTCTCAAATTAAAAGAACAAAACGGAGAAAGGATGTCACTTAGGCAAAGCAGTCCCCATAACTTGTTTCCGGATATAAGTATGTTGGTATATTTGTATGCACGTATTTTCCATTTTTATAATAAATAAGAGATCTACAGAAGAAGTACCCACCACCAGAGGCACTTATCCTATTTTTGTAATTATCCGGGGGTGATGTAAGAGTGTAATTCGGTTAATATGATTGAGGGGGTGAAAGTCGGCTTTCTTTGACATTAACTCGCCCGAAGGGGGTAGATAGTAGGTAGGTACTACGTGTACGAAGGTGGATAGGCACTCTAATTTTTTTTTTATTGTAATGACGAAAATATATATGTATATAAATGTGAGTACGTGCGAGTCGTTAACAACCAAATAAAGCTTGGACTCTTGGTAAATTATTTCTTTTTATACTTCAACAAAATAGAGATATTTTTAGATTTTTATGGTTGGATGAATGTAGAAGTGCGTTTGACAAAAGAACGAAAAAAAAAAACAAACTCATATTTACAACTACATCTATACATATTACCTATTTGGGGGAGGAAGATCAAAAAAAGAAGAATAAAAAAAATCCACTACAATATTCCGTGTGTTGTTGATGAGGAAACCACAATCATGTTAAATTGCATTACAATCGTAGAACAAAGGGTTCGAGTGTTAGCCTCATCCGAAGGCAATTAACATTCAACTCCCTGCAGTTTTCACTGGAAAACAAAAGCTAATAATGCTGGCGCACTTAAAAGTCGCTAACGTTTGAGTGTGGTTGAGCTGTTTTGATGCTGATACTTATGGATGCAGTCATCCAACATATGTAGATATATAGAGAAAAAAACAAAATTGTGGAATCACTAAACTGAAGAATTTTTTATACCTACATATATTTTTTTATGCACTTACAAACATGTCTGGAGAGTATTAATTAATTGTATAAAAGGGAAAACTATATTCTTTATAAGAGACTTTTATCGGCCATTTTGAATTTAAATATTATTAATAGAAGAACTTATATATAAATTTATAACTAATTATTTTTTATTTAACTATTATTATTTTTTAAATACATCATCAAAATCAATTTTTCGGAACATATTTCACACTTCCATACAGTTATTAAATTGTGAAAATCCTTCCAATAGTGAGACCAGCCATATTTTCTTGCATAAACGACCTATTTCATCCTAACCCCATATTATTTATTATCCTACTAATTTACTACTAATAACTCTACCCCGTTATATGAAAGTGCCTTTAAGTGTTAAATATTTTTATACAAACAAAAATCTATCGTCCCTGCATTTCCCTGCCCCAGGGTTCTTATAAATGTAAAATATCAACCAACTTTTCACAGTGCCGGGTCCACTTACCCATTCGATTCAGTGTTGTTGTTTGAACTACCTATTGGTAAGGAAGGGTATCTCTCGATCATATTGTGTTACCTACCAAAGCCAGGCTTATACGTACTGTAAAGAAATTGCTGATTGAATCGATAAACTTCCGATCATAGAGTGCTCCACGCAATTATGATACCACGACGCACCACCTGGGATAGACGAATCTGTTGTTAAATCACACTCTATAGAGGAGACGCAAACTAACTCAGCCCATTGACGACTTATAAATACACTTGCAACGGTCATTTTTGTTGAAACATAATTTTAAGTGAATCTATAATATATGTAGGTATAACCGAATTGCCGTATACAGGTACAGCGTGTAATTTATGACCGCAGGCTGAACGTGTGTTAACACCCTGTTCGCTTGGTATAATCATAATCACGATATCTCCAATAGCGAGAGACTGAGTTCTTACCTACCGCGCACTTCTTTGGATAAAATATATCTTAGAAACAGCAGAAAATAACCCGCCATTCAACTCATATAGTTCCCGTCCATGGTCAGACATTATGTGGTTTAGGGACCCCACTTGACCGTAGCGAATATAGTCACTGGTTGGTTCAAATTGAGAATATTCCTCCTTGTACCGCTACACCTCGTCCGTTTCCCATTTCGTATATTTTCTATACCTACTACTCTTCTGCTGCTGCTGAAGTTTATATTGGGATTCATCACACCCATAACCAATAAACCTAAAAAAAATTTTACCTGCAATCAAAATTCCTTCGGATATTGCTTGACAGAGTTTATTTGGCCTCTGATTGGATGAGTAAACAATGTTCGGGGCTGCAGCGGACATGTAAATAGGCCTCAATAGTGGATATGAGCCGCGGCATACATACAGTAAATTCCTTCAATTGAACTGCCCAAGCTATGACACGCTAAGTGTGGGAAATGCTAACGCCGATGTATAATTGCAGTCGTAAATTAGGTGTGGTCTTCTTCACTTTAACGGCTCGGCAGCGGTGGAGGCGACAACGGTGAATCTTCACTGGAAGACAGGAAGAGCGTCCATTTGTTAATAATTTTATGAGAAATCACTTGCTGCGTCTAATGACTAATCCATCACCTTCAAGATAATAAAAATTACTTTACACACTCCTTGTGGCTGTAGATATATATAGACCATTATCACGGTAGGTTATACCATATAGGTGTCGTTTTGATGAACTTAACTATTGACATTTGACACATACACAGGAGGCCCCCTGGTGACTTACAGTAATTTTGTGTTCTTCAGAAATGTAATAGAAAGTATCCAAGAGTTTGGTGTTTATGTTCCAAACAATTTAATGATGTTGGCGAATTGAATTGCTTCCATATGGATAATTTACGGTGAGTTGTTATTCAAAACTTTGAAATTATCATGGAAAGTCTCTGTATAGCTAACATCAAGCTTTTACAATATGTGCCCTCCAGGAGGATATGACTAAGCTCAATAAATAGTCTTAGGCGGGAAATTTGACCTGCGGATTTGGTGAAATAAAATCAAGACTTGAAATCTTGAGTGGCATAATCGCGAGAGCATGCGCAGTGATGAGTAGTTGCTAGCTTTTTGTTCATTCCGGCAAAGTAAACAGAGCCCACGTTCGATTATATACCAATAACCTTACTACTGTCATGCTCGCCGGTAGTTCAATGAGATCTATTTCAGCTATGTCGAATTCAATGCAGTTGGATTGTATGGTGTGCATCTAAATTGTTTCCATTTATATTATCTACATATATTTTCAATTCCAAAAACCCCCCATAAATTTCCTAAAAAAAATATCTGTAGCTCATGTTAATATCACCCAATGCTTAAATGCGGTTTGGATACTTGTCCTCAGCAGGGTACCATAGGGGTCTATTCTAGGACCATTACTCTTTACTATGTTTAGGATTAATTTAATTTCAGGGATTAGACTATAACCTTTACGCCCACCTGACCAGAGGTTATCTGGTACCACGGGGTCGGTTGCCCATGGAACTCTCTTCAATGCCGACATTGGTGAGGCCCTTCGGGGAGTAACGTGGTGGTTGTGGTCGCCCATATCGCGATCAGAGTGAGTGCCCTGGTGAGTGTGCGAGGACTCAGTGATCATTCATGTAAGTGAATGATTGCTGACATCTTCTCTCTGAACTAGGTCATGATCTTGGCGTGGAGTTGCGCTTAATCAACCGGGTGCCGTGACCCATAGATCGGAAGAGATGTTAGATAGGTCTCGCTCCCATCAGTGAGGGTGCCAGGGATGCACTTGGCGTCGACTGATACTTCAGAAGCAGAAATGCAACTGGAGGGCGATAATTGACGTCCCAAAATCAATCCGAGTGTAAAGAACACCGTGTGATTAAGCCATGATGGCAGGTGCTCACTTTAAACCCCCCAGGGACTTTCTGTTACCTTTACGCCATGTGCAAAAGGAGTTAGTGATGCGCAGTGCTGCCAAGGGAGGATACAAGCAAGGCAAAGGCCGTGTATATGCTCCATGTTTCGTGTGCTGAACAATATGCATACTCTGATTTCTGCTGATAGTGCGGGTTCATAGTGAAGCCTGCATGTATATGACCTAGTACAACTGCTTGGAATTAGTACTTTGATAGCTTAAGATTACAGGCTGTAGTCTCAAAGGGCGAATCATAACCTTCTCATGGTCCGTGCTAATATGATTAAGTCCGACCGGAGGTACCAGTTACGTTTAAGAATCTGCATGCAAGGTCCACTGGGAGTAGTCATGATCTTATGGTCATGTCATACGAAGCCATACCAGCCGACATTGCTAACTTGGTACTACGAGGTTGAGAAGCCCCGAATAGCTTCTGAGTCAAAATATAAATATATTCTGCCTCTAGAGGGCGTTGATTGTCACTTCTATTCTAATCCGTGCATTAAGACTGCCGTGAGATTAACCCATAATGGCAGGAGCTCACGTAAAACTCTGACAAAGTTTTCTGTAACCTTTACGCAAATGATTGCCAATTCTATAAAATGAATATCGAAATTCAGGGTTCAGATTTCTTATAATAATTATTCAATTCGTACGTCTACATCGAAGAACCTGTTGACCAGATCTCTGCAATTGAAAATGAACTAGAATGTTGCATATAAAGAATGAATATGGGAGGACTACCTTAAAATAAACTGCCTTGTCGTATGATATATAGGTAGATGGTAGCAACTGATGTGTTTTTGTTGTAACGAACTACATAGACGCAAAACGCAAACGCAAACCGATCAACTAACTTACTTGGAACATCACTTAGGATAGACCACAGATTATTTTAGGCGAATATTTGTGTTCTATTACCTGTGCACACATGATCTGTCAGAAGTACAAACATCTCTAACATTTCCAAAAATCGGTGAACAAGAACAATGGCCGTTTCTTCTGGTACGAAATTTGCACTCGTATAATTGTTAATTACCTTTTGTGTTGTAGAAATGTACTAATAGTTACTTAATGGGATTAAACCAAATATATATGTTTTGGCATTGTTTGTCCTTGAAAAGTATCATAAGAGAACTGTTTGATTTAAGGTCTTTACTTCAAAAAATCTTCTGCACTTATGTTCATGTACCTACCAAATGTTCCCCCTTTTTAGTCGAATATTGGATGTTACCATCCTAATTGAAAACAAAAACAAAAAAAAGTATGAACAACGTGGAGCCCTTCACCGAATCATCTTAACCAATTTTTGTGTTTTAATTAAAGCAATCAAAAGCATCAAAAAAAAAAAGAAAGCAACCAAAAAATAATTTCTGCAACCAAAATGCAACCAAAAAATAATTTCTGCAACCAAAATGCAACCACAATACAACTCCAATCCAAATTAAAGAAAAATTATGAAAATTCCTCTTAACCAACTTGAGAAGGAGCCTTTCACATTGGCAAATACAAAAAGGACAATCTCAGTCAGTTTTCCAAACAGCAACACCACCAACAACAACAGCAACAAAAATCTTTCTTGCCCACCACAACAGAGAGAGTAACCCAAACGAGAATTATTCCCAAAATATTTGAAATAACTCGACAAAAGTTACTTCGTCGTCGACCTTTGTTCTTCCATTTTTCAATTGCGCCAACGACCAAGGAAGCAACTCTTTCTTGATGATGCGATGGTGAGTGGTAACTCGACTCATAGCGTAGGCATCCCCCCAATGACCAACCAAGCAACGAGCGCCTTTCTCTGAATCTTTTTAACAAGTTATCATCAGCTCAGCACACATGCAGGGGCGTTGCGTTATCTCTCCACATCTGTAGCAAAGCAGCAGCAGCAGCAGCAGCATGGCATTGCACATGTGCGGTTCTAAAATTCCAACAAAAATATACTCCCGCCCGCACCGCACTCATATATGAACGTCTGTTGAATTGAACATGTATAGAAAACGAGTGGGTGGAGTTAAGAAGTAAATAAGAAAATGGATAAAAAAAATGCTCATATTTACTTTGAACGCATACACTGCCATAATTTTCAGTTCAGCACTGCGCTGAATTTCATTTTGGAACTTTCGTACTTTGTGGGTACAATTAGAAGAATTAGCAAAACTGCTGCTGCTGCTGGATATATGATGAAAAGTTGATGGATGATGGATGGATGGACGTCAAGCTGATTCAGATTCCGGAAGTGAATTGTGTATTCTCATAGAGATTTCCAAATTTGACTTATTGGGGTAGGGGTGTTTTCAGAATGGTCTCAATATGGAAGTCTTTCTTTTTTTTTCCTCGATTGTAAGTTTCGCAAACTTTAAGTTGTAGTAAACATCTCCTATGGTGAATCAACTTATATAAGATCATAGGAAGATCTAGGTTGAAAACTAACAAATTTCTATTTCACCAGTCGTGCATAAACTTCCCAGTACAATGAACTACTAAGGGCCTGTACGTTTAAAGAAATTATAACAGAGATCGACAGGCAGGTCTGACGATCGTCTTCTAAGAGTTGTTCAATTCCAATCACCACACCTCAACAACATCTAAGCTCTGTTTCAGAACAAATTAAGTAATAATTGTTAGAATACATTTCTACAATTCAGTTCCCCAAGTGTTCGGCATGTCGCACCGCAAAGACCTCTGGTGGTAAAGTTGGCGCTATGTGCCAAATATACCTCAACAGATTGTAAGAAAGTTCTACATCGAAGTTGAATAGCAAAAGTATAGTTAAACTGACATATCATATTTACCAGTAACGCACCCAGAATTTGTCTGGAGGGGGGGGGGGGTAAATTATGTTAAAATAAACTGACTTTCTGGGAGGGGTCCGGTCCCGTTCGTCCCCATCCTTCGGTGCGTATTTACACCAACTAAAGTTCAACAACACAAATAGTGAGACCGTTCAATAGCTTCAATTCAAATTCCGAAGTTCGTCAAAGTTTTTCTTATTCGAATGTTTTCGAATATAATCCTCGCAGCAATAACAGAAATTTTTGATTATCGCACCAACTTAGATTATGTTAATGATATTTGCTAGCCGATCGACTCTAAGGCGTTTGCACAATTCTACCAAATTTCGTTTTTTTCGTCAATTGGTATTTGTTTCGACATGTATGCAGGTGAATAATAAGAATATTGTGTGTTCGTAATTGGACGGGCGGGAGTGAATTGGTATCGAGGAGCAACAAATATTTTTAATGCAGGTATAACTAGATTATATCACAACTTATGTAGCATATTTAAAGTAAAAACCATTCAAGTCTATACCTTCCATAGAATTTAGACCATAAAAAGTAATTCATCATAGGTAGCACGATACACGGAGAGAAATTTTTGTTGAAATTTCGCAAAAACAGTGTTGAATCAAGCAAAATTAGGATTGATTTGGCGTCAAACAATGATTTTTCTATTGGCAGTAAACATTTTCTTTATTGCAGAAATTAAAAATTTACTCAAATCTAATAAATTAATACTAGATATAAGAAGATCTTTTATCATCATTACCGAAAAAGGTTTGTTGAAATTAAACAAATCTTTCATTTTTTTCTTAAAATCAGTAAACTATTTTCCAGTACCTATGAAGACAAGAAAATTACCACTGATTTCCAGAAATGATTGTTTAAATTAATAAAACGATAAAGATGACATTAAACGTTCATTTACTGTTGTTAAGAAACTTATGTTCATTTCAAGAAAAGACTAGTTCTGAAGACAAGAAAATTACCACTGATTTTTAGAAATGATTGTTTAAATGAATTAAACGATAAAGATTACATTAAACGTTCATTTACTGTTTTTAAGAAACTTATGTTCACATCAACATAAGATTGCATCGTTCTATATATATATGTATATGAATATATATACCTATACATAAATTAGTTACCCCTCCAGTATGCTGCTTCGAGTAGCAGGCACCCCAGACTATTTAACTGTAATTTGGTGTAAGTATTTTACAAATAAAAAATATATTCGTGTAACAATGTAAGAATTATATTTCCTCCTGTCAAATAAAATAAAAGAATTTATCTTGAATTCACTTTTTTATTAAAGGCACTTGAATGACATTGGTAGGCTTATCCACTAACAAGACAATAAACACTTTAAATTGTGCTTTAAAAGCTTAAACATATTGTATTATATTTTATTATATTTATTTCTAGTTCGTTACTTATTGGACTTATGCTGCTAAAATATTAAAAAAAGCATTTATAATTTTGGTACTTTGAAACATTTTGTTCCATCGGATATTAAATGTAATTGAAATGGCTTGGAAAACTCATCGATATTTTTACAAAACGTGTTACTTAACTCATTGCCAACCATAAAACAGTTGTAATGCGCATTTTTGTTTATGATTTCTATTTCCTTAACTACAATATATACTTTATTTTGAAATATTAGCATATCTAAGATCTTAAACAATTTTTCCTTGGCATATAAGTAGTAGTCTTTTTTGTAATTTGTTCCCCTATATGTAATAAAGCTTGAAAATGAAATGGTTGCTGCATTATCCGGAATAATGAAAGACAAAGAATCAAAGTATGATTTTTTTTTTATATCACAAATTTCGCTTTTGTGAATAATTAAATCTCTAGCAAAACTCGTTGTACTTATAATCATATAACTAAATTTAAGGCAACATTTCTTAGACAAGGAATAGGGCAGATTTTTTCGGGAACAAGTAGTTTTAGAATAATCTTTCATCTCTTTATTTTTTGATTCATACCTCATGCACCAAATTTGTTTTGGGGGACCGGATTGTTTAATAATTTCTCCGTAATGCGTTAGTAAATGATGTTTGGGCTTAATATTATCATTAAAAAGTGCAATATATGTTTGGTTATGGATCTCAATTTTCTTTTCTAATTCAGCAATATCCAACTCTGAGTATGAATTGGAAAATAACTTTCCTACCAAATCTTCTAAAAGAATTATATATTTCCAAATTTTGTCCGAAGTGGGAACAAGGTCCCCAATAAAAAGGGTAAAAAAGTGCAGGAAATTGAAAGCTTCTCTAGCAGAAAGATTTAATTTATTTGATTTTAAATGATTTGTTTTAATGGCGGAACATTTATATCTAACAGCGATTTCCCCATAATCAAACTGTTGAATTCTGTAATTCAATGTTTCCAGAGAGAAATATTTTTTTCGAATTAAACAATTAATGGCGTGGACAATTCCATAATGTAAAATTCCTTCGAGCACGTCATGCATTAAGTCTATTGAATAGTTTGTAGTAAGATGAAATGACTTTATTGAATTGAAAAGGGAGTTGCCTTGAACACCTGTTTCAGAGTAATTATTTTCAGCTACCTGTCTATTATAATTATTTTCATTTCTCAAGTCTTCTGAATGTCTGGCCCGGCATGGATTTCTATTCTCCTCTTTGCTTTTTGTACAAAACCGACAGTAAAATTTATGACTAAATGATTTGGAGAAACCCAATAAAGAGTTTAATGCTAAGTTGTCCCCAATTATCAAACCTAAAACAAAAAATAAGTGTTTAGGACCTTCTGAAGTATTTATAATAAGACCGGTACTTTCCAATTTTTGAAAAATTTCAATTATGTTATATACACTTTTTTCATACATCTTTAAATCTTTACTTTTCACAAACATCGCTGGGAAAATATTCTCTAATTTAGAAAATTCATGGAATGGTAATACAGGAAAATTGTAATAGAAAGCTGCAATAGATTGTGTCCCAGTGTGGGCCCCTAAAGGATTATTTGTTTCGAAATCATCATAATAGAGAAAAATTGGAATTGCATCCTTGCCTTGGAATTCTTTTATTTTATCCTTCCATAATTGACCTTGTGTAAAATGACTTATAGGAAATTTGTCACTCGATTCAAAGTGCTTCATAAAAGTAATAACTTCCTTAAAAACATTAGGCAATTCAAAGAAATTTTTGATTTGATGCTCTATAGGCATAATTATACTTTCACTTTTTATCTCCTCCAGGCTTGGGATGCCTTTTTTCATTACCTCTTTTATTTCAGTATTAAAAGTGAACTTAGTTGGCATTTCTAATACTTTTTTTTCCGTTAGATGTTTTATTAATTTATGTTCAGTATTAACGTGTTGAAATGGATTCGCTAACATGTCTAATATCTGTAATACATCTGATTGTTTAGACTTATTGACCTCAGGCAGTACTGTTTTTTTTATAATTGTAAAAACGTCACTAAAATTACTTACAAAATCACAAAGTATATTTTCGACAGACTTATTGGTAATAGTACTATAACTATTAATTTTCGTAGCAAAAAGGATCGCTGAATCATTTAGTTTTTCTTTTATTTCGTTTAGAGTAGGCAATGTTTGACCCAAAAGTGCGGTTTGGTCTTGACGATCATTAGACAATTTATGATGACTTTCATTTCCATTGCAGGAGCCTATACTTATTTCATCTGACTCAAACTTAAAAATGGTTTTGTTAGAAGGCTCTAGTAATTCACTGGGAGAATGCGTTCGAGATAAATGCCTCTTAAATGATTTCGAATTTGAAAATGTTTGAGGACAATTGCTTTGAGCACAGTTATAAAGATCATTGGCACCTAACATATGTATGTTTTTCAAATGGAAAAATAAATCATTAATGTTAAGGAAAACAGAAGAACAAACGTAGCAACCATACATTTCCTATTAGTTTAAATGAACTTATTTTATGTGAAAAAAAAAGATATATATATATATATATTTTAAAGGGTATATTCAATAGAGAAGTTATTTTTGAAGCAAACTGATTAAACTTGAAACTGTAGATATTAACTGCCGGTCTTGAATTTCAAAAAAATATGATTGAATAAATGTCCAAAATGTTTTACACTCTTCTTGGTATGTAAGATTAAACACGTAATGAATTTTAAAAGCACAAGAAAGAGCGTGCGTAAATTTGTTAAATTTGTAAATTATGTCATCATATATAGTATAATATTCCTTATAACTATCGTCATTACCTACAACAAGAATCATTGGTTGACACGTAAGTCCGTACTCCAAATAAGTTTTCTTCCTCTTGTCTAACAAGGGTTTAAAGTTATTAAATGTCTCCACAATTGAAACGAAGGCTTCTTGGCTGTCCAAAATGTTGAATTTCCATATCTTCTTGGTAACCTTGTTCTTTGCTTTTCCATTAGGGATCAAAAGCCCATGAAGAAGACGTGTGATCTTTAAGTTTTGTTGTTCTGTAAAATTGATATAATTAATATTATACAAGTATGCGAAGGGAAGATAAAGAACTACCTTTGTCTTTGATAGAATTTAATTCCTTTAAGGCACTTTTAGTGGATTTGTCTTTCAAATGTTGCTCAAAAATAGGTATAATCTGTTCTGTGAATGTATCCCATTTTTCAAATAGTATATCTCCCTTGTCAGGAAAGAGGAAGGAAAAGTCAATATCAATCTATAAAGTATTTTGAAAATTTTTATAGTATGCCAAGATAGGAAAACTTTATATTCCACTTACGAGACGAGCTCCATTAGCAGATTTGTACAATGGCCAGTTGGATATTATTGTAGAGATATTCTTATCTGGTTGATGAAAATGTTTTTCCCTCAGCGAACCAGTTTCTTTCCATTTTACCTCGACAACTTCCCAAGGTTCTGTGTGATGCTTCAGCCAAATTTGTGCATCAGTTGGCTGTTCAACATCTGAAATGTTTTGTTATTGAAATAACTATAGATAAAGTAAAAAAAATATATTCAAACTAGACCTTTTACAATACCTACAATCGCAAAATTGCAAGAAAAAACATTTTAAACACTAGGTTTGACTTTAATTAAATGTTTGAAAAAACACCTCTGACCCTTCAGATTTTTTTACACACATCTAATTTACAGAAATTCCCAATCATATCAAGTGTTAAAAACATTTTCAACTGAATTTAGGATAGCTGATTTTGGAAAAGTTTATAAATCATACTGTACTTTCAAATGCAAATATGTATTATGTAAATGTGACGTTAACATATTAAACGCATATTTTTTGAAAATATATTTTTTGGTATCCACTCATATCCATAAGGAAATCTTTTGAGAAATATGTTAACTATAACAATATTTTTGAATTAGTGCTATTTTTTACCAATGTTTTTTTTTTAGTTTTTATTACGGAATTTCATTATGATATACTTTTAGTCAAAAAATGTTTAAATAATTACTCAGATAAGGTTATATGTAAAAAAATTAAGACCGTCTTATATAAAACGGACAGATTGGTGATAAATTAACGGCGTTTAATTTAAAAAATCAGCTATATTTTCTAAGCCGAAAATTCATAAATTCAGAACTATGTTTATCTTTTCAGTGGCATTTTTCTACTTATGTATATCTATATTATATAGTATATGACCTTAAAACCCAAATTTCTTTCAAGTTAATAGTACTTTGTATATTTTACATGTTGCACTGTTCTGAATTTATGAATACGGCCAAAACAAAATTTCACTACCTGAGATCACTATTTCATTCAAATTAAGTCTTTTTTTTATGCTGTTTTTCTCTCGGGAACAATCCTACTTTTCGCAATTTATGGATGTGGTTTTTGTAAGCTGTATAAAGTCTTCCGGAAGGGTACTTATTTCTTTTACAGTAATAAATTTCCTGTAACATAACACTTTATAAATGATTAGAAAAAATACGTGCGTTTTTACCTTTTGCTCTTTTTCAAATTTATTTTTTATGTTTTCAGCAAGTCTATTAAAATCCTCGTCGTGCAAGAATGTGTTCTGATCCGCGTAGTGCTTCACAACATCTTTCACCAGTTTTTCTCTACAAGCTGGTAACAAAGTTCTGCTATTTTTCTCATATGTGTTCCAAATACACTTTCCTGGACCATTGAGATATGAATCTAAATCCTAAAGTATACAAGTTTTTATGTTAATCCCTATGTAAAATGCACTGATATACTCACAAACTCTTTTCGTTTTGCAAAGGATTGCAATGAACTTGGACTTTCGATTGGTAATTCCGTTGAAAATGATGTTGAAGATGATGACGGAGATGAAACGCAATGATAAATTTTTTTTAACCAAACTTCTACTAAGCTCCCAGATTCGTCAAGCGTATTAATATATCCCTTGAAAGAAAAATTGTTACTATTTGTAAAATCACTGATCACTTTCCGGTTAATTACGTGTTCTGATTTCCATTTACAGAGTTTATCCCTGAATTGCACAAGAATGCCAAGTTCGTTTAGTTGAAAAATTTTATCAAGGTCTCTCTCAGTAAGCAAATGCAAGCATCCAATATTTATACCCTTGGCTAGGTAAAATATTCATTAATTAATTACTAATGAAGTAGTTATTAATATGATATGAAAAGAACTGATTAAATCAGACACATCACTTCTATTTTAACAATTAACGCACCTATTAAGTTGTTGTACGCGCACTCAAGTCCCCATTCTTTAAGAAGCACAAATAACTCATCAATATTTCCTTGTTCTTGGCCTTGTTGTGCCCCCTGTAACGCGTTATCTAAGGCGTAATAGAATGGATTGTTGCCGTCAATTTCAATATTTTCAACACTCTGAATATTTACAACACTCTGAATATCTTCCATTTCAAAAAAGATTTTAATTAAAAACTTGGGAGACAATATTAAATGCACCGGCAAAACCAAATGAAGCACCACTCACGAGCGGACATGATAATTTTCTGATCAAAACCGACACAGCGTTGAAAATGTGAAAAAGAATTGCTGTTATGTTGAAATTTAGAAAACGTTTGATTGTTTTAAACATAGAAAATTAAAATTATAAGAGCCAACTTAATTGTTGTTATTATATGCAAAATAATCATTTTGGCGGAAAAATCGTTAAAATTTAAAAAAACTAGGAAAATTTCTCCATTTTTTTACTTTGACTTCCTATAATTGTCGGTAGAAGAAGGTGTGTAGAAACTTTGGACATTACGTGGTAAGCTTGGACGGTTTACTATCATCTTCACTGGGTGTATAACAACAAAGGTAAAGGGTGTTAAGTGAAAACGTACCCAAAATTACAAAACTTCCTCGCAACGAGACCTTGGCAAATTATTGTATATATTTAATATCAAATACCCTGTATATACACAATTTTAAGTAGCAAATGTGTTACTTTAATGATTTCGTGTTTCAGGTCCTTCGAAACAAATGAAAAACATGTGGAAAAACAAAGCTAATCCTTACACTGTTACTGCAGTAACTATGTCCAACAAAGTGTTAAGCATATTAAATTGAGATTAGGACAATTGTTTTTGCTGTAGGAAAACCAAGAAACGCTTGCAGAAAATATATGCTAGATGATAAGTAGCAATTTGTTTTATTTAAGAAACCATTAAATGATGACCCCTTTTCTTAAACTAAGAATTAAATCTTTGAAACAAGCATAATCAGTTTGTTCAAAACAAACTTCAATTTATTTATTACATACAAATTAGCACTTATTTTCAATAATATTTGCTTGATTTAAATAAAAATATAAATGTTATAATCAATCATTGAAATGTTTGATTTTAGAAAGCAAATTTCTCTCCGTGTAGCATTGCCCATTTATTGATCGTTCCTGTATATCATTCTTGAATTTGCAGAGCACAGAATGTCTCAGCTTTGCTTGTTTACATATCAAGCTGGAATGAAAATGATTTCGGTTAAGATAATTTTCTTGAAAAAATCAAGGTCAACTTTTTAGATTTACAAAAACCAATATAATGACCTTACCTTGTTTTAAGATAGTGGATAGACATAAGTACCTATGTCTTAACATACCATATGAAAACTCTTAAGATAAACTTGATCAGCATGGACTTCTAACTTTCAACTAGAATCCAAACAACGAAGGCATTTCGATTATTTTTTCCTTCTACTTTATGTTGGACTTGACTAACTGAGATATTAAACAAAAGACGTCAACACCAAATCAATAGATATAATGAGGATCTATTTTAATAACAGATGACTATAGGCAAAACTACCAGTAAACTAACAGACATCTCAAGATGTCGATCACAAAAATTTAGTTTATCAAAATTCGACGACGAATCTATGTGCGACTTTTTATTTTAAATAGTAATTTTTGAAAATTTCTGACAAAATAGCTAATCTAAATGGACCTGCCAACTTAAAAAGACACACACAAAAAAAAAGGGGAATAATCCCTGACTTACACCCCCAATTATTATCACTAAGACAAAATTACACATAAAAAAATTCTTTCTGTATCTTTTGAAGAAAAAACCCGAGAACAGCCTCCAATTTACAAAAGTCTTGATCAAACTGGTCTAGTTGACCCGGTTTTCGAATAGAAACGATAGCTTTAGAGTACATTTCGCACATATAGCTAATCTAGCATCTAAACCAGCAATTGCATTCCATTTAATACCATCAAAATAGCTTGAACAATTAAAGCCCAATAAAAAATCAAAGAGGAGCCCATAAATTAGGAATTCATAACCGCGTGCAACAGGAAAATAGCAACAACAAAAATGATATAATCAGCCTCCATCAATACGTAACCGTGAGATTTGCATCGTGTGAGGTCTTTCGCATTAAGATAAAATTTACCACAGGAGTACCTACATACTCTTGGTAGGTATAGCTCTATAAATATGTAAGTATGTATGTACATATGTATACTAACTATATGTAGATACCCCTATATATAATATGTGGTGATGCAGGAGGCTGGAAGAGTTTGGATCTGGTACTGTTGGGCAACCAACCCATCATGATGCTTCATAATTTTTTTTTTTTATATCAATCGAGAGAGGTAGGAGGAGGAGGAGGAGGAGATTGTGGCAATCCAGCAAGCTTGAAGGTATAGGAAGAGATACCTGTATGTATGTAGGTGCATATATTTCATATATCGGTTGTACATACATAAATATTGCTATAACATAAAAACCAAAACACCTTCTTCCATTTGTATACTCTCACCCCATAGTGAACAATCATTTCGATGCTTGCTGCCGCTTTGTTCCATGATCCATCGAAGTCGAAGTCTTGCAAAGGTAGGTGAGAACTGGGATGAGTGGTTTGACCGTAGCTGTTAGAACTCATCTCGTATCTTTATCTCAGCACTTTTGTAATTGATGTTGTTGGGTTATCTGGTCGCACCCCTTGGGTCTTTTTAGCCTGAGCTAATTGCATAAAAGAGATGAGATTGTATTGAGGAATTTTTTGATTTTTTCTTGCATGCGCATTCTATCTATACCTACCAGGTAAAAATTATTTTGGTTGCATGCTGAAAGAGGAGAACAACCCAGAATGAGAATGATTTTAAGAATTTCTTTGAGAAATATTTTGTTTGTTGTTGTTGTTGTTGGTCTTAAATTATAAAGAAAATTATTATATAAAAAAAAACGCTATTCTATTATATAATTGGACATTAGATGAACTGATGGGATAAGAATTATTTAATCCAGATAGCATCATTACCTGCGACTAACAAATATTTGGTCTTTTCTTTCAACCACATTCAATTGAAATCGCTACTTGAAACTAGGGGGGAATGGGGATTCTTTAACCAATTTCACAATGCTCAGAAGGCTTTCGCATATGGATTTATCTATGCTGTGATTTGGACTTCCATCAGAGATGCTTCCTGCAGCTCTTGGATGCCCTATTGTATTTAAGCAGCAATTTTTGCCCACTTCGTCTTGGACATACCAAAGAAACTTTCATTTATTTAACACCACGTAACTTAAAACCCCTTCATTTTCCAACTATACACCAATAAAGGACATGCCAATGGTAATTATCTACATTCTTTAACATTCTTACAGCTAATGAAAATCTGAAAGCTAATCTAAGCCTCTTTTAATATGGTTAAAACACATTCATCCCTCTGTTGCCATATTTCCCATGTCAAAGATTTATAATTCAAATTTTTTCAACGGAAAACTGATGCCTACATGTTCGTCGTTTCCATAGTTCCGCCATCCAATGAAATCCAAGACTCTTAGTGTATAAAAATAAATTCCCTCCAAGAAATTGCATTCATTTCTCTTACCCTTGTCTATTTCTTGAATTGATGAGCATATTCATTCTTGTCCTCTATATTGGTGATGGAATAACTCTATCTATTGTCATAATTTAGTACGGTATCGATGGACACACTAATGAAATCTAAAACAAAAAAAAATCATTTTTCGATCCATTCAATGCTTATCAGAATTAGTTCAAGCTTGCGGTAACCCTCCGCACTGCACAGCCTTTCCACAATACTGATTGGCTGCTTGATTCGTTGGTGCATCGGAGATTGAGCATTATAACGACAAAAATACACAATTCAAGGATTGGTGTTTAGTTGATTAAACTAAATTTAACTTTTTGAATGAGGGATCCTTTCTGTGTGTTTATGTTGAAGGTTTAAAACAATATAGAGATAGTCCAGCCGGATTTGATTTGAAAGACCAAATGTAATTTCAGCATTAGTTTTGTTTGATGTTTTTAAGGATATCTAGAAAAAAAATCTATAGTAAGACGTTGGTGGGACAACATTTGTAAAACTGCAGAAAATGTTCATATCTGGAAAATTATGTGAAATTTTACTAGTATGAAAAGGGAATTTTCGAAATTCGTGTGGATGGAGAGGGAGAAAACTTTTACACCAAATTTGATACGTACCTACATATGTGCGAGTAAATATCGATTAGACACTTCTCTTACTTACATCTATTTTACAAGGATGTGCATAGAGATATAGGGAGTAAAAAAAAAGAGGTCTCCAGAAGAGCCTATAATAATTATCTCAACTAAATTTCTATAATTCTCTGCGAATTGTCACGAAATGCAGTTTTTACAGAGCTTACAGAATTTTACCCTAGAATTGCCCGCTCCCCCTTACATCTTTAGATAGACCCCATGGAACTTTTCCCAAACAGGACATTCGGTAGAAGATTAATTTTTTGAAACTTTATGACCCGACATTTGCTAACTCAATATTTCCATATGGAAAAACCGAATTTTTAAGAAAAAATTCGAAACGGTGCTATAAATTGTATTTTTCCCAAATATGCGAGCTCCGTGTTAGATTATATTTCTAGGGTGTCCAGAAACATTATCTGAAACGACGCCTTAACATATTTTCCAAAAATAAACCTTGGTTGAATGACATTTCACAAAATCTTCATTTTTTTTGTCTAATCCAACTGGACTATGTCCGCCTCCGCCTATTACAAAAATGTGCTTTGTCATATTACATCAACTGGGTTTTTTTTTTGATAGTGCAATTTTGTACCAATTGATTTTTCTGAGGACTTTATCAAACAATTGCTGCAGAATTTCCAGATGGTATTTACATATTCGTAGATTTTTTTTTTTTTTTTTTTTGTAAGAAAAGATTGCCCTTAGAACTTATACCCTTTAACGCATTTATCCATACCCCATACTTACTAGATCCTGTTCAGTATTCAGGATACGTTAAATAGAAAAAAAAATATCTTCACAAAATCTCCTCAATCATTGAAAAAAAAACAGAACAAAATCAATAATCCAGAAATCGCAACCGAAAATCTTCGAGATGACTTTAACTTCATTTATACAATTACATTTGACTCCATCAATCACAGCATCAAAGCGCTAAAAACCCTCTTCTTTGGCAGAAAATGTTCTTTAAAAAGATATCGATCTCTTAGCAACAAGTCCCAACCCCAAACTAAAAGGAAAACGATTTTGATTTAGACCTTACACGACTAATCTGTGTGAAGTATGACGAGTTAAGAGATTAAAGGTAGCCCGCCTACCAATTAAGGTAATTTGTTGACGCATTTCCGTTCTTACGTTGCAATTTTTTAGCAATATACACTTACCGTGAGAAGAAAATAAATACCTCTCGGATTGAGTGTGAGAGTGATATGCCAAAACATTTTTAGACACTTTTTGACACATTGATGGTATAATTAGTAACGTGTTAAGGCACTTTAGTGGAATTCTTTTGTGAGAAATTTTAAAATGAAAAAAACAAAAAAAAACTGATCGAGCCAATATCATTAATGTTACGAGAGACTTTATAAAATTTTGATTTGAATCTGATTCAACGGCCTTTAGAAAACATGGCGATGAGAATTTTCGGTATTGGAAATTTTTCTCGAAACAAAACAAATGAAGGCATGTGGAAAATATATTGAAAGGAAAATGGTTTATTCCTTATACCTGAATAGGACCTCCATGATCGCCTGCACTAGCCAATAATAATAATGGTTTCGTCGGTCAGATGTTGATACATTAACACCCGCTGCGCGTAACATTTTCATTTCGGGTTGGTGTAAACGAGAACAAGATAATTTTTACATGACCACCACCGCATATTGAGATTATATATATACATATATAGATACACTAAAGAGGAGTCTTTTCAGAGGTATACCAAACCGGGAGGAAGAATGACTTATTATCACCATACACCCGGAGTGATAAAGTGAAAAGGCCAAGCGCCTGACTCCATAAGTCAGCCAAATCCATTATTTCATATGATTAATGCTCAGACCGATCTGTTGTCCATTCGGGAGGTGTTGACGTTTATTACCTTTTCTACTGGGCTACCAATGATCATTCCAAAGTGTTCCGACTGCGACCAATTTCGCATTGGGTGGCAGAATTTCATTATGCCAAAATATCTCTTGATACACGACGATCGTAAAAAAAAATAATAATAATAAAAAAAAAATACAAAAAAAAACACAGTGCTTAAAATGATGAGAAATAATGATATGCGCGCACGGAATGTGTTATAATTTTTATGAGAGAATCCACATAAAGAGCTGGAAACCATACAAGATTTCGTCACCAAGCCATCAAGGGGTACCAGTAGTTTTATTATATAGCCTTTCGGATATGACTATAAAATATAACGTGCGTCCAATTTGTGTTAGATTATGGGAGTCGAGAGTTTTATCTTGAATGCAACTTTATGATTAAGTCATAAAATGTTCGTTAAAATCGTCTCTCTATTTTTATCTGAGTTAGGATATGCAACTTTATATGAATATTAATTCGAGAGGGTGGCAAATGTTGGTCTTTTTTTTCTATGGTAGTATATGAGCATAATTGAGTTTAACTGGTTATATACTTTGAATATGTATAGAGTTGTCATAAATATTTACTAAGGGTGTATACTACTATGTTATAGGGTGATTCATAAAATATGAAGGATAAAGCGACATTTTAGTGCAGAACTAATGTAGATCGCCCTGTAGAAAGTAATGAGAACAGTAAAAAAATGTTTATATAAGAATTGCGAAGTTGTTTAAGTCAAATATAATTTTTTTTTTTTAAATTATCTACGAAAGAAGGAAACACAGAAACCATGTCACCAGGTTTTTTTTTAAATTTTTAATGGCCTCCACTACATATTTGATCTACATTACAATTTCGAAAACATCTTTGCCGATCAAAATCCAATATCAGAAGATCCGTTTCAATGTGATCTTACCAATTTGTTACGTTCTCTATATTTCTTAGTATCCTGGGGATTTCTCTTGATAACCACGCATGGCTGGGCATACGACTCTAGTCAGTAACGCACCCAGGATTTGGCTTGGGGGGGGGGCATAGGTGTCCCAAGTCATAACGAGTCGGAAAAGTAGGGCTCTAAAGTCGCGTCCTGCACCCATCTGTATAATAATTTGTAATTTGTAAATTATGTTCAGAAAACTGACATTCTGGAAGGGGACCGGTCCCGTTCGTCCCCCCTCTCGGTGCGCCCCTGACTCTAGTCATCCAACATTTGTCTTTAATATACCAAAGAACTAACCCCTACATATGCATATATAATGTGTTGCCGAACCATTTTTTCGGTGGATGGGGGGGGGGGGATTTTAAATTCTTTCAGCATTGCTCGGGGCTGAACATTCTGTCTATTAAGAATATTGACCGTATCTGCTATAATCACTTTAGACTTTTTTTTTGTTAACATTGGGGATATTTTATAAGTTTGTAATAATCCGAACTATATATGCACGCCCTAGTTCCAACTTTCGGCAAAATTGCTTTGGAATACCAAAAAAAAATTTTAAAATGTTCTTTCAATAATTTTTCACTTGATTCTTTGACTTAAATAACGGTATTTTGTAGGTTGAAAAGAATATTGGATACTCCAATCACGCAAATGCCATCTACTGGCCATAGATACAATTAAAAAACTTTTAAATTAGAATTATATCTTTTTTTTGTAGGTTTTATTTTAATTATTCTTTCCTTTTCAAAATATAAAACGTTACAGATTCTATTCAGGAATAAAAAGGTTATATTTCTAGCCTGTACCATTATCGATGAAACGAGAAAATATATAATTTGAAATGTGTTTTCCGGCCACTAGATGGCGTGTACATTGTAGTCAACGTTGCAGGATCGACCGAACTCTGTGAAAACTTTTAATAAATTTTTGCGGACCTGCTTTTTAGAATTACTTAAAGATTTCGGTTTAAATGCTGAAAAAAACGAAATCATCTTTCGGTACGAACTATAATTTATAATAATATTGCACATAAGATAGGATTACCTTGAGATCTCATTAATTAGTTATTCTGCGGAGGTTTTGCATTTGCATTCATAAATGAAAGAAAAAGCAGTCTACACCTCACTGAACTTAAAGTAACAATGCTTCAATTTTAACTGCTGAGAGCCTGTCCATTAATGTATGATAGAGAAGATATGAAGAGTTCATGAATCACACTGTACCCAGAACTCATCACTATAATTTCCGCTATTATATCTTACCTATGTAGGACAGGTACCTAATTTATACCTGCTGTTTTATCGCTTCCATGATATGTTTTGATGTTCAATTACCAAAAAGAAAATTAAAATATATAAAAAAAAAAAACTTTAATTCTAAGTCTTAACAAAAATAAGCACCCCCTGTTCAATACTCATCATCCATCCGTACACGCTTTTCTTTGTACAAACTGAGCACAGGCGCACTCAATTCACTCGTAAAACTACGCGATAAAACAAAAAAAAAAAAACAAAAAACAAAAACAAAACAAAAACCGAACAAAATCCCCATCGATATATATAAAATCGACAGACCATCCATGACTCACTGTAATCTTCCCATCACATGTTATCGGGTTTTAATTGCTTAATGCGATCAGCTCAATGAAAGCAATGCCCGGAATCCAGCTAAAAGTGACGACAACCTGAGAAAGCTCCCCTTGAATGAACTCACCGTGTGTCACCACCGCACCGCGCACCATAGGCAGGTATATATTATACTTACCGCAGGTACATATTCAATCGGTAGGCCAAAACATACAGCCTCAAGTGGATCCATGGACCTACCTGTTATGGTAATCAGAGCCGATAAATATCATTAAGAATGTCTGAATTATCGAATTATAAGAGGAGCCAGAGAGCTGGGACCCTCTGTTATCTTTATGGTTTCACAAATTCCGTACTGTTAATTTCATTAATTGTGGTCCGTTAATAAATTTCTCATCATTTTCTGTTTGTTGCTGTGATTCGGTTGTATTGGTGCGCGCGATCGCCATATTTGCAACATATTTAGAAGAGATATAGTTCACAAAAGAATTGTGAAAAAAACGTTGGTGGTGTCTTAAAATTTTGCGGGTACATTGACACAGGAGTGAGTGGAGGTTTATGAGAATTTGTATAAGATGCAAATAAAATTATTAGAGTGAGTTTTACATGTTTTTGTTTTTTTTTTATCTTGACGTTTATATTTGGGAGTACTTATCCATACTGACCGCCCACAAATATCAATCGCGGAACCTCGAGCAACAGAGTTTTTTTTTTTGTTTTTTATAAAGTCATTAATTCATCATGAAACTGATAAAATTTATTCGTTTGGTTTCGATTTTTTTTGCTTTTTCGCAACTAGAATAAAGTTAATAACGCGTTCGAATCACAGCATACTTTTCTATGAATGAAAAAAGGAGCAATGAGACTGACGGCAGTTTTCTTGTTATCTATGACTCAATTCCTACTAATCCTGATAATATCAAAATCCTAGCTTTAGAAACATTGGAGGTCTGGATGATCGGTATTTTTTCGCACATTTTGGGCTACATCTTTGTAAGCAATTCACCACATTTTTTGGAATCCTTGTAAGTAGCCCTTCCAAATGATACAAAAAAAAAATACTAGTTTTTAGAAGGCCCAACTCACATTAAAAATAAACGCGCGCTTCACAAAGACCTGACATGTTGGCAAATTTTTAATTCTTACGTCACGTCATTTTCGAGAAAAACCTCTGTGATAGGTAGACAGACGGACGTACGAGCTATCTTAGAAGGAAAGTTGTACGAAACCCTAAAATTAAAAAAAAAAAAAATCGCCTTAAGGTATGCGATCCGGATTTAGAAATCTGCCGAATGCAGCTACGGAACAAGCTCTTAGCACTGACTGCTAGACTATTCCATATTCGAATTCACAAAGCAGATCGCTCTCCAATTTGACCTTGGTAATTAGGTAGTAAGAGGGATTGAGCCCGATCCTTAGAGTATACTAGATTATAAAAAAAAATTGTAGCCATGCATAAGAAACGTTTCTAACGCATCCAAGGAAGGAGTATGATGAAACTTGAAAAGATCTGCACATTATTTTTCGGGCGATGTGATAAGATAATGAATTTAGCTAGTAATAAAGATGACTACCGCAGTGATCTTTGAGGTACTTTCTAGCCAGCTCTGGCTCTGGTTCTCTGTTCCTTGGACCGGAACTAGCCGTTTGCGTTATCATCTCGGTTATTGGGGGGTCCCTCATGAAATCGGATGTTCGTATGATATATCAGCAGAGATGGGCGAACCTGAGCCTTGCAGATGCATAAAACTTTTTCTTGATGGGCCCAATAACAATTTCTCTGATTTACTCTTGGGCTTGCAAGGAAACAATGTATGGTTACGTTGAAAAACTTACCTCACCAAAACCTGATGCGCTTCATTAAGATGAGTGGCCTCCGTGCTTGTGATCTTCCGCCCCCTGCCTAAGGAAAAAAATAATAAGATATTTGAGGTAGTCATCATTATGACTGGCTAAATTCATGATCTAGCGCATCGCAAATTAGTAATCTACAAAATGGACAAATAATTCCTCGTATCGACGCAAGTAAAAACATTTTGTGGGTGGTATCAGATGCGACTATGTGTATTTACAGGGTGATAAAAAATATCCTGCATTTTCAAAACAAAAACGTTGTGACTATTGCAAGCACGTCCTTATTTAGGTACCATTTAGTATTTACGGAAACCTTAGTTAAGCATCCATTTCATTTTTAGGGTTCCGTAACCAGAGAGTAACAACGGGAACCCTATTACTAAGACTGCGCTGTCCGTCCGTCACCAGGTAGGTTGTATCTCATGACCCGTAATAGGTAGACAGTTGAAATTTTCACAGAGTGTGTATTTCTATTGCCGCTATAACAAAAATTAAATTAAATTAAATATTAAAGGGGGCCCCCATACAAGAAACTTGATTTTTCGGCGTGTTTTTCCTCGTTTTATTCTCATTCATTATTATTATCGTAAGTAGGCAATTTTCTTTCAAATGACAGCATTATTTTTTCACATGACGCCTACTCTCATTTGAAAAAATAAATAAAAAGTACCTACGTAGTGTTCAATTTTATACGATGGTACGGAACCCTTCGTGCGCGAGTCCGACTCGCACTTGGTCGGTTATTATTATTTTTAAAGGCAATTATGTTACAAACATATGGAAAGTCTGAAATTTTCTCTTTAATTTAAGTTAATTATTAATTAATTTAATTACAATTTATGGCATTCAGTTCAGTGATTTAAAAGCATAATAGATAAATTTACACATAGCGCTACGTGTAAGTGGACAGAGCTGGGCAAGTACCAAAGAAAAAGTACTTAAGTACAAGTACAAGTACCGAAGTCCAGAGTACTTCAACATAAATACAAGTACCGCATGTATGAAAAGTACTTGTAACTAATTACTAAGTCTATAGAAAGTACTAAGTACTTTTTGAAGTACTTTTTTTAGAATCTTTATACGTTGGCAGTAATATAATGAAGTTTATCAAGTCCAGTTAATAGATATAATAGATATTAATAAATAAATACCTTTTGAAAACTATAATATGCATAGTAACCAGTGGCTACCATTTATAGATTTTTATAGTTTTCGGCGACGCAGGTAGAGTAAAACTTTCACCTCTCATTGCTACACTCATAAAAACTATTCCAACTATCCAAGCACCCATAATCGCCTCTAATAATGCATAACTATTCTAAGGAAATAAAATGTTTAGTAAATTTCTAAGAAAAAATTGAGGGAAGTTAAAAAAGTGTGCACACAGCTCGAAAATTGATCTTAATAAAACATTTAGAATTTCTTCTGCGTATATCTAATGAATATATTGTCTTTGGTAAATCAGTTTTTATTGCAGTAATATCCCTAAATGATTAATTTAAAATCATGTATTTCGACGAATCCAATAATTTACTTGTTGTTTTCAGTTCTCTCTCAGTTGGCACTTGGTGCTCAGACCAAAGTCAGCACTTTATAAGTGAGCGCACTTTCTGCAGTGTATTTCTTTCTATGAACGCAGTCAGTCCATATTATACATGTCAGTGGTTATGTCATCAAGTCGAAGCATCGTCGATTTTATATGCGAGACGTTACTGGTTTTTGTTCTACTTACCCAGTCTTGTTTGTTCTGCCTTGACGCGTGAGTGCGGCATATGCTTTAACAGTTCTTTACGTGCTTTAAAACTCAACAAAAAAGCAGTTGCACTAGAGATTGTGTTTTCTTTTCTACGAAGAGTTAGATATTTGTAGGTACTTAATAGACTCAGAAATACTTAAGTAAAAATCTTGGTACTTAAGTACAAAACTAAGTCTTAAGTACAAGTAAATAGACGCTAGTACTTATGTTCAAGTACTAAGTAGAGGCATTTCAAAAGTATTCAGTAATCAGTCTTAAGTAACGCAAATGTACTTTAAGTAGTACTTAAGTCTTTTTTTACTTAAGTATTGGCCAGCTCTGTAAGTGGACAAGTGGACTTGTACATCCTTAAAGTAAAAAGTAAAAAGTCCCAATATAGAGCCTTTTGGTACCCCGCTTAGTATAGTTGCAGTGTATACTGGATATAATATCGCTGGATTTAACAATTTACTTATTCTACGTTTAAATAATACACAAAGTAATAGATAATCTCCTAAGGTTAGAGTAGTTATAGCAAAAATTATACGATGGTTTATGTTGCCAAATTCGTACTAGAAAACTGAAAGTAAGGGTCGAAGAACTGAATTGATTAGTATATTTGGATTTTTATCTCAGCTTCTACACACACTGCCACAACATTTCGTTGATTAAATCTATAAGTCATGGTTGAATAGAATAGTTTACCTCCACCCAGTCCATTAACTTGAATCTGTTTATGTCGGATGATTGATATCAGGCTAAGCATCCATATTATCATGGTGGTAAGCTTTCTGAATAAGTATCATATAGCAGTAACACAATCAAGATAATATTATGACAATTAAAAAGATAAACAGGAAGAAACAGAAGACTCCATTATTTCAATCCTGACTTATTTAAAAAAAAAATATCATCTTATCACTTAGATTGAGATTTTGATTCATTTTGGAGCTCACGTGAAAGTATTCACAATTTTTCCGTATATACTCGTATATATCTAAAATCGTATTATAAACCACATTAAATTCTATTCATATTATACATAAACATGTGAGCCAATTACCTTCACATTTCATCTATTCTCCCCTAAAAACTATAAAAAAAAATACAACAAAAATAAAAATCTCCCAAAGCATCATAAACCTCTTATCATAAACAATCAATTTTTATATTTCAAAAGGATTTGAATGTAAAATCCTTTTGATCATGATCAACAGCAGCAGTAGAGGAGTAGTTGGCGCAGTTTCTCTACATGAAAACTCCATCCTACCATATATCTGCCATGGGGAAGGGAAGATTTTTATGGATTCTCAAACTCGTTCCCACAATGAACTATATCGCTTCTCGGCAATCTATAATATGTCATTGTCGATGTAAATTAGAAACATATCTGACATCGCATTAATTTGCTCGAATTACTCTGAATACGTCCGACTACAATGCACCCAGATCGTTCACCAGGCAGACAATTATTCATTTTGCCAACTTATCCGATGTTTATGCAAAGATTGCAGGTGATGAGAAATTATTTACCATTTTAGAAAAATCTTCTCTCTCCCATTGCATTGTGTGCTAGTTTTACCACTTATTTTATTTTTTATTTATTTTTTTTATTTTTTTTACTATAGAAAAATTCAATTGAAATTTACTGCAATGAATTTCATTGACAAATATGGTCTTGTGACGAGACACGCAACTATTACTAGTATTACATTTGTATGGAAATTTTTATCGCTAGTGATAAAATTGTGTTGTGGTTGTGGATAATAAATGACAAATATGATAATAAAAAAGCTCGACAAAAATTCCTAATTGAAAACTGTGTTAATTGACTTTTCGAATAGATTTTTTGCATGAATTTGAAGAGCATAATCTGAACACCATAAAATATAATGGAATTCATATACATAAATGTAAGTATAGGGAGCAAGTTTTAAAACTGATTGTTCTGCACTATCAACATCAACAGCCTTGGTGGCTCACAAGTAACTTTTTTCTGTTTTTTTCAATGCACTATACTGCGCTGTACTGTACTCGACTGGGATCTATGTAGGTAATATCGTCACCATACGCCCGTACATCATTCTAGACTCTCTCATAATCGGGTTAATCTACATAAACAACAAATATAAAGTAAACATATCGTAAATCTCCAGACTTCTGGTGTCACTCTAGCGTGAACAGATTTGGAGTAATAAATTTCTTTTTCTTTTTTTTTTGTAAAGTGGATTACAAAATTGTTCAAGTAAGTTTTTGAAATTTTATTTTGATAAATTTCACTTTGAATAATTAAAAACTTTTTCTTTCATATATATCTACTACCAGGGAGTGTTTTTAAGAGTTCTTAAAGAAATCATTTGCTGATCTGGTTGCCACTCTACTTGAGTGCTAAGGTCCGTTATTATTTTTTTGTTAAACAAGCCTGGACAAGTCTTGTAATTCTTCTAAAATTGTTGGCCATTTAACTTAACTCTCGTCGAGATTTTTTTTTTAACTCACCACTGAAAATAGACTCAATCCCAAGCATAGTGATCATGTAAGAAAATTGTAGATCTAAGTCTAATCCAAAATCGGTTTTTAATCAGTTTTAAAAAGAAATTGTTTTTTGAAATTATTTCTTATCAAAATAGTTAAAAAATTTTCATGTTTATAATTATAGAAAATACACTGCTCAAAAGTGTATAAGCAAAATGTGGTTTGTGGTTTGAATTGTAAAAATTGGTTTTTGTCCCATTATAATTAAATAATACCTGTTTTTACCGTTATTCCAGAATCTTTTTATTGTTGTATGCGCAATAGATGTATCTACTAAAAACAAAAAACAGAACATAAATCAAACCAAATTCCAGAAATTGGCAACCGAAAAACCACATTTTGCTTATACACTTTTGAGCAGTGTATAATATTTATTTAAAAATAAAAAAATATATATAATTCATTAACAATACAAAAATGAAAAGTTATTTGTAAAAACCCTGGAAATATGTTTTTTAAATTTAATTGAAATGAGCACATAGAAAGCATAAGTTATCAATAATGGTTTTATCACTTAATCGTGATTCTCAGTTTGGTGCAAATTTCCAGATACCTACTGAAAACGCCCTCTCTGATTTCACACTTGTATGAGGAATTGATTTCAAACTTTAATAACCACATTGAGATAATAGGCAAGATACAACCAACTTATCGAAAGAGACTATATACATATTAGGCCTGCTTAGCAATTTCTTCTGGCATCTGCAGCAGGCAGGAACTGGCCGTACTGAAGAGTATTTGATCCTGCTGATACGAAATTCCTTATACATATTGCAACCAACTTATTATTTCATGATATAATTTTTTTATTATAATTAATGAACGCGTTTGATCATTAGGGGTACATACATATATCATAAAAACTGAGTTTGTAAGATATTCCTCTGATTATGGTACCTTAGCTACCGAAAATCCGTTCATTAATTATAATGAAAAATTTATATTATGAAACAAGAAGTTAGTTGTATCTTGCCTATTATCGCAATGTTTATGAAACTATTTGTTAAGGAAACGATAAATGTCGACGTCAAGGAATTCGGAGGGAATACATTAAGAATTTCGATAAAAAAAATTAAAAACCGTTGCTTCGAGGTCTAAGAAAAGGGAAAGCGCATAATTTTCAGAAAATGCAAAGATTTCCACTAGAATCCTATATAATAAATTGTTAACTCATGTCAATAAGAAAAGGTTACATCCGGTAGAGAATTACAAAAGAGGGGAACTATACGAATTTTGACAGCCATTATGAACCATAGATGTATCGTTTGTGGCAAAAAAAAAGTTAACGCTTTTTGAGAAGTTTAACGAATTTTTAACGTGAAACTCTAATTTTCTTAACGTTTTCGGTAAGTTCTGTTCACACACAGCATTGGGTGAGCACCAGTGCAGTGACACTGCCAGTGTATCAGTTCAGTTCTGATCCGATTCTTTCCGCTCTGTTCTGTGCTGTCAGCATCTCGCAATTTGTTCTTAGAAATTTACTGTAAATTTTTTTTTTTTTTTTTAGATATTTTATGCATTATTGGAGCCCAACAGCGGCACACATGAAAGTATTTTGTATCTGAAAATATATTTGCAATGTAATAAAATTTTGAAATTACATATGAATGTGGAATTTTTCATCTTTTTTTTTTTTTAAAGAATATTTTAAGAAACGAAAAAATTTTCATTAATAAAAAATCGGTTTCTAGAACGCTAAAATCGATTAATTAGTTTCCTGAAATCGGCAGCTTAAGGGCCGATTAATCGAGTAACCGATTTTGCAATCACTCATGCACTTATTACTCCCCAGTTGCTGGCTCATCCACATCATGTGTATAGGCTCTGTAAATGATATGGAAATTCAATTGATCAGGGTTATTAATGTTTCGAAAATTTTCACCTTATCATCATTAACTTCATCATCTTCAACTTCCAAATTCCTACAAAAAAAAATTTACTATGTATGCACCAAGTAATTTTATCAGACACTATCAAAACCACCTGATCCTAATTTTCTCCTATAGAGACACATAAATAATTTTCTCTCATATAATTTTTGATAGTTTTCGAGTGTTCCATCTTCTAGACTTGTATATGAATCTTACATTACCAGGATAACTCTCATGACTTGACTGGCATCCATCATGCAACTCACTGTAACTCACAGAAAAGTTGATTGTTTGTTAGGTAAAATGTCAAATTAACTGCAGGGTTGGAGGAAAACTTCATTTCACACCAACAATAAAAAAAAAACAATTTACGACATAAATACATACATGCACATGTGCGCATATCTTTACCTTATACTTACCGTAGATTAAGAAGTTAATCTTGTGCCGCCAAGATTTCTGGTCGATGCTTAATTATAAATTATATACATACGTGTGAGGAGACGAGCTCATCATATATATAGGTACAGATATCCCAGCAGCTTTTCTGATTCTGAGCCACTTGCACATGCGCCATCATAGTAGCAAGTTAGTATAGTAGTATAAGCAATCGTTGGCAGCCGAGTGGTTGTTTCACCAGGGAAACTGCGGTAGAAATACCATCGCTGGAGCATCATCATCATCATCATCATCATCATCTTCATCTTCATCATCATCAGTTTCCTATTCATATGTATATGAGCCGCGCGCGCGTCATTTATGTGTGTAAACAAAAAAAAAACATATAAAAAAGGAAGAAAAAAAAAACGTTTTGGTTACTTCTGTCGCCGCGAGTTTATTTATGTGTGTATGCGCATATGTATTCCATTCAGTGGAAGGTCTACTATAGATAGGTACATATATATATATTTTTGGAACTGCGTTGAACTGAAATCTGTGTGTGTGTGTGCGTGTGTGTGGTGCGATCTACTGTGAACCCGTGCCGTGCCTTCAATTCGCGATTCGCGTTATTATACAAAACCACCAGGCATGTACGACGGGGAAAAAGTTCGCGCTGGATGTAGGCTCTGGACTCAGCGGGCATATCGAGAGTTCTGTCGCTGATATCACACACGGGGGCAGAAGAAGTGCAGCTGTAAGAAAACAAAAACGGCCGAAAAATTTCGCCTTTTAAAAACCACCTTCGTTGTCGGAACAGTGTGTATAATGTTTTTCGCTGGACACAAGCTTTAGTGGCGATCTTATTATCCTAGCGCGAAGTTGCAATCAATACACGCGCTTCCCTTTTAACGGGCCAGGTGTATACGTATTTGTTTTTGTTGTTTTTGTTTGTTATGTTTTTTTTTTTTTTTTTTGCTAATTTTCTATCAAAAAGCTTTTTCAGTTCAGTGAAAATTATATACATACACTCATCACACAAACAACAACATCATCAACAATAGCGCAACAGAAAAACAAAAACAAAATTGTGCGTAAAAATAAAAAAAGTGCACAACTGTCTTAAGTCCAGGACAATTTTAAAGTTGCGTGCGTGCGTGCTCTGGTGAATATATATATATGTTTTTTTTTTTTCAATAGATAAAAACGTGCTACAACGATATATATACGTAAAAAGGCCAAGGTTATCACAGGTACGACTACTACCACCATTGATTCCAAAGCTTAGCCTAGCCAAAAAAGGGATACTAACTAATTTCAAGAGTCTGGACGAGTTCTTTCATTTTAATTGAACTGTGCTTTCGTGTACTTTTATTTACAGTATATACGAGACTACCTACATATATATACCTGTGCACATATACAAACAAATTATTATATATATAACACAACCTGGAAAACTTGACTATATAGTGAGCAGCAGAAGAACTCTATATACATAGAGAGGGGGTCCGTAATATTTTTAAATTTGTTACTATGGACTAAGAGGCGACATCGTAAAGAAGAGCAAACGGCGGCTGTGGTGTTTCTTTGGTATAATCCGGTTGCGCAAGGAGGTTCATGAAATACCTCTGATAACGTCCTTTGTCCTCTGAGAGATATGCGGCTAATTTTGATAGTTGCTTTACTCGTTTTCGTCATGCCAATTAAAGGATTAAGGTCGTAAGTATTTCACACACACAATTAATTAGGTTATTAATTAATTAATTAATTAATTAATAATAAAAATTCGAATAAAAGTGATTAGCTGGTTTAAATACTTGTCTGATACTTTTGAAGAAGAAAAAAAGGAGTTTCTTCAATGGACATCATTTTTTTTTCTTTTTTCCTTTTTTTTTTTGTTTATTACTGGTTACGGTGCTAAGACATGGTTTTAATTAAGCGGGCGCAACCGCATATAATTTTTTTTTTTCAAAATTATTAATTTCTTAATTGTTGAAAAAAAGTTTATAGCCACGACGCTTTTTTTAATAGGAGAAGGGAGAAGAGTTTGATTTGATTTGATAAAAATATTTTTGACAACAACGGAAGGTTTGACTTTCTAAACTTATCCAAGGCCCAAGGGTATCAAACTTATGTCTACTGTGCTTTCAGTTTTTTTTTTCTTTTAGTACCTATACGCATTTTTACGACTTTTAAATGGAAAAGTTATTCTTTGACTAATTAGTGATATGACGACGACGTGCATGTGTTTAATTTATATTGGAAAAAAAAATTTTTTTTATGAATTTCTTGAAATCTGGAAAGTCCCAACACATTTATGTGCAAATATACTCGTTCCCATATTTTTTTGCATTACTGAAAGTTTGAAGTTTATATCAGGGGGTATAACATGTATATAGTATCTACCTACAACTTTAGAGAAGGTATTTGACAAAAGTTTGGGCTTTTTCGTAAATTTTAAATAGAGTTTGTTACGAAATTCATATTGGCAAACCACACTTCAAAATCTTCCATCTTTTCCTACCATGGGAAAGGTCTTCTTGTCTATGGCTTACATATCTTCTGGTTTTTACTTTCCTTGGATTTTACACAGTAGTTAATTTTTCGTTAAGAAAATTCTGAGGAATTTAGTAGTCCGGCATGTTATCTCAAATAGCAGGAAAAACGAAAATTATTTTTATGGGTATTATAGACCTGCCAGCAGGTCAGAAAAGCTTACAAGATTCAAGAATAATTCTGATTGGAATTTATTCAGTTTTTTTTTCATATACATATGTACCTACCTAATGGTCCTTTAGGGTGCCAGAATGAAAACTTGAAATTTCTCCATAATAATTTCTTTTAACCTTTGACTCTCCGAAGCTAATCAGCGACAATTCTAACATTTTAATACCGATCGACGAACAATCTTTAATCAAGCAAACGATTAGTTATAAAGAAAAATCCTATGAGGAATTTATTAGGATCTTTCCATTCCTTCCTGTGTATTTCTGTGTTATTTCGGCCTTATCTAATCGTACTCAAATATATTAGATATTTTTGGTATCCAATATAATTAATAATAATTCTGGTGTACCATAAAGAAACCATTTTGGACCGTTGCTTTTCATCACGGGGAGTCCGTATTAGGTTTTCGTTTGTAACTCATATTGTCGTAGTTTAATTAGTGCTTAATGCTAAGTATTTTATTAAATGGCGATCTAAACAAATGGTCATAGAGATTTTGATGATTTTTGTTAAGCCACTTTTGGATTATGCAAATCCGTTTGTTATCGTCGATATACATATGTTGGTATGGCGATTGATACTCAACCTTTGTAACAAACTGGAAATTATACCCACAGTTTTCAAAATTTGGTCATCATTTCTACTTTGAAGATCTTGAGAAACGCAAAAAATATCAGAATTCATACGACAAAGCTTCGGCATTGCAACTCGATTCTACGGAAAAATCGAATGAGTGGTGCCGTAAGATATTAGATTCAGATTCTCATCATATTCTCGTATTAACATCGCATTCAATGTGTTCTGAAAATTTAGTGTGGGTACTTATTCCTATTTCAGGTTAAGACTTTTGATAAAGTCTTAAGACCTTTCTGATGGGATTGAAATCCCATACATGATTTGGAGGGAATTTGAGTTAGTTGGCACAACTGCTCCAATGTTTCAGAAGCATCCTGTTAGAAGCGATAGAATGTAGTCTCAGACAAGCTACACTTTTTTAGGTGCTACCATAAAGGGCAGTGATCTAAGAAGAGCCATGTACTAAATAGCTGAGCTTTCCTAAGAAGGAGAAGCTCTTTTATTTTTAACTAGATGTGGTTGTGGCAGTTTTTTTTTCCTGGCTAAGTCCTTACAAACCGCCCCAATATAGGGATTTGCTCTTAGAAGCACACTCTTTAGCACAATGAACCATTTTGGCCTCCATACTTGCGATCTTTCATCACCCTGCCACCAAATAAAGAGAAAAAAAGTAAGTACCGTAGAATAAATGGCCTTGATCAAACAAATGAAGCTTCCGCTCCTTTTCTAGCCAAGCTATCAGTAGTAAATTTACCACTCCATATAGGTTGATGTGCATACTCTTAATGACTAAAAACTCTCCTTTCTGATAGTTTCGACATCCTTTGTCGTACATATACAAAGATCATAATTCCCTTTGTGCATATGATCGCTACCCCTTAAATCTAACCACATGCAATAACTGCAAAATAATTTAACTAATGGTAACTTCCCACATCCAAAAACCGCTTAACGAAATGCACTTCCGACTATCTTAAGATATCTGGACTTTTCGAAAGTTTTCAAATCAGAAAAACTTAGATCTTCCCCACTGATCAGGAGAACTTGTTTAATCTACGCACAAATTAGATACAAATTAAGCCGAATTTTGATTCTTTTTCTGTACAACATAAAAAATTTTTATAGTGGGGTAAAATAAGTAACTTACTAGTTTCGAGAGCAAGATTTAAGTCAAAATATTGGCGAAGTACCACAATTTGATTTCATTAAAATATCAAATAAAATCAGGTCACAATTAATTTTATTAACATTGTCTTCTGTCAAACCATGCATACATTCGTATTTGGTAGTTATTCAATTACTTCGAGAAATTTTTATGAACATGCTGAACAATAGAGGACCCGGTATGGAAATCTACGGTAGTCCAGTATTGATGGGAAATGTGTTCGACAACATCTACATGCCTATCTGCAAGGAATCTTCTGATTAGATTTACAGAGTGTGCTGAGTATTTAAAAATTGTTGTGTACTGATGTGATTCAAATCGATGAATCAAGGAACCATAAATAATTTTTTTTTATTTCAGATACAAGTATGTAACACGCTTAACGCGCTAATGGTTTTCATAAAAAAAACAAATTTCTTCTTCATCTTTTTCTCTCATAAAACCAACAAAACCTTTCTGATCAAAAACAAAAAAAAAAAATTGTTACTTCCAATTTTCAATGATTTTTATTTAACTTGAAAATTCATTCATATTCACAAAAACTTATGTATGTACAAAACTATTACGCGTTTCATGATGCTGAGGTTAATTACGTACTTAAAACTCTCTCAATTCAATTAATGAAAAACAGTTGAATCCATTGTAGGTGGTAGAGTGACTGACTGGTGGCATCTGTAGCAGTACTTACTTTACTGAGACAAACTAAACAAGTAATTTAGTGATGTAAATTGATCTGTGTTATTACTTATGGTATTTCCACCGTAATAACCCCCATTGGAAATGAACAGGAAGACAAAACACGAACAAAGACTCCTCAGTCTGAAATTGAAGCAATTCAAAGTCGACTTAACGGAGTGCTAAATAAGAGGTTCCCACACGCAAAAGACAAAACGAAAAATTCCAAGGCACAAAACTGACTATATGTGGTGCGCGGCTCTAAAACAAACTATATATATGTATGTAGAGCTGGGCGACCTCATCTCCACAGTCCAAGATTAAAAGGCAGTTGAACGCCCCTGAATCCACATCGTCGCATCTTTTAAGACACTTTCAGACCATAGCCAGTGCTAGTAGATCCATTGTTGTGTATACCTGGATCATGGCTGAAACATAAGGAATTCGTCAGAGATGCGTTTGTGTCAACAAAACGACCGATTGTTATCAGTGCGCACTCCAAGGCTCGAGTCACCCAGCAGACAGTCTGTCGGACTCTGAGTAAACGATATTCAGAGTCAGCATTCGAGGCTACATATATATTTTGAGGTATACTGTAAGGCACGCATACAGATTATGTATAAGAATTTTGATAGATCTGGCTAGAGAACAGGGACACACATTTGATTCTATTGTTTATGCCACCTATACACAGGTGTGTGTATTTGAGTGCCCGTACTCGGATATTGTTGACAAGTCCTTGTCATCTTTTGAACTATATTTCACCCATAGTTGACCGTGTCGTTCGTTCGTCAATCTCATTTGGCTATATAGTCGTTGTCATAGTCGGCCCACAATTGCACGAATTTATTCATTAGGCGAACACTATTAGTTTACGTCTCGTGACTGGCATTCATTTCTCTTCGATATATACATACGTGCATGCTCGTCCATCCATCCGTCCGTCCGTCTGTCCGTCCGACCATCCATGTCCGTTGTTGAATAATAGTTCATAATAGAATCAGTCATATCTGTTCGTCGTCGTCTGTTCGTTATCATATAGACTATTTCTCACGTAGAGGTTGTCCATTCAAAAACCAATAAGAAAATAAACAGACACTTTTGAACGGCTCATTTGCGTGACTTCCTTGCTTGTTGCGTTGCGTCCACAAGAAGTTCACACGATCTCTGCTTAGTTTAGACGGGCCGCGGATAGTTATAGAAGGTATAAATAGAGGTGCGAGTTTGATGATTTATTTATTTGTAATTGGATTATAATTAAGTGATCTCATTTCCTCTGGATGGCGCGAAGTTAGTTTTTGCGAGCTCTATATAAATCAAGGAGATAGGACGGAACGAGTTGTAGGTGAAAAGATAGCCAAGTAGTTTGGCTTGCTTCGATCTAATGCAGTTGGTTGGTTTTTGTTTGTTGAATATACATACGTCGGACGTGATCTGTCGACACGTGAAATTATGCCAAGTATATAATGAAACTATGTCATTCGATGTTTTCATTTCAAAAGAAGAAATTTTTGTTAGCCTGAGGTAAAAGAGATGAATTATTTTGAAAATTATTTGTTTATCATATGTCAGTAAATTTCCTTAATACGTGTAAAATATTTAGGATTCTCGACGAAGTCGTTTGTTTAGTTTTATAGCATTTGCATATAGAATGATACTGAGATACCAATGGATTTTGTCCATTTTTATCCCGCTATTATAGTTCATATATATACGGTTAAATGCAAATTCAAGCTTCGAACTAAGTACAGCGAATTATTCACTTCATTAAGCTCTAGAAAATATTGTGCTTTAGTTTATCAACCTCCATTAATATTATGCTGCTGCCTATCAGTATAGAGTAACACAATTTGTTAGAAAATATCTGACATTAACATATTAGACTCGAAATGCTTTGGGATATCTAATCGACACTTAAACAATATTAAATAAAATGGCTCTAATCGTATTTTTATTAACAAAGGCTAGAAAAGTAACTTAAAATTGATCATCATATCGAAGCAGAAGAACCAATACATAATTTCAACAAAGAAACCAGTTTTGAATAATCCCTAAACTCTTAACGATCAATAAGAACAGTAAACAATATTCGACCAATCTTCTCAATCAAAAGTCTTAACAGAAAAAAGGATTCTGGAATTCTTTCAAATAATCTCACAATTACAATCGCCCAGCTAACCAACCGCATGTTGAAAATCCTTAAATCATCTTCATTACGCAAAACATAAGTGTCATTCATTAATATACAAAATGAAAAAATGAAAAAAAAAATAGTGGATCCAATTGACTACCTTGAGGCTCCTCTATGTCATTAGAAAAATTTATTTCGATAAAGATCTTTTGAAAAAATTACATTGCAAGTCGCAGGTCAACAATAAATATATGAATCCATGCTTATAAAGTTTCTGAAAAAGTACATTCGATTTAATTAGAATGGAATTTATTGACTTCCATCTTAATCAACCTGATCTCCATGTTCGTCATAAAGAACATATGACGATTATTATATGGACACTATTTTGAAAAGTCGCGTACCATATTTATAGTGGAAGATGAGGGGCGGCATAGATATTGTAGAGCTTACAAATATTGTTGTAATTTAATATGTCCAAGAGAGACAGTAGCAATCCTATTCTTCCTGAAATCCTTGCAAGTATACATAAAGTTCTTAGACTTGGACAAGAGGAAAATTATCACCTAGTACATTAGAAGCTACACTGCTGACTACATAAGCCGTGGTTCTTTTGTGAGGATTTGAAGCATCATTAAGAATTGAGACGCATACCAAAGCGTTAAAAATAGCTTTCAGGCGCAGATGCATTTTTCTCTTCTTTAATAGTCAACCATAGTTAAAATTTTCTACAATGGCATCTATTACATACCTACACTGGTTTTAGAAATCCTTAGAAGCCCTTTTTGAACCTCTTAAGTTAGATACTAAAGTTGGAATGAATTGTCATAGAGTTATGTTTCATGTTGGACTACTTAAATGTTGTGGTCTAGTTTATTTCTGCAGGAGAATTATCAGGGTCGGAAACCGTGAATTTAATAATTGTAATTAATATTATCATTCCTTTTGTAATTTTGTTTTGTAATACGTATAATCTCAGACGAAATACCTTAAATACGCACATAAAATAAAACTAAAAAAAAAAAAACGGGGACATACCTATATCGAGAATATTAAACGATATCGCATTTGTGGTAACGCCCAGCTCATAAGAACAGAAATTTTTTGGAAAACTAGTTGCCTGGAATGGCGTATGTTTACTGCTTATTTGTCAAAAAGTACGTATTAATTTTCCAAAGAATTTTGACTTTCAACAATTTTATTCGTACAAATGGAAATGATGTTAACTTAAAATTTAAAATTACTGTTTTCATGGAAAAATTACTGTGTGTAAACGTCGTTGCACAAAAAGTACCAAAGTTATTATGTTTACAGTTTATTTCAAACTTCAGTTCAGTAAAAAAAAAATAAAGAAATTGCATTTTCAGTTATTAACATGAATATGTATAACTGCCGTCTGTATTGTAAATATACCCAAGTCTATATTTTGAATATATGAAAAACCGGCTATTTTTCCATATTTTCGCGGTTATGCATATATTTATCAAAAATAACTTTAAGTGAAGAGGCTTTATTTCAATTTCGTAACATTTTTTGTTTTTTTTAAACAAATTTTTAGTGCGCCAAATTCCCTGTAGAGTGCTGATATTTAACCTTTTCCTAATCTCCAGTTGTTAAGATTTATGACAGAAAAATCTCTTTTGACTGTTGCAGAACTAATGAAGTTGACAGAATAAATGTGAAAGAAGTTTTTTCAAATAAGGAAATATTAAAGATGCCTGTTCTTTTTTCTTCATGTTATGACAAATCCTCCACCAAAACTCGATTATTGGCAAATTATTATTAATTTCACGTAATTTCCTAACAAGCTTGTATTCAGAATCTAATACCCTAGGCAGACGGACAAAATCAATAAAAATTATTCATTGGTAATTGATTTTTCCAAAAATCAAGTTATCCAAGATTTTGTGAATTACAATGAAAGTCCTGTCAATTTTGAAATGTTATTGACAGCATATTTTTTTAATAACTCAAATTCAAAGGTAAAGCAATTTTTTTAAAATTCAATTACGAACGAATGATCATTGATTTTGCCCATCTGCCTAGGCTCTAGAATATAAGGCTTTAAGAATACTATAGTCACATAATATATTGCGAAAATGATTTGCCGAAGGAATAATTGATGCATTTTTTTTACAAATTACTAGAATCTAAAATTTCAAAGTATTTAAGAAATTTCATGGCGTGTCGACCGGAAACCAATTTTTAATTTGTACCACACTTTCAAAATAAAATTTTAACCAAGTGGTTCTGAATTCTAAAATTTCTTTAGAACTTAAGTTAGTATCTTCTAAAAGATATGCTGAGACCTTTCCACTTAATTATATCTCTTCAATTGGCAGATGTAAAAATTCTGACAAGCTCTAACGAAAATGTTGTGGATACATTTCTGTTAAAAAATTACTAAGCATTGCGTACTAGTTTTTTGTTTTAATTACTTCGTTCTATTGAAGTTCTTTAATCATGTAATTTCGCGTAGTGTAGTAATCCTACAATTACAGTAAACAACCATACATTGATTATATTTTATCTGTCAACGCACGCACTGCTTGCAATGCGTTAAAAATTAGTTAACTAACTTCTGCATTAGGCTGTGTTTAGCTTGGAGAAGTTTAAAGCAGAGCGATTGCGCGCGTAACTGCTTCAAAACTCTAGAAAGAGATAACTTGAAAACGTAGAAGCGGTAAAGCGCTGATTTCTGTTCAACTCGAAGTTGTTTCGAGCGATTGGTATTTCAGCGTTAAATATGTCCAAATCAAGTTCAATGCTGGTTTTTCTATTCCCAGATAACATAATGGAACATGTTCTAAAAAGATACTTGTTGGAACAGACGACCGGCTCCAAATCGGTAAACTTCATTCAATTTCGGTAAAAGTAGTAAAAGTATTCCACTGGATATGAATAGCATTATATTTTTACCACGCATTTTGGAAAATCGAATTCTCGTTTCTGCTTCGGTACAGGAGCGTTCGGATTTGTGTACAATCGGACATAAAAATGATACGTTTTCGATACCTTATTTTAAATCGAATTTTCGTTTCGAAACGTAATCTCGGTTAATCAGTTGTAATGTCTAATTTGAAGTGGTTTCTTGTGAGTAATTTTGGTAGTTTATGGTTTTTTCAATTTTACATTTATTTGAATATGTTTTGAGTATGTTTTTGTGGTAGCTCATTTATATCAATTTTATATCCTTTAGAATACGTTCTGAATATGTTCTTTAGGACACGCACTATTACCACCGATTATCACACGATCATTTTTGACCGACGCCGTCCGAGGATTTCGTTCGGCAAGGCGGACATGAGTTTTATAAAAAAAAAAGCATATGGAAAGAATATATATTTTGATATCAATTCGTGTAATCAAAGAACATGTTCTAATATCCTCTGGAGCATATCGAGAAGATGGTCAGAACATGTTCTGATGAAAATTCATATTTTAAATTAAGAGTTTTCAAAAAGAAAATTGCAGTGCATCCAGAGATATTTTCGGATGACAACTGCTGCTGCTTTTGAATATATTTTACTTCTATTGCAACTTCATTTCATAATTTTTTAGATTTCGCTTAGAATAATTATTAGTTTTCATTATCCCATACAGCCTGGCGGTTACGAATACCCTAAATTAGCTTATCAGTATCGATATCGTCGAATATTTCTGCAAATTAGGATTCAGAAATTGTCACTCACCCAATGTAGGCTACAACCAGTTTCACTCGACTGAAATCAAAAATTTTGATATCTCATTTAATCGCCTCTAAACGCTCTGGAACGTATCGTAACGCACCGCCCCTAACCGCGTCAGTATGAACACTCGCACTCGTTTGCCATATCTGAGACTTTTTCTGCCGGTTGCGAAGTTTTAAAAAAATATATCATTTCAGCAATCAGATGAAAAATTACTGTATATTGCATGGAATTACTGTTTTACTGTATGGGACTCGAAATTACTGTCAAAAACAGTAATTACTGTACAGGTAACATCACTTCCCATGAATTATGTATAGTAGGACAAGAAGATGCATTTGCAAAATTATAAATTTAGTTAACCAACCAGGAGTAGGTAGGTAGACGGATCAATCAGCTTTATTAAATGCTTCGTAGGACATGGGTATCAAAAATTAAGAGCTTCATTTGTTTCGTGACAATTTTAAGTCGACTGTATTGAGTGAAAATTAAAAGCATTTATATTAAAATAAAACCATAAAATTGACGTGCCTATGCTGAAACTTGTTTCGGATATGCCTCTAAAAATATAGTCGCAATTCATTGACAGGATTGATTTTAAAGGATGAAAAACAAGTAAAAAAGCTTGAATCGGTCTAAGGCCAATTCTTATATTACCCTAGATCCGATCTGTACAAGTTTGATTTTTGAAGTGGTTTTTCGCATATATTTATAGAACGGTTCGTCGGACAGAAAAAATGATTAGGTATAAACAAATTTTATAGGATTTCATATTTTGAAGAACTTTTCACTACATTATAGAACTACCGTATACAGAGCTGGGCAAGTACTTAAGTACAAATACAAGTACGAAGGCCTGAGTACATCAGTGTAAGTACAAGTACCGCATGTATGAAAAGTACTTGTAATTAATTACTAAGGCTACACAAAGTACTGAGTACTTTTTGAAGTACTTTTTAAAGTACTTTTTTAGAATCTTTGTACGTTGGCAGTAATATAACGAAGTTTATCGAGTTCAGTTAATAGATATTAATAAATAAATACCTTTTGAAAACTATAATTTGTATAGTAACCAGTGCCTACTATTTATAGTTTTTATAGTTTTCGGCGCCGCAAGTAGAGCAAAACTTTCACCTCTCATTGCTACACTCATAAAAGTTATTAGAGGTCCGCCCAAGCACCCATTATCGCTTCCAATAATGCGTAACAGTTCTATGGAAAAAATGTCCAGTAAATTTCTAAGAAAAAATGGTGACCTTGCATACATCAGGTCGAGGCATCGTTGATTTTATATTGGAGCGAGGCATTGCTTGCTTACCCTTGGTTATGTCCACTGACGTATATAATATGGACTGGTTACTTTTCTATTTCACGTGGGCACAAAGAGTTCTTACGTCGGTCGGTGCCAACATTGAAAAAATCATTGGCGGGAAGTTGAAAAAGTGAGCACGCAGCTCGAAAAGTGATTTTAATAAAACAATTAGAATTTCATCTGCGTATCTAATGAATATATTGTCTTTGGTAAAACAGTTTTTATCGCAGTAATATCCCAAAATGATTAATTTAAAATCATGTATTTCGACGAATCCAATAATTTATTTGTTGTTTTCAGTTCTCTCTCAGTTGGTACTTGGTGCTTATACCGAAAGTGTCAGCATTATAGAAGTGAGCCGACTTTCTGCAGTGTATTTCTATGAACGCAGTCAGTCCATATTATACATGTCAGTGGTTATGTCATCAAGTCGAAGCATCGTCGATTTTATATGCGAGACGTTACTGGTTTTTGTTCTACTTGCCCAGTCTTGTTTGTTCTGCCTTGACGCGTGAGTGCGGCATATGCTTTAACAGTTCTTTACGTGCTTTAAAACTCAACAAAAAAGCAGTTGCACTAGAGATTGTGTTTTCTTTTCTACGAAGAGTTAGATATTTTTATAGGTACTTAATAGACTCAGAAATACTTAAGTAAAAATCTTGGTACTTAAGTACAAAACTAAGTCTTAAGTACAAGTAAATAGACGCTATGTTCAAGCACTAAGTAGGGGCATTTCAATAGTATTGAGTAATAAGTCTTAAGTAACATAAATGTACTTTAAGTAGTACTTAAGTCTTTTTTTACTTAAGTATTGCCCAGATCTGCGTATAAGACAATATACATAAAAATCATAAATTTCTATATGGCAACACCAAGAATAGATTGCCCGATTTAGTCCATTTTATTTACTATTGCTATAAAAACATCATGTACCAAATTTCAGCTCTCTAAGTCGATGCGTTCTCAGGCAGTGCCCAAATATATAGTGGAAAACGAAATTTTTGTACTGCAATCCTTACGAAGGAGCTACCCGATTAGGCCCATATTCGAACTTAAATTTACTTTTTTTTTATAAAAAGCCCGTGTGCAAAATTTCTGACCTCTAAAGTGAACGCGTTCTCTATTATCTCGCGGAGGGACATGCAAAAATCAAAATAACTTTTAATTTTATGCATGGGTGTATAATCGAATTTTGCTCTACCTTTAGATGTCATCTAGGGTATAAAAAATGTATGAAAATTGAGATTAAAAAACAATAAAATATTTTGAAAAACATAAACTCCCCGCTTTATTTTGTAATACCTGAAAATTGTCAGTGCAGCTATACATACCTACATACAAAATCCTCTAAAAATTTATATATTTTTACAAATGATCTCACCTTCAGAATATATTTAGCTAACAGTAAATGACAGGTGATGAAAAACATCTTGTTACGTCAAAAGTGATTGACGCAACAACGTTCGTTCAGAATATTTACAGCACGCGCGCATTTCAATTTCAAGTGCACTGGGGAAATGTAACTTTCCTTTCGAGAGTATATTTTGCATGCAAAGGAAAATGCTTATACAATTTACATGGCCTTAATTCTATCTATCTATCCTACGCCAAACTTTTTTATGTAAACAAACAATTCGTTGAGATTCGAATTTGTTCCACATATCCATAATATCTACTCTGCGGAGACTTAACAGATCGCGCAATGATTGTGTTTTTCTTAGAACGTTGATTTTCCCAAGAAAAGCGATCAGTCATGATATAGTTAGTGCCCGGTTGATCTATAAGTCCTGAAAATGAATGTATGTATGTATGTTTATGTATGTTTGGATATATCTGATCTCATACTTGACGAACACACATAAATTGATGACTCTGTTCCAGCTAAGTGATTTCTGTTTACCAAACATATTTTGACTGTTGGACGGAAGGGACTCACACTCTTTCTTGTCTTCTGATCAAAAGAAAGTGGAATCAATCATGCAAAAGGCGCCGCCGATATTCAACCGTTCACGCATTAAATCTATGCAAATACGATATTTGTATATTAGATGACACACACACACACATATACAAATATATGTTGCGATGATTTTAATGTCTATTTGCCCTCTTTTAAGACCCTCTCAAGTTGAAGCGAATTATAAGCAGTAACAGAACAACTAATGAAAATAAACAGATTTTCACTTTGAAGAATCTGAAGATGCACTCCATGTTGACATACTCTCGTACCGTTTCTCCTCTCGTCTCATGAGGGTCTCCTTAATCGATCAACATACACACACAAGATGCAGGTGATGATGGATCAGAAATATTGCGTTCATTTCAATGATGTTCACTTGTTGGTTTATCCAAAGCTCAAATATTTGCATAGATTTGGGCCAAAGTATACACGCGCAGGTGCGGTTGACTTATATCTATGTATGTATGAATGAATGGTGAAATATATCGACATAAGTGGGCTCTATTATTTGTATAAAAAAGGTAAGTTTTGTTGAAAATTGGGCGCATAATTGATTGTTTGTGGATTTTATAATTATGTGCATCTCTATTAGCTGCATGATTTTATGTGATATTTACTTGAAAGTTATCACAATGCGGAATATAACTGTAAAAATCTTGTGTTGTTTTTTACATCCTAATTGTCACATATAGTTCGGTGATTATCGGATTGAAATGATTAAGTCGAGATTCAAACCTACATATGTAAATAATTGGAATTATACGACTTCTGTGCCTTATCAGTTGAACCTGACCGACTTCTTATCCGGTTTTCAACTTAAATTGTATCTTCCGACTTCAACAAATGGTAGATTTTTTATCTGACACTTGGCGCAATACTCATAGAAAGACTAGTCGTTTTAGCCCCCTTAACTATACCAAACTTTACCAGATAGTCGCCGTTAGACCCACTATCGTTGTTTTTTTCTTCATCCATTTCTTAATATAATCGCGTTTTGCTGCTCTAACTCAATCCATACCCACCTAACTCTGAATCTGTTAATTATGTCCAAAGATAATTGAATCTAACCTCTAACAGGCTGGACTGGTTCACCACATTGATCTTTGGCGTGTAGTCTCGACCTGGAAAACCCTCTGGTCAGCATGCCACATGATGCAATGCTACCAGAGCTTCGTTTTGAGCGTCGCTTTTTGTGTGTTTTTCTGTAAAGGAATCATGGACTGAGGGATAGTCAGGCAACCTTGATTGCTCTGACTGGCCCTCGCATAACATCTACATTACTAGGGGATTGCAGATCGTCTGTGGAGAAGTTATGTATCCACAACAAGGTTGCCCTTCTGTAGGTTCCTGGTCTTATGGGTATCATGGGGAATGAAAGGGCTAATTATCGGGTATCTTATCAAAGCGGATGTTCATGGAAAGCATCAGCAGAGATAGGAGAACCTAAATACTTGGAGGTGCACAAAACTTTTTCTTGATTTGCCCAATATGAATATCTCTGATTTTCTCACGGGGCTCGGAAGGAAACAATGTAGAACTGTGGTTGGCATCATCACCGGCTACAGCTCGCTTCACGCTCATCTAACAAGGATATGGGAGTTGTTAACAGCCCTGATTGTCTTGGCTGCCTGAGACCAGAGCTGGGCAAGTACCAAAGAAAAAGTACTTAAGTACAAGTACAAGTACCGAAGGCCTGAGTACTTCAGCGTAAATATAAGTACTGCATATATGAAAAGTACTTGTAACTAAGTACTAAGTCTATAAAAAGTACTAAGTAATTTTTGAAGTACTTGTTAAAGTATATTTTTAGAATCTTTGTACTTTAGCAGTATAGAGTTTATAGAGTTCAGTTCATACCTAAAACTATAGTATGTATAGTAATCACTGGATACTCGACGCTGCAAGTAGAGTAAAACTTTCACTTCTCATTATTGCACTCATAAAAACTATTAGAAGTCCGTCGAAATACCAATTGTCGCCTCTAATAATGCATAAAAATTCTAAGGAAAAAAATTTCAGTAAATTTCTAACGAAAAAATTGAGGCCTTGGCTACATTAGATCGAGGCATCGTTGATTTTATATTGGAACGAGCCATTGCGTACTTACGTCAAGTCGAGGCATCGTCCATTTTATATTCGAGCGAGACGTTACTGGTATTTGTTCTACTTGCCCACTCTTGTTTGTATGTTATTAGTTTACCTAAGGCTCTGCCTGGACGCGTGAAAAAAGAAGTAGCGCTAGAGATTGTATTTAATTTTCTACGAAGAGTTAGATATTTGTAGGTACTTAATAGACTCAGAAATACTTAATTAAAAATCTTGGTACTGAAGTACAAAACTAAGTCTTAAGTACAAGTAAATAGAAGCAAGTACTTATGTTCAAGTACTAAGTAGAGCATTTCAAAAGTATTGAGTAATAAGTCTTAAGTAACGAAAATGCACTTTAAGTAGTACTTAAGTCTTTTTTTACTTAAGTATTGCCCAGCTCTGCCTAAGACAACCGAATACTTTCTGTGTGCTTGTCCAGCCTTCGGCCGGAGCAGGCTGGATACTCTAGTAGGGTCTACCCTCCTATCTTTAGATGAACTAAAAAATCTCTCTCAACAAGACCTGATGCGCTTCATTAAGAGGACTAGAAGCTTTTGCGGTAATGAGGTGTCCAGCAGGATAGCACAATGGGCCGCTTTGGCCTCCGTGCTTGGGATCTTTCGTCCCCTGCCTTAAAAAACAAAAACCTCTGTTTACATCTCCTCTCAGTATATTGAAATTCGTGATTTTTTCATACATTAATCGGCCTTCAATGAAATATTTTTTCAATATCTTTCATTACTTTCAATGTAGGTACTTGTTGGGCGAATAAAATTTTGATTCCCAATTTTTGGAGGTACAACAGATGACAAAAAATTGATACTCTTGGAAGACCGATCTAATTTCCATATAGTATAACCGAGTTAATAATATGATAATTCCAGTAAGATTGGAGTTCAGATGAACACAGAAATGATTGGCAAATTTTAATTAAAATTTAAGAGAAAAGTATGGGTGAAAAAATAGAGCCTTGTCTGTGTGGATATTCGACCAACACCACTAGAAAATACTATTCAGGAAGGCCAATATTTAATTCTATCCTCAAGCAGATTTCTGCAGATTTGATAACTATCTAAATTTGCATATCGTCATAGGTTGACCCGAAAATATCAGTCATAATAGAATATTTACGATAAGTGGCGGAGTCTTTTATGAAAAATTATAAATAAAATAGGTATCAAAAGAGAGCCTTGTGGTACACAATATAAAATATCAGCATCAATTCAAATTCAATTGTTTACGACCTCTTAACAGACACTGAATGAGTTTAACTACTGACAAAAAAAAAACATAGATTTTAAGTAACAAGCAATTAATTACATGATTAGATTTAGCTAGTCAAAACTACTCAGGACTTGTTTAGACTTTTAGTACCCCAGGTTAAACGGAGACTGATCAAAGAGATAATATTAATTCAACAATATATACGTAAAATCATATCTACTATGTGTGGAGAGCTAATAATTATTTTATAGACTGCAAAATTGTGCAATAAATTCATTTTTACATGCATATTGCAACTTTTAATTGATTTTCCTAAGATAAACAAATATAACTAAAAACCAAATGGAAACGAAGAAGATATAGAAAATATATTTCAATTCCGCAGTGCCACCTTTATAGGATTTCAATTAAATACAGTCGAACTAGATGTCATAATAATTAATTTGATTTTATTGTGCCACAAAAAAAAAACTTGACATTTAAACTACATATAAATAAACGTTCATCTAGACTAGACTTTAATAATCCGAACTGGATTGGGATGAATCAAAAACCTCCTGTGTAATATAGGAATACCACACATTGCCTTCCAGCCGTAGTATGGTTCATTAAGAGCTTCCTGTTTTTGATGGAGGCAAGCGCAAAAATGCTGCCGGTGTGCCGTAATTAAAACTAGTTTTATCGCTAATAATCAAGACATTACGACGACGAGTGGTAATATAAAGTTTTCGATTTTATTGAAATTCATTCTGCTGATGATGATATACATAAAACGCAACATTGACCCAATAAATCCCAATGATTACGACTTTCCTAAAAATACTGGTGGCGGCCAGGGAATTTTCACCGCACTCTTCGATTTAAACAAAATTTAAACAAAATTTTTAGTTTTTTTTTTCTTACACATTTATATACGAGATCCCGCCGGACGAAGTATTCCTTCCAAATCTAACAAACGGGTTGTGAACAAAATTATTAAAAAAAAAAAAAAAAAAAAAACACATAAAAAACATAAAAACTCAGGATAGATTCCGTCAGATGAAGGTGCCACACAAAATACACTTTCTCTTCTCATCCACGTAGTTCTCGTCTCGAGGAAGGCTTAGACTTAAAAAGTACTTAAAAAACAATTTTACGATCTCTGAAGTACTCTCTCACTTGAGATGTTATTGAATGACAGAAGAGGTAAACAAGCCCACCGAAGGTGCCAAAACAACTAAGTCACATGCTTCCTGCTGCGCAGGTTAAGTCTAAAATAATTAGTTAAATACGCATGGCAACTGTCAAGGTTAATTGCCCACGCGAGCGCACTTACATTATATTGCCAGCCTGAATATACATATGAGACCGGTGGTGGCTGCGGCGGCGGCGGGGTATCATTGGAAACTGGAGTTGAGTTTGGAGCTGCTGGAGGCATATTCACAGGTTTTGTGGAAAGCTCATCATAAAGAGATTATATACCAGTTTATGATCCCCTAAAAGAGGGGGATTACGCTTGTCGACGACAACTTTAGAATGACAAAAACTAGTCCTATACAAAAGACATCTATAAAAAATTATTAAGTTTTATTTGGTTTATTTTGCCCAGAAGTTGTCATATTTGTGGCAGCACCATAATATTGTCATATATATGAATGCTATTAAATTAGGATAGTCTTTTATTTAGTAGGATAGCAGTAGCTAAATATTGATAAAATCCTGTCAGTATTGCTAAGAACATATCCAAATATGATCGCATTTGATTAACTCTTTCAGCCACGCTTTTATATCCTTGATTCAAAAAGTAAAAAATTGTATTATATTTAATGCTAGATTTCTAAATAATACAAAAAAAAAATATGTTTTGGCTAGTTCGAGTTACAGGTTTTCGAGGAATGAGGTGGTTAGCTACAGTGTGACCACCGTGACTGTATAGTCAATAAAAAAGCAGCATTTTTTTAGAGAATTTTTATTATATCGGAAAAAAATTATACTACACTACTTCTTATCATGAAAATCATTAAAACAAGTCTTTCCTTTTCGTAGGCACAATGTAACTCTGCACATTTCAAAAAACATATATGGTGCGAACTGGCTTTGCTTTTTTTTGTACTACATTTGGCACATCTTCTAGAAGTATTTCGTACCGGCTTATGCTTACTGTTTTCTAACCGTATTTCCATTGGAAGAGTTGGTTTTTTTTTTTTTTTATGAATGCAGGACTCAGAGAAGCTCTGGGTGTCGTGAATGGGGATGTATTTCTTTTACGCCTATTTACATAGGATGGAGCCAGCATACCTTAGTAAACATTACGTCTAAAATCCTTCAAAACCAGTTTTTCCATATTTGAGTGGGCTTGCACTTGCAAATCTTTATAAATTATAAATGAATTTATGAGAGGGCACAATCCAAAAAATGAAAAAAATATCTGGTGCCACCACTTTCTTGATTTCCGGTCAATTCAGTAAGAACACTTTTCAATTGGTCAAATTTGCTTACAAAATTCATATTTTGATTGTAGTCCATTATCGCTTCCGGGCATGTTACTACTACCACAACTACTCCCACATTTTTGGGATCATGATAATTAGACAGAATGTGAACTGATCTTTTATCCTTCCATTTCAATATGCTCACGTTGGTATCGCTTATCTTATAATCAAATCCGCCCGTTTCAGTTGTTTATCTTCTTTCAAAGATAGCAGGGGTATTTTCGAGATGCATTTACTGTACCACAAGCCAAAACAGATAGTTTGCGTAGTTCAAAACTTCCTGACTACTTTTCCACCCAAAATCCTTCTCTAACTTATCACCATCTTTTCCTGTGTATAATACAAAATCTAAGCAATACCCTGGTTGACGCACATTTCATCCACACTTTATAGCCCCTTTTTATCGGTTTTTTGGCATATATTGTTTAAGATACGAGATCTTCCTGAAAACTTTATCATGCTTTCATCTCTATAGCAACCTTTGCAGTACTCGTATAATTTTCGCAATATTTTGCTCTCATGTGATCTAGTATTGGTCTTATTTTATACAGAGTAATCAGGATTAGATGCTAATGGCATAACGATATTGCAATTGAGGTGCAGGTTTAGTGACATGAATGATGAAATATAAATGTCTTTCAAATCAGGAGCAGAAGACAAATAATCTTTATAGCTAGGACTCCTCTTCTTTATTCCCATTACCAAATTTAGAGCAATAAAAATGTCCATTTCCTTGTCGTGTAAATACAAGCCCTTTTTGAGTAGCATATAAATTAGTCTGGAAATAAATCTGTTCCTGTAATTCACATGTCCAAAACATCTGAAAAAGTTGAAGTGGCGTGGACTCTATTAAATTCAAAATATGTGTTCAAGTAGGTCCACAGATGCAGTGAACTCATCTGGTTCTGCCATATAAAAAGATCTTTTCAATTTGGGAATCACTTCGCTAGGATCAGGTATAGAATTAACCTGTGACTCATCGCAGAATAAGTTGATAACCTGGCTAGAGGGATGTCATCGTCATTTTCAAATTCTTCCTAAATTTCATCAAACTCTATATAATCTTCCTCAGTGCTGTGAGCAATATCCTCTAAATTTTCATCAGAATCTCCTCCGTAGAAGCTATCTTCATCACGAATCTCTTCGTATAACAACTTATAAATATTCTCGTCCTACTTTAGGCGAATAACTTGAGAAATATACATGTTCAAACAAAAGACAACTCAATATAGTAAATCGCTTGTATAGATGGCGTTAAGTACACCAATCTGAATGTTTTTTAGGTGGTCAGCAACACTAACCACCTAACCTGAAAGAGGAAGAATAAGCAGATTCTTCTTCAGTTGATGGCATTGGTTAACTTTGTTAGAATAGCAAGATCTGTACAATCTTCCACGAATGTACAAATGTTCCATATGTTCCATTGCCCAAATTGTGTCCTTGTTTGAGATTCTAAACAGTCTGCAGAATGCACGCTATGGACATTAATTTCAACAACAGTTCTCTTATTATGTATTCAAAGTCCAAAGAATCCACAAATTAGTTTATCCAGAAGTTGATTAAATGCACGTAAAATTTATCAGTTTCCTTCCAATCTATTGACGATCAAAAGAATATAATTTCTGATTGAGGACCCCAATCGCATGCACAGGTGGTTATTTTTATGGCCGATTTCGGATCAAGTATAAGAAAGATACGTACATAGAGCGGTAAAATTGATTATGAGCGGTCAGCCTATTCATTTCACGTTATATCTTGATTTTCTGAGAAAATTCTTAATATCGAATATGCTTTGCTTCAGAATTTTGTATTCCGGGATTTTGTGACCAATAATAATTTTACAAGATAATGTGAACTTTGATTAAACTCCCATTTGTAGTGTATAATCCGCATGCCCTGACTGCAGAATGTGAAATTAATAGCAACGGAGACTGTATAGGACATATTAAATATTACGCAAAGAGTCTGTAATAAAGGGTGGACAGCAATTAATTTTTTTCTTGTCTTTAACCCTCTCTATTATACCCACTGAATATTAATATATCTTGCACTATACATACGATATTCACGACTTTTATTTATGGAAGCTGTATTACCTACTTGAACTAATAAAACTGAGTAAAAAAAAACAGCAAGGGTCTCTAGATTGATCCCTGTGGAACACCACTACGACAAATTGAGAGAATACAAAATTCATCTCTACTTACTGCGAAGGTATTCGTAGGTATTGGTAAAATCCCATAAGCATTAAGAATGCATTTAGAGAACTGAGATCTACAGCAAGGTTTAACGATCAACATAACCAACGACGAACGATTTAGCATGTCTCAAAAGTGTTTTAGAAACTTTCATATTTATTTTCGCGATCAATAGCAAAACGAATTTCATCTAAAATGTTAATATGAATGCTAAAATTATAATGCCTAGTTATCAAGCATAAGAATGGCTCAATAATTGATTGTCATAGGTGTATAATTCGAACCTATGACCCAAGAAATTATAAACAATTACGATTGCTTTTTCTTTTTCTCTTTTTTTTTCTATTTTTTTTAAGCTCTAATTTTTAAAATATGATTACAAAAAAAAAACAAACCTAACGTTTCCAACCTATACATACATATACATATGTAGATATGTATGTATATACCAAATACATATTATCTATATTTTTTTGATATTATTACAGGGCTGAGGGCAGTAATGTACTTTTAGAACCAAATTCAATTTGTAAAAAATCTCGTCGACTTGGTCGCGGAAAATTACAAGAGATCTGTCGGCACGATTCATCACTACTCAAAGAAATCATCAACGGCATAAATCTGGGCTTCCGAGAATGTGAATTTCAATTTAAGAATCGTCGATGGAACTGTACAACACAACGCAAAAGCATGAGAAAAATTTTAATGAAAGGTAAGTACGACTTCATTAAGGAAGGTCTTGATTTGTGAAAACAATTTTCTCTTCATTTAAATTAATGAGACCCTCAAGTTCTGTGTCGTCTGTTGTCCTTTTTTTTTTTGTTTTTTTGCTCTGGATCTCTCTCTCTCATAGGTTATTCGGCGGACCCGATAGAAGAAATACTACTGAGATTTATTTTGATGATGATGATGCTCTGTGAGTTGAAAACTGTGTTAACACATGCAATAAATTACAATTCAGAAGAACAGTGCAGAAAATAAGATTAAGTATGTATACATGGGGAGAGAAAGAGAGAGATAGGGTGAAAGATTGGCTGAATCAAGAACGTTATATGCTTGCTACAGTAACAATTTACCTGTCCGGCCTAGTTAACTAATGCTAAATTTATAGCAAATTGCAGTAATTGCCTTGTATGCAGCTAGTAATACGAAAAGGGATTAAGTCAGGCAATATATTTTAATTTAGAAGGATTCAAGGATTTTTACTTAGGTAATCTGATGATTTTTTTTTCAATGCGCATATGTAGCTGGAATGGACACTCACGGACACCCACTTAATTGGAAATTTTTTAAAAAATTTCATTGAAAGAATTAGTTTTAATTACAATAAAATTTTAGTCCATTTTTGTTTTTTTTTTTTTCAATTCTATAAGGTAAGCTAAAATACAAGTACCACATAGCAACATTTCCATCTCAGATAAGACCAGAAGCAAACAAATCCAGTTTGATTGTAATTGCTCCTTGTCGCGCGATTACCCTTTACTTACCTTCATATATGTATATCTACCTACCTACCTACCTACCTACCTACCAAACCAACCTAAGTACATATGCTCATCCGAAGGATAAGGTTTAAGAAGCAAATGAAAGTCGCTTCGAATCGGGAGATTTAAAGCCTCTGTTAGCCTTAGAATGTATAATTGATGTATGTACTGATTGTTTAAAAGAGACGTCTGATGCAATGCGCGCGGCAGCCATGCCAGAACGATCGAGATCCCATCAGATGATCAGCGCAGCTTACTGTGTGCGCAATACGTTCAGTTCAGTTCAGTCAATGTTGGTTCGGTTCGGATGGAATAGCTGCGCGAACATGCAATAAATTTCTCTCTGTATAAGATGCACAAGACTGCGCGAATGCCAAAGTGGTTAAATGGTGGACAGCAAGTGTCACCGAGCGATATATATTTTTCTGACTTTTGTGGAATTTTATTCTGGTGTCGTTTCGTTGGATTTGGATTTATATATATTTAAAAAACACAATGAGGAGACGACAATTCTGGTCATTGCTGCTCAAAATGACGTTCAATGCCATGTAAAATATCAAAATATATCTTTCTTGTGAATTTTTCCATCTTAATTGCTTGTCGTTTTGTTGTTTGTGCATCATAATATATTCTCAGCTATTAGAGAAGAATAAGAGTGTAAATTTGGATGTTTAAAAATGTATTTTTTATGGAATGTCCTTGAAAGATCAAAGGTCGTGCTAATAGAACTCTAGTTCAACAGCATCCACACTGAATCTCCATGCTGATTACTAATATTGTACCTACATAGTTCAAAAAATTCTCTATATTTTAATTTGTATTTTTATTTACTCTGACGCGTTATTTTCAAAACTACATAAATCTCACAATTTCGACTTGGCGTATTTATACAAGATTAGTCATGATCTAATGACAGATAATACTTTTTTGTGTTAGAAGATTCATCTTCCACGAAATACGATTCAAGGCATGCACTATGTTTAACTGTCAAAAAGGTTGGTTTTTGCTTTTCTAAACTCTGACCCCACTATTTTGTCTAACTTGAATACAAATAATTGACGAACTTGAAACAAATAATTGACGAATTATGTAAATGATGCAAGATATTAAAAGTTAGTTCACACACTTCTTCATTGCATTGTTCACTTATTGTAGAAAGAGTCACCAAGTGGCAAAATTACGATAAAATATCGAATTATATCTTCGCCTAAGCGAAAAATTTCGAAAAAATATCGAATTATATCTTCGCCCAAGCGAAAAAATATCGAATTATATCTTCGCCTAAGCGAAAAAAATATCGAATTATATCTTCGCCTAAGCGAATAAATATCGAAATATATGTATGTTACCTTTAACTACAGTCGTAATCTTTGTTAAAACGATTTCGTGCTGTATACATAATTTCTTGAATGTATTCCATCGAATCTTGGATAAAGTGCTAATTATAACGCAAAATTTACTACTTGATCTCAGATTCGGATTACGAGCAAAAGCCGCTCCTCTTTTGACAATAATGAAGGACGCAATTATTTTATTATAGAGTGAAATATCAAAACGTCTACAATTATTAAATTCCACAAAATTATACTGCATGCGTCATCCTACACAGCTGATTGAGCTGATTTCAATGCGAACAGATCTAAATTGTCATTCCTATTAGGAATATGACCTTTCTGACACTTGTGTGATTGTGATAATGGTGACATATAAAAATAAAATAAGGTTAGTACCCCACATGCATACATATGTATCTACAATATTTATTTATATTGGAAAAATGAAATAAACCACAATTTCCCCCCACCTCTAGATCTGTTGACAATTTTCAACAATTTTTCCATAAAATTTCAATGAAATTTTCCCACTCGCAATTCTAATTTCAGATACGCGAGAGACAGCTTTTGTGAACGCAATCACTGCAGCCGGAGTGACATTTGCAGTGACAAGGGCATGTACAATGGGAAATTTAGTTGAATGTTCCTGCGATAAGAATCATCCACGTCGCAGCTACAACGGTAATTCCGGTAGTAAAAGGAATCCGATGATTCCGATTGAAGCTCTTCTTGAGACTCAAGAAGGTAACAACAACAGTAAAAGAAACATGAGTAGATCTACTGCTGTAGCTGTTGCTGCTACTGATTCTGCTGCTGCTGCTGCTGCTGGTACTTCTACTGCTGTAATGGAAGGAGGCGGCAAAAACCATCGAAAGAAGGGAAACCGGAATGGGCGACAAAAAAAATTTCTGAAAAATTTGGTCCTACCTGAAGGTGAATGGGAATGGGGCGGCTGCGGTGACAATGTTAATTTCGGTTTCCGTAAATCCAAAGATTTCTTAGACGCCAAGTATAAAAAGAGGAGTGACATAAGGACATTAGTTAAGCTCCATAATAATAATGCCGGACGATTGGTAAGTGTGCGCCGATATGCGCAAAAACATTACAGTTATTAAGTTAAGTAGAGTAAGTAACTAGTATGAATTAGCGGCATTGTTGTAAGTACATTGTTGCACCTATACTATGCACACATACATACATAAAACCCATCATATAAGTATGTACTATAAATTAAGGCGTTTTTCTATCCCTAGTATAATGGAAAAATCTGTCTGAAATATGATTTCCTTTCAGGCTGTACGGGATTTTATGCGACTGGAATGTAAGTGTCACGGTTTATCTGGATCTTGCACCCTAAAGACATGTTGGCTAAAAATGCCGTCGTTTCGTGAAATTGGCATCCGTCTTAAAGATCGTTTCGATGGCGCAGCTAAAGTTATTGCTCGAAATGATGGAAGCAATTTTATGCCCGAAGGTCCTACAATAAAACCACCTTCAAAACACGATTTAGTATATGCAGACGAATCATCAGATTTTTGCCGGATAAATCACAAGACTGGATCTTTGGGTACTGTTGGCCGGGAATGCAATGCCACCTCTCCAGGTGTAGATGGATGTGATCTTTTGTGCTGTAATCGAGGATACGATCATCGAATAGTCAAAGAGAAAGTAAATTGTAAATGCGTATTTAAGTGGTGCTGTGAGGTTTCGTGTAGTACATGCATTGAACGACGTGAAGTTAACACGTGCAGATAGAAAATTCCTTATCGAAAATGTCTTCTATATATTGACTACATTTATATTACTACTAAATGTAGAATCGAATCTATCACGAATGTAACAAATTCTTGGTGATATTTAGTAAATTAACGTTTTTTTATTTTTATTTTTTTTATTTTCTTGAATTTTGTTACAATTTTTCCAATTTTTTTTTTTTTATATTCTTTGCTTCTTGCTAATAATAATTATATCTATGGTTAAAAACAAAAAAAAAACGCTTTAATTTGTGCTTATTATCGATAATTTTAGTGGAATATTCGTTGAAAATTTATAGGAGGAAGAAAAAAAAAAAAAAAAAGAACAGAAAAAACTTAATTCCAAAGACTGAATCTGATCACGCTCTTTTGGGAGAAGCGCTTTTATTTAATTTCGTTTGTTAATTATTATATTTTAATATTGTATGTACATAGTATAAACTTATATACCTAGGTAAATACGACTAAATAAATTATTATATTTGAAAGAAGTTTCGCTGAAGTTTTGTTTACTGTATTGATGAAAGAAAGATTTTGGATGGTATTTCAGGCGTAAAGAAAGTATATAGTAATATCTCAGGAACATCAACTTTGTCATCTTTAAACTGTACCAGAAACATGCATTCAAACATCTTATAGAGGTTTACCTGTGAGACACTGGTAAGGATTCACAGAGTACAGAGCCTTTTTCTGTTGGAATAAAAAAAAAATCAATCACCTCACTACTTGTCGATTTTACAGTCCAAAATTAAATATAAAATTGTGTGATTTGTAAAGTCAAGTCATCTAGGTACATATATCGAAAAACTCATGCCATACTAACATCAAACATCATCTGTATAATCTTGATCCTATACAGTAAAAAATAATTCCCTAAAGTGAGTGGCAACAATTTGTCCCACAAAGCTTAGGTATTTGTTGATAAGATTAGGGAAAGCTCCACCTTGGAAAACGTAGATTAAGTTTTTTTTTCCTTAAAATGTAGGAAATTAAAAAAAAATTTCTAAAATGTAGGGAATTCTCAAATTTTTCTGTTTGTTTTTCCCTAAAATGTTTGGAATATTCCCTAATGTGATAGTAGCACCACACTCCATCATTGGTGATAGAATACTACCCCCTTTAAAAAAAATAAGAATGCTCTCTTATCCCTACTGTGAAATTAAGCTAACGTTGAAGATCTGCACAAATTTCGGGCCTGGGTAAGATAACTTTTACGATTAAGTACACACCTTCATAACACTTCGTTGTAATATAGAATTCAAAATCTGTTCAATAAAATTACGAACCAAAAACAAAAAGGTTTTTTTCGCCATTGAAATGCCCGCTAGTACAAAGTAAACAATTTTTCCCTAAAGTGAGTGTCAACAATTTGTGCCACTAAGCTTAGATATTTTTTGATAAGATTAAGGAAAGCTCCACCTTGGAAAAAGTGGGATACGTTTTTATACCTAAAATATAGGTAGGTACTTCCAAATGTAGAATAATACCTAATTTATTGAATGTTCTCATCCTTTTATCCGAGAAAGCTTAAAATTTCGGGAATTTTACGCACTTTATAGGATTTCTGGTGCCAAATACCTAAAATTATTGAATGTTCCATTGATTTGGGGAAATTAAACTGATTTTTCCTTTATATCAGAGATAATTACATTTATTTTTAGAGAAAAACGTTTCTTAGATTTACGGAATAGTCCTACTTTTTTTTACAGTGTAGAAATGTCAAAGACTTCATCAAAAGTCTCAACCTAATATAGAAGTTCTTTCCAGTCACATTGCATATGCTAAGTTACATTTGGCTCTGACGGCTGAAGGCCATTTACCAGGAGAGCTATAAATTGCCGTACTAATCCTTCAGTAATCAGAGTTAACTTAACTTAGATAACTTCGCATAGAACGCCTTTTGAAGTTACTAGAAAGCATGTGGAGCAATATGGGGTCAAGTTCCATCCACTTTGATAATATTCCACTGAAATGTAATTTGGGATTTATATTTTGACGTTAGTAGTAACCATTTATTTGAGGATTGGTTTTTTAAATAAAAAAAATAGTTTCAATTTGCTAGAATCTGACAAACCACGATATACAGATAACAAAATATGTTACATGCCTCTGCGGTGAATAAAATTACAAAACACGTAAATGATCCTCCTATGGGGTCCGACGCAAACAACACCAAAACTGATGGTATATCAACACTGCTACTCTTCTCCTGTTTTCTACATACCGTGGTGAGCTATATTTCCCCTCACATTTAAATTTCCCAAATTGTGCCTTTGTAAAATTCATTTTTAATTCAGGCGTGTTTCTTCCCTAATCGATTACTAGCATATTGGTGCACACACACACAAATAAGTATTTCTGAAGAATTAATAAAAATTAAAGTAAAACAGAAAAATCCCTGAATTTATTATTACTAATTAAGTTAATTTTGGTAGTGTTATCACCTTCAACATAGAAACTTGAACATTTTGTGTAAAAGTATAAAAAAAAACTTACACCCCCGTTAGGTACCAGCTTTGATCTGCATTATCCACTCTTACTTCCCGTCCTATCTATAAAATTCAAAAGAGATGGAAGAAGAGAAAGGACAAGGACAGCTCTCGCTCAATCTTCACCTATTTATTATTGTCATAGAAATTTGTTAATTTCGGCACAAAAGTTTCATCGAAAAGTAATTTGTCGGTTTATTTGCTTGTAATTTAATGAAAATTTCTCTAAAATTAACCAAAGTTATTCAAATTGTGCAAAATATTAAACGAAAAACAAAGAAATTGTCGTGAGTGGATACTTTCATTTTTTTAATAGCCGTTTTATTCCAAATTTTCTAATCCCGTTATTTATAAGGGAGAGTGTAACGTCGGTTGCAGATTGCTTCAGATGTTTTGCTGTTGGGTGAGTGTGAGTGGTGGTGAGGTGATTATAAAAATATTGTCACAACAGCTTGTCAAAGACAAAGAAGTTTATTAATTTCATCGCAAAATTTTCATCGAAAAGTTCATAATTCGTCGGTTTGTTTTCCCTGTAAATTATTTAAAAATTCGTGCAATTAACGATGTTTTTAATTGTTCAAAAAAGTAAAGAAAAAACAAAGAAATATTCGCGAGTGTGGACTTTTTAATTTTTTCAATAGCGTTATAAATTGTCTAATTCGGTTTTATTCATAAAGGGAATGTTTAACGCCAGTTGAAGGTTGTTTCATACGTTCTGTTTTTTGAGTAGTGAGTTGAGGTGAGATGTGATTTATTCTCATTTCATAAACATTTTAGATTTATGTTAGTACGTCACAGTTCCCGTTATCTTGCAAGTTAAAATTGCAGCAATTGTGAAAATTGGAAAAAATAATATCGGCGCGGATCGGTAAATCTCTTGGTAAAATTGGAAATTTCGTCTTCATAGAATGCATAGAACGCGAGTTTTTAAAAATTGAAAAAGTAAAATTATTCATTTTTGAATTGTGGCAAATGTTGTTGCGCTAACATTAGACGTGCGGTCGGCGGTGATGCTGCGTGGATGGTTGTGTAGTGGATCACAGAAAACTATGCATATGTATGCACCTACATGCATGCATACGTGGCGTGCTGCCTGTTGCTGGACGGCGTGGTTGATGCAATGTAAAATTTGTGGTGAATTAGAAAAGTGGTGAAATATAAAGAAAGTAAACAATTCTTTACAATTTAATTTGCAGTCTATTGCTTTTTCGTGTTAATTTGGAAGTTGGCTGGATAGACTATAGATATGAAGGAAGGGTGAAGGATATGGGTGCTGCTTTTATGTACTGCTAACACCCGTTAGAATCACTAGAATTGCTCTTAATTTTCTTTTAACCGAAATTTGAACTCTACATAATACGGGTAAAAATATATTTTCTACACTGTAAAAGTTTTTCTGTACATTGTTGAACAAAAGAGACAGAGTCGTCAGATAGTGTCATCGTAGTGAATAGTGTTGTGATTGTGATGTGCTGTAGTGAAGTGTGTATAAACTTTTTCCATTGGGATCGCTTTGTGGATGAGAAGATTTCAAGGTAACGAAACTTTTTTTATTATTACATTACACAAGATTATATATAAAAACTATTTTTTAAATTGAGAATAGCTGCGACTACAGTAATGTTTTATCCTAATTTAAGTGATATATTTCCTCTTGTAAATTAGGAAAATGTCACGCGGTACACACATAGATAACAAAGTATGCTTAATATGATATTGTGTGTCGTTGCGATATCAGACTTTACAGGTAAAACAACAACAAAATACAATATAGTCTAAATCGAATGCAATTCCTTTTAATAATAACACTACGCTTTTCATTTGTATTAATTATATCTTGTTTGCTCGGAATACCTATAAGGGAAAATGTAGGGACTGCTTGAAAGATAGAACACATTCGATAGGTGCAATGGATGGCTGCTAAAAGGTTGTTTGAGAACAATGTTGTCATACAGATTTGTTCGTGTATATAGGCCTGTTTGATGGTTAACACTGTGTGTTCAAGCAATTGGATGTGAATAAGACCGATTTATCTTTTTTTTTGTAGATGATCTACGTATTTGACAGCATGTGTGCTCATATACGGCATCCTCTTTCGATATTTCTGTTTTCTGTAGTCATTTGTTTCTTTTCTGTTTTCTTTCCTTTAATCCATTGAGATTCTTACTTCGTTGATTTCCCATATCTATTTGAAAGATGCGTTCTTGTAAAAATTAAATATATTTAACCCCAAGGCTTACTAATTTTTTTTACTCGAAGTTCGAACTCTAATTGCTGACCGTAAACACATAAATATTACGCACACACATATCAAAAATTAATGAATTCCTATTAATCTACGTATAGTTGCTCGTAAGATTTAGACAAACGCAGCAATCAAACATCAAAGAGTCAGTATTTCAGTGCTACAGTAAACACACTAATATATTGAGTCGTAAACACTGCAGCGGCGTAACGGTAGGTTGGGATTTACGGCAAGGACAAATTAGATTGTGCCTAAAGTCCGGAAGAACTTAATGTACCTAACTATCGTTAATATTAGCTAACAACATGCTCGTAACAAATTCTCGTATGATTTCGGATCAAGCGCTTGCCATATAGCGCTTGCTCAATAGCGGCATCGATTTTGGCTTTGAATTTGGTATTGACATTGGCATCGACATCGCCTGCAGCATTGAAGCGTTCATAACTTAATGATGGCATCAAATTCCAACTTAGTTTGCTTCATAATTTATCTTTTTTTAAATTGGTTTTATAATCTTTTCCACTTTTTAGATACAAACATGGATTTTCTCGTACATACATATTCCATCGATTTTGCTTGAAAGATCACTTTAAATATTTTTATTGTAACTTTCAAACTACTTCCGATGCATTGATGCCGCTTTGAATACTTATGTTAAATATCAACTGACCCAGGCATCGGCATTGATGCTGATGCCGATGCCATCACTAGGGTTAATATCAGTGCCATATACAGCTTTAGATTTTGACAACTGCAATCTTTAATACTAATGCCGGTGGCGCTATTGGGTTTTGACCATAACAACTGACAAGTTGCCACCGTTTAATAATTTATATTGGAGCATTTGGCTTACTTTCGCCCAAAAACCCTTTTATGTTGTTCTCCAATAGTTATAATGCCTATAACGCGTTAGCAATCGAGAGCTCTATTACTGTGTCCTCTTCTATTTACTGTTTTCATTAATGATCTTCCAATTGTGGTTCGTGTTTTTTTACGCACACTTCGTACATAGATCTATTTAAGCAGATCAATCAGTCTTCTAAAGGACATTAATACCTATACTCTTTCATTTTATATTTGCTTTACAAATTCGATCTAGTGCCACTTTGATTGTAATTTGAAATCAAATCTTCTCATTTCATTTCTGACAAATCATCAGAAATATTCCTTTTCCCCACGTATAATGTTGTCGCGCTCTTTAAATTGAAGAGTCCATCCAACTTAATTTCACTAAACTCGATCGCATTTTTACCGGTCAATTAGCAATTCCGAGGAAGCGCAGTGATTAATATGAACCCAAAGAAATTATATTCATTTGTCCATTGAGAAATTTTGATATCTTAATATTCGCTCAAATAACGCCAACCCCCATCAGGTCACATGCATTCAGGCAGTATCATCTACCATATATATAAAAATTAATAATTAACTCAAAGGCCCATTTTAGCACTCTAATCCATGCATGGAGGGGAGGAGGAAGAGACAGCAGAAATGATCATTATCGAGCAGTCATTCTGAAAAATATTCATAAAATCTTGATGAGCCTTCCGATGACCTTGACTCAGACCACAAAAATCGAGGAATCGAGAGCCTCTTGAAAAGCGAAGTGGCACTCAAAAAGTTACAACAAATTGAGAGCGAAATTAACGCGACATAAATAACTAATTTGGCCAAATTACAAGGTCATTAGTTATCCATCCTGTCCGCATTTATTTCGGTCTTCAGTTTTGGTTCGATTTTGTTTATTTTTGTACTTTTGTTGCACACTCTCTGGGGCTGCGCGAATTTTATATGTAGATATGTATGACAGTAGGTACGTACCCTGGCATGGCATGGCATGGCATGGGTAGATAGAGAGATACTTACGATGTGGTGTGTCGTCTTAGGCCTCCGGTTGATCATTTACGGTCATTTCTTCGCCTCCACCACCACCTGGACTGACTGACGATCAACTAACTCTCCGGTTGAACACAATGTTAACCGCAAAATTTAAGTTATTAATCTTCAGGGAGTGACGAATGGAGTCTTGACATTTTAATCCTTGTTGGAACACATTTCTGTGGTTTTAAACACAAAACGCATGTATTGGGGGTAATTATTATGAATATGTGGAAGAACCATTTTAACCTGCAAAAAGCCAGCCATATATAAGAAAGCCAGCTTATGGCCATCAGGCACATCTTACAAATAAATATATACTCCCCATATATATATATATATATATACATACTTACATAATGTAGTAGGTAGGTATATTGTTCACTTCAAGACTCAGCTGGTCGGTTGGGAGTTGGATTGCGATTGCTTGCTTGCTTGGGCTCGGATCGGATCAGACGACTATGCTACTACTACTATACACATGATTTTGTATGGTGAGGTGCCTCTCGCTTTACTTCGTGGCATATTTCGGAGTTAATTAGTTGGGCTTTTGTGAGAAATTCCAATTTCGAAAATTTGTTCGTTCATAAAGAATTTTTTACGATGCCATTTATTATCTTTGTCCATCGTTTTATGGAGCTTGGGTTTATCTTTGTCTTATGTTGGCTCGATCTTACGTGATTTAATATTCTTCAAGCCGATTTGCATTATGGCCACCCAGTTGTGTTGACGATTGATTTTTTAAACAGTTTTTTCATTTTTCTTTTTTTTTTTTTGGTCCGCTCGCACCAGCATTTAGCCAAATGGATTCACTTTATTATATTGATTACATATGGGGGGGACACACGAATGAATTTCGTCTCCAATTATTATTGAAATGTTTTGAACTTCAAGCTTTCAAATTGAGATGTTTTATGAACATCTCTATTTCAGGTGACTTTTAAAGATGTCATTATTTTTTTTTTTTATCTCTAACGACATTGTCTCTCTCTATATATATTTACATTATATGTTCATAAATATCGCTAATATTGTTATATTTTTCTAAAACTCAGGCTATAAGTCTCCAAACGAAAGTATATTCGAAGAGCAGAAATCGGAGTCTACTGCCCTCTGCCCGTTGAATTAGTATATGGAAATGTATATAGAAAATTTATTTACATACCTACTCTCATCTCTATTCTTTTCAAATCAACTTGAAGTGAGTTATATTATTGGTCACAGTATATTTTTACATCTCAACCTGAGAAGAAAGCTCGTAATCTATCAATCTTGAAGGGCCAAGAAAATACTTATCCATAAGTCTGAAGTTGCCGGAAATTAAATTGTTGAAAAAGGACTTACGTGTGAGTCAGTGGTGTAGATAATAAATAAGATATTGAGTTTATGAGATTGTGGATTTGGGTTCGAGTCCTACTTGTGTTCACCAATAGTCGGGATATTCTGCTAACTAAAGATTATTCACTATAAAGTTATCGAGATACTGCAATATGCGAATGGTTATTAAAACTGGGTGATAAAATATTTCTTTTTGTTTTAGGAAACTTAAATCCTTTTTTGGTAAGGTGTTATAATAATATAATTCTTAGTCAGATTTGGGTAATCTCTTGATAGGAAATTTTTCAGCAGTCTCTCTTAAGTCTGGCTGCAAATCCCAACATCGCTGTAAGTAAAAATCACATAAGATATTTGGCATTTGGATCATGTAGCAGTACTAACCCTTGCTGATTTCTCAAAAGCTTCTTTATCTCACCATAAGGCTTATAAGAAGTATTTCTTTGGATGATATCAACCTGTTAACATTGATGCAGCTTTATCAACTCCTTTTTAAAAATATCTGGAGTTCCACAGGGCTCGGTACTTGGATCACCACTTTTCAGCACTTTTGTTTTCATTTTTATTCTGCGTCTTCTTAAAATAGGATTGATATATTTATTTATAAGTACTCACACGAATCCCTAGCTCTTTTCAAAATTGCTTATAAATATACCGCAAACAATATAATCATAAGTATCCTTGGATTTAACACCTGATCACTGATCAGTGACTAGCTTTTCCATAAACACATCAAACGCCTATTCTAATCTACATATATAAAAAAAATAAAAATAAATAAAAAGCACACACAAATAAAATTATTGAAATAAATTAAATCTCTGAAAATTAATTTTTCGAATTAATTTCTATTCGCGGCAAATATATTCATCCTACACTCATGACTCTTTCTTAACTCAGCACCAAAGTCAAACGCACATCACAAAGATATCTATACAGATTGCAAGAAATAATCTACTATACAAACTCGAAGAAAGTAATGAGAACACCAGCGTTGATTATTTTTTCATCCGCGACGATAGCATATTTCATTGATATTATCTAATAAATATCCAGATCCATTTAAACCTGGAGCAGAGAGAGGAAAGTATAAGAAACTGCTCGGCGAAAGGAAACGCATCAAGGAATCAAGCCACGAGCAGCTCATGGGAAGAAGTGAGCGCACGACTTTTCAATAAATGTTGACAACAAAAAGTTTTATGTATCCTCAAGGAAGCTGGGGAAATATGACTCCGCGCTATACTCGTAGTTTATAAAATAATTTCTGGGGTCGGTCGGTCGGTCGGTCGAGAAATCAATGCATATAGGGTATATAGTTTTTTAAGTCCATGAAAGTGAGATCGAAAATGAATTACCCATAACAGAACATACATACATATGTACATATGTTAACTAATTTTCTCTTTCTGGATCGGATATTCATAACGGCGAACACCAGTGCGCGGTTCGATTTTACCCACGAAGAACTATAAAAGTTCTGTTCTCGCACACCTAACACTTAGCCACTTGATGATCGCGCAGAGGAAGCTCACCAGGTCGATTCGATGTTGGTGAAAAGGTATATATTTGATCCAACTATCATTCATCCAGAGACCTATCTCTGCCGAGATGCGAGAGCAGCCCGTAAAGACATAAATAACGCTGGGCTTGGTAAATTACAGGTTAGCCACAGGTAGTTGAGCCCTGTGTGAGAGCGGCGGCGGCGTTTTCCTAAATTAAGTAAATAATAGTTTCCGAAACACCTTTAGAAGGCAATTTGTAATGCTACAGCGCGTAAAATATAGACATCATTGAATACCGATTCCTCCTGCCAGCAACAGATGATCGGCGGGCGGAACGCTGTTACGATACAGTAATGTATAGTAGTAGAGTAGGTATGTGTGTTTGTGGGATTCTTTCGACCAATTTTCGTATATATATGAGAGATCAGGGCAAAAAGTTACCGCGGGTGAATCCATTAATACGACGCGAGCCAAAATAATAACTTCTGACTTTATGTGTGTGGTCCCTGATGAAATTAAATTTTTAAGGTGTCATGGGATAGGCACCCCATAGGATCAGGTAGGTATATCCAAATGAGTGTTTTTAACGCTTTTATAGACGTTTTTCTCTATATATATATATACCTACACAATTGGACTGGTGTTTCGACTTATTAATTAGTAACGTTTGCTGAGATTAGTCAGACCTTTTCCATTAAATTAAATTCTTTTGGTCTTACTCAGAATGTGATGCTGCGTGCAGGAATCGTATTATGTCCAATAATTTTTGGTTGTTGAAATTTTGGATTATTGAGCATTAAATCCATAAAATTATTAGCAGAATTGAATCAAATTGTTGTAAGAGCAATGAATAATATCCCACATATACGATATAAGCTTAAACAGCTGTTTACTTGGTTGAAGAAAAGATAAATCAGGGTAAATCGATAGTTTGTACATGTATAAGACAAGAACTTCACTTGAAATATATATATCCATTGATATCTAAGGTATTCTCCCGGAGAGGTTCGCATATACAGTACCAATTTTAGCAAGAACCCTTGTATAGCATTATAGCAAATCAGACACCGGTGCTTTAGTACCAGAGAAATCGAACTTTTCGACCCAGGGTGACCCTATTCTCGAACTTCTATGGTAGGCGATCAGAGATAACCATACCGATGAGACCTCTCTGATCGCTGGGTCGAAAAGTTCGATTTCTCTGCATTCTCAATGTATTTTAGAAATTCATTGAAATTATTTTGAATTAATTTTAGTCTGCTGTAGATGGGAAATAATCCACCTTTAGTACTTACCATCAGGGTAATATATCAAAGGCTCTGGGCTCTACCCCTACCGTATTCCAAGCCGAGGTATTGGCCATAGTAGCATGTGTCAATACCTACATTAAAAGAACTCAACCATTAATATCCTCTCGGACAGTTAAGCTGCCCTCAAAGCCTTAAGGTCCTACCCTGTCAGGTCAGGGATGTTTATGTTAAGAGTAGGAGCGAGTAGGCCTCCAGAGCCCTGCGCACACTGCAACCATAGTTGGTCTATTGTGCCTTCCCCTAAAGTGGTTAGGTAAAATCGAGTCTTTTAACGAGCTCGATTATTGCTTTTCGAGTTAGATTGGAGACATTATCTGGAGAGATAATTGTTCTTCCAGTGATTTGCAGCCTTAGATGTAAGTGCTGAACACTCACATATGACGTGCATCGAGGTTTTGTCTTCCTCTTTGCACAGGCGACCCAGTTCACTGTAGGATTTGCCTATTATCTTCAGGAAGTGATGGACGGGAACTATGATCAGTGACTGCGTTAGATACGCAGATAATATCATCTGTCATGCCTCGGACCTTTTGTCACTTCCGCCCTCACAACAATGCTCCGGCTGTGAATGTTTGGGCAGAGATAAACGGAGTCAAAATTTCTACGGACAAGCTTGAGGCGTCGCACGTATGTAGAAGACGGGGTTGCCGCGAAAGCAACTTTTGTAAGCGAGGTAGCTTCTATTCCTTTACTGAATGGGCTAAAAATTCTGGGCTTGCACTTCACGAAAAACCTGAGAACATTCGAAGAAGGAACAACCTCCTAAAGGTAATCTGCAGGAGAAAAAACGGACCACCTTTATCGATAGCTACTCTCATAGCCAGGCAATTGGTCATGGGTAAAGCAGGCTACCGCATTACAATATAAGGTTTCCTTCCAAAAAAAGATCAAGCTGCCATTCAGGTATCGCTCAACGACTCGGCGCGTATTGCCATCGGCGCGCTCCGTACCACCCCCATTACCAGCCTACTAGTAGAAGCAGGCTTCCCAACTTTCGTCAGAAGAAGGGAAGCTCTTGCAAAGAATTTGGTTTGCAGTAGCCTCCATGACTTCAGTGCTCCGCTCCGTTCACACATTTTGGACCTACTAGATTCTACACAGCTGCAGTTTCGGAGAACTGACTCGGCATTGCGGAAGGTGGTAGATCTTTCTCCCACTGAAATTAAGCAAACCCCTTTCAATCCCCATGAACTTAATCCCGCCCCCAACATTCCCCCGTGGAGAATATGTACAAAACAGATAATTACAAATGAGCAAAAGTACAAAAAGACACTGGACGAGAACAGCAAAAGGTTGCTTCACAAGGAAGCATTGCACCAGCTCAGCGCCAACAGGGTCCTTTACACGGACGCCTCAAAGACCGAGCGCGTGGTGGCTTCAGCTGTCACGGACAACAACACAAACAGAGAGGAACATACCATTCAGAGACTACTGCCAATCTGGGCGAATGTCTTTATGTCGGAGAAGATTTTGGCTGTCTGGGAGGCGGTTAGGTGGGGCTCACATCAGGAAGTTACAATGGCGATTTTCTCAGACAGTCCCTCTGCTCTAAAGGCAATTGCTAATGTAAGAAACAAGGACCCGTTGGCGGTTAATATCAGACAAAAAATACAGGACAGACCGATCTGGCTTGTCTGGTGTCCAGCGCACAGTGGAATTCCGGGCAACGAAAGGGCAGACTGGTTGGCAAAGAGCGTCAGGTTGCCGGGTGCACAGAAGATTGTTCCGCCATCATATCTGGCAGCAAGAGCATTCTGCAAGGCCGCGGAGGAATCCATAGCCCAACTACGTTGGAGTGAGGATCCATCTTTCTTAGCTAGACGTCATAGTACTAGCAGATCACCTCTAATGCCCGACATGCCGAAGCAGTTGATGATCTCTATGGCTAGGACTAGGCTGGGGCACCTCTTGGCCGTGAAGATTCACCTTTTCAGGAGGGAGGAGGCGCCAAGCTGTACAATATAATTCTCCTAAAATAAGATTTGAACTGTTAGGCTAAGACCATAGGATAGGCTCGGATGGCCACAGTAGCCGTGAGCCAAAACAATTTATTGTAGTAGGTTAACCGCTGCAATAAATTTTTTTGAATTTGAATTTGAATAGTCTGAGCGACTGTCTGCAAAGTCTAATAAGTTGGCGCGTCTGGAAATGAGAGGGGTTGAAGAATTTATTCGCCTGCCTCAGACCGGGCTCGCTACGCCAAAGGAGATCCAGTTGCCTGTTTTCCCACTTAAGCAGTTCCCCCTAAAGTGCCTTTTTGGTAGGCCAAATGTCAGGTAGGGATCAGTATACGGACATTCAGCTCCGGTTTTAGCCAGTTCGTCCACTTTTTCATTACCGTCCACTCCTTCATGTCCAGGGACCCAGACCAAGGTTACGTGGTTGTCCCTAGACAGTAGTTGGAGCTTCGAGTAGCAGCTCCAGATTAGTTTCGACTCAAATACTTGAGAGGAAAGAGCTAGGAGCGCAGCTTGTCTGTCTGAGCAAATGTAGATATTGGAGTTCTTGCAGCCCTTATTTATGCTTTCCTGACCTCCAACCTCTATAGCATAGACTTCCGCCTGAAAAATGGAAGGTGAGGCACCAAGCGGAATGGATAGTTCCACATCTGGACCAACTACCCCTGCGCCTGTTTTCCCGTCCGTCCGGGATCCGTCAGTACACCAGACTTGGGCCCGTTGCGGAGACTGGCTTCTTCTGTCAAGTAACTGGCTTCTTTCATTTATGGTTACCTTGTAACCTCTACGAAAAGAATGTCTCTATGCCATAGTATCTATTGGAGCTTCTAGGTCGTTAATGTTGACCTGCTCGAAGATACTGAGATGACCCACCCTGGAAGAGGTGCGCTCATCTGGCCTTTCCCTTTCGAAGTATACTAGCCGCTGCTTCCCTCTGAATAAAGAGGTAGAGACAGGTCAGGATACTCTGGGATGGGAATATCTACAAACCCCCAAAAACTTATCAAGGAGAAACAAAGCTATCCTCATGTGGGTACCTGGACATGAAAGCCATATAGACAATGAAATTGCTGATGGCATAGCCAAAAGAGGACCAGAGCCATTTTGTGGTACTTTAAAGTGTTACCTGAGAACTGCCTTAAACGACTGGGAGAATAAACAAAAATCCCTGTCTATTGGGAAAGGCTGCAAAAAAGTTTATTGACACCTCTAGCGGAAAAACAAAAGAACTCCTACTCCTTAGAAGAACAGAGCTCAAACTGATCACTGACCTCTTCTCAGGCCATTGTGCCTTGAGGTATCACCTAAACAAGCTGGACTTGGCTGAAACTTCATCTTGCCGTTTCGGTTAGGATGCTCACGAAACCTCGGAGCACTTGCTCTGCAACTGCGAAGCATTGGCCAGGCGAAGACTACTTCACCTCGAACTAGCTTTTCCTCCCCCAAACCTATAAATGGGACCTCAAACCCAGAATGGTTCTAGACTTTAATTAACAGTCTAAACCTAGACAGGGAGTAAATGCAACGGGGACTCACAATAGATCTTTCAGGTCGCAGTGATAGTGAGGCTTACGCCTACACACCCCTCTGCGTATATCCTGAATTGAATATTCGTAACCGTAAGTAGTCGAAAAATATCAACTAAGGGTGTGTGAGTGAACAGATACTGCGACAGACATTGAGTGATAATAACTACTTCAGTAATGTAATGCTAGTTGGATTGGAATTGTGCGGTTGGCGGTTGGCTTTTACTCGAAAATACTAAATTTGGTATTTAATTGGTGTTTTTTTTTATCCACCATAACACAAAGTTACATTCACAATATTGGACATATTTTATTTAATATTCATTATATAGTTTTCCTCTCTTCAAAAATTCACTCCATATTTTTCCGCGTATTAATGAAATTCGAACAGCAGTTCCTTGGCACGAAATTTGAGAGATCGATCAAAACGAAAGAAGAACGAAACCTCCTAATAACATATTTATAGCGCGTATTTTGTGGCGAATAAAAATTTGAACTCTTATAGAAAGGAGTGGATATCCACAACACAACACAACACAACACAACACAAGGCCCAAGGAAGGAGATCACGAAAAACAACAAGATAAAATCCCAATGACTGAAAATTCCTCAGTAATTTTTTGAGGCGTGAAGAACACCAACGAAGATAATTACAAATGAAGATTTTAAAGAAAGAAAATGGTCCGACATTTCGCTCCTACATTGACTTGGTGTGGCCTTTTTCCGCGGGGTACCATGATAGCCTATAGCCACCTCAAACAGGAATGGACGTGCTTGCAGAGATGTAGACATGATGGTCATTGGGTCTCCATCCAGCATCAGACCAATTTTTATTTATTTTTTTTTGTTTTTTTTTTTGTTTTTTTTTCGGTGCTGGCCAAGCTTCAACGGAAATTAAGCAATCGAGAATGTTGAGAATTAAATCATCTTCAGACATATCCCGTATGTATAAGGGTTCCCCCAAAATATAACTGTTTTTGCTTAATTTTTCTTAAATGCAAGTAGGTGGACAGGTTAGGATATAAATGTGTGAAAATGAGAGATAAAATATGTAAGATTTTGAGAGTAGGTATATTATAAAATTCCGTAGATGACTGGGGGTAATTTGGGAGAAATTTTAAAAGTAAACAAAATTTTAGGATTGTTGATACAATTCGTCAGTATATAAAATGTTACTAAAACTGAGCTTTTATTAGACTGAAATTCTCTTATGTCGTTGCATTGCACATATACCGAAAATAGCTTTCCATATTTGCCAACAGCTGTACAAGACCTCATGTATGTATGTATGTAGGCTCATATACGTACTTCCTTGCAGTCCGCTCTAAACAAGATCATTGACTGCATAAGTGCATACCATAACAAATGTCTTGGCCGAAATGATATATGGAACAAGTTGTTAATAACATGTTAAGTAAATACATTTAGCAATAATTTGCGGGGGTGTCCCTGCCGCCTGTAAAGACACGCACCATGCTGTATTGCCTATAGTGTGCCAGTCAATACTGCGCGATCCCGTGATCCTTGGTATGCCTTGGTCATTTGCATCGTGTGGTCAGCTCGAACAGTTTCACATTTTCTCGCTGAGAGGTTGATATAATTCATGTGGCTTGGATTATTATTATTTTTTTTTTTGTTGTTGTTGTTAATATTCTACAAAATACTTGTTCGCTCACAGTGAGCGCCCTTAAATATGTGCCTATCGATGACCACTATGAGTATGGATTTTGATATAAAAGACGTGGGGCCACAACCAACCAGCCAGCCAGCCAGCAAGCCATCCAGCCAACAAGGCCAAGCCATCTAGCCAAACGCAGCCAGCCACACATAGTATCACACTGCAAATGCATTGCATCCATTGAGCTCCGGTGTGCTAAAGTTTAGCAGTGCGGAGACTGGTGCACTGAAAAGGCATAAATTATGCGAATATGCGTGCATGTAAATACCAAATTATGGCCTTTTATGCACGAACCACTATTTATGTCTTAATAAAAGTTATTAATGCACTTCTTTAAGCCTTCATTGAGGTCACACGTAGAATTCAGGAAGAGCAATTGCCCCAACTCAACATGTTTCTCTTAATGCTGATTTGAATTGGTAGACGATTTGTAGGGCTGTCGTTCTCCATTTGTTTGCTAATTTACGTGAAAAAATTAATGTCAAATTAAATAAAAATTAAAAACTAAAATGAATTTATATCGTTGGGTATCGTTTGCGGATATTTTATACCTCTTAATTGAAAAACAATTTTTTTAAGTGTGCTTTTTTCACATGTATATGTATTTGCTGAGGAAATCTTTGAGTTTTAATTGTAAACGGCAAAAAAACAAACTTTGTTTAATCAATTTTATGTGTACGCCGAATTATAATCAAATTAGACGATCTGAAAACACAAGAGCTAGAGTTAGCGAAAAAGTTTTTATTTAGTTTTGAAATACAATGTTTGCCGTTTATACTCTAAAAATGATATCTCCCATGTGACCACCTCTTGCGTCTCGACAGTACCTGATTCTTTTATCAAATTTTCAATCACATTCTGCCATAGTTGCGGCTCTATCTCACCAAAACTCAAATAATTTCTGCTTTCAATGCTTCAACGTTTCGAGGATTATCCTTGTAGACCTGTGCTTTCACATGGTAGCTCCCAGAGAAAGAAGTCTAACGGTGTCAAATCACAGGATCTTGAAGGCCTATTCACGTCACCGAATCTGGAAATAATACGTTCTGGAAACTTTGTATGCAGTAATTGCAAAATTTCTCTGGCTGTATGACACGTAGCCCCATCTTGTTGAAACCACATGTCTTTAGTATCGATATTTTCCAATTTTCGCCATAAAAAAGTTGTGATCATGTCGCGATATCTGGTACCGTTAACGGTTATGGCTCTCCAGCATCACTTTCGAAAAAGTACGGACCAATAACACCACCAGACCACAATGCACACCAATCAGTGACTCTTTATGGATGCGTTCGTCTCTCTTGGATCACGCGAAGGGTTTTCTCTCCCCAAATACGGCAGTTTAGTTTATTAGCGTAGCCAACGATCTTCAATGTGCTTCGTCCGAAAAGATGATTTTTTTTCAGAAAAGTCGTCGTTTTGTTCCAGTATCCAATTGGCAAAGACCCGACGCATGGAATGATCTTGTGGCAGCTATTCTTATGTCAATTGAACTTTGTAGGCCTTCAACGCTAAATCTTTGGGCATAATACGCCATACAGTTGACTCAGAAAGTTCCAATTGTTGTTAACGTCGGGAAATTGACGTGTTGGGGTCAGCTGCAACACTATCACTCACAGCACCAATATTTTCTTCTGAACGACCGGCATGATCATACTGGCGTCTTCCTCGATCTTGTACTGGACCAGTTTCTTGAAATTTCTGCACAGTATTACCAATTTGTTGCTCAGTTGGACGATTGTGCCGATCATAAACATCGTGTAATTTGCGAAATACATTTCTCACAGAACGACCATTTTCATAAAATAATTCAATACTCTCAATACGTTGTTGTAATGTATACGACTCCATTTTTATAAGTGGCATACCTTCAGCTGTCAAAATGACATAAAATATGGGTGCGTTCGATGTTTGAGGTGTGTTACACAGTCGCGTACTTTTGAAAACTCAATTTGAAAGACCCTGTAGTACCTACACGGGATTTTGTTCCTTGTTTAGAGCGGGGAATGTGATCAGTTTACAAAATTGTAGCAAAAGCTGGTACAAAAATTCAATATGGCAGTACCCTACGAACTAAAATATCAAAATCAGCCGTCTCTTTTTAAGGTTACCTTACATTCCAAAATATTCCCTTACAGTTGCGTAGGCTAAGAATCTTTGAACATTTTTATAGTTAGCATGTAAACATTTTTCTGTAATAAAATATGTTCGCAAAGACATCGTTAATACAGGGCTTTCCAATAAGAGGTTTTATTTTGATATTCAAAGAAAAATGCCATTTTTTAAGACAAATGATCGGATCTTTATGTCATTATAAAGAGGAAGGTATGCCGTTAATTATGGAAAATAACATCAGCTGAATGACCACCACGATCACGCCTACAGGACCATATCCTTTTCATGAAATTTTCCATAACCAAATCGCAAAGTGGCTGCCCTATGTCCTCGATAGCCTCACGAATTCCATCTTTGAGGTCTTGAATCGACGCTGGGCTGTTGGCGTAGACCTTCTCTTTCGCGTGGCCCCAAAGGAAGAAGTCGCAAGGTGTTAAAGCACAAGATCTCGGTGGCCAATTGTGATCACCTCTTCGAGAGATAACACGGTCCGGAAACTTTTCCCGTAAAAGATCAAGGGTTTCGTTGCTTGTATGGCACGTAGCGCCGTCTTGTTGAAAGTAAACGTTGTCCAGATCAATACCATCCAATTCCGGCCATGAACAATCATTAATCATCTGTCGATAGCGCAATCCATTCACCCTAGCTGTTGCTCCAGCCTCATTTTCGAAAAAGTAAGGTCCAATGACCCCGCGGGACCATAAACCGCACCAAGAGGAGAGAGGCTTTTCAACAATAACTCTTGAGTTTTCCGAGCCCCAGATGCGACAATTTTGCTTGTTGACGAAGCTATCGAGGTGGAAATGGGCCTCATCACTCAAGATGAGTTTTCGATGGAATTCCGGATCATGTTCATGCATTTCAAGGACCCAATCAGCAAAGACTCGACGTTGTTGATTTTCGGCCGGCTTGAGTTCTTGTGTTAACTGAACTTTATAAGCCTTAAGACCCAAATCTTTATGCAAAATACGGTGTAATGACGTTTGTGGAATGCCAAAGAACGACGAGGAATGGACAAACCTGGGTTTTCGTCAACACTTTCGGCTACAGCAGCAATATTCTCGGCTGTTCTTGAGCGACGTGCACGGGTTTTATTCTTCACATCACTAACTTGTCCCGACAGCTCGAATTTTTCTACCAATTTCTGTATTGCGGTCCGACATTCGACATTCTTGTCGAACTGCGGAATTTACGATAAATTTATGCGACACTCTTCCATTCTTACGATTTGAATTGTTGTGTAGACTCTCTATCAATTCATAAATCAGTTGGAGAGTCCCCGTTAATGTATCCTATTTGAATCTTGTCAACAGAGTTGAAGGTCTTATTTTATTGCCAAAAAAGCTAGATACAGGGCAAACCGAAATTCCGTTAGTTGCGATCCACAACGATACGAAAGCGAAAGTTTCTAAACCCAGGATACTGCTTTTCTTATCGTTCGATCGACTGCTGTTTTATTAATTCTCAATATGACCTCCTGTCTTAGGAGTTTTTTTTAGGATACCACTTTCCCTCATCATTACACCTGCTTTTTCTGAATTCCAAGACCATTACCTGAGAAATATAGGGATCTCATATTCCCATCGTCTGAATCTTGTTCTTGTACAAAAAGCAAGAGTCGTCGTCATCAAGTATAAGAGGATCAGATCGCTCGACATTTAGCCCAACTCTTATTTAGTTACCAGGTGTCGCAGCAAGGAGGCATACCGCGAGCTTGATGAAATTAGCAACGATTGCAGAACTTTGATACTTTCATGTGTTCATTATTGCCAACTTAAGCTAAGTCATCTTAAATAACCTCATTTTAGTGGAGAATGAACTTTAGTAAGAGCGGCATAGATCTTCACCAGCTATGCTATTTTTTTTTTTTATCATATTTATGTAAGAGCTAAGAGACCTTCTATTAATTGGGACAACACACTCGAACTTCATCGTCTCCCATATTGATATACCTACCTACATCTTGTGATGATTTTGTAGTTTATCGAATCATTTAGCATGACTACTATACCTGCAACTTGCAAAAAATATCCAACAAGAAATTAGCAAAAAAAAAAAACAAATTTTTCCCACCCCATATAACAAAAGAATACTCCGGCTTGAGAAGATATGTGACCTCTTTTTGTGCGCCAGTCCTGCTTTGACACAAACCTCAATACAATTTTAATTGACGTAATCAACGTAGAAAAGTCTTTAAAAGCGAATATTTCTGAAGACCCTGTCAATTCCCTGTCTAAAGCAGACATTTTCTGACACAACCATTAGCCAAGACCGAGCACACGTGAGGCAACGTCGTCGTCGTCGTCGTCATCATCATCATCATCATGATCGTCGTCGTCGTCGTCGTTGTTGTTGTTGTCATCGTCAATGTCCAGTAAGAGTGTCACGATAGACCGGGCGCTCAATAGATCAGACCATGATCAATCGATTGAGGGAATCTTAAATGCATACCTACTATGCCTGGTATCATAGAGAGGAACTTCTTTTCTCAATCATTGTATACGGATAAGATATAGGTAGACTCGGATACTTGATTTCATTGGGATCAGTAACTCCCGGTAATCGAAGCCCAGATCATTTGTCCAAATTCAAGACTCACGGCTGACAGCGATATTGTTGTCGTAACCCCGTACGCATATAGCCACTAATATTTTTCTCGTAAAGTCTTAATCCACTTCTGAATAATCGCGGTACACTACCGTGTCCTGAAGCAAATAGATAGATTAATAATTGTAGCTAATAGATTAATTACGATAAAATTCCAGTCAAGTTCTTTCACAGGCGAAAATACTCTCTAAATGTATTCGTGGTGGTGGTGGTGGTGGTGGTGAAATAGTGCAAGCCATGAATTCGATCGTTGCATTACTTAAGCTGTCATTTGGGTCGAGATTTCCCCATGCGGTCTCCATTGAATCGTGTTTCATTACAGGCAATCAGAGGTCAATAAATTCGATCGTTGACGATTATGGACACATTATTCAAAATGATCAAGCAAATATTTTCAATGATGGTATATAGAGAATGGTCAGGGCGCGCAGGGAGCATGACGCTGACTAGGCTTATATATGCTGAGCGCCCGCCATAATGGAGAAATTACCTGTTTATTTCAATATTCGCCTGAGAATTAAGAGATCAATTGATGGGTGCGAGATGAAAGGCAAAACTCTGAAGAGTTAGAGCTCATAAAGACGTTGTTGTTGGATCTTGTTGCTTCATTGGTGCAGTTATTCGTTCATCAATGCATGATTGTTACAATATTTTAGGTAAACAATTAAATGCAGTACTGCTTCTCAGCCTCTCAGCACTGTGTGCAGATGAACTTCTACAAATCTGATGAGAAGTGGATACATTTTTCTGCTCCTTCTTCAGGCCTTTGCGATCACTTCACTTGGATCCTCGAATGGATATCTTATAATACATATACGTTTACACCATACATATATGTATATAAATGTAGATATGACGTCTGCTTGCTATCCTCTGTATTCTCTGGGTTCCTTGGATAATATGATGAAACCCTGGAGGTCCAAATGGAATGAAGATGTTTCGTGACTTTTAGTGTTCTTCAAATACTGGTTATTAGTCTTATTTTCGCACCGAACACAAAATTATGTTGATATGCGCGTGGTCTACTCTGCCAACTTATACCTACCATCCTACATACATATAGATATGTGATATTGTATAGAGTTATACACCAGCAATTCACTTGACCTGCGCTCTTAATTTAATATGGCTATATCCTTTCCATGTCCTGGTTTTGCTACATCAGTGTACACCGAAGACTATGTAAGCGTGTTATTGCCTCAGGGGGTCATCATCTGAATGTATATTGAAAGATCACCCGGTAAGTTGGGCGATAGCCATTTATGTTTAAGATCGGTGCTGTGCTGGGCTATGCATCTTCGTGGTAGTATCTCAGAAACTTGCTCTCACGCGATGTGTGTCCGTAAGATTGTTCGTTCTTCTTTTCAATTGTTTTTGCCAATTTACAACCTTAAATTAATAACTTCATTACGTTATCATCATCAAAAATGGGCACGAATTATTACGTATTTTGCTTTTGTTGCTCACATTTAATTGAAACTAATTACAAAATTGTGAATTTCATATTTATGAGAGGACAGAAGTGAAGTGAGGTGTTAAAGTAGATGATATGATAAGTCGTAGAAATACGGTTACGTCTCTATACATGCAAGATATCTACTAAATTTCCTAGTCCTTACATGCTCTTTAGAATTGCACTCAATTTAAAGCATGTAATTTTTATTGATTAATTGAATTTTCTATTTGATGAAACGCTTTCCCCTGAGGCGTCCGTACCCAAAATCTTGGGAGAACTATCTCGGTAAAGTCTTGCACTCATGCAGTTGATATCGAAAAGCTGTTTAGATGTTATCTGTTCCAGTGCGTTGTAATTCAACGGTGATATTGATGCGCTTTGTGTAAAGGATCCACTTTTCATCACAAGTGATAAATCTATCCAAGATTGATTGATTGATTTAAGAGGTCTGGGACCCCTTTCAGGTCCCCCGAACGTAGGCCAACTCAAGGCCCATTGTTCACCCTCCAGACCCATGAGCGATCGCTCATAGGTCCCAACCGGACGCTCTTATAAATTTCAGTATTAGCTCCCAGCTCTCCTTGCCGGCATCATGTAACTCTTCCAGGAGGTGTGAACCAAGAATTCTGTAACGTATTCCTGAGATTGCCGGGCAGTGACATAGAAAGTGGGTCACTGTTTCGGACTCCTCACCGCAACCCGTGCATATAGGATCATCAACAAGTCTCATCCTGTGAAGGTGGCCCCTGAGAAAGGAATGCCCAGTGAGAATGGACACCAGAGTTCTCAGGGTTGGCTTGTTGAGTTTTAGGAGTTTATTCGTTTGATTTGAGTTTGGTGTACCCCACAGTTCCTTTGTTGTCCGTGGGATCTTCTAACGAAAGGTGACTGTGTTGGCGGTCAGCCCAGCTTGAAATGATTGAGACAAGGTGTTTTGGTGCAATCCCGACTGTAGAGGCAGGTTCCTCTGAGGCTGCTCCAAGACGAGCAAGTTCGTGTGCCCTTTCATTCCCGCTGATGTTGCTGTGCCCCGGCTCCCACTGCACTATCACCCTGTTATTCCGAGAAAAGGAACTCAGGGTGGTTTTGCACTCCATTAATAATTTGGAGGTTATAAAGGGTTTAAACAAAGCTTTGACAGCTGCTTGGCTGTGCGAGCAGATGGCTATCTCCTTATTCTTAGGGTCTGAGTTAAGGAGGTGTCTTCCCGCTTCAAGGATAGCCTTGACTTCTGCTTTCAAGGTGCATAGAGAACTCAATTTCAGGCTCCTCACAGAAAACTCCCGGTCCGGTGCTTTCATCGGACTTAGAACCATCAATATATATTATAATTGGGTTTGTCAATGGTTGAAACACGGAATGTGATTCCTATTCTGCCCTGGATGGAATTCTATATTCAAAATTGCTTTCCAGCATGGTCTCGAGGAGGTGGTCGCTATCTCTGTCAATGCCAGGTGCGATAGACTGCACGAACTCATAAATGGGTTCATGTGGAACTCTTGTTCCCCCATGAAGCCAGCCATCCTTAGCGCTGTAGTTGACGGCCTCTGCTTGATATGTATTTGCAGCGGGTGTATATTGAGGATAACCTCCAGAGCCCGGGTGCTAGTTGACTTAAAAGCGCCGCTTGCGCTGAGAAGGCACAGCCTTTGCGATGGTTGGAGAAGTCCATTACTTTCCACCACACCGCTGAACCGTAGGTTAACATGGGTCGAATGACACTAGTGTATATCCATAGAATCATCCGCGGTTTGAGTCCCCACTTCTTCCCCACTGCTCTACGGCACATTGAACACTCTAAGAACTTTGTTCGCTCTGTCTTCGAGGTGTGGTTTCCACTTTAACTTTTTGTCTAGAATAGTACCTAGATATTTCACCCTGTCCTTTAATTTCAAGCGTGTGGAGCCAATCAGGGGCAGGTTTAAACTGGGGTATTCCTTTTCATGGTGAATAGGCATAAGTCAGTTTTCAGTGAGTTGATGCTCAGCCCGTAATCCGTGGCCCAGCGCATGACTAGTCGGATCGAGCCTTGCACCAATCCACAGAGTACAGGTTCATAACTTCCGGTGAATAAAATTGTCAAGTCGTCCGCGTGACATACTGCTTTGTACCCCATCCGGGTGAGTGTTAGCAGGAGATCGTCCATGATAAGTACTCATAGCAAAGGTGATAGAATACCACCTTGAGGGGTACCCCTGTGAAGGTAGATACTTTTATTCGTAAATATAGATGGGCTCGTTACTAAGTCGGTGGTTTTTTTTTTTTCAGAGAAACATTCTGAATATTTTGGGGGCTTATGAGCAATGAGAACGTTCGAAAAGTTACTTGCAATTAGGTTTGTGTGAATAGGGATTTTTTCAACTTGTTTTAGAATTATTCCCTTATCCATTTTAAAACCAAGCTATCGTGACTACATATGTTGGCAAAATAGTTTGACACTTAGAAAAGGGCATCCCCGAGTATTTATTGCCTTAGCTCGTATCAGGAACGCTTATCACATAGGTATTATGTGTGTACGTATATATTTAGTGTGTCGACCAAGGTAAGGGCGCAACTTACGTTTTACGTGGGTCTATTAAAATCTCATAAAATTCCGCCGATTAAAGAATCCACTAGATTACCAAAACTAATGCTCAATTAAAATAGTACAAGCTCATAAAACATGACATATCAGGCATACCTTGTTTTTTTTCTAGCCAGATATTTGGCAAAATATTTGTAAAAGCTATTAAAATTGAAGAAAGAAAACAAAAAAAAAATCTACTTTCAGTTCAAACAGAATTAGGCACCTACTGTTTTATGATCACAGTCGTTCCGTTGTTCCGGTTTCGGCTATTCATGTCACCATCCACGAAATCCGTTTTTAATATTAATGTGAACTACCGTTTCACATAAACGCTACAAAATTATTGTCAAAAATGCTTCTTTTTCTTCTTCTGACTATATGTATCTTTCGCAAAAGAGAGAGAGTAATAAATGTTTTGCAACAAAAAAAAAAAACAAGAAACAAAAACATCTTCACGTTGACCGCACACTTAAAATCTCAGTCAGCGATAAATGCGATGGATGATGGCATCTTCACGGAGCTTAGCTCTGTACACATCCCATGCAAAAAGACGCAGATAATCCCAGGGCACATCGTATCAAATTCCACTATTCTGATGATGATGATGATTCAAGGAGATACCTGACGATCCTCCTATAACGAAATTCTTTAAATGGCAATTCCTCACATTATTTGATCTTCCCACGGTCAAATCACATACAGTTGAGACTTGTGCAACGAATGGCCTTTGTGATCACTTAAGCGCTCCTACCTGTTGTATAACTATAGATGGGGCCAGATCATGAAGCGGAGCACAGTTTTTGCCGCCGCACCACATCGCTTTCTTTATACCGCTGGGCACCACAAATGTCCATTTGGTAAATTAATTGCATTTTGTAGTACTACAGACAATTCCACACGTCACACTTACACAAATATGAGCCTAGCTTACATTAAATATTTAATATCAATTACCCGGATTTATCTGTGCAACATCCTTTCGTAACCTCTCTATATGAACGCACACACGTATGTAGTTACACATGCGTCCTGTCCTGACTGACCCTGGCTCATAGAAATCGGCTTGATAAAAAAAAAATTTCCTTTGCGCGAATATTTTAACACTGAATCCTGGATGGGGATTTTTGTCTTCTTTAAAACGGAATGGTGGGCAGAAGAGAACAAATGGTTATAAATGGATGCGCACGTGGTTCAACCGTGAAATTGATCTTACCCTGAATAATTTTCTGCTCCATGAAATTGACAAAATGGGAGTTATCGAAAATATGAATTAAGTTTAAGTAATTAACAACGATGGCACATATTTGGTGAATGAAAGTTAAAGACAAAAGAAATTGGTGCTTAAGTAAATAAGACTTTTTTTTTTACAAAATTTTCATGGACTCTAAGCAATGGTTTCATGGTGGGCCCTGTTGGGTTGGGACTGTCTCGAAAAATCCTAAATATTTGTGGAGCCATCGTTGAATAATCTGTCGCAATAGTCTGTATTCGAAGTAACACCTCAGAAAAGTTCCGAATTGCCACAGATCTCAAGCAAACTGACGCCGCCTTCTCTGGTCTAAGTCTTATGAAAGTAAAAGTCATCGGCTAAGGTTATATAGTAAATCCATATAGGGTAGGGTTCTCTATCATTACTAATCAAAGTCCTACATAGAGCTAAAGTCACATTTGGCCTACTATCCTGCAAATTATCGGTTAGGAATCCATATGCTCGCTAGAGTCAATTAAACTTCAGTTAGCTCGTCAAGACTTCTAGTATGATTTTCTCTACTAAATACATTCACAGAAATTTTTTGTTCTCTCTCATTTAAGTGTAGGTCGTGGTGTAATTCGCTTTGCAGCTGATCTGCAATATGATCCGAACCAGTCCGAAATGGTGGTCGTATGTATATTCACCCTGGAACTTCTCAAATATTTTAGCACTCTTTCCAGACAAGACATATATCTTCCGAATATCAGACGTAGTAGGTCTGATTATCTCAACGATGCAATGGTTACTTAGATCTTTACTCAGCCTAGAAGAACGTTCAATTAATTTTTCACGGAAACAGTGACAAATAGATGGATATGATACGAAAATGGCGAATCTTTTGTATCGAGGCTTTAAGATTTAATTAAACTTCCCTTTTTTAAATGGAATTAAGAAGTACTTTTGAGTAACTCAATCGATATAGAGCTCGACAAGCCACCAAATAACTTTTGGGTCGAGATATTTTTTCCAAAATCTCAATATTTTCGAGATAACGACAAGTTTTTATCAAGATAAACAATTCCAGAATTAAAGAGTTTTACCATGAAATAAATGCATAGCGAATTTAGGCAATATGAAATTGACTGAGTTTGCTGCCATATATGAGGTCAGGTTGGCTGTGTACTGTGGCGTATATGGCAGGCAGGAACCAAGCCATACTGATGAGTAATACGGTTCCTGCTGTTAAGAAACGCCCGTTTTTGGCATAGAAATTTCCTTTTTTTTTTTTAAGTTTTTTCGGTTGCAAGAGTTTTTTTCCACTTCCAGAATTTACAAAGTATTCAAGGAAAATCCAGTATAAAAAGTAGGAAAATTCGAGAATATCATGTAGCTAAATGATGTGTAATAGAGCTTATTTAGAGTATGGTATGCCGGGAAAGGCAATTATTTAAAATCCTCCCCGGCATTCCTTTCTAGCTAGACTAGACTGTCAATCCAAAAACTTAAAATCCTTCAAAAAAAAAACAAAAACAACTAAACAAAATCCTCGAAAGCGTCTGCGAACCGCATATATGCGCAATCCATAATTTAATACTTCACCACTCAACGTAAATGTCTAGCAGCAGGAAACATGTGACAAATTCTATCGACATCGATTTTATTAATTAAGACTTTGACATTTACTAATTTGACTACCTGACAGCTCATATTATTAACATAGGTCCCAGATTATCGGAAATGTCATCTCCTTCTTAATTCCCGTCGCATCGTACTCATCGCATTTCATCCGTATCAATTGTACCCTGCAGCCTACAGGAGATGATCATAAGGAATCAGAGTTTAGCCATGTGCAAGCTTCTCTTCACTAAAAATCCGAAACGGTTGAAGACTTGAGCGCAAGCAGGTAAGCATCGAAACTAATTTGCCGAATTTGGCACATTAGTCAGTTTATAATGATGAAATTCTTTTATAATCTATCTATAATATACCAACGTACGCATATACATCCATAGACATACTTAGGAGAGACGAGAGAGATTCATTTGAACACAAGGCTTATGACAAAATGCCACCCGTCATTTGCATTCTCTGACATGGGCACATCTTCGGGTGACATAGGCATACACAGTTTCATATTATTATCTAACCTATACCTACATATATTTTCTATAGAGATAATACACGTATATCATGGTCATCGAAATCAAATAGACATTATTGATTCTGACGAGTATCTAAAGCACCGTTTCATCACAGACCCATATAGCAGCTATCTGGTTTCGTGTGCCTGATGTAGAAGTCAACAAAAACGTCAGGAGATTTAAATCCGACATAACCGAAAATAAACGTCCAGAATGACTTAATTTAATAAAACAAACAGCCAGAGCAATCGAGCGAAACGGCCCAGGAAAAAAGCGAATCGAAACATGATGAATCCCAAGAAAGATCATTCCTGAGGAGCGTTTAAGATTGATTTTTTACTACCTCCAGTTGATCTTGTTATAGTTGTTGTTCGTTGTGTGGCAGCTTAGCTTCTGATGCTCTCACCGTTCTTGTTGTTGTTGTTGTTGTTGTTGTTATTATTATTGTTATTGTAGTTGTACCGTGCTATGCTATGTACATCATGGATCTGGTGGATGCTGCTGCTTCTGCTACTACTAAGCTTGTCATTGTCGTCTCCACTATGCACAGCTTAAAAACAAAAATCTCGCTAGCTGTCACCAACGTTGAGTTGTGGTATGCATTGCGATGAAGTCCCCGGATTCGTTTAAGCGAATATTGATAAGATGTTTGTCGGTGGGGCGGGGGATCCGAATGCATCGTGTCTCAGAACTAAATCGATTTCTTATACAAACAACAAAAATATCATCTGAATTGCACCCATAGCCAGGATGCTGCTGAGGATGATTCTATACGAATCACACACAGAAGTATATGGGCGACCTTCGAAATAATGGTAGGTGTACGAAAAAGAGACGATCACAAAAGCATATTAGTTTGGGCACAGCGGCATGGACAGGTTCCGTCCTCCGAACTATCGTTGCACGCTACTTTTTTTTATACCTGCGCACTGGTGGTATGTTTTGTTCTCAGGTCTCGGTCTCTTGATTCAATCTACATTGAGATAAATTATTTATCGTTTTTGCCGAACAATCATCATGTTCACGAAGATGGTGCACCTCTTCTCTATACTCTTTATACGGATTTCATGTCAATTGTGCATATATGGATATGAAAGGCGACACCAACGACGAAGATTTTTATACTTTAGATTTATCTATATATATCTTTTTACATATATATATATCGGTAGACACCAACTAAGCGTGGTATTACATATTCATCGATTGATCGCTTTGCACATCTGATTAGACCTGACAATTGCACTCAGACTTCAACTGTCAATCGGACTTATAGTCATGATAGTGGTCATCCTCTCTCTCTTCATTTGTTTGTACAAAAACCAACAATAATCGATATCTATACGACAATTTCTAATCATTGAAGACGCCACACGTTATAGTCTCAAGCAGTTTTTAGTATGACCATAGTAAGCATAATACATAGGATCAGTGATTACCGCTGTTATTCCCTAGAGCAGGTAACGCTGGAAGGTTAAAAGTCTCCAACTGATCCTCATTTGTAATGAGAGTTTTTGCGCTCATCGCGATCGATCATTGCTGCAGTCGGTATTTCTGGTGGCTACCAACCAACCATTATACAAAATTATAACAAAAAATGGTGGTAATTTCTTGTAATTATTTGTTGATGTAATGTCATTCTGCCATTTTTGGATATCCAAGTCCAGACTTCTTGGGTGGTATGCAATTGAGATACGTGAGTTGTCTGCGCGTATATATACACATGTCAAGTGTTGCACTGATTGCGCATGCGCATGCAGACAAACCATCTGATGATACTGGAGATGGACAATAAATTGAAGTGCGGCTCTTGCCATCAGGGCTTAATTAATTAATATATATTTTTACAGTTAATTACTTTATTAGAATTGATAGAAATGGATTCATGCTGGTTGATCATGTCTTTACCAACAGGCAACTGGCAGCAGGAATATTGTTGCAAGAAAAAAAAAGCAAAAAAAGACTTAACTTAAGTATGAAAACGAAGTAAAGTAAGAGAAGATTTATTAGTCCGATGGCATTATGTCATGATAGTTCATAAGGAGTTTTTGATGATGTGAATGACATTTCTTCGAATTCTGCTGACAGATATTTATTACCTATATATTAACGGGGGAAAATAGTAAAAGAAAGTTTTTGTATGAAATTTGCTTGTTCGGAAAGTAGCCATAGATTAAATTCTGTCTACCTTACCCAGTGCAAAAATGCTAAACCCGTTAGAGATTTTTTTAAATTAGTCTTTATACATTTGCTGCGGGTAGGTACATTTATTTATAGACACTGATATAGAGTCAAATCCTTTTAAAATATCAATTGAACTCAACACAGATTGCCCTAGTTCACTCAATACTCAGATCTCATCAAGATATGAACTTACTTTTGGTATGCTTACTTTCCCCTACTGAAAATTAGTGATGTCTTCTCTTTTATTACAACAACTGTTGCTGTGTTCTTTCTAGAATTTACCATGGAAGTTGGGAAGCAAGTCGACTACATTTTCACCACTGATTTCAATAAGGTGTTTGATGGACTTAAATTTGGGGCACACATGAATAAGTCGTTCACTAAAACACGTCCGTCAAATTATCACCGTATCTTTGTGTGATTTAATTTGAATCTATTTTATGAAAATAACAAAGAAATGTCAAATTGTTTGTCGTCTATTTGTCGTTAAACTCAAAAATTGTGTCCTTTTTCTTAAAAAAAAAAAAACTGAATACCATGCTTGTGGTGCATGAGACTCCATTAGGTTGAGATGCATCCACCTTCACTTCGTTTCAAAGCGGTTCCTTGTCTATCTATCTATCTGTTATTATTTCAATACATACCTATAGAAGGATTAGATAAGCTAACTTCTTAACTTCATGCCACCTATACTGAAATTCAAATAGCTTGCAAATCGTAATCCATATAAATACGTTTAGTATGCAAAACAAATTGAAGTACAAATGACTTTCACATGGATCCGATTCGTTCTTTGATTTCTCCTCTCGTTTTTCAGTTTTAATTGTTGCGTCCTCATGACTTTTATGCGTTCCATGGATTTTTTGCATTCTAAGTGGCGAGCAAGACGAGGAACACATCGATAGCTGCTGCTGCTGAAGCTGCGGTCTGCAGATTGCATACAAAAAGGAAATGCCTTAAATCAATTAGCGTAGCACTAATTGCCCCAATACTTTGTCGCATACCTTTAAGAGCTCGTCGTCGGAGATTCAATACTTTTTGTTGGGAGCGTGTTTTTTTTTTATTTTTTTATTTTTTTATTTTAACTTTTAAATGCTGTTAAGTCAACCAGATCCGTTAGTGGTAAGCTGATGTTATACTGTATGTATACCCTCTATACATATGCATGACTAACTGTAGCTGGGAGAGTATAGGTATATTTAATATGCGCACTTACAATCTGTTTTTGCAATTATTTTATCGGGTGATTTTTCTTGTAATTTTTCCTTACGTAATTTTCGTTGTTTATAACTTTAAAGTAAAATGCCGCGTATTATACTCTTACTTAATTCCAAATACATCGCTATTATTTATAAATTTCGAAGACCAACTATATATCTTTGGCATGGCTTAACGTTCGCGAATTATATGTCTGTATATAGCTGAAATTATTGATAACATCTTAGTGGAATTTTTTGTGTGCATGATGAATATTGTTTTACTTGAAACTTTGTATATTACAATGAAAATAACGATTTTCCAAGTAAAAACAAAAATTATTTATATTGTATGTGTGTGTGGGTGTAATGTAAATAGTATTTTTATTAGTTTTGGAAGTTAACCAGGTTATCTGAAGTTTTTATTTCCAAAAAATTTTGCATTTTGTGTAGTCGTCTCAAATTCTCTTTTCAGAAGTTCTCAAAAATTCTGTCAATAATTGAAAGCAAAATGAAATTTAGATAAAAGCTAAAAATACTGCAAATTTATGTTGCATGCTAATAAAAGTCATTACGAGAAAATCTGACTGATCTTTAGGTTTGATTATAGTGTTAAAAAAAAAGTCTTAAAAAGTCCCGCGAATATCAGTCTAAATTTTATCAGTAGCAACCATTCATCATCAGCCACTGTCAACTAAGGAAGCAACCTATCACTATTCGCAGATTCACTGATCCTATCGGTATATACTTTGCCTGGAGAATGATGGAACTGCTTTATATGACTCATAGAAATTCCTGGCGATAGCTACATATAGAATGGAAACCTTTAGTAAATTACTACTAATATAACCTTGGCTCAAGTCTCTACGTTTCATCCTCCACTAAGATCTTAACGCATGCTTACTCGATTCTTAGCGGGTGAAAGATCTGTTTAAATGTCGATGCACACTTACCAGCAGAGATAGGCATCGACCGGAACCCACTGGCATTTTTCGTGGACATATACCGACATAAAACGGAAAGTAAACTTTCAGTTAAGTCAGGTGGTATCGCGAGAAAACTATAGGAAAGTGATTCTATGTTAACTCCACAACTAGACCAGGAACCGACAAATGCCAGTCTGGTTTCTAGCAACCGATAGTGACCGGCAATGAAGTTTCCATATCGTGCCGGTGCCGGTTGATGTAAATTAGCTAATTTGTTTTCATAGAAAAATATTTTGCTTGTCTGTGCCAGTTCGTGCTGTGCCAAGGTAAGTGTAACCAGAACATATTTTTCTCGTTGAACTTAGTCTTACTTTTTAATATGTTTCTACCCATTCAAAAAACATGATACCCGCACATGTGCAACCTCCATCTTCAGCTTAAATCTAGAATCCGTTTTATCATGAATACATATAAGGCAAATAAATTTTGAATGAAAAGCATATATGTATCACGAAACTGATCAAAATGAACTTACCATTCCATCTCCAATCCAAGTCTATATACAAAGCGCCTTTGTTCTTGTTTGTGAGACTATTTCAAGCTTGCCTGAACTTTAATAAATTTTTTTTTTATAAAGTTACCTACAAACCTTTTTTTTATTTTGAAGTGAGCTCATCCATGTAACACCGTTTAACACATTGACAGTGCTAACCTGGGAAACTGTAATTTTTCCACAATTTTTGAAAATACAATCGCTGAGCTTTCCTCAGTAGTAGGTATATGTAGTTTCCTTTGTATCAGGGAAATGTGTCACACGTATATGCATATGGGTTAAAATATTTTCAATATTTTGATTGGCCCAAGAATACCAAAAATACCGTCACACATTTTTTTGGGTAACATAACCGCCTGAGAAATGTTTACATCGTTTTTGACATAGCGTTTGTGCAGAAAATATTATTAGAAAAAAAAATTAAAACAATTTCTTCTCTATCAATTTTGTAAAAGTATAATTTATTACAATTTGAATTAGACAGTTCCTAAGCAAACAAAAAAAACAATATTCTGTTTGAAATATTTTTGGTAAATAATTTTGAAAAACAAGTACACAATGAAAAATAAAACTATAAAATAATCTGGGACGAATCAAAAATCTTCTCAAAGTAAAATGTAATTAAGACAATATTTAACATGAAAAGCAAAATCTCCTAATCTGGTACACGTACACATACATAATTACCTACCTATTTACAATATTATTATTATTAATTATTTCTACCTCTATAATTGATAAATAAATATTATTAACTCTTATTACAAAATTAACACATTTCTTATCAGGGCAATTTTTTAAAACAATTTCATATTTACATGTGGCAATAAACTTAGTAAGTCTTAAAAGGAGACGTGATCGGACATATTGAGTGCTAAAACACGTCAAAATTGTGATCATCGATTCAGTCTTTGTTGAGTCTACCAACGTTTTTCTTCTTTTTTTCTTCTTCTTCTTTTTTTTTTATTCTCTCGATAATTTTTCTTCTTTTGTTTTAGGTATGTTTAAATTAAACTTAAATTCTATCTATAAAACATATACAATTGACAATGTTTTCTATTTAACAATATCAACACTGGGTATTTCGAATTAATACTGCTACTTTATTACTTAGTTAATGTTTTTGTGTTTTTGTTTTTTTTTTTTTTTAATAATTTACAACTTTTTTCACACTAATAATCAACAAGATATCTCATCTTCGCATGCAAGATGTCACTCAATATACAAATCTTATACTTACACGTTTAAGAAAACTAAAAAATAAAAAATAAAAAATAAACATAAACAACATTTGGTGTCTTCATGCCTTACAATTCCATTGGATTATATATTTTTTTGTTTTACCTTTATTTATGTACAATATTCACAACTAACACACTCGCACAGATGTACTAAAAACTTTTATATTCTTTTTTTTTATTAATTTATAACTCTATAAATTCTGACATCAAAAAATATCCTCTTAGAGTCAAATCTTATTTATATTATTATTTTTTTTTGTTTATTTTCTTGTACATTTTTCACTCATTAATTTTTAGAGGCATGTATGTATGGTTTTCTTAGTCCTGCACAATTTGCACTTGACTTCACAGCACCAATGGAATGTGCAGGCGCAACGTTCAACGACGACCACCTCCTGTGTTCGATATCCTCGACCACAGCACATTAGATCGCATCCGTCAACTCCTATTGATGTATCGTTGCACTGTCGTCCATGTGTTCCTTGGATTCCCAGACGTGGACTTCGTTCACAGAAGCTTGGTGATGGCTCCAAATAAACTAAATCTTTAACACCTGGGGGTTTATGGTCTGGATTGTAGGGCTTAAGTTGAAAGTGATATCTGTAAAAAAAAAAAAATTTAATTATTGATTAGTTCTACTTATTTTTTTTTTTTTTTGTGTGTGACACTTAAAGAATGTTTACAGATATAACAGTGAGACACTAAAAAGACTAAAAGTATGGAAATTATGAAATATTTTTAGTTTTCAATGGTGTTATTATAGTTACGCTATTGCTTAGTTTAGTTAGGATAAAATTCATAGAAGCTCTAAGGGTCTGAAGAGGGAATATTGAAAATTTTAGCATTTCAGCACAAAAAAGGACAATCTGCATAAATTAGAAGATCAAACATCAAAGCAGATACAGCTTTTCTTAGATGAATATGATGAATCGAGAGAATTTTCCTAACTTAAATCTTAAGTTTTAAATGAATGAAAATTAATACTTAGAAGAAGATAATATTTCTGTTTTATAGTGCAAACGTACTAGGTGATATCCAAGTATAAAGGAGCTCGCAACGAGAAATTTGTTCAGTTTAGCTAGCTGAGGATCGTAATTCAAAATAAAAAAATTCTGATTACCCAAAGTGGTTCTTGAGGAAAGTTCCACAAATATTACAAAATTTCAAATGCTGGGATATTGCGTATACATGGCTAGATATATGATTCTATCAGTTTTGTTGATAAAAATGATAATAGTGGTATAAAAATTAACCATAGGTACATGTACCTAAAATATTTTTACCTATTATTTTTCTTATGATGACGATTTCTTGCTCTCTTTGAGTCTCTATTTGGATTCGCTGCTGCATTATTAGATTGATGATTGTTGGAATGATGTTTGATAGCATTTTCACTACCAGCATTTCCGGAATTTGCGTTTCCATTATTATTGTTGCTTCGCAAACTGTTACTAACCATAACACGTGAAGCACCGTCAAAACGATCTTTTAGATTATCACCGATGACACGAAAATTAGCAAGACGCATCCAACATGTTTTCACAGTACACGATCCAGACATTCCATGACATTTGCATTCCTGTCGCATTTCAGTTTGAACGTGCTGAAAATATAAGAAGAAAATTGCAGTTTTAGTAAAATAAAAAATATTTTTTATTTTTCTATTTATATAGTTTTTCCTAAAGCATGAAACATTTTAAGCTTTTTTTATTTAATGTAAAAAGTCAACTTTTAAGCTTAAATTGATGGGGTGACCAAATCTTATCATTAGTGTCATTATATTTTTCTCTATCTCATGAGTTTTTTTTTTTGTTTTTTTTTTGTTCAGCATTTATGTCAAATCTTGTAATTTCTTCTTCTGATTTCAATTATTATTATTAAAAAAAAAATTTCAAGATGATCTCAGCATGGGGTTAGTTGAATTCATCGACAATATCTTGTCCTCGGAACATTTTAAACGTTACAGCGCGCGCGCACACATCTTTAAGGATATACATTTTCAGAACATGCCTACAAGTATAGGTAAGTATAGCCTATTTCAAAGAAACTTTGCGCACTGATCAAACTCAGACATCACAAAATGCATTCAATGTTCGATCGGCTGTAAATGTGTCGCTTAATTGCCGTGTACCTTGCTGTGCATCCAAGATGTACGCGCACGCACCAACATCTCGAACAACATCTGAAGATGCACCACACAGCAACAAGAAGGTGAATCCGCACTGAATTAATTTTAATTTTTCGTACCTCTTTTTGCTTTTATCATACACATCATAACTTGAGCTGCGGAGTTGCGTTTATGCGCAACCTTATTTTAACTCCAATGATAAAAGATATCACATCTAAGAGAGAAAGAGAGAGTGAAGAAAAAATCCCTTAAATGATTTTATTATACTTTTATCAGCTGTCAACAATTTAATATATGGCTGCAGAACGAGTTTGACGCGAAATTTTCTGCAACTTGTGGGGTAACTGTCTTCAATCTCTGATGCCCAGAGTTCGCACAGGTAGGCAAAGGTACTTACTTACTTGCTTGCTTGCTTGCTTATACTTAAATACATAGGTATAGATAGGCCAGGTAAGGAAGTCCCGTCATGATGATACTATAGTTGTAAAGATATGTGAGGAAGCAACTATGAATATAGATGAGTATTATAGGAATTGAAAGGTGGCTACAGTTTATAGGTGCACTCTTACAGAAGTGCCGGCACGAAGCAATTCACAAAAGACAAACAGTAGAATCTCCTCTTACTGATGCAACTGCAGCACCAACATTTATATAGGCTGCTAGAAGATGACGATCAAATGCCAAAATTAATTGATAGTAATGAAACTATAGGTAGGCAGGGTGAGGGCACTTCGAGATAAATTCTTTGGAGGGGAACAGAAATTTTTGATGCACTTTTAATAGTATTAATCTGTGATAAGATTAAAATGTCATAACTTGTGATTTTTACATAATCATAGTTTTATTGGTTAAAGGAAGACAAACCATGTCAATTGGTTAGGTACCCGTTTTCTTACGTTTTTTAACTCTCCACTGTCTATTTCTATGGATATAAATTCAACTTTACCACAGCTGGAACAGTTAATAACACATTCGACTTAATATGATTCTTTAGATAAATTACCACACGACCACCCATATAATATGAATTTTCGTAAAATTTCCCAAAATATTGAAGCTACTAGGTTCCATCACCTTTGTGAATTGCTAGTGTGTAAAATTGTGTAAAAATTCAACTGCTAATTCAGTTTTCAATTACATTTATGTATAATGGCTCTTTTTCTGGAAGCTAAATGCTACCTAGACTATAACAAATAAATATCAATTGGGATGCCGAAAGGCTCAGTTGTGGGACCTCTGTAATTTTTATCTTTTTTTATCAACTGTTGCCCTACATTCCAATGTTTTATCTTTTAGTTATGTAAATATAATAAGCATCCCGAAATTTTAACTTTATATAAAATACATATATAAGGAAGAATGAAGATTTTATTAATCATACATGTTAAACCCTATGTCACTCCTACGAACCTGCCATTCCTTTTTTGTCAAAACTAATCATACATAAGTAACACCGAAGTCACGCATATATGACAAATGCCTTACATTAGAAATTTTACTGACAAAAAATTTAAGGTGACAAAAAATACAACCAAAATCTTTACTTACAGCTCGTCCAGCCTCATTATTATGAATATTCATTTTCTCTCGTAGATTCCTTCCACGTTCTCCAGTATCAACGAATTCCCGAGAAAATTTGAAACCGAATCCAATATTATCAGAACATCCACCCCATTCCCAGTCACGGACTCCAGCTACAGAGCCGATTTGATGATTTCTCTGAGGTGATCTCGATTGATGACTGTAATCACAGGTGCATGATTCAATGGATCCTTCACTGCATGCTCGAGCAACTGAATGTGTTACAGCTGCACTTGTAATAGCGTAGATAAATGCAGTTTCACGGCAATCTGCAAAATATAGAGAGTGAAAGAGAGAAAATAAAACAAAAAAAAATGTTTTCATTTGACATATACAAGTACTTCACCTACCACATGCAATAATTTTTTTTTTGCTTTTTATTTTTTTTTAAGAAAATAAGTCTAAGATTATATGACTAGACTTTAAGAACACTTTAAGTCGATGTAATCTCAGAAGAGTGCTACGCACAAAAATATAATTCCAGAAGACCATGACATGACACTCAATCCAGCTTGGGTTTGTCAATTATTGTATATACAACATCTCCAAGGAGTACGTATGTGCATACATACATGGAAGATGCATAAGCATAAACATAACACACTTAAGAAATGAGAGGAGACCACAAGAAAAGAAAATCAATCAGTGCCCATGAAAGAGTGCGTTCACGGTTCACAGGTAGTTGGTAACGTGGATATTGTCATTAACGTGTCGCTAGTGGTAGCCTCTTATGAGCACCTTTTAATATACGTGAAAAGGCTTAGTTCACGGGCTTAGAAATATGTAAAATGGATAAGCCTCAGATTTTTTTTTTCATTCCACCGGTAATTGGAAGTGCCCTTTGTGTCTCAAAAGTGAAACACGGTTGAGTATCTGTGATGATGATGATCCTAATATCGCTAGCAACACGCCAGGCCGATGACATGAATTACAGCTTCGTTTCTCTTGAGGGGGGAGGAGTGCCTGCGTTGCTATAATAAAAGAAGTCCATTCTTCAATGGACACCGTGATTTATTCAAAGAATATAAAAGGGTCAAGGAGAGTGTTTTTTTGTTGTTGTATGAACTCTTTAAAATAAAAAGCACCCAAATTCTCGTCATCAATGGAATCCTTTCGACAAAAGGCTATGCGCATATATGTATGTACGCGCTATAACATCAAAACAGAACAGACACAGGTTTTTTTGGGGGCTCTCTTGCAATTTTCATAAAAAAAAAAAATCACTGCGTAAAAGCCTTGTTTTCCCACTACTTAAATTGTTGGCACACAATACGCCCATTGCATTAATGTCAGCATATTAAAAGAATTTATTTGAAGAAAAATAGGATCGTCCACGCCTTATCTGTTGGCAAACAAAGCAGTGAAATTCAAGCGGATATCCGCTCAATTCGGGCTTCATATAATTAGCTCAGCACGAGATTTTTAAATTCATTTGCTGTTTGCGGATTGCTGTGAAATAATATCTGAATTAACCCTTTTTTCTTAAAAACTCTTTATTACATACGCACATATGTAAGGCTTTCTCTATCTCGATTTGTTGCCTTATTGTTCTTTCTTTTGTCTCTGTTGCAAGTCGATCTGTATGTCTTTCAATTGCGTTATCAATCTTTTCGATGACAAATGCTTACTACAAATATGTTCAGCGATTTGGAGGTGTACTTTGGTGTGCCTTGTATTATGCCAGCACGCCTCAATTTCTTGGATAATTTCTTCCAATCTTCTTTTCTGAAAATTTTATGTGCATTCTGTTTGCTCTATAGATATCGCTCACTGACAGATTACACGGTCTTTTATTTTAAAAACAACCAAAACAAGGAGAGGAGAGGTATATACGAACACGTCATTCACAGTTTGTGTCTCATCTGTTAGCTATATAGCCAGCCACCTAGTCGAACTAGATTTAACTGAAGAGTGTGCTAGCTACAATGACGAATATAAACAAAAGTATTCCGGAGAATACAATATGAATGATAGTCAACAGGATAGCAGCTCTTTTGATCACCATTCGTATGATGAATGTAATTTATCTAGCGGAAAACCGGTGAAAATAAAAATGTATTCTACTTAAAACGTTTGAGGTGATAATTTCCTCAAATTAGCCGAGTTTCCATACATTTTTAACAGAAGTTAACGTGCAAGCAATCATATTACCTGAGACTTGTAAGAGCTATGGGAAATGTAATTACTTTGTTTGTGTATTTTATTTCCATTATAAATTACAATTTTAATTTCAAATATAGCCCTAACAAAACTGATTCTGACTAGTAAAAATCTACGGTGATTTAAGAGATGAAACATTGATGAACTTGGCTCATGACTGTTTAGTTATAGAACTTGAAATCCCTACTCAAAGAGATGTGGCCTCTAAGATATTTTACTTAAGGACCAACGATAGTAGTCCAGTAGATTAGCTCTGAAGGAAAAAATGTAATTTAACTAGGTTTTTTAGGGTGGTGGGGGGACCCAAAAAACACATTTTATCAAAGTTCAATATAATGCTCAATATCCATTTTCCGGGGAGGGGCATGCAATCTAAATTTTAGATCCTAAATCAAAAGTGCTCTAAACCTCAAATGATAGAGGACAACCAATCGGGGATAAGGACTACTTTTTGCAGCGCTTAAGGCCTTAGGCCACCCTAGAGGCCGAACAAAATAGGCTTTTTTGGGAATTTTTTTCAGAAATATTACGAAATAAACCGAGATTACAGAAATGGGACTTTATTATACATATCATTAACTGCATACAATATTTTTTTTTTAGGCAATTTATTTCAAAATGGCGGCGGTACAGCGTTTTTGTGACGACGTCTTTTTTTTTCTATGCTCCACGGCCGGAACAACAGCTCCTGTAATTTACTGAATCATGATTAGGGCCTGAATTTTTTCGATTATATATAGTATAAGCTAGAGAAGTACGTAGGATTTTTTCGATATATTGATTTTTGACAAAATGGCGCACTTCTAAAGTGGAAAGTGAGAAATTTGCCTAAAATATCGTCAGATAATTGTTAATAATAAATGAACTATGCAATATAAAAAAAAATCCTACGTACTTCTATAGACAATGTATTTTCGAAGATATATTCCAAATTTCAAGTCAATCAGTTGAAAATTGTCTGAGTTATGTTTCCGGCCAACTACAAAAAAGTAGCTTTGAGATAAACACGTTTAAAGTTTTGAGTAGTAGAAAATCATGAATAATTAGCTCGCTTATGTTGGACCGCGTTTTTGTGAGGTTTTGCACATCTAGATGTAAGTTGTCTCAGGCCGTGCCTAACTGTCTGAAACAGCCGTTCCACAATTCTAAACTCGCCACACTAGTCAGGAAATAAATATTTTCAATAACATCTGCCGTATACCTGCTCTAGTCCCCTAACGGACCTTCTCGCTAGCGCTCGAAAGCGGAGTACTTATAGATTTTTCTCGGCCATAATCTTTTGGGACATCATTTTTGAGGTCTTAAGGGAACCTTTAAAACAAAGAAGAAAAAAATGGATTTTTCGAAAATTCTAGAGTGGCCTAAGGCCTTAAGGATGAAAATTTCAAAATTCCGCCTTAGAATTCTGTTGGGGTTCAGGAACTTCTGAGTGAACAGCTTTGCATTCTAGATATTATGTAATGTGGGCATGTGAAACTGAAATTGTGATACCCAGCAAAGAATTCGTCAAAAACTAAGTAGATAGGGCTTACGAAATAACAAAATTTCTAAAATTTTGACAGATTTAATTGGCTTGGATACACTTCCGATATAAAAAGCTTCAAGGTCCTCACTCGAGTACAAGAAATAGCGAAAAATCACTAACAAATGAATGTTATGGAAAGACACTTTTTGGACGTTTAAATTCATTTATTAACGAGTATGAGATGAAAATAGGTAGAGGTAATGCAATACATAGAGGATCGATTTAGCGGGTTAAAATGATCATAATAAAATATTTAACTTTTTATAAACTCTCCAGCCATTAAGTTTAGGAAAAATTTCTTGTGTGTTATGGAAAGGAAGTCTTTCTCCAAGAGCAACACTCAGTAAAAGTTTATAAATTCGATTATCTTCAACCCTCTTTCATTTTACAGCCACACTTATTCACTTTCCAGCTGCACAAATTTTTTGGAGTAATTCCACGAATTCCCAAACAACACTTCCGTGTCAAACCAAACAGCAGCTAGCCAAATCCATATTTCAAACAACAACAACAACAACAGTATAATAACAAATCTACAAAAATTCAAAATTGAAATGTCACACATAGCCCAGTTGGAAGATATCTTACAAAACAAAAATTCGTCATAGAGTGTAAATTTTTAAGGATTTGACATCATCACCTATATCTACATACATACATTACATGTGTAATGATGACGGGCCTTAAATTTATAAGTCGGGGGGTAAAATGCCAATTAAGTGAATATCCTTTTCCGTGTAGGAAACCCTATTAAAGCATGACAGTGTACATATCACTGTAATTCCATGTCTAATGCAATTCCCTAAGGTGTCACCAATTAGACAACAAAAGCCGTAATAAAAGAAGAAAAAATGTACCTCGAGTTATAGAGAAAAAAAAAGCCAGAGGCAACCGAGGTGTGTTTTTATATGGATAAGCGTCCCAATGAACTGAAAAATGAAATTAGGACCTCCAAGAAGAAGAAACCAATATCTGAAAGAATACATTGTACTTATAGGAGGAAGATGGTTTGCACCTTTTGTGAAAAAGGACAGTAGGATGGACAATAAAACAGACTCAAAAAGAATTTTAACTACTTTAAGAGATGATCATTGTTGGGCGACTGAAGACGATTCGACACACTGCACTTATATACATATGTATGTATATACAAAAACGACTATATATCGCTTGTCATTTCACTATACAACAAACGTAAAACAAAATTTTTGTGTGTGACTCGAAATGATGCACTCTATACTCTAGTGCAATTCGAATGATGCTGGAAAGAAACGAAGTGCGTGAAACGGAATGAAATTAAGATCCCAAGTTAGAGGTATATAAAATGCAAAGAAAGAAACAAGCTCATTGACTCTGTGGTATACATCTCTACCTACATGGAATATCTACATACATATATATGAGATGTAATCTTGGCCTTGTGGGGTGCCCTCTTATCGCGACTTGTCGACAGATATTGTTGTTAAACACACTGGGGCGCCCCACAGGTTATCTTCATTTTTAAATGTTTAATGCTGCACATATCTGCAGTAACTCATGTGCCCGATCGCCATCCAGTATCTGAATGCTGACATTAGCTTTAGTTGGTCTTATGCTCGCTCCAGAACGTCCACACACGATTGAATGGAAAGGAACGAGAGCATTAATGCGCATAATCGAGCTCTGCGGCCAGTCTGAATATCATCTCAACTTAATTGAGACATTAATCCAGTAATGCAGCGCAATATAATCGAACTACATACTTAAATGAAGACAACACAACAACAACAACAACCAAATTATTACGAGTACATTTATGACTTTTTGATAAACATCAGAGATACAAAATAAGTTGCCTATACAGGTCGTCAGGATTTGCTCCCTTTTTGACACAATTAAACTGTTTTTTTTTTTTTTGTGCACAGAAGCGCATTTTGGAGGTCTATACTAGAAAGTAAAGAAGGTCATCCATCATTGAGTGTGATTCCTCATACATTGATATCGCGTTGTTAGACTGTCCTCATAAAATTTGAATTGATTTACAGTCATGTCACAAGTCCATTGATTCACCAACAAAAAATCTTATTTTGGGACAATAGCACAGTGGGATAAAGCAAACAGCGACAGCACGACCCTTGATATATGATACGACTCCAAAATTTGTTCCCTTTCAACACACCATGGGGAATAATTCATCTATTTCTATAAGAAAATTAAAAGAATTTGACAGGATCTGGCTACTATGTATAATACTCCTGAGGGATTCCGATTAAGGTTCATGATTGAGTGGCTGTCAGTAATTGTCGATAATTGTCATATATGTATAGCAAATCAACTAACGCCCATTCACTAGATTGTGTATTGTAATGTGCGGTTTTCCAACTTTTCTCACCTCGAATTTGTTTAACAATTGTCAACGACATGATTAGGAAGATATAATGCTCTCTTTATTATCATATACATAGTAACGTCATAAAATATTGTTTATCTAACATACAAGTACCTACTTAAGTGTGTCTTTTTGCACGCAAAAAAAACTAAATCGACAAACCATGTGACATCGTTAACTGTTTAGTAGTAAGGCGTACTTGCTTTAGCTTAATTTACGCTAGACTTTAAACCGTGCTAACATTTCAATGGTCTCATTGTTCTCGTGAAAATCGTTGAACTATTACTTGGGTACATTTTGCATGCGATCTCCATCTATAAGTAAGTAAGTACGATAGCACAATTTGCTTGGGAACTGAGGCACTAAGTGCTCTATCAACTTCGACTTGTTATTTTATCAATTGCTGCCGTTTCACATTGCACCTTTGTCAGCTCACTCACTGGCAGGCATAAACGTGATCTGCATGATGCATTTACACTACTCAAATGGATTAACGAGATAATGTTGAGATGTAATGGAATTAGTAATTATAAATAATGCTCGAGATACGTTTAGTATTGGTTAAGTAGTCTAGTGGATAAATAATGGTAAAATTGTGAGTTCTATTTTGATTTTTGTATAAATTGAGTTTACAGTAATCTATAAAATTCCAACCATTGTCTATAAGGACGAACGTTGCGCTCCTTAACGTTTGAAAGCTAATGGAAATTTATATTTTAATGGTATCAGAAGATACCCCTAAATGCCTTAGTATCATAACATACCCATTAATGTGAATTTAACAAAATGGGAAGGAAGGTGAGGGGCGAGGTTTTATTCTCCGAACACCGTTACTTAAGTTTGATTTACAGAAATTTTACCAGATCGCATTAGGAGGTTTTCAATCATTCGATAACAGATAGGCTTCATACTTGGAAACCAATGCAACTTGAACTTAAATTCATATATTGCAAGTCTTTTTCAATTGTTGTCCATATGACCAAGTATATGTGTGTGTTTTCAATAAGAATTAATAACGACTATTGGAATGACTTTTATTCAGCTTAACAATTCGATAATGATTTTGGTAGTAGATTGCACACAACTTACCAATCACTTCATGAGTCCAAGTAGTCATCAAACTTGATCTCAAACTTTTAATTTAAGCTAGATACATACATACATATGTAAAGGGTTTTCCAATAAGAGGTGTTATTTTAATTAGCCCGCTATTTCGGTAGATATCACTTTTGGAGCTGTCATTTTTTGACATTTGACAAGTAGAAACTACGCCATTAATAAAAATGGAACGATACACGATTCAACAACGCATTGAAATTATTAAAATTCACTATAAAAATGGTGAAAATGTGGCAGAGACGGTTCGTAAAACTCGAACATTTTTGGGTCGTCGTGAAGCACCTTGTCGGACCGCAATACAGAAATTGGTAGAAAAATTCGAGCTGTCGGGACAAGTTAGTGATGTGAAGAATAAAATCCGTGCACGTCGCTCAAGAACAGCCGAGAATATTGCTGCTGTAGCCGAAAGTGTTGAAGAAAACCCAGGTTTGTCCATTCCTCGTCGTTCTTTGGAATTAGGCATTCCACAAACGTCATTACACCGTATTTTGCATAAAGATTTGGGTCTTAAGGCTTATAAAGTTCAGTTAACACAAGAACTCAAGCCGGCCGATCATTAACAACGTCGAGTCTTTGCTGATTGGGTCCTTGAAATGCATGAAAATGATCCGGAATTCCATCGAAAACTCATCTTGAGTGAAGAGGCCCATTTCCACCTCGATGGCTTCGTCAACAAGCAAAATTGTCGCATCTGGGGCTCGGAAAACCCAAGAGTTATTGTTGAAAAGCCTCTCTATCCTCAACGTGTGACTGTTTGGTGTGGTTTATGGTCCCGCGGGGTCATTGGACCTTACTTTTTCGAAAATGAGGCTGGAGCAACAGTTTCGGTGAATGGATTGCGCTATCGACAGACGATTAATGATTTTTTATGGCCGGAATTGGATGGTATTGATCTGGACAACGTTTACTTTCAACAAGACGCCGCTACGTGCCATATAAGCATTGATTTTTTACGGGAAAAGTTTCCGGACCGTGTTATCTCTCGAAGAGGTGATCACAATTGGCCACCGAGATCTTGTGCTTTAACACCTTGCGACTTCTTCCTTTGGGGCCGCGTGAAAGAGAAGGTCTGCGCCAACAGCCCAGCGTCGATTCAAGACCTCAAAGATGGAATTCGTGAGGCTATCGAGGACATAGGGCAGCCACTTTGCGATTTGGTTATGGAAAATTTCATGAAAAGGATATGGTCCTGTAGGCGTGGTCGTGGTGGTCATTTGGCTGATGTTATTTTCCATTATTAATGGCATACCTTCCTCTTTAAAATGAAATAAAGATCCGATCATTTATCTCAAAAAATGGCATTTTTCTTTGAATATCAAAATAATACCTCTTATTGGAAAGCCCTGTATATACAAATAACAACTGTTAAATAGGATTCGATTTTAAAAACATCACAGCCTAAGTGCTTTTTATCTACTTCTGAGAAAACTAAATAATCTAATTTTGAAATAACACCTACCTTTGGGAAGAATAAGTTTTTTCTTTAATTATATATCAAAAACAACCATGACTAATTGTAGTTCCATAAATTGTCAATAGTCTCTTTCCTTCTTTATCACCAAGCTTATTAAATCCCTGTCCACATCTCTCATTTATATATCTTTTAATTCACTCTATACAATGCATTCAGCGAAATTGTAAAGATTAAAAAAAAACTATCTGAAGAGTCATAATTATGCAATTAATATAGTTTTAATGTTAAAAAAATTCATCACACTATACCTATAGCTACTATGCTTTTTTTGAAACTAAAAATTTCCACAATACATTCCTTTCTTAATCCTTATTTACATAAAATAATACAATAAATTCCGACATTTACACATCAGATATTTTCGGTAAACATCGACATTTTATACCCTTTAACTCAACACAAATATTGACACTTCACTTATGTCACTCAAGCCCATTTCCTTTATTTTTTTTTGTTTTTTTTTTTTTTTTGATTTTCGTATTACGTTCATCTTTCTCCATATCCTCAACAAAACCGCGCAGATGAATGTAAATGGCCACTTAAAGACAGAAATACAAGACGATTAAAAAAGATCACCATGGGCGTTAGATACCTAAAAAAAAAAAAAAACAGAAACAACCTCGGCAGATGTTACCCCGGAAAGCACGTGTGTATATATACATACATATACATATGTATCTCAAGAGGGCTACGGTTGTTACATTTTGTATAACAACTACAGAATTGAGATTGAACATTTTTATATAGGATATGTCAAGAGGGCTATAGAAGAACATCCGAAACAGTTGTCAGTTTTTAAGATTTTTCACTGATATGACAAGTACTGCGTAATATCGATCACATTTCATTTTCCTACATTATAAACTGCTCTTGTCATCATGCCTAAATAATGAAATAGCTATCTATAGAGATAAGTACTTACCACGGTCAACGATTTTTCCAAAAAGATTTTTCCCTCGAAAAAAATTTCTAGTTGAACAATTCCATCGACGATTTCTGAACTGATATTGGCATTCAGATATTGCTAAATTAGCAGCTTTCACAAGAGCTGATAGTACTCCAGGATTATCCCTCACCAATCTCCGTTGCTTTCTTCTTAGAGTGGCGTGAATAGCCGGATCAATGTACATCATACCTGAGGATAAGGGTGATATGTTGTTTGGTTCTCCAACTTTAGCTATTCCCCTGTAAAAAAAAAAAACACATAAAAATAAAAAAAATAAATGGAAACAATCTTTTATTAACACTTCTCTTATAAATATAACAATGGCGTTTCAGATCTGTAGTTAGGTTATTTGGCTTAGGAAAATATGTACATATATAAAACCCTCAATGGGAAAATTGGTATAAGAAAAACAAACCAGGAAGTGAGCGATGAGCCAGTGTTTCTGATGACTCTGTCAATATATGCAGTAATGATTAAGTTATGATTGTGTATGAAAAATACTGTGTAATATGCGCATACCTACATATAATAATATATGTTTGTTTGTAGGTATAGTAACAACAGGGCAAAAAGGTGTTCTATTTATCTTTGAGAAATAATATTCTGGACACGTGAAAAATATTATGTGGAAAATATCATTTTAACTTGAGAATTGTCCTTAAATAAACACAACACGTTCGATTTAAACACAAACCTTTAACCTGCTCTTGTGAGCTCTTGTGTATTTATTTAACCACTTTCATGTCAACATCCTTTTTACTCACGCTCTTCACGAAAATAAAGTTGTATGAGCAACAAAGAAAAAAAAAAGAAGAAAAAAAATCAATCAAGTTTCTCGCTTAGTACAGTATGGACGGCGTTGAAGTCTTTCGTTTTTTTTTTGTCTTTCTTGTTTATCGTGCAATCTTTTAGAATTATTTAGTTTTTGTCTACAAATTAGCTAATCTTATAAAATATGTTAATTATTATTATATCTTAATAGAAGATATGAATTAATGTTTCGATGAAGTTTTTAGTAGGTACTTATTGAGTGGTGTGTGTGTATGTATGTGTGTAAAATGATATATGTTGGCATCCCAACAGAGCGTGTGGGACACATTTCTAAAGTTTGATTTTCACATTAAATTTAAGTTAATTTAATTTAATGATGATATGATCTAGATTGAAATTTTTAAGATAAGAATTTTACATTATTTTTTATTAGATATTAATAATTTTTGCTTATGGGCAGAAGTTGATAATTATTAGCATAAATTTATGTAAAGATTGTAGCTCTATTTTTATTGCCAATTTAATTAGTGTCTTAAATTCAAATTATTTCTTTGAAAGATTTTGATTATTAAGTATATATTTGATTTTAGTATGTATAATAAAATTTGTGAAATCTGTAAAAATTTGATTCATAATGTTGTTTTATTATTTAACAAGCACCCACATTATATTGGTGTGGATGTATTCATGCAGATGGGTAGTTTTTTTTTTTTTTATAATCGAAAATGTTTAAAAAAAATTTACAAAATACTTTGAAAAATAGAAGAAAAAAATTCTTGATCACAACATCCATACATATATATCGTACTTCTAACATGACCATAACAAAAAGCACGGAACTTTAATTTTTTTAATTTTTCAGTATGAATCCTGTAAAATGTTTGATGATACACCCGTTGACAATTTGAGCTTATAACAAATGATCTAGAATTAGATTGCTTAGCATTATAAAATTTATCAAGGAGAAATCTTGCAGAATATTTTATACGCTCTCTCTATAGAATACCTAAAATCTTAATTTTAGTCCATCTCATTTCTTTTCCTTTATCATACTGTCGAATTTTTCGTTGCAATTCATTGATTTAACGCGATATGTTCTTTGTTTTGTCACAAAGAATCTTACTTGTGCTTATTTATCCAAATGGAAGTATAAAAAAATTTCGAAATAAAGTTTTTATTTTGGCCGCAACATCCGTCGGCTAATAAACTCTCTTTTTTACGCTCTTGGATGAGTTTTCTGGATCTCCGTTGGCTGGATCTTTCATCCCAAACGTAATAGTTAGTAAAGTTGTATAGAATAAACATTAATTATTTGTTATATTAAAAATTTTTTTCTGAGCTTGATGAGCTCTCTTATCTAACCACTGCACGGCTAATCCGGATATTTTATTGAGTCATCTGAGTCAAAATCGAATGTAAAATGAGATGAAATAAAATATTCTCAACTATCTTCTTATTTTGATTGGAGATTAGAATAGCTCCAATCACTTCGATGCTGAGCATAGATGTTTATTGGAGGCGAAAATATAAGTATGCATATTTCGCTGAAGAAGAGCTCCTTCAATATTCTAACCCGACGTCTGCTACAGTTTCCTATTGTAAATGTTCATTTTGTCTTCATGTTAGTTTTTTTTTTTTTATATAGAATACTTTTCTGTGATTTTCTTTAAATATGTAGTAAAGCTATTTGGTCTTGCTACTGTGCCAGACAAACAAAGATTGTTTCCAACAATATTTGGGTATTTTGTGCAAGTTAAATTCATTAAGAGCATTCGTAAATTTTTTTAATTTTTGTTGTTTGTGAATTATTGTCCAACAAAACCACCGGGTCCACGTCTTATTTATTACTTAACAGGAAAATGATTTATTTTCTACTATTTTTATTTTCCTCTTTTCTGTAGACATGAGTAGGTATCTTTATACATATGCGCTTAAGTCAACCAACCCATCAAGAAAAAATCATCTTGATCTCTCTGTATGTACAACACATCTTAAACTAACTGTTTTATATTCTTTTTCTTTTTTTTAAAAGAAGAAGAAGAAGAAGATACATAAAATTATCTTACAGAAAAAGATATATATTTTGAGTGCGATACGATAAGCGTGAAATTAAAACAATACACAAGACATACATATATAGTGTAGACGACAAGGTTTCAACCCGAAAAGATATTAAGTAAAATGTTAAACATTATAAAAACCAGCGCAACGCATAAAAACCAAGTGATCTCAGGAGTACGTGATGATCAAAATCAAAAGGTATGTGCTATGGTTTTTGTTCGCGCGCTCATTCTTTTACTGAATAAAGTCATCTTTAATGGTCTGTTTTGATATGTTCGGTATGTCCATGTACATATACATATATTTGTGTTTGCTACACGTATAAAAACAAATTCCATTAAGATTTATATGTTTCAATTTGTTATTAAATCAAAAGGTGTTCCCAGTACAGATATGGTTGCTGTTGTTGTACTTTTTTTTTCGACCTGGTGTCACAATTTCGTAACAGCAAACACTTGCCACAAGTGACAGATTCGTTTTTATACTTTAATATCTGCACACATATAATATAAATGCATATATGTATATGGAACAAGGCAATACACCAAATACACACATAAAATTCCTTTAGTACCTTACTCATCACCAAGTTTTCACAGTTTCAAATTTCTCGCGTGCGCGCGCAACACATTACAAACGACACGAGATTCGGATGGACGGATGGATACTGTTGGTACACAAAAACAAAACCAAAAAATAATTCGAAACCGTCTAAAAGTTAGAGAAATTCCATTTATATATATATATAAGAATTCCAGTAGATTCAGGCAAAAACAAAAGTTACAAGAATTCCACAATGTGACACATAACTGATCTGCTAGCAGCCTTTTAAGTGGATCACGCATATATTTTCTTGTGCGCGATGGATGTGACCGATGCACGTTTGATATCCTCTTGTTATATATAGAAGATCGCGTAAGATCGAAACGTTTTGGTAATACTAATCAGAGCACGTTGCAATGCAATTCCAGTGTGCAATTCAGAGGTCCAAGAACAAAAGCATCAACATCGGGGCAGTAGCAGCATCAGTTGATGTTCTTAACTGATTTAAGATGGTTTTCTTTCAGATTCTGTTATTTCTGCTTGTTCTTCTTGATAAAAAAAAAAAAAAAAAAAAAATAAAACATTTTTTTTTATACTTTATACATTTTAATGCTGTTGACTTTGGCCTTAAGTCTTCTTCTTTTTTATATCAACAGTCGGGCAGTGATACTGCGCGGGAATATGTCGCATTAAGGACCTGTTTTTGTCAGTTTTCGGGTGCCCAAATGACATCTTTGGAAAGTGCTCACATAAACAAAACTTAAAAAATTTCGATTCAACAAATTCTTTGAAGTTTTTGCTCCAAATATTCCAAGAGCCCCCACAAAGGAGTTGAAGACAATTTTTTTTTTTTAAAACGATGCCGTTAACTTTCGTTGTTGCTGTTGTTGTTGGGATGCATTCTTTTGGACTTCTCATGATATAAAATTTGTATCAAAGCAATAGAGAAGTCAACTAAAAAATAATCAAATGCTATACATATGTATGTCTGTATGTATAATATATGTATTTTCTCAAAGTGATATGGTGTCGATAATCCTTCATCATCTAAGAGCTGGCATATGTACAATTGCTGCTGCAAGACAACCACATAACTTTGTACCATTTAAAGTATGTCTTAAGCGCCAGAGTCTCAGTCAGTCGTCTTGACTATATAGATTTGACTTAAGTCTCTTATAATATTTTTTTTTATTCTTCAATGATCTTTACCATCCTAGGATAGGCAGCCAGTGTCCACTTTCCAGTGTTGTTTATACTCTGTCAATCACACTGACCGATCAGCAACAAGTGGTGGCTATAATATACTATACACACGTTATATACGTAGGTATAGAGATTCTATAATATACGCACGCAGATATATCTGAGACTCTTGCGGTCATCTTCTATGAGGCGTACATTTCGCATTCAGTGCAGAAAGCGCAGTAACATGATCGGTATTTGATTGTTATGGCAAGCGAAAAGACAGAACAAGAACTTAAGGTGACATGTGCCGCAATGAGGTGCCTTACGGCGCGGCGCGACCGGAATGTACAGTGCTGGCATAGTTTCATATCAGATGGATTCGATCAGAGAATGTGCTATTAAAAGGTTTTCTGAATGCTTGGGAAGCACTCAAGAAAATAAGTTTCAAATTATGTCAATGTAATTATGTGTCACCTATTTCAATGATGCGGTGATGGTATTTCAAAGAATTTTTAATGAATAAGGACAATCATCATCATCATCATCATCATCATGTAAGAAGATCTCCCTTTTTTTCTTTTATCAAACTCGCCCTTTATAAAAATCTTTACGGATCAAATATTCCATAAACGTACAGAAAATTAAATGTTTAAATATTTTCTATGATATGCACGCCCATTTTTAATGCCGTTTCTTAACCTATGGGTTCAACATTTCTGGTATCATTTGCAGTTGGTTGATGGGGTTTTATTGCAATTACCTTCAATTAATTTCATGGGAATTATTATCTTGCTACTTGTCATTGTTTGATGTGCAATGTCTTAGCCCCGTATATAACTTCTCTAAGTTAAAAGCTATTTTCATGGAGTTAGAAGCAGCAAATCGTGCGCATTATTAGAGAATTAATTGACTAATTGAAGGCATTTGTATGCGCAATTATTGATCGATGTTGGAGTGCAATTGAAATAATACAAATGTCGTAAATTATACCGAGACAATTGAATAGTGAAAATTTTAAATTTATTATATCTACACATGAGGGAATTTTTCCAATTAGCGTGAATTGGATGACAAAAAGAAGCAACGATGAAAATACGCTTTTTTTAAAATGTTAGTAGGCAACGTTAAGATTTGCCGTGATAACAGAGATGTTCCATATTGGCGCAAAAGCTCCAATGGAATATCAAAAGTTTTGCAAGTTCGTTTCTTTGGACAAGCAAAACCATACAAATTTTACAAAAAATTCTTGGATACAAGTAAATCAGCAATTAATTTTATTGAACTCTGTATCTATATGGAACCTATCTGCCAGATTCAGTAGCTAATGTAAATTTCAGTTACAACCTTGAGATAAGTTCTATACATGTACATATATGTTACAGTCAAAACCCGTAATCCGTCAAAACTCGAGGAAATCCTAGTTCTAACAAAGCTCTCCCCGTAATTCTAGTTTTAACTAATATAAAACAGTTAAATCTGGAATTAACGGAATGCAGTTGAGCCTACTTGAATTAACTAAAAAATATTTAGTTGATTCTGGTTGTGGCTGAATTCTCGCATAGTGTTAGTAAATTAACGTTAAAATTAAAAAATGTCACACCATTAAACCTTGATAGGTTTATTAAAACTCTTTAGTTATAATTATGTAAAAGTACTTTTATTACTATTTTGCACATTATACAAGTTACTTATTGCAAAAAGGCATGCGGTTAGGTCATTTCGAATTGTAAAGAGCTCCTTTTTTTATATCCTAGATGAATTCTATAGGGTATACTAAGTTTGTCATTCCGTTTGTAACACCTCGAAATAATGATGGTAGAGCCAAATGGATTGGACACCCACTCATAATATTCACAGTTATTTTGATTTTTTCATGTCCGTCCGTCTGTTCGTCCGTCTATGCGCACGATAACTCGAGAACGCGTATACCTACTTAGAGAGCTGAAATTTTGTATACGGACTTAAAAAAAAAAGTAAAATTAAGTTCGAAAATGAGACATATCTGGCAACTCCTTCATGGGATTGCCATACAAAAATCTAGTTTTCCGCTATATATTTGGACACTGCCTGAGAACGCGTAGACGTAGAGAGCTGAAGTTCGGTACATGGTGTTTTCACTATACTAGCAAATGGACTAAATGGGTCAACTCCTTCTTGGTGTTGCCATATAAAAATTTAGGTTTTTTACTTATACTTTGAAAACGATCAGTCCAAGACATTTTTATTGCACTAAAAACTTCTTCAGAATACGAAATCCTTTAAAATTGTTTATAATCATTTTTTTTTGTCCGACAAACCGTTCTAAAAATATATGCGTAAAACCACTTCAAAAATCAAACTTGCACAGAAGGGTGACAACACGAAATTTCATAAGGGCATTCATCTAGGGTATCATAAGAGCTTTTTGCTTGTTATACAAAAACATCGTTTTCAAATACAGATGTTTTTGCAAGTGTTATACGAACGAACCCTTGACGTGTTCCAATGGTTGGCTCTTTTCTTTGTTGAGTTCTATGAGAAATTTTAGTGATCCTGTGGCACCAGTTCTGTATAGGCAAGAAAACTGCGGGGCATACATCGAATTCAGAAAGAAAGAAATATTAATTAGGAAATTTTTGATTATTAAACTTTAATGAACCTACCTGCAATATAGCTTATTCAAAATTCCAATTTTGTACAAAATGTCTTGATTTCTTTCGAGAACAATTCCTAATGTGATTTTATCCGCATTAGAATTTTTGTACATTGTTGGTGACCGGCCTGCTAACAGTCAATCCAAGAACAACATTCATTTTTTTTTCTAGAAATTATTTCGAAACTACTTCTCCAGAACTGTTATGCACTATTGGTAGCCGACAGTGCTTTCTGCTATCTACTTGTTGTTGACTAACGCAGACACGATACGTAGTGCGCTATCAGATAATCTTACAAAAAGTAGCTTGTATATGTGCAAAAGAATAGGTATAATTACAGTATTTTCTACATAATTATAACTAAAGAGTTTTAATAAACATCAAGGTTTAATGGTAAGACATTTCAATTTTAACGCTAATTTACTAACACTATGCGAGGATTCAGCCACAACCAGAATTAACTAAATATTCTTTAGTTAACACTAGTAGTACAAGTGCATTCCGTTAATTCCAGATTTAACTGTTTTATATTAATTAAAACTAGAATTAGAAATTTGACTGTAACATATATACCAAAAAGAGGGTTCATAAACATATTTCAGTTATAACTTATGGATTGCTACACGAACGAACAACCTATTAGTAAAATGTAAAATAGGAAAGTTTTAGTAGGGAAATAGTTCACAGATTACGTACAATTTTCGATTGACATAACGTTCCAAATCGTTCAAATAATGTAGTTCAAAAATTTATTCACAAATTTGAATGATGCGCAATTCGATTGTGAACGTGAAAATATCAGAGCCCCGTTTTTTATATTTAAATCTTTAATTTTTAGTTGTTCGTGAAGAGTTTTCATAACATAATTAGCACTACTCGCTTGAGTCTGCCTGTGATATGCCTGCGTGGTTCGAATTATGTCTCTCTGGGACATGATTATTACTACATTGAAAAAAATTAGTTGCTCAAATTAACCAAAAATCTATGTCAAAATAATAATTTTCGCATTTAAAATGGCGTCTACCACAAAAATGGTTAAAGAATACTTTATTTTAAACATGCATAATTTGAACACATTCCATTGCACAATAAATGGCCGTACCCATTAATTTAAACATAACTCATATTCGTTTTCATAGCAAATAGTCTTAATTGGTAACAGAAATGTTTGGAATGTTCAATAGTGTGACTGTTTGCGCACTTCATTTAAGTGCTTTGTGTGGTCACTTCAGGGGTGGATTTCCCTATAGGCCGAGTAGGCCCGGGCCTAGGGCGGCAGATTTAGGGGGCGGCAAAATGTTTGAATGATTTTTGATTTTTTCTTGTAGTTGTGGGTATTTCATTACATTTTTATACTTTTTCGTTTTTTTAAATAAAATAATTCGTTGGAAAGTGTTATTTTTAATTCTACTCCATTTTTTTCAAATCTACTCCGATTTATGAGGCAGCCTACTCCGCTAATTCTAGCCTGGATATAGATCATTCAATTTTTCGTGGTTTACAGGGAGTAGGGGGCGGCAATCTTCCATAGGCCTAGGGCGGCCAAGTGATCAAATCCGCCCCTGGGTCACTTCCAAGCGTAGAAATTAGTTTAATCGCCAATTACTGCAGAAAGCCATTCTTTTCCAACATTTACTTTTTATTTTCCGTTAAAAACCCTTCAGATATAAAATAAACATATAAAAAAAACAACTTTAAGTAGGTACAATGAAAATTAACTATTATTACAGATAAATTTGTTGTTATTTAATAATTTTAACAGAAAGTAATTCAAAGGAATTTTACAAAGGCTTATTTCTAATGAAAGATTATCCGCTCGTCATACTACATACATGGATTGGAAAATGTTAGTAATGCAACCAATCTGATATATTTGAAAATGTTCTTCAAATCCAATTATATTTATTTCATTACATCAAAAATAAGGAGTTCATTTTCGCGAATGAAAATTAATTGTAAAATTTTACAAACACTAATTGCACATCATTCAAAGAATTTATTGAAATCATACTGAACACGAACTTCCGAACTAAGCAAACTGCGGAAACAAAATGACACTACAAATCTTGGAGAGACTGCGTAAGGTTAAAGTGCAAGCAAATCCTGTTCAGTTCAAAAGTTTTCGTGGTTATTCTTCTGAAGTTCCAGCTAAAGATTTATGTAAGAACCAAGACGATTCGTTCAGTAAAACATTTTGGCAGTTACTTTGAGCGCAGACGCGTTTGAAACAAACAAATTCGTTTGCATTAGACTTAATCCGAAATCAAACATTTTTTTCAAACACCATGAGCGGTCGCATGGTCAGAGAAAAGCGTTGGAAATGAACCCTTTTTCGTATATTTTAACCTGGAAAGAGTTGTTTTAACAATTATTCTTCTAATTATGTTATCAAACGCGACGAATATTTATTATAACATCTGAAATTTTTCTCAGTTTAGTAGCTCTGTTAGCCTTAAGTAGGTATATGTAGATAGTTGTTACCAGGAATTAACCTACGCTTGAAAATTCGTTCGTTTTTTTTTTGTGTGAACATTTCTGTCCCTCTGTCCCAGTTGGTAAATTAAGAAAAACCTGATCTGGCCTACTACCCATAATTCATCTAAAGCTCGCTGACATTAAATCAGCCTTAATAAATTGAAAAGAACATAATCCGAAAAAATATATTTTTGATATGTTGTCTTTAAGCTTTTGTAAATATAAATCAGATTGGTCTATAGATTAAAAAGCATCAAAAACTGTACCATACCGCTTGCTCAGACCAACATAAAACTGTCTCCCCAAGCTCAGTTCACTTGTCCCATAAAGTCTGAGATCAATTTTAAAATTATTCTTCGAGAACCAATCTTCTAGTAATGTGGTTTTTCCAATAAATCCTGCCGCATTCATCCTTTATACAGCACTCTGACAACCACATTATACCCATCTTTAAATATACTAGTATGGGGCTCAACATTAATAGACCTGTTAATAGTATAGGAAATTGTGTACTTAAAATTCATTAGAGAGTTTAACTAAATTCTTGGCACGTATATCCGACTATGTACTACATATGTATGTAGTTACAAAACCTCAAATCATATCACGTGGATAAGTGAAGTTGGTAATTTGAATATTTTAGCACCAATTTAGTATCATCAACATTGATTGCAATTTATGCTAAGACTATGTCAACTTTTGGCACAGATGATACTTCTCATGCAAATCAATTGTATGTTGTTGTATGCGAACAAGTATAGAAATCGTAAAAAGAGTGTAGAAAGTGCATAAAGAATTTGGCAACAGTAAAAAAAGTTCAAATCTATTTATAATTGGGAATTGATTCAATCAAAACGTATTCGTTTTTGTTGGTATTGATTTTTTCAAAGCTTTGTCTCCCTCCAAAACATTTTATACATATTTTTTTTTGTTATCATTTTCGACAATCTCATTAGTCTAAAATATCCTTTAAGACCTTATATCGAAAACGTTTCATTGCACTTAGATATTTTTGAGGCCATTCCCTTTAACTCGTACATGAATTTGTCTGTCTATTTATTTATATATTTCTTATTTACTATTTCGACACTCTCGTAGACCCACTTTTCGTCATCATAGCGATCTAAAATTTGGCACACAGGTTCATGTCGCGTGACAATTGGATCTATCAAAATTTGAACCGGAAATTTCCATGGGAAACCCGGAAAATCGGGAAAAATCATTTGAAAATTTGGTACAAATTTGATTAGTGATAAATCCGTTTCAGGAAAAATGCAGAGTTTTCCGATTTTTCCGAAAAAATTTTCTACTCTAGATGAAATCTGAAGGGTATACTAAATATGTCATTCCATTTGTAACATCTCGAAATAATGATGGTAGAGCAAAATGGACTGGACACCCACGCATAATATTCAAAGTTATTTTGATTTGTTCATGTCCGTCCGTCTGTTCGTCCGTCTGTCCGTCCGTGCTCACGATAACCCGAGAACGCGTATACCTACTTAGAGAGCTGAAATTTTGTACACAGACTTTTAAAAAAAAGTAAAATTAAGTTCGAAAATAAGACAAATCGGGCAACTCCTTAGTGGGGTTGCCATACAAAAATTTCGATAACTACTATATATTTAGACACTGCCTGAGAGCGCGTCAACATAGAGAGCTGAAATTTGGTAGGTATTGTTTTTATAGTAATAACAAATAAAATTTCAAAAATGGACTAAATCGGGCAACACTTTCTTGGTGTTGCCATATAAAAACTTAGGTTTTGTACATATACTGTAAAAATAATCAGTCCTAGACATTTTTATTGTACTAAAAACTTCATTTTTTTCCGTCCGACAAACCGTTCTAGAAATATATGCGAAAAACCACTTCAAAAATCAAATCTGCATAGATCGGTGAATATACGAAATTTTATACGGGCATTCATTTAGGGTATATCATAAGAATTAGTCTTAGACCGATTCTAGCTTTTTTACTTGTTACTGGATACAATTAATACTAAAATCATTATCTTTCAAATGATGTTCTCTTATAGCTTTTTTTTATACAATCGTCTGAGAAACTGCTGATTATCATGGGATTTTTAGCGTAATTACGTCATAGACATCTATTTACAAATATTAGGAAGAAAGTGGGCTACTTATAATTATTGGTTTACTTTTATGTTAATCCAATCAAACTTCCTTCGTTCAACAACCTGTCGAGCGAAATTTGAGTTTATGACGCCAACACTTATTGACAGAAGTTTGTAAAATTTGGGTTAAACTTTACATTCCTTATGAACATTATATAGGTTTTGTCCAGTTGTTGTAGTATTTAATGTTAGTTATACATATAAATCTAGTCCTTAAGCAGGTAATAGTAATCCTCTGGTAAACATAGAATAAAAATAGATATGATTTCCTTTGTGAATATTATGCCGATGTTTGACGCCATTTGCTTTTTTAGAATTGAAAAATCTTTTGCTCCCGCAAAAATACTTTTCCTAGTATAATGCCATCTGATTTTATCAGTTCATCGCAATACTGTTTCGGTTTATTTGCATAGACCTTATTCAACCGCATCCATTTGGGCTCAATCATACAAAAGTGTTTGTTACCAAAATACTGTGAAGCAACCAACTAATTATTTCCTCGTCTAAATAAATAATTTCAAAGTCTTTAAATGAAAGAAAAAATTCCTGTTTATATTGCGCCATTCATCTAAAAGTACAAATATATGACTAATCCCACTATGAATTGAGAATAAAAAAAAAAAAAACATTGCCAAAATTATGACTACCAACTTTTATAGTTGAATGAACTTTTTAAGTATGACTATGCAAAACTCCTACGATTTTACCAAATTATCTACAGGTAGATTGTAGGTATATGTAAGTTACCAGTCTAACACCAAGTGATTATAAAGTTTACATGTAGCTAGCTAATTCTTGTTTTGCTGTGACATTGTCTTCAACTGAATTTAATTTTTGTTTCTAACTGGACTTTTGATTAGGTACGTAACAATGGAGATTATGAAATGGTGATGAAATAGAGCTTAACTACATAAATATCATGCCCGAAGTAGTTTTTAATAGGGGAATATATGACGGAAAGCTATAAAAGTATAAAGTATGTCAAGTAGGAAACATTTTTGTGTCAATTTCCACAGCATTTATATGGTTAATTGGCAATTAATATTTTCAAATTCGTTTTTATTGGGGGTTAAAAAATTTCCCCCGGCTGGAAAAGCATATTTTATTTTGTGCTACGACAAAGTAAGCAAAATGTTTTCAGAAGAGAAATTATTACATATAAAAGGAGGTTCTTGATTGAAATTATATTTCTTTTTAGGGTTCCGTACCCGAAGGGTAACAACGGGAACGCTATTATTAAGGCTTCGCTGTCCGTCCGTCACCAGGTTGTATCTCATGAACCGTTATAGGTAGAGAGTTGAAATTTTCACAGACTGTATTTTTCTATTGGCGATATAACAACAAATAATACAAATTAAATTAAATTAAAAATTAAAGGGGCCCCATACAAGAACGTGATTTTTTCGGCGTTTTTTGATTTTTTTGAAACAATGGTATGTGGAATACGATATCGTGTATCATGACCACCACGGATTTTTCTTTTACAGACAATTATCCGAAAGATAAAATTTTCGATATTTGTTTGTAATAAAAAGTATTCTGAAATGTTTCGGGACTATTCGTAAACAATTTTTCTTTTTTTTTAAATAACCAGAAAACAGAAAAAAATTCAAAAAAGTTAGATTGATGTGTTCGTAAATTTTTGAGCACAATAAACAAAATATTTCACAACATGTTAAAACCACAGCTGATGACCATCTATTTCATTCAATTTAAGCGTAAAAAATTTTGTTAATATGTCATGTGGTAATGCGCTCGAAATCGACCATAATATTGAATCCATCTGCATTTTTAAGAAATTAAAATCCAAAATGATGTCTTTGGACCATAAACCGCACTAGACAATAAATTTGGCCAGAAACATTAGTTTCTCTTGAATCCCGTAATGATTTTCACTATTTTCTTGTTTAGATAGCTGCCAATGTGAAAATATGCTTATCGTTGAAAATAATTTTGAATGAAAAACCATCCACCTCTTTCCAGCCCCCACCATTAATATTATTAAGATATTTAAATACAACCCAAGTATGATTTACTTATGAGCTGCACTTTTTGGAGTAGACTGTAAAACGTAAATTATTAAATATTTATATTAACTAAGTGTTAGTCATTTAGGGTTATTAGTATTGCCAACTAAGAAATTCAAGATGCCCTTTGTTCACTCTAGTCCGACGGCTTAGCGCTGACTTAAAGTCAGGATAAGTTAAATTCAGTTTGTGGCGAAGCTTAAGCCGAACTGATTTTCACAGTTTTCTGATTAAACACATACATTTTTTTTTTTAATTTAGCCCTACATTGTTAAGAAAATTATGTATCCATGTGTATGTATAGAATTTTTCCTATCCAGGTTTCCAATTTAAATTTAGTATAAGAAATCACTTTTATTTTTTTAATTTTAAATTTGGAAATAATTAGTAAAGATGACTTTTCTTAGATATTTGTGTAGCGAGTTCATGTTAAAAGTAAACTAGATCATTGCAGATTTTCTCAAAAGTTAAAGCAATATTTTTAGTATTTATTTTATTTTAGTATTTTATAATGCAAGTGAAAAGGGGTAAAATCATCATCAGTTCCTATGCACGTCGTAATGAACGAAATGTATGAGAACATGGCAAATCTAACCGTATCATTGAAATATTTTTGGAAATTTGAAAATGTGCGGTCTTATAATGAAAAGGCAAGTAAGGACATACAGTTGTACTTGTTTTTTATGTTTGAGGACAGAAAAATATATATAAACAAATCATCCCACTGTGCTGGTTAATCCCGAATTGTTAGTTCTTCCCTTATATTGGTTTGATGAAAAAATTTTCCAATACGTGGGACAAAAAGAACTTACAATTTTCTCTATCTCAGAGAAAATTTTCCAAACTAAACGATGCTATAAATTAAGGAAAATCATATTCGTGGGTGTCCTTAAATAAGAAAATTTATGAAGGACGTAGATTTTGATGCTGTACTAAACCAATTTACGGCTAGAATTCTCTAAAATATGTGTGGTTCATGGATTTCTTAGCAAACAAAATATTAAACCTACTGTGAAATTATTGATACGATTTGCCTAAAAATTACCAGGAACTGGGATGCCATATTTTTCTTAAATTGCACTTCCTGCACTCACAACCTGAATGTCTTTTCTGAGAAATGTATAGGCATCTGTTGGACAGATTGAAAGATTTCACCAAAGTATTAGTGAGATTGAAGAACGATACCAAAAAAAAATTTATTCTAGGGAACTATTGCTGGTTTCTTTTGACAGACATGAATAAAAAAACAATAGAAATTTACAAAAAGTAAAAAGTATAAAAAGTTTTTTTACTTTTTTTTTTTTTTTGCAAAATACATAAGAGTAATTTTCAAGTTAAAACCATGTTTACTTTTACATATTATTTCATATTCCACACCCAAATTTATTCTCATACATTCTGGAAAAAATACATTTCATGTTCTAAAAAAATTAAAACCGAACTAGTTCAACAATGTCTGCAGCAAAAAATATTTCGTATTATTTGATTTACAAAGGAAATGTTAAAATTTGCTTTGTATTGTAATTATTGGGTATAAATTAAATTCGAATATTAAATCAGCCAAAATGGGATTTATTTAATTCTTTTTTATTTCACAACAATTACAAAATTTATAACAACTAAAAACTGAGTATATGTATATGTATGTATAAGTGAATTAGTTCTCTCTCAAAAGCAATATTTCTTCCCTTAAATGTCTTATTAAAGTTAAAATAAATATATGGATATCCGCGAGAAAATAAGTTTGGCAACTACTTCCATATCAAATAAAAGAATTATTATTTTTCACGTTAATTGACACAATTATAAATACTTAATCAACATCAACGTCATACATCCAAAAAAATAATCGTAAATATATTAAATTGCATTTCATAGCCTAATGTAATCGAAAATAATACCACATTTCACACCAAACGACTCATAGAGTAAATACATTAAAAAAAAATCAAAAAAAGAATCTCAAAAATATCAACCATTTTTTAAATCATTATAAAAAGTCAACAAAAATGGCAGCAAGTATATACCTAAATTATAACAGCCCCGTTCACACCCAATATTGATTGCCGTAAATTTAAAAGGTGCATAAAATTACGAACAAATAAAACGCTCGTTATCAATATTCATTTTCAAGCTTACAACAAATATCAGAAAACTGTGATTCAAATTATAAAGAAGGTTAACAACTTAATTATCTATATCTAGTCTCTAGCAAGTAAAATACGAAACACATCAAAATTTTACAGCAACAATAAAAAATGAGCAAAAACTCGCTTTGTGCTGAGTAATTAAACTATAAAATCATAAAAAAAAAAAAAAATGTTATAGGTAGGTAGGTAAGTATAAATAGGTTCATTTAGGTAGGTGTAATGTTAAAGAATTTTTGCTTAAAACTTATAACAAAAAGTGATTGAAAGTAATTTAATCCAAATTAGTTAAGTAAAACTAAAAATAAAGTAATTACGAGAATATTCATAAGTCCTACTTAATATTTGTTTATTTATTTAGATACATACCACCACATTGATCCTCTGCCTCTTCCTGGTTTCGATTTACTTTCAGCTTCTGAACATGAACACAAAGCTACTAAACACATGATTATAAACACAGATAGATCCATTTTGACCAGATAATGGGATGAATTTATTCCTATAAATATTGTCACAATTTACATAGAATATGAGAGTTCGATAAATGCACGATCAATTAGCACTTAAAAAAAAAACAAAATTAACTTCAGATTTTTTCGACTCTTTTGCTTTATGAATTCTGCACGCACGTTTCTATTGATGAAATTATCATATACAAACAGTTGTCATATTTCGTCACTATGTTGTATGTAGATATTTCAAATAAGATTCACTTTAAAAATTTCAATTTTCTCTTGTTGTGATAATTATTTAAATCGAATGTAGGTATATAATATTAGATGTTGGTTGGGGATAAAAAAAAAAAACAAAAAACTATTTATGAAATACCGGCACACAATAAAAATTTATCCGCACATTAGTCACATTTTTATTTTTTATATTTTGGTTTTACATATTTGTAATTATCAAAAATTTATTAAATGATAAGAGAATCGTAGGTGCATATATTGTATTACACCCGGTGGTATAACAGTTGGTTCTTTTTTCTTTTTTTTTTAATTGAATAATAAATATATGTAGTAGTTACATGCAACCACCAATTGTGTCACAATAAATTATTAAAATCGCCTCATCAGAGCTTAAGAAGAGAGACCACACAAAAATTATTTTCCAACTCTATTCAAAATGCAAGTGACGGTAAAGTAATTAGTAGTGAAAGTAACGCACCACCTACGAAAAAGGAAGAAGAAAACGATCCAAATCTCAAGTTTCAGAAATTGTTACCCGGTTCAATGCCTGTGCTTAACTGAAATCGTTCGGTTGTTTGTTGTGTTTTACCACACGTCTTAGATGAGCGCTGAGTAAGTAAAGTATCTCCGCCGACAAAACAGATCCACCAGCCAGTCAGCCCAGCCAGCCAGCCACAAACCGACGAACGACGACTCACCTAACATCTGTGGGTATAAAAACGAGCAATAAATGTAAAGGTAGCACAACTATGTACGATGAGACGACGACGACGACACCATCAAAAGGTGGCATCCAATACACACACACACTTATACAGAGCTGGGTAACATAATTTGCTGAAGAGCGATCGCTTGTTATGTGATCGATCTTTAGAAAATCTCGACCACTCTATATTATGTATGTGCAGTAGTGAAGGTATCAAAAAATAAATAAATAAATAAAAAAAAAAAAAACAGTCGCCCCCTTCAGGTGACCACAGTCGAACAATCGAATGCACGCCATGCACATTTCTGAAAAAGGCGGAGCCAAGTTCGCTTATATGCCGGAGCCGGGTGCTGTAGCCCTATACACAAAACATATAACCCAGAGTAAGTGGCGCCACATTCGAGAAGCAGCAAACTCATCTGGCTAGCCAGCCAGATACAGTAGTATGTGTTAAGTATATATACCTATACAGAACACACATTTACTTTGGTTATGCTTATCGTTTCTTTGGAGAGCTTTATGGATGGCCTGACTTGCTGGAACGTGAATGAAAATGGTAAAGTAGGCGTTAATATACCACCCGGAGCTGTAGTTTTATATTAGCTGTTTTAAGCTGCGCGCGCGCGCGCGCTGTTGTGTTCGGTTGAATAGGCGCGAACATCGAAGATGTATGTATATTTCTTTCATGAATGATATGATGTGTGTAGGTATATATATATGGTGTAAACGTGTTCAGGTGATCTGTTCAGAAACGCCCCCAGAGCCATATACTTTACATGTGCATATACCTTTAATTATGCGCCTCGATCTCTTGTGAATCTTTCAGAATAAACTATGTATGTAGGTAGGCAGGCAGATACATAATGCGTTAACATTGTCACATAGGTATCAACAGCTAACAGTTTATAAAAACCACGTGGACATAGTGAAATATGTTTTTTTTTTCTTTTTTTTTCATTTCGCCTGTTCGAGTAAAGCAAGGCAAGTTATTAGCACGATCACTCATCCTCGATCTCATGCGACAAAATGGTTAAGTCTCCTTCATTCAACTCACTTTTAGCATTCCCATAGAATAGACGGTATTTTTTATGATGCATCGACATTTCAGCGATTCAGCGCGGTTGTTTAGCAGCGCGATCGAGATTCTTTGTTTTTGTATATGCGTGCCCAGATAATTCCATGACTTTATTTCGTTAATCGCTTCTTCACGTTGGTCGATCAAGATCGTCGTCGTTGTTGTTCACATAAACGGGAATGGCGGAAAATTTATGATGCATCCCGACTTATTTAGTTATGTTGTGACTGCTGCTAATATTATGTGGTATTGCTGCTAGCGATGCTGCTGCTATGTATAGTCAACTTACTAATACGCGCAACGTAATTGATTTTAATGCCGCACATTCAAAAGTACATACCTCAAGTGAATTAAGCGAATTGTCGGCATTGCCGTTTTTTTCCCCCCATATGTACACTGTATAAAAAATTAGACGGATTTACTGCGGGACGATGAAGTATATCCTTCGCACATAATTGGTTTGGTGGCGATTTGTTGAGTTTAAAAATCACAGACAAGCTGATGGAGTCTAATTGCAAAGATGGTTGAAACTTCTTTGGAATGATCTGAAGATTCTCTTGTTTTATATAAATGGGAAAATGTGTGACTTATTTAAGAAGAAGTGTTTTTCTCTCTTTTTGATTGTATACTTTAGATGTGTATCCGGACTAAATTATGGCATAAGAAGAATCGTGTGAAAATATTTCGTCTGTTTTTAAGTATATTTTTCTCCCTGTTTATAATGGAATTCGATTCAAAATAATAAGTCATAAGATCATTAAGTGGCGGAGGGGGGGGGGGGGGGGGAGGATAAGGTTCGTCCACAATATGATTCATTGCAATCTACAAGGTCTGAATTCCTTTCCAAGTCGGGAAGTGTAGATATTTATTTGCATATATATCAAAGAAGAAGGTTTCTTTCACACAAAATTTTTATGCTGAGTGAATTGATTCAGTTTCCATAAGAAAAGGACAAGTTCTGTTCAAAGCATAAAAATCTATTAAATTGCCTAAGGATATGCTATAGGCAGTAACGCACCCAGGATTTGGCTTTGGGGGGACCATAGGTGTCCCAAGTCCTAACGAGTCGGAAAAATAGGGCTCTAAAGTCGCGTCCTGCACCCATCTGAGCACTTAAGGACTGCTATTGTATATTAAAAGGTTTTATTATATTTTATCCGACTTTGTAATAATATACAGACCACATTATTTACATAATTTGTAAATTATGTTCAGAAAACTGACATTCTGGTAGGGGACCGGTCCCTTTCGTCCCCCCTCTCGGTGCGCCCCATAGCTATAGGCACATATCCTTATAACCATTTTCTTGGGTGCTGATTCGGATCTTTCGCATAGCTTGGGCGTATATTTTTGTCACATTTTCTGACATTATCTTTCGAGAAAAATCTTCAAAACGCTAATCCATGTCTAGCTGGCGCTGTGATGTGTTTATTTATTTTATTTATTATTATACGGTCTACAGAGGAATCTCTCTGACAAACTAGGATAGAACAAAATTTAAGCCTTATTGAAAAATTCAGATTAAATAAAGTACACACAAGGAAGAATTATAAGGCGCATGTATTATGTGAGTTAAACTACAAACTTTAATCTTAATAGTTTCTTAAGTTTTAATTTAAAAATAACGCTATTGTTATTCAGATCTAAGGACTCATAGTACGGGTTGAATTTAATTATTGACCTAAGCGTAAGCCACTCTCTAAAGCCATAATTAGTTCTATGTTATGGGATATAAAGCATCAGTTGCCGAGAATGGATATTTCGTCCCGATGCATATAAATCCATACAATCCACCACATTGCATAAAAGATCCCTATAAATTAATAAAATTTCAGATATTTCTCTTCTTGCTTTCTTGCTTGGAGAGATTCAAAACCCATAAATACGAGTATGCACCTAGTTTGATATTGTGGGCAAGGATTTTGTTAAAAACATATTTTGTGAACTTTCTTTGAATAGACTCCAACCTGGAGGAGTCATAAGATTGCATATTGGAATTCCAGACTGGGGATGCATATTCAAACACAGAACGCACCAAGGTAATGTACTAGCCATGGCAGCTATGTAATCGTAATGCTTACGAAAATTGAGTTACTTATCTCTCATGTTCTCATTATCTAAGCTTTTTAGATTGAAATTGGGTGGAAATTAATTATACCATTTTCACTTTTTTTTCTTTTTATAATTTTTTTCAAAAATGAATATCAAAATATAAAATTTGTTTGTGTTCTTTTGTGATCTTCATGTTCTACGTACTCAGCGGACCCAAAAGAATACAGCCATAGATTCCGGACCAGCCCTCCAAGGAGAATATGGATGAGTTCAAATGATGCCGTTACTACCTACCCAAAGTCTCGCAACTGCATATACGTTCTAGAATTCATTGATGGGATAACAGGAAGAGTTTTGTTGTAAAATCTGTTCTTTTATTGTAGGAGACTCAGACTAGTATTTGAAATATTTGTGCAGGCATGAGATTATCTTTCACACTGCTAGAATTATGCAAAGGTTTTTTCAGTATGTCAAGTTTTGTCAATAAAACTACCTAGTTTGGAAAAAATCTAGTCCACGCACCTCGAATCTACCTTGAATGTGATTTTAGTGAAGAGAAGAATCATAATGCTTTGATATATGGCCATTCGATAATAGCTGTGTTCCATTGGGCTGTGTAAAGTACTCGCAAGCACTTTCCGAATCGAACGCAAGTTTGTGTTGTCAAGAGTAAAATATAACCTCAAATTTCGAACATTTCTGTTACGTTTCTGTTATATCAAGTTTCTTATGAAAATAGTTGCGATTATTAACTACATTACTCAAATTAATTTCATTAAAGGCAACTGAAAATAAAATTATGAAAAACTGGACTTACATATATTCGAGCTACTTTCCTCGAGCAGTACCTATTACCTAGGAAATTTAAAGATAAAAATTCGTCTCCGTTCGATATTTATTATATATTAAAAGTTATTACCGTATTTATTTTCATAACGATAATATATAAATTTGAATAATTCTCCTGTTCTCGATGAGTTAATTGTTTCTTTACAAACATTTTCTCTCAAAATTCATCTATCTGACATTTCAATAACCACTTAGCATCAAAATCCACCTAGCGGAAAATTCTTGCGAAACTACTCAGCACATCTGCTCGCGGACAAGAGTATGAGTAGTTGCGATTAGGTAGAACTACTTGGAAGTACTTTACACAGCCCAATGGAACACAGCTAATGACATGACGCATTGAGATAATAATTGGACAATTAAAGATCTAAAAATAACTCGGATCTCAAAAGGCGTAATTATAAGATTTGATAGCACGCAGATCATTTTCCTCTTTATAAATATTTACAGTATCGTTGTTCAGTGTGCAGTCTTATCATTACACCTTTCTCGTACAACACCAATATTGCAAACGAGAATTAAATTTTCAATTGTGATAATGAATTCCTCCCCAATTACTTTATTTCATAACATGGTAGGTAATTGCAATTCCTCATGTAAATCATGCATCGATTTTTAATACTACATAGGTAAACATACAAAATTTCAAAAATATGTCTAATGCAACCCAGCAAGATATGAAAGTTGTTTCTTCTCTAGTCGCCAAACTTTTCATAGCTGATCAGTCATATTATGCAACAATTTGTACGTAGCTATAATACAGAAGATTAGAGTTGAGTTGAGAACACAGGAAGATATTGGTTAAATAAAACTATTTCCTCTTCAGTCCTTTACAATGATCTTACAGGGATCTCATTCAATTTTTATAGTCACCTATTTTACGTCCCACTGGGGAAAGAGCGCTCTAAGAGTGCTCCTGAAGCGCTTCTTTTCCCTATCCCAGTTCATTGTTTTTTAACGCAGGTCCGCAGAGATAAAGGCAGAAACACATCCAAGCAAGCTTCAGGCCCGGCCTCTCTCAGGCTTCCTCGCAGCTCGCCTCAAGGCTTGCATCAGAGAAATGAAAACAAAATGATACCACCGGGCTCGGTGCTGGCATTGTAATTTTGATAATACATCTGTTGACAGAAGTAGGCCTGAGAGAGAAAAATTTCCAACATTGAGCGAAGCGCGCTTTGCGGCCAGGCCTTGAAGCTAGCTGCTGGCTTGGTTTTGTGTTGCATCATTTAAAAACCCGTGTTGGAAATTTTTACAACACCTCCACAGTTTAAATTCGTGGAAAATTAGATGAAATCAGCCCTTGTTGCTTGTTGTTCTGCTGGAGCTCATCAAATAATCTTCTATAGAGCTTCCATGCGATGGCTCTACTAGAAGCACTTGAGTTACTTACTATGCGCGTTTGCTTATTTTAGTCTGTATAGATCAGTAAATCTACTTCTAATGAACTGCCAAATGATGACTAGAGAAGCAGCTCCTTTCAGAAGCGCTGGTTTTTGGTCCCACAATGGGGACGCCTACAAAAAATATATTTGGTGTACTAACTGCGGTTGATAATTTTAGTTATACTACCTATAATCAAGTATATTTTGTAATTTGCAATATATCGCAAAAAAAAACAATAATTACTCCTGCTCTTAACTACCTGTTAAATCGTAAAAAAAAAATCACATTTTCTACTATACTAGCTAAAACACAACTGAGAAATGTAAATTTTGTTTTTTTATACGTTGTCATTAGTTTATTGCTTTTATGGATTCCTTTGAAATTTTACCTGTTTGGTAAATTTGTGTGTAATTTTTTACAGATTTCCCTGCTATCTATACTAATGCCATCCATATAATATATATCTAACCTTTCTTGTTATGCTTTTACTACATTTTAACAGTTTAAAAATTAGTTCCTAATGATTCCTTTCTCGTGTCAAAAAAGGAACAACACTACTACTACTACTGTTAACATTTTTACAACTTCATCGTCATAACATTGAGAGACGACCATAAAATGGGCAACTCTTGTAGGATAATTCCCATAACAGATGGATATCGCTTAGAAGAAACATTACTAACATCTCCTTCTGTATATATAGGTACATCTCTCCTACCTATCAAAAAAAAACCGTCAGCTCGGATAGCTATATATGTACGACGTATGTATCTAATAGTGTTTTACCTTTTTATTTGAAATAGTTACATATAGGTAGATACATGTAGACATACCAGAATGAAGTATTAATGGGCTCAGTGTTAGAGCAAAAAATGCATCACACACAATGGAATTTGAAAAAAGGCCGCTCTTGTGGCACCCTTTGTCGGTAATCAGTGAGGTCGAACGCGAGGGTGGTCACTGTCTTCGTAAAAGAAAAAAAAATCTTCATCTTTTTTTTTTTTACTCTATTCCATTTTCGTTTCTATTGCTTTTCTCTTCCTAAAGATAAAAGTTACCAACCGGAGAGATAATTAAATTAAGTTACCAACTTTTGACGACTGTTCTGTAACGCTTATCTTATCGTGAAGCGTTTAATAGTCCTTGAAGCTACTGCTTATATCCAAGAATTGACTGAGTCCAAGAGAGGCTTCATAAATTTCGTAGATAAAATTTTCAATTTAAAACATCTGTACCAAAATATTTTTGGGGCCTGTTGTTGTTGTTGTGTGGAATTTATCTTACTATTATAAATACACGTCCGTGAGTCTGAACGTTCAAGGGCATGAGACTGTTTTTCACGCTATGATGAAGGAAGTCTGCTAAGTTGTGTGCTTTAATTGGTTCTTCAAATAATTTTGAAGAGTATTACTGCATTATGTTAGAATGGAATATATATGAATATACATACGCACATACATATTTACTAAAACTGCTAAGCCCCTTGAGGAGGAAAAAACATGTAGGTACACGTCAAGCCTATGACACCTGTAAAAATACATATGAGTAAAATTGTGACAGTCTTTCTAGAAATATATGGGCATTAGCTTCCTGAGAGATAGCAAAGAGGGAAGGATGTGCTGATAGTTAGGAAAAATGAATGGATGGAGAAAAGTTAGTGAGTGGTTGAACAATGAAAGACTAGTAACGGGATGGTGCATGAAGGTACGATTGTGTAAGGGAAAGGTTGGTCGTTGGGGTGAGGGACGAGTAGGCTCTACAGGGAAATAGCTTTGGGAAATGGCGCCATACATTTGCATATATATAGAAAAATATATGTAATATACGCATATGTACGGGTAAATTCCGTTGTCTTCCACCCTAAACTTCTCGTTGTAGAAGCCTTGGCTGCATAATACCACAGATAAGCATCATAAGCATACATAAGCATCTGTTATAATACCCATCTAACGTTAAGCAGAAGCATTTATGCAGCCATCCCTATGCTATAGGGTTATTGTTGTTATTTGCGCGTAATGGTCTGCCACCCACTCTGGCAAGACCATTTTTCAGAATGTTCACGCCGGCGTTCATGTCACGGTTCCACGTGATACCACATTTTGGGCAAAACTGCGATACCTGTGTGGAGACCGAGACGGCCTCACCGGCTCTGAACAACTGCTGCACAACTTCGTCGTCCTCAACTCGTCCACTTCGAGGAATGAACAATGCGCTTTAAGATCCGCCAACAACTTCCGGTTTGGGGTTCGAATGTAACCGCATATTGGGGAATTCGCGGCAATTTTTGTCGAACCAAAGAAGACCTATTGTTTCAGGAGTGTTGTTCGTGATTTGTTTCGCCAATTGACCATGCACTGCTTGGCGTTGCGAAAACCATTTCAGGCGTTCTTTCGTATACTCCAAATAATCCTGTTGGATCCGGGATTGCGTGCACATTACTGGACTTTTGGAAGCGATTTCGTATACTTCGCCAGTAAAACTTTTTGCGTGCATACATAGATGTCTTATAGTGGAATTCTGAACTCTTGATTTTTATTACAGCATAAGGATCAGTTCCGTTATGTACATATATGATAACAAAGGTGTTGATGCTCTTTAAAATTATGGGGGGCATACCATTTCCAGGTCAAAGAATGCTCACTGATTTGTGACGATATACCATTCTTCCTTCCCATTCCGTACCAATATCCTACCGCTCTTTCAATTATCCCACCGTCCACCCCACTTAATATCACTATCATCCCTCACCTCAACGACAGAAATATCATGACCATATTTCTAAAAAAAAACTCTGGAATTGATAATAATATGGACCTAGACGTGATGTGCAGATATTAGTCCTTTATTACTACCCGGGGTCGAAAACGACTTTCCTACTTTAAAAAACTTGAATTTCCTCATAAAATCGGCTCATTTCACATTGGGGTCTCTATCGACCCCAGGGTAGGAATAATGGGTCACATGTACATGTTCTAGTTCGTCTTTCAAAAAGTAGTAGCCGGATTTTTCCTGCCTTCCGTACTCTCATTGAAAGACTAGGGTCTTAAAACCCTAGCTCTGCTTAAATTTCTTAAATCGTATATTTTTCCTGACCAAGTGATTAGCCCATGAAGTATAATATTGATGGGGTTAAATATTAGGAAAAGCGAAACATGATGGTTGTTGTCCCAGATGTTTTCAGATTGACTTCTGTGTATTGCGAAAACTTTCACTTAATGTTACAAAATATCTCACCTCGCATAGAGTCAGTCCATTCTGGTTGCTGTTCCTGTTGAAAGAGTGGGGAAGGATTAAAAAGGATAAATAATGGAAAGTTTTAGAAAATGTAAAAGGAGTTTGGATAGAAAAAGTACCGGACCTAGTCGAGATGATGTGATTCGAGCCCATGATTTGGCTTACTACCAATTACCTGAAGGTTAATCATAGTCATAGCTTTGGGGGTGTTCTACCTTAAAAACAAAAATGAAGCTTTTTTGTTTTTTTTTTTTTGCTTTATATCCTTGCGATCTTGTAACTCTTGCCCACATAAAACTGAAACTTCTATTAATATCCGCTCCTTCGCAGATGGTAGGAGTGACTTCCAAAAAAAACTACAGACTTTATTAAGGACCCTTAAGTTGTTTGAGTTAATTAATAAAAGCTTAAAAATCAATTGCTAGGTACATGTACGCATCACATTCCATCATACATACATAATTACATAATGTATACCCTCCTGACTGACTGACTGACTATTTCCACATGATCAAAAGCATCGTTCTGCCATAGGTATTTATAGGTAGGTACTTATATAGGATATCAAAAAATTAATTCAAAATATTGCAACTGTTGCTGGGAAAAAAAACACACACACAGACAAAAACAAAAAAATCAAAGTTATAAAATTCCAGTTTTTATGGTCGTCCATTCATGCCATTGACAGATGGTGAATGAATGCCTCTTTCTGTTATAGAGAGATTCATGGGAGCCATTTAGTGCGTGGCACATCTCTTCATCCAATGGATTGGAAAACAACTATTAATGTGCACGTTATCATTTGCCCGCGAGTATACTGCATATAAGCTGAATGGCCAACGATTTCAAAGTGTTTTCAAAATTATCATGAAATGAAATGAACGGAAAAAGAACTTTGCTTGATTGAATATAATACGCGAGCGAGCAAGCTAAGCTTCAGCGGTTTGTGACTCTAACGAATAATACTCGCAATATATGTACCTACATACATACACTCCGATATACACTCCGACAAACATTCCGACATTTTATATCAAGTTTATCCGGGCTATGGTACACGAGTAATCACAACTCTATGATTTACAGCAGCAATAACGTTTTACTGCGTTTTCCTTCCATCAATTCACTTATTGATTATGGACTACTCATTAAAAATTGCATAGTGCAGGTTGATGCAAGCAGGCCGATGGCTCTTCTGGTTCTTTCATTTGATCTGATGCGTTTCAGGGAGCGCGTCGCGTCCCCTGAAGGTTTATAGGCATCTGTTCGAATGTTTAAATCTGTGTCGAGTTATTAATAAAACATCAATTCCATTTGTTTTGATAAGGCAATTATTAGCATGAAGCCTATACATCACACACGTATGTAGGTATATATTGTGGGCTGCACATTTTGATTTTGGTCTATTTTTCTAATTGATTCGAGCTGTACACCAGGGGAGAGACTGATTGCATCATTTGAAAGAGTGTGACGATTTGATTTGTTTATTGCTGATTGAAATGTTTTCTGTGAAAAACTACTCGATGCATATTGAAAGCAAAAATTAATTTCTGAAGAGGCCTTAACAGTTAAGATTATGTGTGGGCAGATCATCATCTTTGACTAAATTTATTTTCATAGGAGAAATCGCTCACTGGTTGGTTTATATCCTCCACAATAAAGGATCTGCAGGATGCTTTTCTGATTATTAATTACTATATATAAATATATACCTGCTTAGTGTTCTTATAAAGCGTCGAAATCATAAGCAATTGAAACGCTTAGCATTGAAGTGCTATGCGATGCTATTCCGCTTCGATGTATGCTTGAATATGGCGACTCTAGCTGTACGGAAAAGCAGCCCTCATATCATCCCTAGATTGAATAGAAGAAGCTTTTCTGCATTTTTATTGTCGACAAAGTCATGATTCCTCGGTGTCCAAATCAAGCTGACCTGAAGCAAAAATCTTGGCCAGGAAGGCTGTAACATTTCCCCTTTCCGTTTTCTTGGTGTAGATGCTCGTGAGGTCATAAACAATACTTCTTGAATACGATCTATTGCTCGTTCAACTGCGTTTTTTTTTTTTTAATTAATTAATCTTACTCCTAAGGCACCTGGTCTATATTTTGAATTTTGTCCGACTTCTTCAACATTTCCGCGCATCTTTAAGGTAACTACTACCCTCGCACTACTTATAAGAAATCATCACCAAAAGAAATGAATGATTTCTGGAGAGATTGATCTAGGTTCTCCTTAAAAAAACGCACTGTTAAAAATTACTAATGATTCTTTTAATCTCCCAATTATCATCATATATAGGCATCCTTGATGTTAGATTTTTCAAGGACTTGAAAAACTCTATTAAAATTATCTTCCTGTTTTGATTTTTCTTCGTCGATTCATACATTAATATACGAAATTATTTATGTAATATATGATAACAAGTCAAGAAGTAAACTATACTATTTTTAGCCTTCTCTATTTCTCCTATGTTGAATTCCTTAATGTTCTATTTTGCGGAGCCCCCTGCTTTTCAATGTCTTTATTAATGATTTTCCAATATTTTCGAGAACTTAAAAATTCATCTAATGGAAAATTGTATAGTAAGTACCAATGAGAGAGTCTTACCAAGAACATCTAACAGAAAGAATACGCATCTCGTACCTATATTGAAAAATTTTATATGCGGGTTGTATTATTATGACTCGCTCTCACAAATTTTATGAAAACTATTTGCTTTTTGACGACCCGACACTACTCTCACCACCCAGTTACCTGTGGTGATATTATGACCCGCTCTCACAAATTGTACGAAAATTCTCTGCATTTGCATGACTCGCCGGTCACAACAGTGGCGAGTGGCGGGTCGTCAAAGCAAAGTTAATCTAATGACAAGTTAGGAAGCTGGCGAGATTTCCGAGTGTTTTACATGTAAAATGCAGACGGCAAGAAAAAGAAGAAAGAAAAAAAAAATCAAACTCTCTTTTAATATTTTATGAATAAAGATAAAAAATGTGAAAGCGCAAGTTGCATGCAACGAAACAGAATAGCAAATGCTTCATTTTCGTAAATAAATGAGAAGGGGAAGAGTTTTCACGTTTCATTCTCATAACATGTTCCCGCGGTTTTGTAAAATCGGTTTTCAAGAAATATTGACAATGTTTTGATCACATGTTGTTGCTGTAAATGGAAACATGTTGTTGCTGTAATCCTATGATATTTAAACAGCACGTGTTTCTGTTTACATTCGTTTTGCTATGAAGAGATTAAGTGGGAGAAATTCTTGCTGGATTCTCTGATATTTTCGGGAAAAATGAGAATTTCATTTGAGAAGAATTTTACATCTCCTTAATGCAACGATACCCACCAGGAGTGACTGGAAGGGGAAGGAGGTGGTCGTTACATGCAATATTTCTATATTTACGGATGGATCCAAGACGAGTGCGGGCACAGGAGCTGGAGTGTACTCTAGAGATCTTATAGAGTCTTATAGACTGCCTGACAAATGCAGTGTTTTTCAGGCAGAGCTCACAGCGATTTATCAGGCGGCAACATTGGTATCCATGTGCAGAGAGCCCGCACGGCACATCTGCATATATACTGATAGCCAGGCAGCCATCAGGGATTCAGTGCTGGGCTGGTAAAATCAAAATTGGTGCAGTTATGCAAAACCAGGCTTGAGGAATTGACTGTAAGGCACAAGGTGACCCTAAGCTGGCTACCTGGCCATAAGGATATCTCAGGCAACGAGATGGCTGATGAGTTGACCAAAAAGGGCTCCGAATTGGATAGCTTCGTAGCTGTAGCTTACGTGAGGATCCCAATCGGAGCTTTAAAAGAGGAAATCATCAGGGACGTGTATCAAAAGGCACGCCTCCGATGGACCAGCAGGGATACCTGTCGTATTCCGAGGCAATTGTGGCCTGCATATGACAGCAGCAGAGTAAATACCAGGAATCTAGTAGGGGTCATGACGGGTCACTGGGCCGTAGGGGACCATGCTATAAGACTGGGAATAGCGGCGAACGATTTCTGCAGGAGTTGTAGGGACTCGGAGGAAATTGAATCCGTCAAACATGTGCTTTGCGAATGCCCCGCTCTGATGAATAAAAGAGGTAGGCTACTAGGTAGCTAGTTCTTTTCAAGTCTGGGGGAGCTTCAAAGTATAAAGTTCAGAGACATCCTGAGTTTTCTGAGTGAGGCAGGATGGATCTAGGTTAAAGGTCTTGGATATATCCTGAGTTTCCCAAGGAAAGCGGATAAATCCGCGGCTTGAAGGGTTATCCCATGAGGTATAGGGGCACAATGGACCCGTTGGAGGTCTAAGTGAGGCTGGCTGGTTGTCTAGCGGCACCCCTTATACCTAACCTAACCTAACCTTACATCTCCTTTCAGCATCTGGGCCAAAGCGAAATTTATCTTTTTCTTAAAAATGGGAGGTAGTGTGACCTGAAGGACATTATTATGAATAGGTTGAAAGGCTTTTGAGGGATTTAATAAGATTTTGCCATTCTGGTAATCCTACGTTCTCTCGATTTTTGTTTTTAACTCGTTGCCTCAGTTGCACTACAATAATGCATAGCCAAGTTCTTTTCCCCCATTCATGCAAAAGACGAAAGTATATGAAATTACGTGTTTCATACTAAAACACACCAGAAATTTTCCAATTTTACTCTACAGCTTCTTACTTGTCATTAGGTTAACTTTGCTTATGACAGACTTCATCAATTCTGGGTATTGGAAGAGCTTTTACCAAAAAACATACGTACGAGATTTGTTAGAGAAGGCATCTTTCACTTTCCCATCACGCTTTTCATCCAAGAGCAAGAGACCAACGAAGACAGATTGACTTTCTGGAACTGAGTGTCAACCTCAATCTCTTTAGGGTGTATCACGGTGAGAAGCTGCAACCTGGTTTTCCCTGTTGAGGGGAGGACCAATTACGGTGTATATATTAATACAGCAGCTGTATCTATTTGCTATTTTATACTAGCTCCCAAGATTCTCCTCATTGCCTGGAACTTTTCCGATAAAACTAATAGAAACCTTTAAATTCTACCGGATGTCGTATTTATTTTTCTACTATTTATTGACAATACAACACTCAACACCCCAAGTATTATCGAACTTTCATACCTGCTCATTTACGAAATCTAGCTTGAAGGTGTCCAAAAATTGCCCAGAGCACTCTCCTGAAGCCACTCTAAGCGAAGCGAACTTGCAAACTATCTTCTACTTAGCGTATAATGTTGCATCCACTCCCTTTTCAATGACGTAAAGTTCGACTGTTCTCCTTTCAACCAAGCCAAGATATGTTATGCTGAAAAGTTTGCTTGAAAGTAACCGTGAGTGTGGTGGTTTTTTTTTCAATAAAGAGTGAATGAATTTATTAACTACATTTGAAAATTTCAGTCAAATTTGGCAATCCCAAATCTGTGGACATGTGTCTAAAATGATTAATCAGTTTAGCTGTTGTTGAATTTCGTCAGTGGACCCTGGAGTTCACGGGCCTGAACAAATTCGCAGGACTAACAAAGCATTTGAAAAATCACTACCACGCCCAATAATTCAATTTTGTTTTCAATAGTCAAAATTGAGTTGAAAAGTTTTATTTTACTCTATTAGTTCCGGGCACATTAAATCGGATTAGTTAGGTGTTATAACACACAGTCAAAGTAGACAATATGAGCAAAATTACCATGCCTAAACCGTAGTCCACTCTTGACTTGGTAACTTTAAATGCTACATAATGACCCTTAATGAAACAATAAATCAGTAGGGCTGTATGCTGTGAATAGGTGAAGCATGTCCCGGACCAAGTACAAACTTTACTTTACTTTGCAGTTGGAAGTTGTCACACCTTTCTAACAATTTATGAAGTGCAAATAGTTCGTCAGCTACATAACTTGAATCAATAGCATGAAGATAGAAAACAATTTGTAACTAAAATCAGGCATGTTTCCACTTTGTTCTTTCTTTGGTCTGACCACCCAAATATTTTTCTGGTAGCTAAAGAAAGAAAGGACCAACAGTTAGATTCACTCTATGAATCAGGAAAGACTATAATAATGCAGCAACAGTACCACATCCAAAGGAAATATGGGGTATAATTTTTTTTTTTTAACTTTTGAAGCGCTACGTTCGCTGGTTGAATAGATATAGATATGTATATATAGATGAAGATATTCGGTAAAAAAGGTCAGCGAAACTAATCTAACAGTGTATACGGAACCCTGGGTCCTCAGACAGATAGGCTATAATAGACATAGGTATACCTGATGGGCTACTTACCAGAACTTTCGTTTGTGTGGTACGTTTTTCCTTTTTGAATTGGCTTTCATTTATATAGTTATTGAGAGGCGTTTAGTTACGCTCTGATGACATAGGGATTTGATTCATCCAAAATGCCAGAGAAGATTTGTGAATACTATTGATGCATAATCAGTGAGATTTGTTAGGAAAGCATCACTAATAATGCACTAAGGTAATGTAGAGACCATTCATCGTCATGCACATCTGGAAGTATTGTTGACGAGTTGCAATGAAAAGTAGGCAGGCACATAATAAGAGGGTGGGAAATATGCAAGAACTATGGAGAACAAAAAAAATTCAATTCAGAAATTTTTACCTACCAAGTCGGTTTTTTTATAAAGGAGGACGTCATCATTTTTGACGGATATAGCACATAGTTTAGAATCAATCAAAACACTTTTAAATCGCCGGTAAAAATAATTAAAAATTAAAAAAAAATGTTTAACTGGCTTTATAACTTCTGGAATTCGAAACCGGAACATGACGATGGAAATTTTTGCATCCTTTATGAAGAGAGAGACAGACAGACAGAGAGAGAGAGAGAGAGAGAAAAAAAATTATACATTTTTAGCTCTTGACAAACTAATAAAATGACTCGAACTAATTTCTTGGAACGGTCCTCAAAACCATTACTGTAGTAAGACAGTAGTAGGTAACTATAACTACCATGATGCCGTACCGAATGATATGAAACAGGTAGGTACCAGAAGTTTCATTGGCATTGAAAGTCCACAAACACTGAGAGAATAAATTAGCACTACTTTATTAACTTTATTGTTGTTTAAATACAATAAAATCAGGGATGAGTTTTTTCTTCTTTTTTATTGTTTTCCGCCTTCGTTTTTTTTTTTTTTTGTCCGAGACTTATACACTTCCAGATCGACACGTCTGGCAATTTAAATTCCACCTACAAAAGTTTGTTTACCTGCCGCGAAGTAGTCGGCTGGCAATAAAAGTTATACAAGAGCTCATACCTTCTTTGGAGGCTTGAATTCTATATATAATTAAGATATCCCCTGAAGACATTAGCCGTGTGAAAATGACATACACAACAGGTAGGTAATACATACCTACATATAACTATCTGTTGTAGATTTGTGATTTTTTTTCTCTGTTAGTTTGGAGTGGATATACGTATGCCTAAACGTTGCGTATGAGAAGTGTAGGTATACTTTTGACTCAGCTTTTTTAGTTTTGTCTAGAAGCTTACATTAAAAATGAGAAAAATATTATTAACAGTTTTTTTTTTAAATACCGTGGCTCCTTGAGAGAAATTCTCCATCGGGGATCTAGAAATTTTCAATTTTTTCCATTTTTAACAGTTTAATTGACAAAACCTGAATTTGCCGAAATGTAACTTTTCTAGATGATCACAGAAAGTTTTAGGACTAATAATTCAAATTTTGATCTTGTCTTTATAAGGAGAATTTTATAGCGTTCATTGCCGTCATGTCATGGCATCTAAATTAGCATGACCTTATTAGATTCTGATACAGTAATGTAGTTGATTGAAAACTGAATTACTATACCACCTTGACTCCGATTAAGTACGGCCTGACATTATGCATTTTAAATTAGCATAAGCATAAAGTCCTATGGCATGAAAAATATTAGCTGAGGCCTCGAGTCCCTCAAGGAATCAATAGGTCGGTCCATATACGCCTATGCCTGATTAGGAATCCATCCGTACAATGTTTAAAAGATCTTTGCTTGAAGAGTAGTGTGAGATATAGTCTCGGACGTGGGAGGGAATGCCGGTTTTTAAAAGGACAACTCAGTCGTTTTAACAATTCAAATGTAAAATTTTATTCAATAAAATATATAATTCAATTTCTTAACCTAATATCACAATAATTTCAAAAAAATTCAATTAATAAAAAACTTCAAACAGATAAAATAAAATCAAAAAAAAAAATTCAAATTCAAATTCAATGACGTTTGAGTGCTACTGCCTCCGTCGCTCCTTCAGTTCTGGAAAAAGAAGAAGAAAACCAGAATTTATTATCTGTCAAATTTTAATGCTGCTATTGCGTGGGAGCAGCAGGGTAATAAAATGCTCCTTGCTAGTGCGTGAGGGCAGAAGGGTAGTAGAATGCTTATTGCTAGTGCGTGAGAGCACACGGGTAGCAAAAAGCTTTTTGCTAGTGCGTGAGAGCACAAGGGTAGCAAAATGATCTGCGCAGAATTATGTTTGTGCTGCTTTTGTGGTTCATTTTCTTGTATGTTTTAGGAGTTGTTTACATCGAGGGACAACAACACATGAATAGATGGACATGACCGTATGAGGTTATAGGTTGATTGGTCACTGAATGTTGCAGGAGGCAATCAATTAGTAGGTGAACCGAACTGATAGATCATCTTGATGGTATACTGTTGACAATCCCTCAAAATCAACGTGAATCCTGTTTTAATAAAATCTCATTTCAACATAAAATCCGAAATGTAGTTAACTCGCAAGAGCTTTCCAGTGGTCAACCCGATTTGCCTTTTTCAGTCTTATACCACCACTGAGGGTATTCTCTATTTTTATATTCTGCACTGGTATAAAGTAGAGCTTAAAATTGGATCCGGATTTGCTAATATCCTGATATCCGGATACCCGTATCTGCGAACTATTCGATTCCTGAAATCCGGAGATGAACTATCGGGATCCATATTCGAACTATCCCGATCCAGATCCATATTACCCGGATCCGGATCCGAACTAATGTCTTGAAATTTATATTTTTCCCATGAAACAATGCAAATCTGGAGTAAATTTTGAAATTTTTTGGCTTAGTCTGGATCTAGATAGTTCTAGTCCGAATCCCGATAGTTTGGATCTGGATAGTTCAGATTATACGGATACTAGGATCCGGATTACCCGGTTACCCGGATTTGAGGAATCGGAACCTAATTATCTCGGATAAGCCACATAGTCAATTATCTGGATACTGTCAGGGCTAGTATACAGTCGAACATAGATTGATAGATAAATTTCACTACATATTTATTTTAAGGTTGAACTTCGAACGGCTTTGGTATTGCCGAAAAGTTAATGGCAACTCTATATTGCTATACGACCATTACAGCTTTCTCTAGAACTAAGAATTCCATGTAAGTCTTCTAATCCTCTAATCGTATATAGAAGGGGAAGTTGAGAGCGATTAAATGCCTCACTGCCAATCAATATAGGTATACATATATATATATGTAGATGAACTCATTCTGTCTGCCAGCTTAAATGGCAGAAATACAGAGGTTAGAGAATTCACCTAGGTTAATGTAATAGATTGACCTTTTTCACATACATATTCTTAAATATTTTATTTAGTAATTATAATTAAAAAATGTACTGGTAATAATAATTAAAGTATTACTTCAAAATAATAATTCCACCATAATTAATACATTGATTTTAACCTAAAAATAATTAATTCATAAAAGCGACCACCCGCATATTTAACCACAGCTTAAATAACACACACACAGACACACTCATATGGAGCTCATCTAAAACCATAACTCAAATAAACCTTCAATTTGTTGACACATTTGAGTTTATAATGAATCCAAGAGAATTAAGTAGCCGCGATCAGAAGGTAAGAAAACAATTTGTTAGTCGCCACCGAGTCCCAATGTTCCTTTGAATTTGTATAAAAAAAAAGAAATATAGAACCTAGCCTTAACCTCCTATTTCTGTATGGCTATACTATCTATTTTATGCATGTGTGTATATCTATCTACATATATCTTCATAGTGTGTATAAAGGTCGGAATCATTCCCACACGGTACGACAGACATAAATAATAAAACGAGACCCAAATGTTGAGATATACCCTATTGCACCATATCACATCACATCGTCATATACAAACATACAAAAATATTTTAATTTTGTTGAAATTGGTTACGCTTCCGTGGCGGTATATGATACCTCGAAATTCCAGCATTCCATGGAATCAAATAAAATTAAAACTCTCCATCCATACCATATATAGGGGGTGGATATAAAGTCGAAAAGGTTTTCAATTGAATTAGACTGGAGTTTAGGTGTTTTTGGGAGGGATCAATCGAGTAAACGTGATCTTTCCTGAGGTTTGCTATTTCTCTCATCTACTGACTTAAAACTCCAAAATAGTGATAAGCTTTTGCATACCACACATATACATGGATCCTGTGTACTTTAAGTATGTATGTTTGTAACTATGCCTAGTATATCCTATTCAGTAGTCATCATTCACCTGCTGATTTCATAGTAAACAGAATTATCCTTGTTCTTTTTAACTCGGTTTCTTCTAATCCTGAGACCCTCTTAAAAACCGAATAGACAAAACACTTCTAAGTGAGATTTAATTATATTTATTAAATCCTTAATACAATGGGTAACATTCCTTAATTATTGTTCCACATAGGTATATAAGTTACATACATACACTTAGGTGAAAACAAAGAGGCAAACAATTTGTATACCTACATATCTATCTACCTACTTACCTACCTACCTAACTCTCTGTGGGTAATTTAAGGCCCTTACCATCCTAGTTGACAATTTTACTTGGATGTAATTTACTCCAGTAAATGTTAAGAAGCCCTCATTGTCATCACCCTTGTAGTGTGAAGATAATCTTTCTAATCTTCTCCTAAGGATAATCTTCTATTCCTGAAAGCACCACAGGAAACTTCATTCGTTTAGTAACCTGACAGATATCTGTGACCTCTGTGTGTATAGTGTATAAGATCGAGGTATATACATACCCTTTACAACTTATCATTTAAGGTGATTACAGGAAACATTATTGTTGAGAGAGGACTTTAGATAATAACTATTCGTTTTTGTTATTGCATGTATTGTTAGTGTAACGTTCTCTGGGCTGAAATAAAAAAAAAACTTAAAGGCTCGGAAGCTCTTAGTTTTATAAACATCTGAAGTCAAAAGTGCGTAATTATTATTTTCAAAGAATAGAAGGAGAAAATCTAATTTCTTTATTCAAAATTGATGTGTGCGTGTGTTTTGATTGAATTAATTTTGAAAATTTATTTTTCTATCTCCTTCTTTATTGTATTTTTTATTATAATAATTTTATCTAAGGTATTCAAGACACAAACTTCGAATAATAAAAATCTTTTTAATTTATTTTCAGGAACATTGAGTTTTTCTTCTCTTCTGGTAAGTCATTTACTTTTTTATATAATTTATCTTATTTCCATTTATTAATTGGATTTTCACCACTCCATCTCATAATAATGACAGTATCTATAGATGAAAATGATAGGTGGTTGTGGAGCTGAGACAAATCTGTATAATTATCAAAGGGTGTATCATTCAGAGGCTATAGGGTGATTCATATGAAAAGAAAAATCTCCTTCTATCTCTCAAACAAAGCAATTGTGATAAACTTTCCTACCTATACTTATAATATACATATGCACTTTTAATCATAATGGAAAAGTTTTAGTTCTCTTTAAAAATATACGGAAAAGGTATTATATTAGTCGTAATTGGTCCCTAAATGGCGGTCCCAACTTTATTGATATGAATAATCCTTCAACAAAAATTGAGATTGTCATAAATGGCCCTTGTAATTGACCAAAATTTAATTCTTCGGAACGAATCAATGTCCAATATTCAAAACAATAAAATTATCAAAATAAGTTTGTAACTCAAGGTAGCTGAAATTGGCAAGCGCAATTTCGCATAACAATAAATTCCCCTGAAAAACATGCATATGCTTGACAAGTTCTTCCCACAATGCATTCTCGTTACATTTGGATTTAGGAAAGCTTTATGAAATTAATTTTTAAAATCAAAAACGATTTTCACTCTCTAAAGAAAAAGAAAAGAAAAAACCTAATGAACCCCATTGAGAGCATTAATTTCCAAAATACCATAAAATACAGGTTCCTGGCTCCTATCCATGCACATCACAATTTTGATTGATCTATACCAAAGTTTAGGAGAAAATCCAAGGATCCTATGAATGAAAAATTCATTAAGAGTCAACGACTATTCACTTTTAACAGCATCAAGAATTCGGTTTTAATGATAAAAAGATAAGAGTGTCATCTGCCACTTGACTTGTGTTATATTCATATGAGCTGTACCTACATACATAGGGTTTCTTGTGCATATGTATGTATGTGCTACTACGGCGGCACCTTAAACCTTAATTTTCATCTGATGTCGTAAGCGCCAGATAAATTTTACGCTCCCAATCGAAGCAAAGATCTGAAGGTCAATAAAAATACCAAAGACATGAGATAGGATCGAATAGATCCTAATCAAAAATTAACGCTATTACTGTTTAGGTCAGGTGGATTTTGAAGATATTGGGTGAGATAAAAGAGGTGCGCGCCTGTTAGTTTCTTTTGAAAATCTGTAATTAAATTAAAACAGGTACCTTGGGTTGAACGTTTTTTTTTTTTTGTAATCAAATTATGGAAAGTGGACGTTTTCTTGTATATTGATAGGTTTTACAAATTCGTATTTAACATTTAAGGTATACTTAAAGTGATATTTCTCCTAAAGTTTTAGCGTTTTTTAAGCATTTTCTTTAGAAATAAAAAAGAAAACGAAGCAAACACATGCCCCAAAAAAAAAAATTAGAAAAAGATTATCTGTCTACTTATTTCGGTTCATTAATCCTCCGAGTATCTTCATTAACAAAAGGGCAAATATACGAATTTGACAGGAAACACACTGCCATTTTAACAGAAATCTGAAAAGCTGAGATGAAATTTGAGTCGATAATCTCTGGCAAATAATAATTAAATATTTTTGGAAACATTCCTACTACGTGTACTCGTCCAAACAATTGTCCTAAAAAATTTACAAATCGGAGTTAACCATGCAAATAATGTAATCTTTCGAGAAAAAAAAGTTTTTTTTTTAACTGTATTATCTTCAATGGGAATTGTATATAGTCACAGAAAGTAGTCAGGATAATGTCTTGAGCGAGAAAAATGAACAAGGAAAACATTTTCCAGTGATTAAGTTTTGTGAATTAAAAATGGGAAGAGAAAAAAGGAGGTCGAAATCAGTGAATTTTTGATTTTTATCTTTAAGAAAAGATCTCCGATGAATGGGATTAGTCAAGTATACCTTCACATATACATATATATGTATATCGGTAACAAAGGTTACTTCTAAAATAGTTTTGTCAGAATGTATTCTTTGCTATTGATCCTCTGAATGAAGTTTGTTTCCTTCCTTAATATGCTTTTAATAGAAATAGACAAGATTTTCGGGGAATAATTCTCCTAGAGAATGAAACATGTTTTTTTGTTTGTTTTCTTATTATACGTCCTTTTGAAAATTAAGGTATTTATAAATTCAATAGTTAAACGGTTTTAGGATTTTTTAAGTTTATTATTCAATATTTTCTAACCTAACAAAAAATATCAGAAATAGCAAAATATAGTAATTTGCAACATCCCCAGGAATATCGTGACTAATTAACAGTCTGTAACATCTGAAAATCATTCGTGGAAGCTTCTCCCAGGGGCCGGATTCTGTAACTCGGAGAGTTTTGGAGTTTGCGAGATGAGAATTTTCGCTTTCCCCGATTAAAACTCCCTAAAACACTTTATTCGCGATTCTCAAACATACTTGAGGAGTTAGGGAAAACGTGAGAAGTGTCGCAATATTGAAGGAAAGTTAACTATGTGTGGGATGGTCGTAGGGCGTTGGGGATTTCCTTCGGATTTAGGGTCTAGAGTACAAAACTATAGATGACAAATTATTAAAAGCTCCTACTTTTGGGGATGTGCGGGTCGTACAACCCCTAATTGGAGGTCGTACAACCCCTCATTGGGGGTTGTCCAAAATACGTCATGTTTGGTATCAAATGAAAGAGGAAGAAGCGGGTAATATAGTGGTGTAGTTTTTTTTTGATCATTTTAACTTCATAAGACTTTTTACCACCGAAAGACCGATTTTTTGCACTTGGATCACATACTCCCCAATTCCTATATTTTGCTTATTTTTCTTCCGTTCTTTGTTTCACATTCATTTGTACTCTGTTATGCACAGTTTTCTCGTGGAAAGTAAATTTCCACGACTTACCAGTTCTTCATAAAGATGAGCGGAAAATATGCCCAGTTTTCTACCAAAAAAAGGTAATTTTCCATCTTAAAAAGGACTGATTCACTTCTTTTGCAGTTATCTCCAAAACCATTTACCGGACTCAAAAACAATAACTAATTACATATCTAAATAGGGGACAAAATATAGATGCGATTTAAGCCTACATATACAAGCTTTAACGTGCATATCTAAAAATTTTATAGCATCACTTCTGCACTGGAAGACGACAAAATTGACCATTTTCGCGTGATTTAAAATTTTTAGTGGGTACCTTTAGACACCAAAATCCATATTTCTCTGTAAGCATTGCAAGGATTTCCATAATCTATTTTTGTAAAAATAACCAGGAATCCATAATTTAATTTAAAAATTCGTAGCTACCTAGGTACCAGCACAAAGGACAATAAAAACAGACAATTCTGTCAGTCTAGAATTATTCTTCTTACTTCTGCACAGCTAACACAGCCGAGAGCTTTGTCGAGTGGAACTGAGAGTTTGGTAATTCTCAATACAAATTCCCGGAGTTACAGAATTCCGAGTGGAGAGTTAAGTGTCAAAGGAACTCTCATCTTCACAACTCCACAACTCTCCGAATTAGTGAATCCGGCCCCAGGACAGTAAAACTATTCAACTTGAACAAATTTCCAAACGTCAAAATCTACTAGTCTTATAGTGGGTATAGCGGCGAACGACTTCTGCAGGAGCTGTAAGGACTAGAAGGAAATCGAATCCGCCCAACACGTACTTAGCGAGTGCCCCGCTTTGATGAGTAAAAGTGGTAGACTATTGGGTATAGCTGCCTCTTTCCAGTTTGGGGGAGCTGCAAATCAAAGAGTCAGATATATCCTGAGTTCCTTAAGGGAAGCAGAATGAATTTTAGGCGGTTTGATAGATTATCCCATGAGGTCTAGGGGCACAATAGACCCACTAGAGGTCTAAGTGATGCAGGCTAGTCGTCTAGCGGCACTCCTCTTACCTAACTTAACCTAACAGATTTCATGAAAACGATTTTTGGTCACTCTTATTCTATTGAAATTTAACTAAAAAATGGTTCTCCTTCAAGTAGTTCCCTGTGTGTGAGGTGTATCTTGTGAGTTCTAGTCTAGGACGTGCTTTGAGATCTTGAAATTATAATGTCGAATTGTCTAACGTTTTGAGCGATTAGATAAAAAGCTTTCATAATATAGCTAAACAGAGCAAAAGTTTATCAAGGCTACTAGCATCGAATTTGATTGAAAGAGCAACCTTGGAAAATTTCAGAAATACTATCATCGACTTATCATAATATTATGAAGGTAAGTAATTTTTTCATTTGTTAAATTTAAAATCATTTAATTTTAGAAATTCAATAATTTTCTCCTTCATTCTTCTATTCCTAATAATAAAAAATTTGTGTATGCAAAGTTTGGTCTAAAATAGCAATATGTCATAGGTATGTGAAGATTGATAGGAGTTAAGATAATTTGTTAGTAATGATTAATGTATGCTTCAAAAACCACCATTGAACCTTCGTGGTAGGCCAGTTTTTCTATTCGGTGAAATGGTGATCTGATTTATGTATGCTTTTATGATTTATAAAATAATTAGAAAGAATTTGATACGAGCTGGAAAAATCTGAAAATCTTGCTCATCAGAAGAAGAAATTTAAAAATTGTAAGAGTTTTTGATTTCGATCTTTCTTCTTTTGATGGTAGTAAAATATTGAAACTCAACAAGGCCTCATTGCTTGGGGATTGCTATGAGGCTACCGGCCAAAGTTATTAATTAGCTCTTTCTCATCCTTATTTCAAAATCGAAATGAAAAAAAGACAAAATTCCAAGCATTGGTAAAATAATAAAAACAATATGTAAATGTATCAATTCCAAATCCTCGCAAGCTCTAAAAACGCCCACACATTTTTACGTATGGGGCATTCTCATAAAAGCATTCCTAATTTGATCTTAACACTTTCTCAAGAGAATTTGTTCCCATGACCGCAGAGAAGACATTTCTGATCATTGAGACTATACTAACTACCCAACAACGGTTGCGGGTCTGATCTGCTTGATCATATGTATACATATAAATTGAGTTCGAGACTTCCAAAAAATTTCATTATAATCAATGAACATATTAACTGCCTGCTGCCCTATCTGTAGCTGTCCCACTTATATATATCCCAGTGGATGTCAGGCGCCTTATCGACACTCGATTAAAATAATTTCCTAGTTCTACCTCCAGCAAGCTATGCTGATTAACTCTTATCCCATATTTTATCCAGTGTGTGTTTCATTTCGTTTTTTTTTATTGTGCTGTGTTTTTTTCTCTTTTCACCTGACTAGTAAAACACTGGCTACCTTGTGGGCTACCTTCCGAGATCAGAGAGAAGGTTTAGGCACCTCTCTAACTAACTTAACTAACTTAACTAACTATGTAGATATATATGTATGTATGTATTATAGTCACGTATAAATGTGATCTCCTTTTTAACTTCTGGTTGTATTTCGATAAAAAACAGACAGGTGTATTCTACAAAAAAATCCCTTATCGTATAAGTCCATTAGAGGTTAATATGTTTGTGTACATGTGAAGTGACCATGCGCCGAGTGAGAATGCTTCTAAGTGGACAGTTTTATTAGTGCGCTACGAGAAATAATTTTAATTGGAATTTACTCGCGTTTCGTGAGTTAATGGGATCGGAATTATATCGTCGTACAAAGGATTCCAGTTCTATCCAAGTCTCAAATATATTTATGTATAAAATATATATAGGAATACGAGTAATTTATATATATGTATATATATATATAGAATATATGTAAATGCTACTTTAAATTAATGTAGTTATGGTAAATTGATTCATACCCAACTGATGTAGACTGATCAAATGTAGGTAACCAAAAGGTAGCAATCGAAATCATTCAGGCGTGAAGGAATTAGACTAATATTTTATATTGAGAGTGTAGTCTTAAGTATTGCATTTATCTCTTAACGTATGAAACTATATACACATATATATTTCTTGTCTATTTAGGCCTACTATATATATATATGATTTTAATTCATAATAAACGTATTACACAACCACTCTGATGGGAGCTAGCAACAGTAATCTACTATCAGCCAGCTTGCCGCCTCTAAAAGGTCATCGAAATTCTGTCTGCTCTCAAATCCGATCTATCCGATCACAAGTCCAGTCGAGATGTCATTAAGTATTTTATCTTAATGTTTGTATAAATTAAATCGCTTCGTGCAGGTATATTACTTGCGTAAACTATACTGCCTATATATACTACATACAAGTTTGATATACACAACATATGTAGGTAAATACTTACCATGCGCAACTGACTCTGACTGACTATCATCGAGCAGCACAGGAAATTTTCGGAGATGAAAATAATCTCCCAAGAAGAAATTATCATCATCATCATCATCATCATCCAGCATCATGATGATGATCATCATAATCGAAGCAACCGGTTTTACCTCTTCTGCATTTATTAATCGATTAAAATATCTCAGGATTAAGCGATAATGACAGTAACTAATTTGCATATGGTTCACTGTTTTGATACAACATTTATAAAACCCATAAGGTTAGTTGGTAAGCTTTATAATCCCGGAAGTTGTATTTGGAGCGTGTGATTTTCTTCTTTCTTTAAAAAAAAAAAATCATAGTATGAAATATTTTTTTTTAATTTTTTTCGAAAATATGATTTTAAAAAGTCACATATATGTACATATATTAGTTATCAGAGTTATTTATGAGATTGTGAAGAATTCTGTTGTAAGAACCAATGAAAAATAGTTAACATTTTTATGTCAGCGACAAAATTCTATAAAAACCCAATAAATGTCAAGGATTTTTAAACATTTATGTGATTTACATGATGGAAATCTCAAAGCACTTGCCTTAGAATATAAATCACAAAAGTTGACCAATCAATTAAAAACACTAGTAAATTTCGCCTTGAATTTGTTTATAAAAATATCAAAATTATGAATTGTGTATTAGGAAATTATATGAAGGTTATTTTAATATGTATAAAGAGTTGTTATTGGTGATATTTTAAATCTTATAAGTTCGAACTATAAAATTCGGTCAAGGAAGCTTTCATATTTTAATAACAAATTAATTTTCATAAATGTACCTAAACTAGTTGAAAAATTTCAATATTAAGTATACATAGGAAACACACTTAATATAATAATTAATATCGGCTAAATAAATGAACAGTTAACAGTTTTCTAATTATTTATTATCAAAATGAACGGAATTAATTCAAAAATTGGTTTTCATTCAATTAACTTAAGCAAGTGAACCCAAACTCTTATGAAGTACAATGGCTATTTGGTTAAGCTTTCCAAAAAATACGATTTTTAGAACTTTACAAAATAGGTTATGACCTTCTAGACGATGGAACCGTTTTCATTTATTTATTTTTTTTAAGCCAGTAAAAATTCACTTTTTTAATTGCTTCTTCATTTTTGGAATACTTAAAATGATGAATCCATGTTTTATAAACATTTACATAACGTCGAAAAAATTCATTTGGATTGTGCTTAAATATGTTCAAATACTGTTTTGAAATGGTCGCGTGTGATTCCGTTTTTCGCCAAGTTCATATGAGTAAACGCTGCACTCTAATCTTGCCAATAGCTTTTTGATGTCCAAATGTTTATATAGGACATTAAAACAGTTTCGTATGAAATATTTATTACCCTAGCTACTCACATATCTTCTCTCGACGGACATCCAGAACAATATCAGAGCTTTTATTAATCATCATGTGCAGGCGATCAGAATCATTTTTGTTTATTATACGACCACAAAGAAATTCAATGAATCACTTGTGAACCATTTTATGAGACGGAGCAGAGTCCCCGTAGAACTTTTTCTGAAGACATACCTAAATAAAAAGTAAAATGTAAAAAAAAAAATCAAAATTCACTTGACTATTCAAACAATCTTTATACACTTAAATTAGTTATGTTATTAGTGAAATTAACCATTGTAACATCTTAAGTTGGCATTTTATTTTTCTGTTAAAATCCCGCTGATCTTAACAGTAGGTACGAGCACGTCGTGAATTTTACAAAAATGTTTAGTTACATCCCTATGTCACGGGAAGCATGATGAACTTTCAATCCAGATTATATTCAGTATTCCCTACCTTGTAAGCCTTCTATTTCTGGCGACATCGGTTTTATTTCTATTCAAAATTTTATGCAATAGACCCTTTCCTCCTGTTAACAATACGAAAATTCCTCTCTAATTATTACAGCAGTTCTATTAAGTATTTGTTAAATATTTCCCCCTTTTTTGAAATTTCCAGGAAGATAGAGAATATAGAAGAAGTCTTCCCAAGTCTTTAGAGGAACACCTGTGACCTGCCCATAGGTTGTATAAGTACTTACTGTAATTCTGCTTAAGTACCTACATAGATGTTAACTTTTCCAACGATCTTAGTATTGGCAAGTGATTATCCTTGTCCAGGAAAAAGATCGAGGATATATTCGAAAAGCCGGTGGTTCGGCGTTTAGCTGTTCTTTTATCCACTTCAATCCTATTTAAAATGTTGAACAAATTTTCCAGCTATTTGTCATCGCCCTCAAGCAATCTTCCATCTTCGCTCTGAAAAGCATACTTTTTTGTTTTCTGAAGTATTTACCCAATTAGATTAGATTGTTGGATTAAGCGGGGCGACTGGGATTTGCACTGCAGACATTCATTGACTTATTGTGCATCGCTTTCATCCAACAATTCCAAACTTTCTAGGAAGAGTAGTAATTTTTTGGGTCAAGTTTCTTCGAAGTCGGCAGGCTTTAAAAAGTATGGGCCGAATACTCGAAATCTACAATTGCCTCGGATTCGCATAAAACGTTCTCCGATGTTTCATCCTCTTTGAGACATAGCCTACATACATCAGTGAGTGATATATGTACCTATCCGATGCATGTGTTTGTTTAGTTTGTTGTGTCTGGTTAGGACTCCTGAAATGATTCTGACTTGATTCCTAGACACAGGCTCAAAAGATCCAGGCGCTTCTTTGGTGAAGGACCCTTAGGTGCTGATTACTTAGCGCCCGTTCCATTCCGTCACGTAAAGCTGTCAAATTTGAGCTTAACCAATGCTGTGCAATTGCTCATATTGTAAGAAACGGATCGAAACGGGACGGAGAAGTTGAGCAAATTTCAATTACGACGGATACATAACCTCCAAAATTCGGAATTTGTTTGTTTACAATTGCAGACTTATAATTTAAAAGTAAGTGATTTATACATGTATAAAATGGATAATATCATATGTATCTAGTTTGATATTTCTTACGGTGCTTTTGCCCATTTTAAAGCTCCATGATAAAAATTAAAGCTCACACCTTGGGATAAAATTCTGTAATAGGATAACGCCAGTCTACATGCGAAATCTTTGTGGGCCGAATTGAGACTTTTTTGTTAATTGTGACTTTTGTTTCCTTCATCCTTTGGTATGTTGCTACGAAATACCCAGAAATATCCCTGTCCATTTTCAGTGGTTTTACCCACCGCCTTCTCCCGCTGCAACTCCAAAACTTTTTATATTCAATGTAGAAATTGAAATAAGTTAAATAAGTCCTCCTGATACCATTTCACAAACTTCTTTAAAAACAAAGTGAAGATAACAGTCAAATAACGTGACGGTCCGGAGCATTGTGATCACTTCATAGTTGAGTCGAAATGGGCTGAAACGGAATGTAACGGAACCGGCGCTATGTAATCAGCACTTTAATGAATTTTTTGGCTTGTCTGGAGCCTGTCATTGAAGTCCATATCTGGTTCATTTAGTTCGGGATCCAGTTTTGGATGGTAAGCTTCACGGTATTGTAAGAAATACCGCAAAATGGTTCCGGTGCTACGAGTGGGATGGATGCGCCTTGTTTGGCCAGTAAGTCTGCCTTATCATTCCCATCAATTCCTAATTGTCTGGCACCCATTGAAGTGCTAGGTGGCTCTTTATGACAGGATTTGTTAATGATTGAATGCATTCCTGCATTAACTAAGCTTTGATCTCGATTAATGATATGACTTTTAATGCTTGGCTATCTGTATGGATATATACGAGTATTTTCCATCCATGTTAGTGTTGGATCGGCTGAGGTTTTCGTATACACATCTAGTGATGGCATAAACTTCTCCATGAAATATGGAGGCGTATTTTTCTAGGCTTTGATAGATATAAGCTCTTGGCTTCTTAGTAAAATGAAAAATGACTATCAGAACCGGCTTAACACAAGATCGCTGCATGGACACGTTTAATAAATAAACGGTCAACACTGCATGCTTTTCATCACTTAGTCGGTGTTAGTATTAGTATGTTACACTAAACATAGACCAAACACCAGATAAAATGACATGCAATGCGACATAGAACAAAAAAAAAACAAAAATCTAAATTAAATCTAACTAAAAAGATTAAATATTATATAGACGTTTTTTTAAAACATGCTTAGAAACGTCAACAACAAAATTCTCAGCCATATTATTAACAGTTAGACACATGCGATTAATAGGTTCATACAGGCTAAAGTTAGACCTTGAGGAATTGACATGCTATAGAGGTAGCCTCTCAAATTGTGGCTACTATCATGGAAAGAGATTTTGTTAAGTAACGACGGAGAATCAATATTCGCGTTTAAGAGTTGATCATAAAAGTTACATCGGCAACCATGCGACGTTTTTCAAGTGGGTGCATATTCAAAAGCTTCAAGCAATCCTTATAGGGTGGAAGAATTAAAGAATTGTTCCAGGATAGATGCCTGAGAGCAAATCGCAGGAAGTTCCGCTGAACAGTTTCGATACGGTCAATGTGTGTACCGTAAAATGGAGACCAGACCTGGCTAGCATACTCAAGAAGTGGTCTTACAAAGCAAGTGTACAAACGCAATGTTATGGTAGGATTCGAAAACTCTCGGGACCAACGTTTTATAAAACCCACCATAGAACTACTCTTTGATACCATGTAGTTTATATGGGAGACAAAATTCAATCTGTGGTCACATTTGACACCCAAGTCATAGACAGAGTCCACCCGTCGAATCGAGGAATCCGAGAACTCATAATCATAAGTGATTGGTGTCTGATAACCTCACATTTGTCGATATTGAGTACCAAATTATTACTCTCGCACCTGTTATAAAAGTTTTCAAGGTCACCCTGTACCTGTTCACAATCGTGAACAGATTTAATCTAAGCGAAAAGCTTAATATCGTCAGCATAAATCAAGACCTTACAGTACCTCACAATAGAGACAATGTCGTCAATAGACAGAATAAAGAACAACGGGCCCAAATGACTCCCTTGAGGTACGCCAAACGAAGCCTTCAAGACTCTAGAGATGGAATGGCGAAATAAGATTTGGTATGTTCTGTTATCTAAATAAGACTCTGTAAATTTTAGAAATGTTGGGGGATACCCATAGTTTTCCATTTTAAGGAGTATCACGTGGTGATATAACTTGTCGAACGATTTATTAAAGTCTGTATAAATACAATCTGTCTGAAAGCGTTTTGTCTACCCTCCAACGGTATCCGAGACAAATTCCAGCAAGTTAGTTGTTGTAGATCTACCCGATATAAACCCATGTTGGTTTGAAGAGAGCAAATTCTTACAGGAAGTTGATAGTTGACAGTAAATGATAGATTCGAATAATTTGGGCATGCAAGATAATTTTGCAATAGGCCTATAGTTAGAAATTTCATTTTTACTATCTTTTTTGTGGATAGGTATGATAAAAAAGTTTTTCCATAGCTGGGGAAACAACCACTACCGAGTGAATTTTGGAAAATAATTCTCAGCGGAGCTACCACTGCAAGGCAGCAGCATGACTTAAAGAAGGCAGGAGGGATCCCATCAGGACCAGTTGTGAAGTCATTTGGAAGCCCATTAATATGATCGAGTATATCCTCTTCTGAAATTGAAGGGATAGTGAATGAAACGTTACGATAGTCGTTCATATGATTGAAGTTGCTATTTTGCGGCTGAAAATTTGACGAAGCAAAGGCTCCTTATTTCCTATTATGTCGAAGCCAATCAGAGTTTAATCCTTTGCCAATGATTACTGTCTACGAAAATGTATAATCGCAATTGCTGTGTTCGTTTTTGTGCACCCATACTCTACACCACTGTACTGCACTAAAGAAGGCGGACTGAATTGGTTAAAAAAAAATGCTTGCAAGTAGAAAAAATTTTAAAATAACCAAAAACAAAATATTAAAACTTAACCAAAAATTTATCTTACAAGAAAAATGAACCTTTCTTAATTTTTAAATCCTTGCAAAGCAGGACACTGGACTAAAAAGAATACAGCTACAGTTCTGTGCCCATGGAAATAGATCAACTTTCTCTTGTATACCCAGTTAATTTTTTAAATATACCAAACACTTAAATTCGCCCTATGATGTTTGTTTTTTCTAAACAAAAAGAAAACCCATGTCCACGGATTAAATCCTTGTTATCCTTTTTCCAGAGAATATAAAAAAAATATATTTCCACAGTCATTTCTTCGATCGTTTTCGTGTTAATTTTTTCATAGGTTTCGTGAAAAATAAGTTTTTTTTCTTCTAAAGTACCTGTAAATCGTTTTATATTGTTCAAAAAATAAAATCACTTCATTCATTCTTGATAAACATTCTCTAGAACAAAAATTTCCTTTAACTTGGATGAACAATAACCTTCTAAAAAAAAACAAAAAAGGATACCAAACGTTAAAGTAAACAAAAATTCACACAGAAAAAAAAAAGAACGCGATCTCTACATACTCCGGACAGGAGAATTACGACATCATCAAAAATGCGCATCGGATCCGATTTGTTCAGTCTTCGGCGGAGGCCGTAAGCAAATTAGCATGGCCGTGTGAATAACTCAGGCCATAAGTTGGAGTTGAGGTCTTAATTACCAGCGGACCAGCCGTGGGTGTCTCCACTGAATTTGCATGAGAAAATTATTATCGCCAGCCATTTACTTCTATTTTGGTGTTTTTCCAACAGTTTCATTATTCGATTTTTGTTGATATTATATTTTTTTTTGGTGGTGTCTTGGCGTTTTTTTGTCTTCTCTCTCTCAGTAATTTTTTTGTGCGTTTCTAATTAATTAAGTCAAAATGAAACGGCCGATTTATGCTAAGCGCGGCCGAGCGCAAGAATTCAATTTTAATAAATTTATTAGAAATATTTTTGGCAGATTGGATTTTTTAAAATTAGAACAACTCTGGTGGTCGATTAATTATGGATTGACAAATTTATTTTCGAGTTTTTAACATAAAAATGCGAGTTGGAATGTGACTGCGACTGGTTTTGTTGGGTAAACGTTGATTACTAAATTGCCGTATTAGCTATATCTTTGTTGTTGTTTTTCGCTAATATTTTCTTCTTTTTTACTTTTAGTTATTCCTTTTTTTTTCTTCTTGTTTTAAAAACTCTTAAGGTATACGTCGAGAGTATATTGTAGGATCTGTGTGGTCTTTGTGATCTTTGTGAGATTTTTACCCGATGACACTGTTTCGAGTCTCATGGATCGCATTTTAGTGAGACATTCTTAAGGTGTTCGAAGTAAAAGGGAGCAGCAGAAGTAGCAGCAGTTACAGCTACAGCAGCATTGAAAATTGAGGTTAATAACATTTTGCAATCTTCTGCATGCCACCGTATGAGGATTTGCAATAATTTGCGGGCGAAAGATTAACAAATTTTTGGGCGCATATTTAAGACAAATATTTGGCACAAGTCATTTACGAATGATGATTTTTTGGAATTCCTTCTTTTGGGGATCAATTAATATTAAAAAATTAACAGTAAATTTGTAATTAATTTTTTTGAAATTATTTTCTAAGGATATATTTTTGTTTAGGTGATTTTTTTTTATTTTATTTTTTATTGCCAATAGTATGATAGTTGTTCAAATTTTTTTTTTTTCTTTTTCTTTTTTTAACTTCATATGTAGATGCACTTTAAGGGATGTGTGGGGTTGGTAGAGGGGAGAAGGTTAGAATGCATCGCAGCATATTATTGACGTTTTAAGAGTTACCACGTTTTCCATTACATACATATTTGAAGCAATGTCCAATTAAGGATGGCTGTATAAATAAGTTCTATAAGAGCAAGTTGAGAGGAAACCTCAACTGAAAATCCTTATATTCGGATGATGAAGGATCAAAAACCTTAGTCACCATAAAATTCTATAAAAAATCGACATGCAGGTTTATAGCACAGCATTTTGTTCAATTAACACATTCACGCATGAACAAGTGACGTAACAGTTAGCCTCAAAATAAAATTACTGGGTAGTATAATTCATCATTAAGGGAGTTAAGGGGCTACAGTCATGGCAGAATGGGCATGAATCATAAATCGATTCTGTGTAGATAATAGCCGCACATATGTTTTTACATATACATATATAACGGTGAATATATTCGTTACGATTGCCTTTGTCAATTGTAAGCAAATGCACAAAACTCTCTTCGGTGAATTAATCATTCTTCCATTCATTTATTCAATGCTCGTTTATTAGTCGTGAGAAAGATCTTGTATCCTTAGGAAATAATGACGGATGCAACGCGTGGGACAACCTCCTCTTCAGACTGTTATTAGAAGACTGAAAAGCTCCGTCGCAACAATATTTTTAACCCCATACATTCCATACCGCGGATTAATTCAAATACCTACTATTGACATGAACACTGTCACAATAAATATTTACAGAGGGATTTTATTACCATCTATAGGCGAATAGTTAATTTCCAGTAGCCAATAAAATGATATCTATTTATTACATCATTGATGAAAATCATGAATATAAGAGGACACAAATGATTGCCATGCGGAGCACAATAAAAATCCTTGAAGAAGCTTATATTTTTGGCTCAATGGTGACTCCCTAGCAAAACGAATTAATACTGCATTTCAGCATCCATCTACACTTGAAAAAATTTATAAAATTTTGGATGGAATTTATTTTAGTCAAATTCAAACCGGTAGTTTATTTGAAAAATTTGGTTTGTGTACATAAAAAAAAAATACAAAATTTCTCAGATTTACACCTAAAATTGACGACAGTGGTCTATTAAGACGTTAAACGCGAGCCATCACGTCATCGAACAAACGCACCACGGTTGATTGCAATTTGTTTGCCGACCTTTATAATCTCATAATTGAGTAAAACGGCGGTAAAGAAAAATTAAAAGATGAGGAAATCAAACATCATAAAGTGCGTTTTGTGTGATACCCCGTTCATGTGAAATTTCAATTCCCATGAAAGTTATTCCTTCCACGACAGATAGAGAGTCATTAAAGTTTTGTTTGCTTAAATCATTACTTTTCCGACGATGCGTTTTATCTTTACAAAGTGATATTATACCTTACCTACCTATTCTCGTCTATACAAATTCCAATGAAATATGAAAAAGGTTTTGTAGTATGTATGTAAATGTGTGTGGCTTTTTGTGAATCTTTAAATTGAATCTTTAGAAATTATTTAAGAAATTTCTTTATGTAGGTATATCCGTTGGTACTTTGCAAAAAAATTCCCAAAATATAGCTTACAATTTTGATTTTACTTTTTTTCGAATAGTCCAAAGTGTAAATCTAAGAGTTTACCGAAAGTAAATATCTCGAGACACGTTTGAAGAGACCACAGAGAATTAAGACCCACCCTAGAAATGCTGTAGTACATTTTGTCCTATGGTTTCAAAACCCTACGATAATTTTGAAAACTTCATTAGGTCTTTGTCAAGTGAACTATTCAGTTGGTGGTTAATGGTGCTTAGTGGTAACTATTAGAATGTATCTTTGGAATTTAATTGTTTCGAGTGCAATTTTTCTAGTTCTATTAGTTCAAGATATTTTGTGTTCCAAGAGGTGAGACTAAGTATTTATATATCTACCAGAGTTATGCAATTCAGTTTTTCCTTCGTCATATTTAAACTTCTTCCATAAATTTGAGAATAATTAAAACTCAACATCATAACAGTATTTTTTTTACTTGAAGGAATGGACAAATTAAGTAACGTTTTTGGTATTATTTATGGTTTAAATACAAATAAAAGTTTTAGCAAGCAAGATGTAGGTATATAAACTGAAGAAATTCACATTGAAATTATTTCTGCTACGGAAAGCCTTTTTATTTATAATATGTAGAGGAATTATATAGTATATAATATATCATGTATATAATGTATATAATATATACAATTAAATTACTTAAATGAAACATATTTTAATGAGTGTGTAAAAAAGGTATCAGTTTTCACTGGACGGTCTATTGCTGTTTTCAAAATATTCCTTCCTCTCTAGACGAAATGAATTGGGATGAAATCGATTCATTCCCTTTTTTAATTCAGCCACAAAATAAGTACTGAAAAAGGCTGTATAAAAAATTACCAGTTTCACCATGGACGAAATTATTCATAGTCCAAGGTTCTTCAGTTTCTGACGTTACTCAAATTTTTTATAATATTAGCCAAATTTATCTACTTAAGTTCGATGATATTTTAGATCTGTAGGAATTTAGATAAAAGATTCTCTTTTTCAACGAAATTAATTGGATGGGGAACATTTCTTTCTGCCTAAGCAGAAAAAGAAAATTGTAAGAGAGTGTAATGTAGTATGGACGTCACGCATCATTCATTTACATGTAAATCGTGTCGGTCTAGTATGATTTTGTGAATTTGTTAATATTACGACAGGGTTTCAAATCATATTTTAAATTAAAAAAAAACTATATAAAAATAAAATCATCTATAAAAAAAAAATTATTTAAATATTTAAATTTTTATTTTTCAAGCGCAAAAGTTGAAATAACACGACTCTTGGTTCAGATTGTACCATCCATCACCATTCTATTAAATACATGAACCATAAGTGCACCATTAAAAGAAGCTCTTATCAAATACATGAACCAGGAATGATTTGAAATGCATAAAAGAATTTTATGATTATTAAAACAATGACGGGCCGCAATTATTCACATGAATAAATTTACATTGAGGCAATATGTGCTCTACTTTCGAATTATATAGTTATAATTGATTATTTATATATAGATGTGCACAGAATCATTGACGTCTTAGAAACGGGATGTCGCTACTTGCCAAAAATGTGATTGAAACTTTTATTTAATGGTAAAAATACAATTTTTCCAGCATGTAATATAAAAACGTTTCAAAACTAAATCCAAACTCCTTACCAGTCATTAATAATACTTTTATTAGAAGTTTTAAAGCCGGAAATAACAAACGGAAGACATATAGCGACATCTCCTTTCTAAGACGTCAATGATAGTTATTGAATAACCCGTTATACAAACCTAAATGAAGAATTGAGCTTTTAAAACAGTGCTTCTCAAACTGTTGTGTGTGACTTTTTTGTGTTTTCCGTTTTCGAGGGAAAATATTTTGGAAGGCCTCCTCGCATCTTTAACCCCGTCAAAACACTTTAGTTTACGGGACCGGGCCGGGTTCAAAGGACGCAGGCGGGTTCAAGGTTCACGAAAATATCATTTAAATAAAAACACTTTTCACGCTTTCCGACAAACAGGCAAACAAATGCAACACCAGAAATGAATGAAGGCAACAAATTTTCAGATTTCCTCAATCGTGAAAATTTAGCAGGGCTTTTTGACAAATCTCGTGCATCTGTCGAACCCATGCGTGAAATATGGCTTACAGTTTCTTCCTCCACACCGTCGAGTTTTTATACCTATGCATATGCATGCATGCAGGTGGGTGAGTGTGTGGATAAATTACTAAGGACAAAACTACAAAATTTATGCCTTGAGTGAGATATTCATCTGGTGTAATAATTGATTAACTGAAACCTCATTGGTATTGCCAAAACCCTCAAGAATGCTTTACAAGCCATGAAACAGACTTCCTCCCTACTCCATGCGAGGCCCAACGTAGTCCTTACATTCTAAAATATTTGCAGTGTTCTTATGTAAAACTGACAAAAGTTCGATTTGAATAGCTCCTCGGCCCTAAACTACTATTCATACAGAAAAATGGTGTTCTGATAATTTTAAGCTTACTTTCTTATCTTCCGAACCGTAATAAAATTGTCATACCTTTCCTAACAAAATTATTTAAAAAAAATTATCTTAACCAAATGACTACGATTTTTCTCAAACAAAAATTCTCAGGTGAGAAATCGATGTAAATGTCGCTGTGCCGTCATCGAATGTAGCTGCCTACAGATTCGGACTGCGGTTGCACATACACACATGTAATTATCACTCAGCTGAGAAATATTTAGCGTAAAATGGTAAGGTTACTTTGTAATCAAAACTATTTTATTATTTTTTTAAGTAAGATATATAGGAAGTTTAAACTTTGGGAAGGTAAGGAACCAAGCTTTAAATTACTAGAAGACTATTTTCCTGTATGGATAGTAGTTTAGGCTCTACAGCAAGTATAAAGTCAATGTTTGACACTTTTCCATAAGTATCAATACAGAACATTTTATAGAACGGACTCCCAACGCACAATACAGATTTCTGTGTCATTGCTTGGGAAGTATTCTCGAGGGTTTTTGGTATTGCCCAAAGTTATAAAATTGAAATTACCACGAGAAGGTAATTAAAATTTTAAACTACAATTACTTCCAATTTTGGTATAGAAATGCAAAAGTAATGCAGAAGACAAAAATGTCATTACTTTCAATTACTTTTTCTAATTTCCTGTATTTCACTAACTACTATGTAATTGTAGTTGACAGTTTTCATTACAAATATCAAGGAATGGTAATTGTAATGCAAAATCTTAAATTCTGTAAGTCTAGTTTTCTTGTTCCTATGAATATATGTATAGTAGATACAATGATTTTATTTATGTTTCTAGAAGCAATTCCACAGTTTCATCTGAACTTTCGGTGTAGTTCTTATGTTTTTTTTTTTTTTGTGTGAAGTGATTCTTATAGAGGAACCATTTGAGGTCATCTGATAATGGTTGTTGTGTGATCATTGAAAAATGTTTGTCACTTAATTCTTCTGAATTATATTATCTCTTCTCTGTAACCAATGAAAGCCGATCGCAGTATTGGGCAGTTTAATTTAGTCTTTTCGTAGATCTTTCTAGCAAGCTCCTGTTTTTACCAAGGTATACGTGTTTAGTGGTAGTCTCACCTTTTGAGCAGAGGAGCATCTTTTGATTTATAATCAACCAATAAAAAAATCAGTAGGCCTTGAACGGGGGCTTTTCACTATCATTTACTCAGTACCTACCTGCTCAACTTAAAGTTGCGCAATCTGTACTCCTTAGTGCTTTGGCATCCATTATATAAAAAATCTACTGCTTGCAAAAATACATAAAACATACGAGCGTTAATATTGAAATAATTGTACTTACACTTATCGAAATTTTTGAGTATCCAGCTCAATTGAGCTAATGTTATGTATATCTATCATAATGTAATGTTAATGTTGAAAGAAATCCAAATTTTTATAGCGAAAAATTCACCACTCAAGATGTTGTAGCGGCAATATTTAATCGAAAGATAACATCACTTGGACCATGCAGATATCTTCTTGTTAGCCGAAAACAAAACCATCAATGTCAAAGGGACTTTGGTCTTCCGGAAGCTTTAAAAGAGACGCGCCTATTGGCGATCAATCATTGTGAGGATCAATTTAAATTCGATCGATGGAACTGTTCGGTGGAAACCAGAGGGAAACGTAACATTTTCAAGAAGTTATACAAGGAGACGGCATTCGTTTATGCAATAACAGCTGCTGCAATGACATATTCCATAGCACGCGCCTGCTCACAAGGCTTAATGATGAAGTGCACTTGCAGTTCGAAGTATTCGTCTTCTAAGAATGTTGATGGTATTGATGCGCACCCAAATTGGTTTTGGGATGGATGCAGTGATAATCTCCAATATGGAATAAGGATTACACGAATATTTCTTGATTTAAAACGTCATGCCGATAATAGTGTATCAAGCGATAACATTGGAATTGATTTGAAAGAGGTTTTAGTACGATATAATTCAGAAGTAAACAAAAAAAAATTAGTGTCTACTTGCTACCTTGGAATCATAAATTTTGTTTTCTCTTAAACAGGTAGGCATTAGTGCAGTATCAACACTTATGAAACCAGTTTGCAAATGTCATGGAGTTTCGGGTTCTTGTTCTGTTAGAACTTGCTGGAAAAGACTTGCAAATTTTAATATCACTACAAATTTTTTACGATCAAAGTACGATAAAGCAATTAGAAGATCTTCCAAGAATAAGGCTCTTCAAGGAACTTTATTATCATCACCAAAAGATTCTATAAGAAAAAAGGTCTAGATACTATCTCCATTTTTTGATTCCTCTTAAAATTTTTAATTATGTTAATTTTACAGAAAAACTCTTTTACCTTCAATCTACTCTACTTAGATACTTCACCAACATTTTGCTCCGCAACTAGAGGACGAAACTGTATAAATCGTGAAAATTGTTCAATTTTATGTTGCGGTCGTGGATATAACACGAAAATTTTCCGTCGAATTGAAAAATGTAGATGCCGCTTTAAGGACAATCGTTGTTGTAATGTTCTTTGTGACTACTGTCATCGTCTAGAAGATAGATTCTATTGTAAATAAAGCAAAAACATTAAATTAAATTCGTTCATATCGTTATCCGTTACGATTTAACTAAGCATCACAGCATAACTTATTCATCTCTCGCATAATCATTATCCATTATCCTTCGATAGTCCTAAGAGACACTTAATCGATCGAAAAGTTCTTGAAACTCCAAGGATTATTTCTCTGCCACTTTAATCTATTTATGCCAGAGAGCTTTTTTGTTAAGCCGTCCTTATCCGGAGTAATCTGAATGCCAACAAGCAGCATCACGGTCAAGCTGTTCCCACATGTTAAGTCCTCCAAACAGTATATTCAGTGATTCTTCAAATATGGATTTCTGTTGATTTGATTTTTGATACTTCCGGAGGCAAAAATCATCGAAATAAAATGAGGAAGAAAAAACAAAATCTATGAAGGATATATGTAGAGTGAATGGAATGAATAGAATGTCTAGTGCATATCTTTAGTAGACCTTTGTAAACAAAAATCCTTCGTTTCTTCAGAACTTTTATGAAAATATCAATTAATTTCTTATCGAAGCTCATTTTAAGCTTGCTTTATTTAATTAAACGTCATTCTATGAAAATTCGATTAACTATTCCTGGCTAAGAATATTCAACTATAGTCTTGTCACCATCAGTTAGGTATGTATTAACTTGCATAGTCTGAAGTCTCATTAAGGAATTTCTATTTTTAATTTATGTACATCATAGCAAACCTGAAGCTCACAGTAAATTTGTTCTTACAGCATCGATTTTGGCCAAAATTAATATCATTTTATTAATCGAGGTATAGAATTCATGGTATTTTTGTTGTTTTATCAAATTATGCATTGTGTAACATTCGAATGAGCTTAAAAGTAGGATGATATTACCAAAAAATGCATCGACAATTGTTGGTTGCCACGGTGATCGATAAAATTTTACAAAAATAAAGTAGGCACATTTCAGCTCCTCATCATGATTGGGTGACATCTGTACATGCATGTCGACTTTACTGTAAACCCATTTAAAATAAAACTCCACGACCTGGTCCTGGTCCTTAATTTTTCCAGTTTTTCCTCAGATTATTGAATGCTTCTAAAATAAAATCGGGAACTTACTCAGAATTTTCCAATCTGTACATGGTAGAGGATGAAGAAACTCACAGGAACTATTGAGTTTTCCCAATTATCTCTTCTTCAGCACTCGATATCAATCAGAGCTCATTATTGTCTCATCCCAAGCCACAAACCGAAGTCCGTAAAACACCCATTTTGGATCCACAAGGAAGAGCTTGGTGCACGTGTAAGCTCAATTAGATGATGGTTTTTTTTTTTTTGCAATCGATGCCGTCAATTTTCCATAGATTTTTACAGTTGGACTTGGCTGGAAGGTCGATTCTCTATAATTCTTTGGTAGCAATCGATGACCTACTAGGTTTCAATACGTTTCTGCAAAGAGATTATCTTTGGACATTTAGGTAGAGCCATTAGGGCAGTCTAACTAGCGATGTACTTATATTCTTAATACTCGCGTCATAAGAGGTAGTTTAAATGGGAAATAACGAAAAAGTAACACTTTGGCCATAGTTTTTTTTCCAACGGCGTGAAGTTAATCGGGAAAAGAAGAATACCACCCGATAGTACTCGCCAAGAGATTTGTATGGCTTCCTGATTTTCTACAAAGAATTTATAAGTACAATATGTACTTGACATGTGTGACGTTAGAGAAGAACTGTTAATCAATTATACAAAAAAAAACATTTGCTTAATTTGTTATTATTTTATTTCTAAAATTTAAAGTTGGCTATTCTTTTTATATAGGGTGTCCCATACGTACCGCATTTCCTTTATACCCCGGATTCCTCACTCAATTTCAAGAAATAAATTGTATGGGAGGAGAGCCGGAAAATGCATGGAGTGGGCGATAGGATGGGTTTTGTGATTTTGGATGCTTTTTATCCTAATACCATGTAAGTTTCTTGTTATACACCCTATAAAGGTGATTTGCATCTCCGGTGACAGTAAACCCTCTACGATTTCAAACAAATGCTCAACTACCTTTCTACCCGCCTTCCGTTGGCAGGTATAGGACGTCAAAGTAAAAAAATTGGAAAATTTTGCCATATATCTACCTAAATGCTATCGTTTTTGAGATATTCCCGTTTTTATGATGCATAATTTCATTAATTTTGCTAATAACAATAGAAATTGCGCCTAATTTTATGCAATTCCACGCAAATTAGCAAAATTCATGAAATTATGAATCATAGAAACGGAAATATCTCAAAAACGGTTGCATTTAGGTAGGTAAATGTCCATAATCAAATTAGAGGTAACATTCCGGGGTTTCTAAATCATTTAAATAAACTGTATAGTTATCATGGATTTTGGCGGGAAAATCGTTAAAATTTGAAAAAAATAGGATTTTTTTTTTAATTTTTGGAATTTGACGTAGGGCTGGTTGGGCATTCATTGCAAATCTTAGATAGTTTGCTATCACCTGAGATTAATCTCGCCTTCATAGGGTGTATATCAAGAAATTTACAGTGTGTAAAGTGGAAACAGTATCAAAAATCGTAAACCCCCTTACCGCCCACACCGTTCATTTTCCGGCTTTCCTCCCATACAATTTATTTCTCGAAATTGAGTCAGGAATCCGGGATATAAAGGTAGTACGGTACGTATGGGACATCCTGTATATATTCCATTAATTTACTTTCAAATATAAAAAATATTAGTATAAAAACTGACTTACAAATGGAAGAAAATTTTACTCGCCTACTATAGCTCAAAACTTTACCCGATCCGCCTCATTTTTCTTGCTCTAAATGAAAAATGTGATTTTTTTTGTATTGTAATTTAGTTTTATTCAACCTACCGATTAGCTATTTTTTTACATATTGGAGTTTTAGCAAATGGTGAAACTACCACGCTCTTGCAGCAAAATTTTCATTTCGGGCTACATACTTCGTATTTCACAGACTTCTCAGAGTTAACCATACTGTGCAACATTAATTCCTTATTATTGATTTCGCATAACAATTAATTGTGAGTTTTGTTTATATCCCCTCTATAATTTAATAATAAACTTTAACAACTTTTCGTCTTATTTACTGAGATATTCCCCAATTCTTTTATCGCCACTTTAAATAAAATTAGATCAATTAATTTTACAATCAAATTGTAGGTATGTCTCATCTAACTGTATACACTTTATCAAATTTTCTACGATCAAGTTCAAAGTTCATCAGAACCATCGACCACCATCGCATCGCCCAAATGCCTCTTCAAATTGGGGGCTTTGTTAAAAAATTTATTGTACATACAATTGTATGTATGTTGGTACGATTTTACTTCAAAATACTTCAATAAATTTTGCCTATTATTGTAGAACGCTATTTACTGCTCTATTTCTGTAGTCTTTAAGAAATCCAAAAAAAGCTTCATTCTATACAAAACATTTTACGGTCATGTCATGAACGAGAGATGAATCTTCCTGACTTTGTCTGTCATTTATACCAATGCCTCGCCGCGCCACTTTTGTGGCATATACATATGGATTGGATATAAGCAACATACGGTACGTCATGCCATTGATGAGCAGAGCATTCTCTCACGTAAACAAAGTCGGCAGGCACACTAACCAAACATTTTTTTCTGCTATAATGGGGGACCATAGGTCCATCGCATCATAGCTTCACTCTTGAATCTTCGATTATCTATATTATGCCGGATTAGTGCCCGGTCGGTGGAGTATTGTAAAAATGGATATTAATGCCATTAACCATATAGAACAGTTAAGCGCAGGTCCCTCCCGTCTGCATATGTGTTGCTCTTTTACACATTGCGATATCGCATAGCTGACACATATCATTGATATTAAGTGCTTTCAATTTTTACTGCAACAATAAGAAATTTTCTTGTTCTTTTCTTTTTTTTTGTACTTTTCGTGGTCCGATTAAATTTTCTTTGGCACTCTTTTTCAGTCAGAGTCGAGCTGCTTGCCACAACAAATTACATAGATAACAAACGGATTTTACATAGTAATAATCCATAGGATTTGGTTGGCTGCTGACAGACACCCAGGCTAGAATTGTAATTCTATACTGAACTGGCGGCTAGCTGACCAAGTGAGTAAAACGTGAATTGTGTAGAGTAGGCAAAGGCAGGCAGACAATCAACGAACGAAGCGAAATGGTAAATTCGCCTCGACACATTCCGTTATAATATTTTACTGAAGCAGTCAGGAGCCGGCGTAGAAGAACCATCCATAGAAATGCGGAGAGAGAAAGTGCGGTCGGAAGAATCAGAATTTTTCACTTCTTGTGAAAATCATTTTCAGCAGTAGCTTCAGTCAGTCCAGCATTCAAGTTGTCATTGAAAGTGCGTTAGAATGCGTGTGTGTATCTACCAACAACAATAATTATTTATCTATATTAAAAAAAAAAATTAAAAGTTTTTTAATAGTTCTATTACTCCACTCTACTGTCTATCGTCCGGGTACACTGAGTGCTTTTATAGTGTGATAAAAAATTTGGAACTTTTAACAATTTTTCTACGGGTTTTCTTACACTGTGCGGATACTGTGGAAGAAAAATATTTAGTTATGTGAAGTCCGTTGTTGAGTCGAGATTTTACCTAATTTTTATCGATTGTGAGTGAAGCTTCCACGAACAGTTCTGTGTTTTTGTTCTTTTTTCTTTTCTTTTTTTTTTGTGTTTTTATTGCATTAACCTAAGGACTGAGTGTGAAAAAAGGTGGCTGTGCCGGAAATTTTTAAGACCGTACGACATTCGTATTTAGTAGAAAAATTAAAATTATATTTGAAGTGAATTTCTTTAGTAAATTATTAAAATATTAGTACGAGCATTAATTAGTATTTATGTATAGTCGAACATAGTGGAAAAAAAATATTGTTATTGTGCTAGTTTTGTTTTATATAGGCGTATATGTTTTTAATCGTATTAAATGGATATTTTAGAACAAATGATCCTCAAAGTGTTGTTTTTACATTGTTAACCATGAATAAAATTTTTGTGTGAATTAATACAAAAATCCAATTGTATAGTTAATATTTATTACAAAACATATAAACCGCCCACTGCCAAAACCAACAACAGCCAGAAGAGCAGTAGAAGAAGAAGAACTTTGCTAAGCTGCAAAAAGAAATCGGTAAGAAGGTTATTATTCAAAAAAAAAAAAAAAAAAAATCAAATTCAATTTCCTTGTACCTATTATTGAGTATTGATTTTCCCCGTCCAAGAATAGATGTTAAATTTTCTATTCAACGAATATATATTAAGTAAGATGTTTCGATTCCATTGAAATTGCACTTGAAAAGCCGCCTTCTTTCACAACAATCAGTCACACATAATTGAATTGGATTATAACAGACAACCAGGCACGGAGCAAATCTTTCCCTGGAAGAACTTTCGCGATCTGAAAGATTATTGAAGAAGATGAACGCAAAGATTTACACGTGCCCGGAATGAATTTTTTCGGGGGTTTTTTTTTACGAAAAAAAAAAATCGATTAAAGCTCTATTCGAGTGTAATATGTAAACTGTCTACTGGAATTAACATTTTGTTTGTATTTTTTTATGTATTCGTTTGTACATTTATATGTACTGTATACTTTTTTGTGAACTTCAAAATGCATTAATTAAAAAAAAAACAATAAATAAACATTGTTTTGATTTTTATTTGTATACACACACCCGGAGTACCAGGAGTATACAAATGCAGACGTCGTTATGGTATCGATAGCAGCTTGTTAATTTTTCATTGCATTACTTATGACTGCATTAAAAAAAATTCAGAAAATTTCTATGAGGAAAAAATGCTTTAAATATTAATTGATACTTGTTGGCTTATAACAATTATTGAGTCTTTAGGCCTGTTTCCTATGCGTGTAAAGAAATTTATAAATATCACTCTGATGTAACAAGTACCTACCCAAAATAGGATATGGAAATACGTATCTATATAATTCTGTGATAAGTTGTTGGTATTTGGTATTGTATCCTTTATAAAAGCATGTCATTTAGAAATAAAAAGCTGTAGGTAGGTACTTAGACTTGGTATCATCGAATATATGATTTTAAAGCATGGCAGGTTATAACTATAGTTCATGACATATCAACTACAAACTTTTGTTAGCCGATATTTATGCAGAATCCATAAAATTTATTGGAGTGGTCTAATGTTAAAGGAAAAATTCGATCTGACTAAGACATACATATTTAGGAATGAAATTGTCCGTTGACGTCATAAGACATTATGAAGAACAAGGAAAAAGTCATATACCTTTATGTCTAGAATCAGAAAACCTTGAACGAGTACCATTTTAACAGAGGTTGCACCAACTTGAAATAAAAGCTGTCGCACAAAAACAAGCTCCAATGGAAAACTGTCGTTTCTTACTTTGAGGATCTTTAGTAATAAGACGCTACCAAATAATACGCATCTACATATTATGAATCTTCGTTTATTTTAATTTCATCCCAGGCTTAATCTTCTAAAAAAGTTTATAATTTTCTTAGCGTCAGTAATTTTTTTGTTTTCTTTTGTATTATTTGTCGCATGCAGTACCAAAAAAGTATACAAAATTTATATATGCTGGGTGGTCCATTCCGGAATGGACCACAACATTTGAAATGATGTGTACATCGAGTGATTCATATTTTGTCGTATCTGAAATGTTAACGAAGTCGAACAAATATTTTTAAAACTGGTATTATAAAAAAATTTGCTTTCGGCACGATCTAAAACATATTATGGTCGATTTCACATTTCACAATCTGTATACTCTGCTCTAGTATGTTATGCAACATCTAGTTCTTGTGCCATCTATGCTATTATGCAAATTACGGAGTAGCAATTTTGAATATACAGAAATATTAAGTTTACAATGAAAATGTGTATGGTTAATTTTGTCGGGCCGGATTCTGTAACACGGAGAGTTGGGAGTTTAGGAGATGAGAATTTTCGTACGTTTTCCCCGATTAAAACTCCCTAACTCTCCATTCCTAGAGTACAAAAATATAAGTGAACAATTTCTACGGGAAAAACTTTTGGGGGATGGGGGATTCGTACCACCCGTCATTGGGGGTACTCCAATATGCGTCATGTTTGGTACGAAATTAAACAGGGAGGAGTGGGTAATGGATCTATGTAGTTTGTTTTTGTTCATTTTAACGTAATAACCAACTTTTTACAGTCGAAAGACTAATTTTTTACACTTGGATCATATACACCCCAGTTCCTATATTTTGCATATATTTCTTCCGTTCTTTGTTTCATATCCATCTGTTGGGAACAGTTTTATCGGGGAAAGTAAATTTCCACGACTTACCAGTTCTTCATAATGTTGAGTTGAAAATATGTCTATTTTGTACCAAAAAAGGGCCATTTTTCATCTTAAGAAGGACTGATTGACTTCTTTTGCAGTAGTTATCTCAAAAACTATTTAACAGACTCAAAAATTAATTACATATCAAATAAGGTGACAAAATGTAGATGCGATTAAATCCTACATACAAGCTTTAACGTGCATATTGAAAATTTTTATAGCATCACTTCTTCTTTTCGCGTAATTTAAAATTTTTAGTGGGTACCTTTAGACACCAAAATCCATATTTCTCTGTAAGTATTGCAAGGATTTCCATAATCAATTTTTGTAAATATAACCAGGATATGCGGGGGGGATCCATAATTTAATTTAAAAGTTCCTTGCTACCTAGGTACCATCACAAAGGACAATAAAAACGGACAATACTGTCAGTTGAGAAATATTCTTCTTACTTCTGCACAGCTAGCACAGCCGAGAGTTTTGTCGAGTGGAATAGAGAGTTTGGTAATTCTCAATACAAATTCCCCGAGTTACAGAATTCCGAGTGGAGGCATTTTTATAAGCTCCCTCAGGAAAGAAACATAAGGAATATTACAAACAATATTTTCTAGGTCTTGTAGTAATGTTACGCCTGAGTATTGCCAGTGACACACAGTGACATTTCTAAGATTTTGTATCCTCTAAGTACAAACGACATGAATACATGGCTGGCAGCCCCTAAATACAATATTTCGTCAAATGATCTTTCGAAGTCTAACTTGGTTGTGAATATATCATAAAACCTTTAAAATCAATTCCAGACATGTGATTCAGCACCCACCAAAAGAGAGATCCTAGCTTGAAACTTTGAAGTGATCTTACGTCATTTGAGTAATCTTTAAGGAGAAAATAATGAAACCTGGTGAATGAAGTCTACTTTTTTATTTATTATTATTATTTTAGATTTTCTTAGTTATTTGGTATACCCTCAGTCATGTGTTAAAATTCTCCTGATCTTTTACTGATCAGCTTTCTATTCCACCTAACCAATGCAGCTTTCGATTGTTTACCGTGTGTTTTAGAAAGTATAACGTTCGCTTCTCCGACGATATAACCCGGGTTAACTAATAATTTTCTGGTTCATTTGGATCATTATGACCATTTGTACTACCTACTTAATTCTCTGAAACTTCGAATGTCCATTGAAATACTCTCCCTCTCTCTCGCTCTCTCCAGAATAGCCTTGATGTCACTTCGGGTAGTTCTAGATGAGCTAGACGTGATTTTCAAAATAAATTTAGTCATTTTCATGCAAACAGTTTAACAAAAAACGTCTGCTCCTACCTTCATTTGTCTGGTTAAGAAACTAGATCCGTCTGATTTCATTAAGATCTTATAGTTATTCTCTCTCGTTCTCTCTCTATTTACATGATATTAATTTGTGTAGGATTTAACTTCCAACAAGCGGTGGCAGCTCAGATTCAGATTCCTACAAGTTTCACTCAATCTTTCTATCTTAGACAAATACAAGTCAGTTTCAGTTTTACTTTATCCTAGAACAAAGTTGTCTGAATACGATATTGCGTGAATTGAAGCGTGAATACATTTAATAATCCATAGGAACTCTAACCTTTGATCTAAATCTAAACTTTTGTCCTTTACCATCTAATACCAGTTAAGTAACTAATTATACTCTCGGTTTCATATCCCACGTGCAATCACAGATTAATCTATAAATATCCATCACAGGAAATCCTGCTAGCTGAGTCCAGTAGAGCATCGAAATTAATACATTCGTTATTCTGGAAGTGTATTAACTACGTGCTAGGAATACATCCTCAACTAGATTTAATTACACAATAGCATTATTATAAAGGAGAGATTTATTTATACTCTATGGATGCGCGTTTGATGACATGTATGTATGTACATGACAAGTGAAATGACCTTATCAAATTTTGTCAAAAAGTCTAATCTAATCATGGGGATGTGTGCATAAAGGACATGGAAGCAAAGTTATGTTATCAACGAACTTAACTAAATAAATCAGCTCAGTACTTGGTATATAGGACCTTTGTGTATCATTTGGCATAAAAAAAAGGATCATATGTATGGTATCACATCATGTATGGAAGTTTTACATCCGTTTTAACAAAGTAGAATCGAGCAATCAACTCTTAACAAGGTGTTAGAACTCTAGAAGTCATGTGTGCTTATATGACGTGCACTTAGAGACCAATTTCATTCCAAACTAAATGAAACTTTGTCAACTATGTAGATATGTACGTATGCTGTATATTATGTATGAATGTATATATGTTATGTGTCAAACAAGAGTCATCGTGTTTCTTGAAAAAATAAAAGTTGCTTTATGACATATTTGATGAACATTGAAAAAAGCATAAAAAACTGAAATGTCATGTAGCTCTTGGTAAAACAAGATTGGCATTTTTTGCTTTTACATATTTACATGTACACGTATCAGGATGCATTCCATTAAATTTTTTTTTACATGAGTGATGACGATGTCCGGACAGCTCTCCATTTGTATATGAGAGCTTAGAACAGTCCTTTGTTGGAAAATTCCCTTCTCCATTTGCCTATGAGACCTTAAAACTGTCCTTTGTTAGAAAATCCTCTTTGTCTGAATTCAAAATTAAGGATCTCTAATATTACGTTTTTTTGTCAGTTATCTTGGTTACTATTATTTTGGTAATGAATATAGTTGGCTGAATATTTGAGTAATATCCTGATGAAGCACGATTCCTTCGGGGTTACTATGAAAAGACGTCTTCCTGCAATCCAACAGATAGCCTCTCCAGTTGCTGACAATATACTTTTACATACTTCAGCGATTTCCAAATTAAATGGACGAAAACGTTTAATTAGAAAAATAAGCAACAATTATTCTTCATCGGCTCTCATATGTAGGCAGGCATTCAGTAATTAGGAATCTACCTATGCATATACAAAAGCTGAAGATTGTTACGTGTGGGATGTTTTTCATTAGTCACTGATTGAAATTTTAGTTAATACATTAATTCTGGAGCTTCAGATGTGATTATTATGTTGACAGTTGTTTAAGAATGTAAAATTAGCAACATGCATCTCCAATCCTTCACATATGTAAAAGTAGAATGATTCACCATCATCATCATTATTATCTCGAATTCCTCGAGGGACATAAGATATGGAATTTTGTATCTAGCTAATCTAAATATAGAGTACAAGTTTTCACCATCACAATCTTTATCAATATCCTTTAATCCTACAGAGATATGATGATGATGGGGAAACTGCTTTGTATAGGTTTGCCATCAGAGACATTTTTATACAGCTGATAACGCTTTTGTTAAGACTTTTGTTCTTAAATTTTATTTCGTAACTCCATATACATTTAAATGTTGCTTCTATTGCAAAATTTACAAATGCTAGATAGTTGCAGGAAGAAGTGCAATTTTATATACATTGCCGCATGATAGTTCGAAAGTAGTTGAAAAAATCTCTCAAGTATAAAAAAAAACTGAATTAATGTTAATTATAAAGACCACCGAGCCAATATCGCTTCCTTGCGGTACTCCAGAAATTTTGATAAATTCAAATTCAGCGAGATTTACTTGGAATCTCAATGACCGACGTTCAAATTTCTAGAAGCTCGATTATGCTGACCGAATTTTCAGTAAATAATATAGAAAAAAAATATTTTGAATAATTCAGTTAATTTCACTGGACATGTACATTGTACAGCGCTTCGCCAACCATTGGCCCCCATTGTACAGCACTTCGCCAACCATCGGTCCCCATTCTACAGCACTTCGCCACTGTATGGGTCCTAGATATATCTAGAGATGTGTACGATGAAGGACAAAAGGCATGACACCCAGCAGAACTAATTTTTAATTTTTATTAAGAATTTATAAGTATCCATCGCTTACAGATAGTTTGATTACTAGCTGAGGAGGTTATTAATGGTAATTAATAAGTCTTTGATGACACTACCATATCTGATTAATTCCCTCTCTTTTGATTACTTAATCTATCTCGTATCTAGTTAATTCTATTGCTTTCAATCTTGTAATTTATTTTTTGGTATTATTGAAAGATGAAGAAACATTTCAAAGATATTAACTCTCCACTTTCATATACTAACTATCTGCCAAATGTAAGTATCAATTTCAGGATAAAAGATGAACTTTTTAGATAAATCACCTTGTTACATGTACATACATAAATCTTTAAAAGACTCTTAAGCTATGACACATTGGGGTATTTCTTTAGCAAAATTTAATATTTCACGTTCGTGATATTATACCGTTTCATAATATAGAAATATATTTCCTACGTGACCTTTACAAAACAAGGGAAATAAGAGAACATAAAAAATATCATGCAAGAGAGTTGGAGGTATAATCGTATATAAAAGAAATCAAAAACTAATTTTCTCGTGGCATTTCCTTTAAAGAAATATTAAAAATCATCTCTTGACTTTTGAATAAAAATACAACTTTTAATACTCGTGGTAGGTAGGTAGGTAGGTAGGTGATTTTCTCTGATTTTCTGGATTTGATTTGAACAGATGCCAGAAATTCTCGAAATCATTAAAATAGCCATCGCGCAGCTCATTGAACTATGAAACATGTATATTTCCCCCTCATTCTGTAGTGTAACTTCATGCAATAAACTTTGAATCTTTATTGGAAAATTTGTTGTTGACAATATATAGGGATATGGGTATATCTATATTAAATTACGACTCCCGCAGATGAAACCCTGCAAATTGCACGGAAGACAATAATTAAAACAGTTTTTATGCCATAAAGAGAAATATATTTGAAAGGATTCCCAATTTCATCTTCTCATACTCATTTACATATGTGCTCAGTTAAAGATTTTTTGTTTTATTTTTAAACATTACAAATGAAGTAAAAAGAACAAAACACCCACATTATATCCGCCCGCTACCGTATATGTATATTTGACGCCTTATTTTCTTTGTTGATAAGAACAGATTACGAAAAGGATAAAGTTGCGATGTGCTGTGTTAATATAAAAGAAGGATTTTCAATGCGTATATGCAGGAAAAATTCAACCCGCATACATTACACATTCGTTTTCATTCGTTTCAGATATTTTTGTCCGTAGGCGTGTTAAATCTGATTGTTAACGAATCTGAAATTTTTTTTTATAGAATTTGCCTTATCATTTTTCACCTATGTATCTGTTGTCTTTATGACACGTCGTCAATCTGTTTATTTTAATGGAATCTTAAACAAGAAGACATGGTGAAGTGACGCGAATGAGTTTTCACGTTAAATTAAGTATGATGGATTTTGGGGATAAAGAGTTTACCATAAAAAAGATTTTGTGCAAAAGAGGAAAATTATGTTCTTAAATTTGTGTGGTGTTTCTGATTGGATTAAGTAATTTGTGTACAAAACCAAAGAACTAGTTACTTTGCAAACTATCTTTCTAATTAATTCAAGTATTTTTTTTTAACAAAATGGAGAAGCTCATTTCAATAATCTCTTAATGGTTCTCCGGTACGGTGTACTTATATTGTGCAATCTACGCTGTAAAACAAATCTGTAAATTAACACGGTTTTACCCCTGTATACTAAATATGAAAGGTATTCACTAATAAATATATTTATGTAAAGTGTAAACGATGTAAAAATACACAAAAATTTACTTTACAACTATACCGACAATTGTTAAATTGCCGAAATTCAGATCAAAACTCTACAAATTCCAGTACAATTTATATAAATAATTTAAATATATTTGAGCATTAGTTGTGTTTCTTTTTCATTGCTAGTCATGGTCTTTACCAAGTTTTCTAGACTCATCTCAAAACTAACGGTTTAATAGTGATAGCCTTATTGTTATTCTATTGTGTGTAAAAATGAGTTGGCGCAGCAGTGTAAAATAGCTACATATTAACATACTGTGAATAAAATTACAATTAGTACAATTATGGAGTAAAAAGATGTACGAAAAGTAAAAAATAGTACATAGATATAGTTAGAATAATTGTTCTATTTAATAAGTGTGAAAAGCTTACCTCACCTGGATTTGATGATGTGCTTCATTGAGATGATAGGAAAGTTTGGTGAGCGATCTTTTTTTTTAACCTTGCCTGCCTGGAAATAAAAAAAGATTTGAAATTTATTTTTTCATTATTAAATTATTACATTAGAAAGTAAATATTTCCACCTTCTAACAGCAAAAGTAAAATAAGTTTAACCAAGAGAAAGTACTTTTGCACACCATTAAAAATGAACTGTACTGCAAATGTTGAAAAATATTGTGCAACCAAATATCCTAGTAAAATAACATGGATTTTTTTTTTACAATGTGAACTTTAAATCCATTCGGAGCCTAATTTCATAATAATCTTTTCTGATCGTATTACATATTAAAATATAGTTAAAGTTCAAGTGGAATTGCTAATGAAGCACGGATTTTTTAATAATATGATGTCCTCATTGATTGTACTTCGATGTTTGCTGATATTCAAACTATTGAACACTTGACACCTGAATAATACGTCAGATATGAGATAATATGCTCTTCAGTTGGCTATGCACCGTCAACATTCTTCTACTACGGACTTTCTCCTCATTTAGTATGGAATCACATTTTTCATTAAAGTGCAGAATTATTTATTATACCCTAGATGAAATCTTAGAGCATACTAAGTTTGTCATTCCGTTTGTAAGACGCACAGAAATAATGCTGGTAGAGGATAATGGGTTGGACACCCACGCATATAATATTAAAAGTTATTTGATTTTTGCATGTCCGTTTGTCCGTCCTCACGATAACTCGAGAACGCGTTCACTTAGAGAGCTGAAATCACACAGGCACATGGTACAAATCGGGTAACTGCTTCGTAAGGTTGACATACAAAAATTTCGTTTTTTACTATATATATTTGGACAAGGAGTGAGAACGCATTGACGTAGAGAGCAAACATTTTATACACAGTATTTTCATAGTAATAGCAAATAAAGCTTAAAAAATGGACTAAATCGGGCAACCCCTTCTTGGGGGTTACATACGGGCATTCATCTAGGGTATCATAAGAATTGGTCTTAGACTAATTCTAGCTTTTTTTACTTGTTTTCAGGCATTAGCTTTGCGAGACACTTTTTAACAAAACATCAATCAAACCATAAAATTGAAGTAACTTTTCCAAAAAGTTTCATACATTTCTCATTCTTATCTCCAATTGTCCTCAATTGCATTAATCTAACCTCATTTTCCATAACCCTGAAGATTTTTATCTACAGAGAGTCTCTTAAGACAAGAGTTTTCCTAGAAAGCTTTTCCTCTTGTATCTGATTCTGACCTCATAGTTTTCCAGTAAATTAAATTTTATACGATGTAAATTGTTATATATTTACGTGTATACATACATATACATATGTATGTAGCTTTACACATGTCCACGTGAAAACCTTGATATGTGTAGTTTATCCCTCATTACCCATAATTAAGTATCAATTAAAATTGTTTAAATAACATCGATGTCATCAAAAAAAAGTGTTCATGCATAAATTTATTGCATTTAATATTATTTGTGTCGGTCGTGTTTTTTGGAATAAAATTTATCAATTTTAGATGTGGCAGCTAATACCAATTAAGTAAAAAATTGCAAAGTAAATAAATCTGTTGAATTGATTGCAAGCGAATGACATTTTAGTCTTTAACTAAGTTTTACAAAATTAGCCTAGGACGATATTTTATTGACATAATTGCCAATTATAGTACACATATATCGTAAATTCTGGATAATTTTAAGTCTGTGCAGTGGCGTTTAACTATTAATTTATTGAGATAGAAAAAAGTTGATAAGTTTCGAAAAGTATTATTAATAACAAAAATATCGCTCTACTTAGTATCTACCATAGAAATATTTTTTGATGATACTTCAGGGAATTTGTCGATCTCAATCATTATAATTAATGCAGTCAGTCCTAAGATATGACTTTTGGAAATATGCTTTCCCACCACCAAGTATACAGGGTGTTTCCGCCATGTCGGTCCATAGGCCAGAAAGTGATAGTGATTAGCTAGACAAAAAACAAATATAAGGCAAAGGCAGGGGGCGATCTCAACCGTTTCAGAGTTACAGGGTGATTAAGAAAATATAGTAGTTTTTCACGCGTTCAGTTAGACATCTGAAATTTTTCACACAACCTTTTTACAAAAAATTGAGTAAATCGGGTAACTGCTTCATAGGGATGCCATATAAAAATTTCGGTCTGTTCGATGAAAACACCGTGTAAAACACCATGTAATTTTTTCCCCAACAATATGCCGGTTATTTACCCGGGGTTTTGTGCACTCATAAAGCAAAATTTTTGCTGTTCAGGTTAAACCTAGTGTAATGACATTTCTCTGACAGTTCTCCTGAGCATAATTTAACTTCTAATTTCCAGTGATTTGTGAAAATTTATTTATAAAATAGATGAAATAATTAAAAATTTAAAAATAAATAAATATTAAAATACACAAAAAATATTTCTCAGTTTTTTTTTTAATTACATATTTTTTTATTAGCTTTTTTATATCGATATTATCACCTTTTCTGTAACTTTACTTTGAAAAAATGACAATTGGTTCATCTGTGACCAGATATAGCTCCATCAGTTGTGCTGCACTTTTTTCACTTTTATCATCAGATGTTTTGTCACTAGGAATAAAATTAATAATGTTTGGATGATCAAAATCTATACAGAAATGATTTTCTCTATCCCGTTGGCTTCTTCTCGAACAACTATTAAACCCTTTTCTGACATCTCAAATCTATTTGCTTGGTAGCTGCGAGGATAACGTGAAGTCTAAAAATTACTTGTTAATAATATTGAAAAAACATTTTTACGTTCAAATTTCTTACAAGAAATGTAGATCTTAAGATTTCATCTATGTTCTTCGACCTTAATCGCCTCCTCAAAAATATCCTCATCATTTTCAATCGTATTCTCTATGTGCATATTATCGATGGGTACCTATTTTATCATCCAATTTCTTATCTAACTCCTTTGTATAATCTGAATTTGGTATAAGCTCCACGATTTTTTCACTTTTATTTACCGCAATCGACCAATTGATCCAAGTGAAAATTCAGAAACGACAAATTTCAAACATTTACCCCAAGAAATTTTTAGTGTAAGTTCGGGGCACGAAATCAGAAACACCGGGCTTTCATCGAACGAGTTGCTGAAAGCCCGTGTAAGCCCAGGTTTTTCAAAAAACCGGTTTAGCCCGGGGTTTATCCGGTGTTTTCATCGAACAAACCTATTATGTATTTTGACACTGCCTGAGAGTGCGTTGACCTAGAGAGCAACTCCTGCTTGGTGTTGCCATACAAAAATTTCGTTGTTTTTACGTGTACTATGAAACCGATTAGTCCTAGACGTTTTTATTGTACTGAAAACTTCTTCACAATATAAAATCCTAAGTAATTGGTGAAATTTTTACTGTCAGACGAAACCACTTTAACAATCAAACTTCACGGAGAACTGACCATATGAAATTATATACAGGTAAAACATTCATCTAGCTTTTCGTTATCATAAGAATTGGTCTTAGACTAATTCTAGCTTTTTTCCTTGTTATCTCTATTTCTATCTTTATCGATGTCTTTCCAAATCTCTCTCTTCTTATCTTTCTCTCTATATAAAAATCTGACAAGGTCCACCTATAGAAAATTTTCAGAGCTTCAAATAAATTTTGCTGTCACCTATTTTCTAACTGTTTTTCATCAATATTATTGCTAAGCAATGACAGCGACGGGAAGACATACAATGTAGTATCAAGGGCATCGTTCGCGAATATTGAGTCTAACCAACACTTATTTATTTACGGAATGGATATCGGGATCTCTTTACTATGCTTCAAGTTTTATTATAGCTAGATCTCAGCATTTTGCTATATTCACTTAATACATATTAGCTCTAGAAATTAGGGCCTTTTTACGACTCGCAATCGATTTAATGACCGCAAATATGTAGTTGCGAAATTCAATCCAAACCAAATCCAAATAGTTTGATAAAATGAAAAAAAAACAAAAAATTTATTTTACAAAATGACAATCAATGTAGAATGAACTGATTTTCTGTGGTAAACAATATTAACAAAGTCTGAATATATTTGCTAGATTTAAGCTTGAGCTTGGATCTAATTTCTACTGCATATCGATTTTGCTGAGGTGCTAACCAGTTGGTTGATTCGTCATTTTTCTAGAATGCTTTTGAGTCGTATATGTTTCTCTAAAGAGTTCAATGTTTGCATATATGAGATAAAAGTTGGCATGCATAGAAGAAGCGAGTTAACGCCTATAATCTTCACCTGGTGCCCTACTTTAGGTATGTTAATTGCAAAATTATTTTTTACTTGTGTCTGGACTTTAAAATATAAGACAGCATATACAGTGGTAGGTATAAGGATGTATAATTTCAACGAATATTGTGCTGATCATGAGTACAAAAAAAATGTTATGATTAATATTTGTGAAAAATTCTTTTGTTAAAAAATATAGCAAAAGAAATGCGTAAATGAAACTTCAACACTAGTTTATGTCCTGAAATTTTCTTACACTGCGGTGTATACTTTGGTTATTACAATAAATTGAAGTAAATTTTACCCAAATTAAAGGTTTATAAAATTTTATGTGAATTCTTTGCTGTTATGTTTATTTTAATTTGTAAATATATGCAGGAATAATGAAAGAAAAGTAATGGTCTATTGTAAGTTTAATTGGTTTTTAATTTTGCTACAATTATCATATATGTTTTATAAAACTACACAAATTTTTTTCTGAGTAGATCCCCAAGTAACATTTCCCCTCTTTTTCAGGTCAAATTTACTTCTATTCGACGTAAATTAAGGCAGCGACTAATTGTGGTTAAGTTAAGATTACCTAATATTTACGTCCGATTAACGTAAGTGGAGAATGAGAGGACGTCGTATCGACGTAAATATTAGGGAAATTAGGGAATATTGCCTTATAGGGCACAGGACTCATTTCCTTGATTTGGTAAATTTAACGTAAATTTCACATCGAATTTACGTAAATTTTCCTTAATCTGGACCTATTTTCTACCTAGTTTAACTCACGTTAAGGTGTGTGTTAATATAGAAGCAATTACCTATTATAAGAATTGTATGTGTATATTTTCCCTACAAGGCACATAACTCATAATTGAAAGATTATGAGAAGTATTGCTTTAACAAAGTATATAGAAATTATGGCCTTATTCAATATTAATTCTCGCAGCTTCTAAGCGCTCAATTTTTAAAACGAGAAAATTTTTATTGATAAATATGGAAATAATTTTTTGAAAAACGCCAATGCGCTTTAAAAATATTTTTTAAATTATTCTTTGGTTTCCGATTTAGAGCATTAAAATTAATTTAAATATTCTTTAATCGTTCTGAAATTAAGAAAAATTCATTTTATTTGGGTTTTCTTTGCGGTAACTATGGAAAAAATTAAATTAAGGTATTATGCAATTTTTCTATTCATTCCTTTAATAAATGGAAGCCATGTTTTGTTAAATAAATATGGCGCATATTACATTTCTCGACCTAGAAGTTAGTTTGACTTACAATTTTTCCTTATACGACGAATTTCCTGGATGACAGGACGAAATAACCAAATTTTTCGACTTTGAGGGCAAAAATCTTTATTTAGGTAATTTTGTGTTCAAAGGTTATGAACATTTTTTTCTATAGATAAATTTCAACTTAAAATAAGGCATTTCGCCCCAAATTATGGAATTTCGCCATAAATAGGTAAAAGAGATTTCACAATTGAAAGAATTGAATTGATTTATTTACATCTTAAAAATAGTAAACCATGTGATTAGCATCATCATTTGGATACAAGATTTGTTAAAAAGCGGGTGAATGCAAACGCAGTTGAATATGCGTATCTTCCGCATGGTTGGGAAGCATATAATTAAATGTACCTATTGGCCGAAATCAAGTGTAGCATCTTTAAGAAAGATGCAAATGGTGTTCCAGAGCCTGACTGATTCCGATATAAATGTGTCGTAAATAGGAGCAACATTTGTAATCTTGATGAAGTGATTCAATGGGAGGAGCAGTTCAATAATTCCAGTGATAATGAAGCCAAACAAAAGTAAATAAACTTTAATTTTTGGTTTGGTTGTATTATTACGTAATTTCAACTAATAGGGATTTCGCCAATCGTGGCCATATATAGTCCAATTTACCTTGAGGTTAACTTTTTTGGGAATTCGGACTTTGAGGGCGAACGCAATCGAATAGGGAATTATTTACGGAATATTTACGTTATTTTGCCTTGAACTTGGGAATAGATCTAACTACAAAGTCAATACAATTTCCTTAAAGTTGACCTCAAAATTAAGTAAAATTTAGGTAAAAAGTAAGGAAATTTGTCTCAGATTTAGGAAATTTTCCTTATTTATTTCCTTATTTCTCCTACTTCCTACGAGGTAAATTAAAAAGGAATTATTACGTAATTTTTCCCTAATAAATGACTACAAAGTCAAGATTACTTTGAGGACCTAATTTAAGGAATTATTAAGTAAAATTTCCTTCCTAATTAACCTTAAAGGAGAGTGGCCTTTGAGGTTAAATTCTTAAGTCTAATTTACGTAATTTTATACTAAAATAGGTCGATCGGCTCTCAAAGATAGGAAATTCAACATCCAATGTTACTTGGGCAAGGATACTTCAATAACATACATCCTTCTCCAGTGATCATTAAAGCGCAGGTAGTTATAACATCTACCTTGCACTCTACTTGAAAACTATTGGTAACCCAAGCGGCAAGCAATGTTATGAATGGAAGTTTGTTACTTACATACATAACCTACCTAAATTACTTATCTTTTAGTAAAATTTTAACTGTAATAATATTTTTTATATACCTACTTAGACTGTTTGTGATAATATGCACGTAATGCATTCCAAAGTTAATTAATTGCTCATGCTGTTAATCGCTGACATTTTTCTTTAAAGAATGGTTGATATTTTTAAGACCTTCATTAAATGGTGAATTTAATTAATTCCCTTTAAATTAACACTTTGTTCGATACCTTTGTGAGCTTTATATGTGTGACCTTTTCGAAAAGCTAAAAATGTATTTTCTACCTACATACAACAAAAATTAAAAAAATTTAATAGAAAGTCAACATAACTTAAGTATTAACTGCTCATAATAACGCTAAACTTCCCAGACCCAGACTTAATCATAATTTTGATTAAAGTCATTATGAGCAACACGAATACACCTACTTGCTCGTAAAATTTTAATATCGCCCGAAATTAAAGCACAAAGGCACAAAGGAATATCCGGCTGGATAAAAATAGAACATCATAAGGTTTTGAAAAATAAATGAAGGTTATAGTGCTGGTTATACTTTCAATAAAAATAATCCTCGAGCGATTAATTTTAGATTGTCCGTCCGTACACACAAAAGCCCTCTATTCATTGGACCTAATAATCAGATTCAGGAATTGAAAAATTCTACCCTTTACCTTTATGAACCTATAAAAAGAAAACTTTGTTTATTATCATTTTACAAACTTACATGACTTCTGCCATATCGGAGTCATTTGTCGATAATTATTATGGAGATAATCGTGTGAAAACAATAAAAACATTTTCAATTGTTTTCAAACGTTAATTATGCAAAGCTGCTGTAAAGTAATGAGTAGAGAGTCAATTATTATCTAACAATGACAAATAAGTTGAGTATCAATTTTCAGTAGGCAAAATGTGAAGTTGATTGCATAGTTTTGTAATCAATTACGTTGTAATCTAACTCTTTCAAGATTTAATAAATTCGAGGTACTTACAATTTCATTATAATTGACACATTCCATGATTATTTGTTGCTATCTATAAAATGTTATCATATTTTAATGGAATATATTTCTCACAACCGTAAAGTATGGATTTTACCCGGTATCTTATTTGGTCAAAAATGAAGATAGGGAGTTTTTTTTTTGCAAATGTACTGGGCATCCTTCAAGTCTGTTCGACACATCTGAACTGCTGTTATGTAATATTTATTATTACGCACGCATGGAATGTGAAGGTTATTTGCGGTGAATGAAAAAAAAACTCTTCCCCTTCTGCTTTTTTTATTTTCCTCTTTATCATCACGGGCTTACTTCCGTTTTGTTTTTAATACGCGTCTTTTTTCTTTTAGGATCACATTTTTCAGATAATGCAATTTAATGTAAAACGGATGATTACTTGTGCGTATAGGATTAAGTTATTTACTCTTTAAAGTTTCGAAGTTGACTGTTGATAATAATGTGATGGTGATGGATACCTTTTATCCCAATATTGAATTTCCTTATTCAAATATATTTTCATTTCCTTCTGTGTAGTAATCTTTTGGTAAGTTTTTGTTTTTTCTTACAATGGTGTACCCTTCCGGGTTTTATTATCTGAAATAATTTCGTCTCTGCAACTCTTTCAGAGTTGGTAATATTGCTCATTCATTGCTTTGTCTGTAATAATTTCATGAAAGAAATTTCTTTCAGATCGTCCTAATCATTTATTCACCATGTACAGGATTAATTTGCTGGCGTGACCGTCATTAAGTACGGATCTAAGCCCCAATAAAACTTAAGGAAAGGATAATAAATTCATGATACAATTGGACAACTGAAATCCTGAACACATTAACAAAGACTTAATAAAAAATAAATAAAAAATATAAGCTTAAAAGAATTTAGTACATTTAATAAATGATTTTATAATATTATTCTCCCATCCAACTGTCAATATAAAAATAAAGGAAATACCGTTATTTATTTCCATTTAAAAAAATAAGTTAAAAACGAGTTTTCAAACAAGCCGCATGAAAAAGTAGAAAATAAACTTTTCTTCACACACAGAGGTGGACTCAGATCTTTTGATTGGGACATTTCTCTTGAATATTCTTTCTGTTCATGAATCAAATCACTTATTACCTCTGATTGATCATACTGAAATATATCGGTGATTGTCAGCGAATAAGATCTGAGTCCATCTCTGTGTGTGAAGAAAAGTTTATTTTCTACTTTTTCATGCAGCTTGTTTGAAAACTCGTTTTTTACTTATTTTATTTTCTACCTTTTTCACGTTAACTAAATTGTTATTACGTGCTGCATTGAGATATTTTAAAACAATTTTATGACGACTGAAAAGACACTGATTTACCAGTTTTCCAAAAAATTTATTCGAGTAAAAATTATTATGCAACTCATTTCGCTCTACAACTTTGTCTTAGGTTGCAAAATGCTCAAACGTTTCCTTGGTCGGAAAAACTCCGGAAAAGCGTTTTACATGAATTTTCCTCGATTTTTTCTGCAAGTTTTCACCACTGTCGGAGAGAAAGTAATGATGCCAGTTGATAGGGAACTTGATCCTGCATAATTTAGAAAACTTTTTACTGGAAAATTTTCCGGAAAAGTCGGAAAAATCCGGAAATTTTTTTCGGAAAAATCGGGAAACTGCATTTTCCTGAAACGGATTTATCACTAATCAAATTTGTACCAAATTTTCAAATGATTTTTCCCGAATTTCCGGATTTTCCATTGAAATTGCCTGTTCAAATTTTTGATAGATTCAATTGTCACGCGACATGAACTTGTGTGCCAAATTTCAGCTTGCTGTGATGACGAAAAGTGAGTCTACGAGAGTGTCGAAAATAGTAAAAAAGAAATATACAGACAGACAAATTCGTGTACCTACGAGTTAAAGGGAAGGGCTGGCCTCAAAAAGAAACGCAAAATACGTTTAAAGGCTAAATAAATGTCAAACAACTTTGTTTTAACTCTACAAAAACATTATCAGAATATTTAAGAGAAGCTTAAAAAGTTAGTATGAGTTTATAATTTCATGATATACAGAAAGAAGCAAATAAATCAATGCCAAGGCTTATAAAACCCGTAATATCACTAACTTATTCGAATATATTTTCATCTAATTTTCATTACTCAATAAATTTTCTTTCATAACTCAAACTGATTTCGAAATTTTTCTGACATTTTCTAGACTAAGATAAACAAGATTTCAACACTACAAAAAAAAAAAAAAAAAACAACAACAGCCCGACACATGACAAGTAAAGTAGTCTTACTGCGCCAAAAATATGCGCGATAAAATGCTTTTAAAGTAAATTAATCTCAGGCCAGCACATGAAATACTTAATGTAGGTACATACAAATGTACGTCGTCGTACCTCTTATTAAGTATAACATAAAAAAAGTTTCATTAATTTTGCTTTATTGTAAATGATTTTTTAAAAAATTTGTTGACATTGTGCGTGTGAAAAATGAACGTCCGTCCGTCAATACCGTGTCCAGTAATTTCCATTCATGAAATTGTTTACAAACAAACTTTTTTGTTGTCTTTTTCTTCTTCTTTCAATTTTTCGATTTACATATACAGAAATATATATATATATGCGCGTGTGTATGTGTTCTCTTGGGAACAAAAACTCCACTCTTATATAGAATATATAAAGAAAGGGTTGGTTCTGCTAAGGATAACAACCCCTTGATGAAAATCGAATTTGGAAATTACTTGCTAAAGGTAAACGACACTCAACATCAGAAGCAGAATATTATATGTAGTAGGTAGCATGCATTTCTGCCTGCTTTGTGTCTGTACTCTGTACATACTTTAAAAATTCCCCATCCCAGTACGGTATCTAGCAAATTCCAGACGGAATAGAAGACTATACATATATATGGGTAGTGTATATATTTTACACTGTTTAAATCGCGCGTCGTCTATTACTTTGCCCCGATCCCCAAACCTTTCAGATTTTTTTTTCTTTGTTGAATTAGCTTGAGATTCGTTCGGTGTCTCTGATATGATATCAGTTCAGTTTTACCGCCAGCCGCATCCAACCCAACCAACTCGACGTATAGGCAACACGGGCAAGCTCAAGCACAATAAATGGAGCTACTTTGGATTGGATTGGAATCAGTGGAAAGCTAGCTGCAATATGTATGAGGGGATTCTAGAATTATAGTACTCCACTGATGGCTGGCCCTGTCCGTCGTCGGTTGTCGAGTCATGTAGAAATTTATATAGAAGTAGATTGTAAGTGAACAAAATTCAAAACTTCAGTCAACCACGCGACATCCTTCTGATAAGACTTCTCTTTATATAAAATCGCGCTGTCGATATCTCCACAACCGGCTCCGTTCGATTTCGTATTACTAGAAATCATATCGCGGTTAATTCTATATGGAAACAGTGACTAACTAAAATTTTTATTGTTAATAAAATTTTTGAATTTTTGTGATATACCATAGTTTTTTTAAATACAACAGTGAAAACAGTGATATGTTTTGAAAATCAGTGAGAATAACAGTGTGTTTGTTTATAGTACTAAATAAAAACATGCTAAAAGTAATATATCTAAAGTTCGACGTATATATATACCTATCTGAAATGTATATAAACAAAGCTCTTGAGTTTTCCAAAAATATCATCATCTTAAAGTCAAAAAGATGTTGTTCAATGATACCTATTTAATCCGAAAACAATAAAACGTTGTATTGTATGTATTTGTACATTTGTGTATGTGTGTGTGTATGTGTTATTGACTTCTTCCCGAAATGAGTGCATCTGTCGGTTTTAGGTCAATAACACCACCACTCTACTGAATGAGCTCCACTGTACAAAAGGGAGAACATTTTACTTATTGTAGCACTATCGTCATAAAGAATAAGTTCACAAAGTCTTTTCCACAAGGGATGACAACATACTTACATGCATATGAACACATTAATTTATACATCAAATCCTGGTGTACCTATTGACTTATATTGCTAGCTACTTTATTTCTCCAATCATAAAACTAATGTTGATCACAAATCAGAAAATCTATAAGAAAAGTTATATACAGAAAAATGAGTTCGCATGAGCTCTAGAAATTGATTGTTGCCCCAAGTATCTGATTAATTCCTGAATAAAGGAGGATGTTGTAGCCCTACCCGGCAACAACAACAAACAAAGCTTTTTTGCATGTCATCTGCGCAAGGGTGGTTCTCTCCCCTGCACACAATTTATATCTCTCCAAGACAGATTGTCAACTATATAAATATATCTACTTTACTTGATGTCTGCGTAACAATAAAGACACTATTTTGAGGTTTTTTCTCCCGCTGATTTTCACACGCTATGTTTACATACATTATATAGTTATGGAACCGAACCATAACATTCGGCAAAGAAGTAAAACTCTTTTCCAGTTTTTTCCGAATTCTTGCGCTCTGTTGTGTATATAAAGTGACTATCTATATGTAGTAGGTACAAAGAAAACCGGAGGTGTTTTGGTTGACTTTTTTTGTTGTCTGGACGGGTTTTTATGCATAATATTAAAAACATTCGCAAACAAATTAACCGGTCATTCCTATGTATGTACATACGTACATATAAACCTTGAATCCATAATTTCATTTTTTCCTGAATTTTAAAATTTTTTGCCCAAAATTTAAATTGCATATCATGTTGTTCATTATTTATTTGTTGGGAGGCTATGCGAATCATGCATCAATCTGTAAAAAAAAAAGTAATATTTTCTGGACCCTCAAGTTCCAATTAGTAAGATGCCCGGTTTAATTGTAAATATTTGGTAATGTAATCCTGTATGTCTTTGAGGGTTATTTCAATAGAATATGAAATGCTCGTTGATCCTAAAATTGGTTATAGGATAGCAGTAGAAGATTTTTTAGGAATCATCCTCTAGTTTCGCAATTATACATTTGAGGATTATTTATTAAGTGAGAATAATTGTTACAGCTTTCTAATGCCTCATAATATGCTTATTCTTCCTTCCCTCCGTTTTGCAGTTAGAACTCAACAAAATTGATATTTCCGAATTTCAAAATTTTTTTTTTTAAATACGTCGTCAGCACTAGATTTTAATTTAGAATTTTAGGAAGGTCCCAAGCGTTTGGTTTAAAATTACGCTTCACATTTTCTACTTAAAATGCAATCCTTTCTACATTTTTCCCTCTGAGGACATGTTTTTTGGAAAAAAAACACAGCTAAAATTTCTAAATTTTGAATTTCTTTTTTGGAAAAAAAAAACAGCTAAAATTTTTAAATTTTGAATTTCTTTATCCCAATCTTCAAAACAAACGGAAGGAAAGAAAAACATTAAAATAGGCAACTATTACTTATCTGAAAAATTAAAAGTAATCATTAGGGTGTATCATTCAGAAGTTATTATTGGTTGATTCTGAAAACAAATCCTCATAAACCGTTATTTTATAGCTATCTATAAAATTATAAAAATCATTGTCGAAAAATTTTCGCCTATGTTGATTCCATTTCTTATCGAAATTACTTTTTTTTTTTTTTGATTGTGTGGTCTTTGTTTTTAGACACACATTTTTTTAATTTATCAAAATTGTTAAAACATAAAAGACCTGAAAGAATTACAAAATAACATTTCCCAAAAAAAGTGAATCGCTGTTGGTTTCTTCAATTGTTTTTTCATTTCTAAATGTACTAATATCTCTCGTTTCGTTTTGAATTGCATTGGGAATGCCAACCAGTATTTTTGCTTCTCATTTGCTTCACAAGGAATCTAAGTTCCAGAGTAAATATAAACAAAATAATTGTTACAAGAAAGACAATTAGATAATATTTATATGTAAATTAAATTATGCATTTGTGCCGTTATAATGAGAGCTGTACTGCCATTATTTCTGGCACAGATTATAGTTTTAGCGCTAGTCCCAATTAAAGGTAGATTTTTGGCATAAATCCTTTAGCTAAACTTATGATGATTACATTCTAATTCTAAGCCAATATATGCATACGTAATCTCGTCACCCACGCCTGCATCACAATGTCTTTGATGGTGATTAGTTACTAGTTGATACCTTATATTGCAATTATACAGAATTGGACAAGTGGACTAAGACTCTCTGCTTCCCTCTTATATTCCATTTTATCTCTGCTTATATGCTTATTCTAATGCTTTAGAGATAATTCGTATCATTTGTCATGACACACGAGAAATTTTTTTATATAAGAAATCCATATTCTAGTTAACAACAACAACAATTCTTCTATAAATTTTTTTTATTTTTACTTTTTACAACTTAGATAAACGAATTTAGATTGTCAACAAGAAAAAGACTGAATCTGCTATTTTCCATATAGATAAGAAATGTCCAAGGAGTCAGAGAAGCACAAGAGTATTGTTTTTGGCAATCTCTACAATAATGACTCAATTCCACAGCTCATTAAAATTAACTAATTATCATATTTTTTCGAGATAATTGAAGCGTAGGAAGAAATCAGACATTTGAATAAGCAAAACTAAAAAAGATAGGAAAATATTTTAATATCTTTTTATTACTTAAATCAATATGATATGTTTTTTCCATTGTTTACTCTTTCTTTTACTCAAACTCTTACGTCACATGATTTCAGAAATCTTATTTTTCATTAAAATTATCGCAAAAATATACATAAAATCAGAATTGGAGCACTTATCAATTCTGCGAAAAAAACAAGAGATTAACATTAAACATCGCGCATCCAATGAAGCCGTAATCGTAATCTGCTAATTTCTGGATTTATAATTATTTGAAAAGAGGTATACCAGACACATTCTTATATAATGTCAAAGCCGTACATTCTTCTAACTTATGTAAACTGGTTTAATTCTATTTACTCACTTATAAATGATTTTTATTATATTTACTATATTTTATTAATTTGATGAAAAGTAGTAAATATTTTCTTAATACATTTGTTGAATGCCAGGCTAATTTCTTGCGCACTCAAAATTGAATTTTCGAAAATTTAAATTTTTAGTCCTTTGATGAACTTTCACCGAGTCGCAGATGAAAGGAATGATAGTGGACAGCAAGAGATATCGAAGGACACCATAACTGCGATATTTCATTTGCGAATAGTCCGAATAGTGTAATGGAGCTAGAGTTCTATCAAATACTATTAAGAGTGAGCAGTTCACTTGTGTTGATCACTGGACATTGATTTCTGTAGTCTTATGTTAAGACTATAGGATTCTCGCCTTCTAAGCAACGTTGATGAAGAATATAAAATTTATATAAAATTTATCGGTAACTTTTTTTCTTCTCCTGAAGGAAATAGACATACAAAATTGTTTTGCTTCTTCTCTATTCCCCAAAATTGCCAACAACAAGGATTGCTTTCAATTGCATAAAAGAGAAATTTCTTTATTATGATAGACTATAAAGATAATATTAAAAACTGAGTAATGTAAACACATAAATTTAGTGTCAATGTTAAATTTGTGATAAAAATTTCAAAATACATAGAACATGTGATGAAACTAATGAAAACACAAATAAACATAAGCCCCTCATGGGGCTGCTTAAGCCAGTCTTATCATTAAAATCACTTACCCATCTGATAGATAGACAAAGTACATACTGGCATATACTTCAAAATGTACTTGAAAATAAAGCAGATTTCATTTAAATTTATCTCACGAAATACCCAGTCCTCTATTTTATGAACTTATTCGTTAATTATTTTGTGACAAATGCAAATGCCAGAAAATCTGGAATTGCGACTTCTTAATATTTTGCTCATGGGGAAATTCACACAGATAAAAAGACGAAAATAGTTTTGAAACATTACATGCGATTTACAGTGTTGCATCGCATACTATAAATGAATCGAAAGTGTAAATTTATATAAAACTCAATCCGAATACACACACACACACATGAGTGTTGTTGATTTGGAATAGAAGAGCTTCAAAAATTCTGATAACATGCATTTTCGCAATAATGTTGGCTCTGATATTGATTCTTTTGTATAATGAAATTTATGACATGCTTTCATGTGGAATTTTTCAAGTGGTATCGACATGGTGGCGGCTTGGCTGGCTGGCGGCTAGATGATAATGAAATATTTTTCATTTTACATAAAACAAAACAAATTAAGTATAGGTGTTTAAGTTAAATTACATTTGGGTAAACCTAACGTAAAAAGTTATGGGGGTAAAATACACGGATAATATTAGTAGGTATTAAGGAAATAAATTCTTGATTAATTAGCCTTTCATTTGCATATCAATGGGTAAACATCACATGCCTCTCGGCTATAGGTACTTGATATTCAGTTTTCGTTTAAAGCGCGTTACAATTCCGGGAAATAGGTACAACAAAGATGAACATGGCCCACAATTCAAACGTTTTTAAATTAACATAGATTTTGCGGGAAGTGTTAATTAATTAATTAATTTTTAAGAATATCCGGTAGAACATGTGATAATTATATATGTACATATATGTACATATGGACATGTTAATTGCACTTTAAAGTAGACAAAAGATGCAACTAGTACTTAGATAGAGTGGTCTACATACATATATGTATAACTAGTACTGCAAGCGATTTTCTCTATATTTTACAAGTCAATCCAGAACGATTTGAGTTAAATGGATTTTTTTTTTTTGGGTTGATGAAGTAGATGCGTGAGTACAGGAAATAAAAATATAAACCAGAAAAAAGGGAGTCGTGGAGGGTAAATCTAAATTTAGATGTTAAAAGTCTGGGTAACTAAAAGATACGAATCGGTTCTATGCAGAAGTCCCCCTTCCCTTCATACTGAATTTCAAAACCATTATGGTTATCAATATTGATGAAAAAAATTGTCATTGCAATTTACTACATGTTTTAATAGCTAGTATGTGTTGAGCCCTGCTGAACTTCAAACTGAAAGATGTTAATACCATTAAAGGAGAAAACTTTTTGCAAAAAGTAATGTCTGAAATTTGAAATAGCCAATGCTATCAAAAGTCTTGAGCCTTAGAAGAATAGATTTGCAGCAGAGATTTTTAAGATATTTCAATATTTGCTTATAGATTCAACTTTATACAGCTAGGATGAAGTACACAGTAAAAAATACATAATTCCCTAAAGTGAGTGGCAACAATTTGTGCCATTAAGCTTAGGTATTTGTCGATAAGATTAGGGAAAGCTCCACCTTGGAAAAGGTAGATTAGGTTTTTATCCCTAAAATACAGGTAGGTTTTTTTCCCTAAAATGTAGGAAATTTTCAGTTTTTTTTTTCGAAAATGTACGGAATTCTCAAATTTTTCTGTTTTTTCCCCTAAAATGTTGGGAATATTCCCTAAAATGTAGGGAATATTCCCTAATGTGATAGCACCACACTCCACCATTGGTGATTGAATACCACCACCCGTGAAAAAAAAATAAGAATGAGCTATTTAGCTATTTATGGCCCATACTACTATGTAGTACGGAAGTTATGTTGGTGCGCAGGGCACACTAAAAAAAAATATTAAAAAACAATGTGCGAATTATTTATATAAACGAAAATATGTTTCCATAAAAAAATTTCGGGAATTTTACGTACTTTATACGGACTTCTGGTGCCAAATACCAAAATTTATTGAATGTTCCATTGATTTGGGGAAATTAAACTGATTTTTCCTTTATATCAGAGAAAATTTCATTTATTTTTATGGAAAAACGTGTCTTAGGTTTAGGGAATAGTCCTAATTTTTTTACAGTGTACTTAGCGGTGAAGATATTTGTCTTATTGTAATGATTATACCTGTAGAAATGATAAAAAGTTTCTAAAATTTGGCAATGGAAGGTAAGACTATAGTTTGCCCTCCATCTTATAATGTATAAAATGTTTCACAAAAATTACAAAATCCAGACCACACGAATGTCAATTATGTGTCCAATTAATATGGGATTCGAATCTTTGACAGCGACCAATTTACGGCGACATTGTTGTGTTTTAGCTTTATTACGTTTAGATGTTTGAATTTCGAAATTAATTTCCCGTCCAACATCATTCTTTACTATCCATTTATCTTGTTGTTTTTCCGTCTAGAGAAGGAAACCGCTCCGAGAGATAAGCATCGGTTACTACCAATACTTGAAACGATTTGAAGGCTTGAATTCGATAGCTTTATTTTCTGACATTCGGCCTTATGATAAAAAATAAAAAGTCAAGTGAGAAATTTGATAAAAATCGAAAAAATTTGGGACAATCTAGTCAAGAAAGAAGGATTTTCAGGCGTCTATTAATGAAGCTCCGAAAAGCTTTGGGGTTAGATTTAACGCTATAAAACACACGTTGATTACTGTACAATATACCTACTACTGATACATAATTACCATACTTAATTATCAATTAACTCAGTTGTAAATTAGTCATAAGTTGCCAATATAATTATAGATAGGGCAAAATATATTTAATTTGTAAGGCAGTTTAAAATATCAGAAGCGATTGCGAAAGAAGAGAATTTTTGCGTAGTTTGTTAAAATCAAACCATATTCATAAGTACAGAATCTCTCACTTAAGCTAAATCGCATTCCTCATAAGTTCCCAGCACCCAACAACCGCTCTCCGGTCTTTGATCCTTTAAAGGCGATAAACATTTAACTAAAAGTAAATATTCTCCTTCAACTCATTTAGCCAAAAAACACGCGCATTTGCTGTCGAGAATAAAAACTCATATGCTGATTAATTTGAAAGCAAAAATTATTCTGTTTATATACAGTGCTAAGGGTAGAGAGGCTTCCTACAATCTTTCGGTTCAATTTTGACGTTATGAGAATTTTAATTTCTGGTTTTTCCCCACTTACTCAAAACCTCAGCAACAAATAACCGCTTTTAAAAAATAATCCAATGCATAATATACTCTCTATTGACCCATATCTGTTGAACAATTAAACAAAAAATATACAGCAACTAAAGTAGGTATACATCTACTCGTAGAAAGCTAATTTTAAAGTCGTTTATTTCAAAAAGATAACGACGAGTCGTCAGAAAAGTGATTAATAAATTTTCTAAGATTTCTTTTCTAATCTTCAATGACATGAATTATGACCTAAATGATTAAGCTATACGAAATCACGTCTTACCTTAAGGAGATAATTAAAATTGAGCAGAGTTAAAAGCATTTTGCTGTTGTGTTGCTATATGTACACAACACACACACACACACACACACACACAGATTAATGATGAAAAATTTTCCAAGCAAAACGGTATTGAATTTTGAAATGAATTTTCAGAAAATCTCTTCAAGTATTGAATGTTGAAACTGAGAAGAGCAGAGATATGATAGAACGGTTTTCTTGATTTTTCTTTTTTTTAATTTTATACCCAGAGGGCGAAAACGGAGGAAAATTTTGTCTCGTTCTATTATCCATGCCATTCGGGTCAATGAATCCTTGTTTGTTGAACCTTAGAATATCCTCCTCACTTATCTCTATTCTATAGAATTTACGTAATGGTAAATTTGGTTGTTTTTGTGAATGGTAATTAAATTATCAATTCGATTTACAATCCTTTCAGCTGACGATTGTAGAAAGTTCCTGTGGGTTTAAAAATTATCGGGCAAACTTAATCGGTTGATGCCTTCCTTTTTTTTATCAATAGAAATATTTATACATTTCAGTTCCAGTAACAATAGCTCCATTAACAGTTGCTGACCAAATTTCAGTATCGCTTGATTTTGGTCAGTCATGGAGAGGAGCGAAATATTTCTAAAGAAATAAAACCCGTACCTTTTCGGATCACATTTCTTCTCTTTTCCCTGCTCTGAAATTAAGCTAACGTTGAAAATCTGCAAAAATTTCGGGCCTGAGTAAGATAACTTTTACGATTAAGTACACCTTCATAACACTTCGTTGTTATATAGAATTCAAAATCTGTTCAATAAAATAATAAAACGAAAAGGTTTTTCCGGCATTGAAAACCGCTATAAAGTAAACAATTTTTCCCTAAAGTGAGTGTCAACAATTTTTGCCACTAAGCTTAGATATTTTTTGATAAGATTAAGGAAAGCTCCACCTTGGAAAAAGTGGGATACGTTTTTATACCTAAAATATAGGTAGGTACTTCCAAATGTAGAATAATACCTAATTTATTGAATGTTCTCGTCCTTTTATCCGAGAAAGCTTTACATTTTGGGAATATTACGTTCTATATAGGTTTTCTGGTGTCAAATACCTCTACATCCATTGAATGTTCTATTGATTTGGGGAAATTAAACTGATTTTATCTTTATATCGAAGAAAATGACATTTATTTTTAGGAAAAAACTTGTCTTTAATTTAGGGAATCGTACTACTTTTTTTTTACAGCGTACATAACCGGTAATCTGTACTCAGTAAAAAATTCGCACAATTGTTGTTACAAAGCTTAGGTATTTTTCCCTAAATTTAGGAGGTAGAATTCATTATTTTGGCCAGAAAAGCTACTCTCAAATATAATATTGTTACTTTGCTCAACATTCTTACTACTTATGTATGTAGATTCTAAAAAATCTATGTAATATAACACAATATTTTACAATAATCCCTTAAATTTAGAGAATATTTTTAAAAATTTAGGGGAATATTCTCTACATTTTAAGGAAAAATACCTAAGCTTTGTGCATTTTTTACAGTGTAGTTACAGTATTTTACAAGACACAAAATACACAATACAGATTGTGGAACTCGATCTGATGCGAGATATTCTCTAAAAGGCAAAACACTTTATGTAATGAAAGTTTAGAAAAAAATTTCATCAAAGTTGTGCACTTCTTCCTAATAGATAAAAAATAAAATAATATTGTAAAATATTGTGTAATATTACACAGACTTCTTAGAACACTGAAATATTATTTTTGATAGTAGCTTTTCTGGCTGTCATATATGATATTAAACCCTTTTTCTGCCGAAGTTTCATTCGCATTCGTTTTCGTTCTCTAAAAATAATACAAAATTTTAAAGAAACGACTTAAAAAAAACAACAGAGCTTTGCGAAGTTGAATTTTTGAAAGAAATTATCATAAACAGATCATTAAAACATCATTACTTATTCTTTTTGTATAAATTAATGAATTAAAATCTTAACCGGCTTAGATATAATTTTTATACAAGATATTAATTTATTAATACGTTGTTAAAGTGACGCCTGTATTACATGACACATTTTACTGTTCAAACCAACATAAATCCAGAAACTTAATTAAATTATGCAAAAATGTTGTTTTAAAAACCTAAGATAGCAGACATGATATAAAACTTTGTGGTGTAAAATGATTTTAAACTCTCATAAATCTCAGTTCATCAAAGTTGAATTGTCATCTACACATGCATATATACTTAGTATTTGCATTGTAATTCGAATATCATAGCTTTCCATCTTAACTTAAAACGACTGCACATCACAATTAAAAGCAAAAAAGCTTGTTCTTATGGTTGCAGATATTCTTGACATCTCCGGATGTGGAATTATGTATTTTACAGAAACGTTCTATATTTGCGTTCGCAATATGCCACCAAATTGAAATGGCAAAACTTCCTGTCTTCACTTACAGCGTTGATAATTTTGGCATTGCAAGTAAATTGAGTAATTTACTATTTCTCAACTGAAATATTGCAAAGAAGGAAATGACAAAATATTTGTTATTCAAAAATTTAAAATTTCACATATTTTGTCCGGTCATATAAACATATGTACATATATACATATGTATGTATAGTATGGATACTAATAAATTATTAAATTGAGAAGAAATAGTTCACTATTAGGAGCAGTCACCTGTCAAACGAAAGTTACTGAGTTCGATTATTGGATGCTACACTTTTATATGTTTTTATATAATTTACAATCCTTAAAAGAAATTATAATTTCTTTTTATGAAACTAAGCAAAATAAATACGCCACGACAATTTCAATTCAATTTTTCTTTTTTGTCTTACTACAAATTTCAGCAAGCCCCATGCACGGAATAAGCACTCAAGATCCTACCTCTAATTCGCTCTGTACTTCAGCTCATTTTATATGTGGTAGGTACAGTTGTGTAATATTCACAGAGTATTATCCTTAGATATTAGGCAGCGGTATTTAAGATTAAATTAAATTATTACATAAAGCAAACTCTTTCCGTTGCATCATAAATGCAGGTCAGTTAATTCAAATTAATTCCAAATCGATAGTTTGTTGGACTTCACACCAATTCCCCTGCACCATCTCAACTTCATATATAAATTTATCAGCTAAATAATTTTTCTTATTACAAATTATGATATTCTTTTTGTGTACGTATGTATAGCACGGGCTTAAGTAAGTAGGTACTTTGCTTAAAACACTTAACACACTTATTTTTTATACACCAGGCGCTATACTTATGTATGTACGTATTTATTTTAAGAAACAATAGAAAAGTTATAACAAAAGGAGCTTATTCATATTATAAAATTCTATGCAGACGACAATTATTTATTTGCTTGAGTATCTTGTGAAAAGAAAAATTCAGATACAACAACATTTGTATGGAATTAAAAAAATTCTGACATTTTAATTTGGAAAGTGAATTTTAGTTATATTCTTTTCAAAAGTTACAAGGTATAAAATTCATTTTTTACAGAGCCCTATGTATGATGTGCTGTTTTCTCTTAATTTATCTTACTTATGCGAAAAATTGATTTTATTTTCGTATTTATTTTCAAATTTTGACTAGATAACATATTTTACAAAATTAATATTAAAAGCAAATTTTATTATGGATTAGTAATGACAAAGATATCAATTAAACTTCGGTCGCAATTTCAAAGACTTAAAGACGTCAAAATGTAACCCACATTTAGGGATCTCGAAATAAGTTTTCGATTTTTTTTTTTTCTAAAATCTATGAATAATTCAGCTGGAAAAAAAGTTGTAAATACCAAAACTAAAAAATTTATTAAATAGTTATGTCACAACAATATCTGCCTACCTCATAGTATTTAGGACTTTAAATGTTCTCTTTTAACTTTGCTAAGGGAGGCTCAATTTAAAAAAAAAGTCATCTTCGAAATAAATACTCTGTTTAATACTTATTTGTAGGTATATGAAACGTTACTAATATACCTATTATTATATCCTTGCAATCCTAAAAGCCTTGGCCTTCAAAGCAAAGAAAAAAACTAAAGCTGTTATGAAATTTGAAAGTTTTGTTGAATTATTGCAAGCATCCTATTCTCTATTTCAGTGTTGACAGTAATTTATAAAATTAAAAAGTTTTCGGAAGTACTTCAGTACGATATTGGACACTTCTGGTCATGATTAATAGTTCTATAGATAAGAAAACTATGGGAACAACACTAGCACTCCATATAAAAATTATCAAGGTTCATCATAAAATATTCTTATAAATATTTTCAATTCTAAGAATAAATACCAAAAAAAAAACAACTCTAAAAAAAATTAATGTTTCCCCTTTGTCTCCTTCCGCCCGCTTAACTTTTCATACAGCTCGAGGTTGTTTGACTTTCTATGGTTTCTGAATATTTACGAGAAGAAAAACAATCGATATAGCTGATAATTTCCCGTGAGCCTGTTCATTCCAGGCTTTTCATATTGAATAGAATTTTGCGATATTTATGAATTTATTAATTTCATTTAATTTATTGAACCTTATTATTTATTATTTCAAAGCGCCACCGATATAAATTCACAAAGTAATTACCTTACCTATGTATAGCATATCGATCCTGTGGTATATGGTATTCTTGTGTTTACAGAAAATACGAAGAAAATCAATAGAAAATTATTCAATGGAAAGAAAATGAATGGAGGTTATCTTTTTATTTGTTTATTCGGTGAAATTTACATCATTGAGCAACATCCAATAAAATTAAAAAACAAAAAAAAATAACAAAAAAACATTTTACATAATTACAGTGCGGACTTCAAGATATCTTTACAAAAAATTCGAAATGTGCCTAAAATATGCTAAAGTCCCCATAATCAGTTAACAAATTATGAGAAAAGAAGTCGAAGTAGATAGAATCGTAGATAAATGTGCTTTAATTATCTGCTTTTGTGGTGTAGTAACGAGTTCCTTATCTTATGATCACGTAAATTTGTGTCTTCCGCTACAGTGAGAAACATCAAGCAACAACAGCAGCGTAATGGAGTTTAAGTATGTTATGCAATTATTTGTTTTGTTTTAATATTTTTTAATTACTTAAAATTAGTAGTTTTTCTTGTTTGTTCCCTTTGCTTAACCAATGCTCGACATTTGATGGTGGGAATTTTATAGATGTCCAATTTTTGTATTCGATGTCTGCGACTGATTTTCAAAATATAGAAATGTGACCTATTACCAGAAAAAAAACAAAACGTATATAAAGAGCTCGCCATTTTGCTCGAGAGAGTTTTCAATTGCGATAGAACGGAGTGGGAATAGCAAAGTGGGCGCGAGTTGAAATAAATTGTCGGCCAAAAACAGTCCAAACTAGTTGGATTGATTCCGGCCAGGCATGGTATAAAAGTAAACAAGGTGTAGGTATGCCAAAATATAATATATTCAAGTACCTACATATGTACATATACCTCCCAACCCTTCCTTCTCCGTGCTGTCTTAGAAATTTTGTTAAAAATGTATCTTTAGAACTTGTATCCACTATTGTGGATGGTTGAACTCACATTAGTTCAAAAACAGCAGCGTAGACAACAAAAATAAAGTTGGATTGATTCGAGTGGGCCTAGCAAAAAAACCGTTAAAAATTGTTACGTTCTCTTCGAAATTAAATTTTAGCTTGGCAATCTACGGAGGTTTGTAGGTAGGCTGTGTAATCTGTCTTAAAACACAACCCTAGGAACCAATAGTAGAAAATGGCATATTTTGTGTTGTAGAAATAAACGTGTTTTTCTTGTTATTTGTTCATTCGTACATAAGGAAGGATAAATCGTGACATAAAGCAGGACGTAGGAATTCTATTCCTTACTCTGGTCAGATTTGATTTCTGTCCATTATTCCCAGGGACTGTAACTTAAACTATGAAATGAACGAAAATATTTTGCATATGTCGCCATAATAGGACCAGACACTCTAAAAAAAAAGATATTCTAAAGTGATCTCACAAAAGCAAAAAATAAATAAATAAAATGAAAAATAAACTTTTTATTGCAAATGGGTCAACGAATTCTCCCAATCAGAATTTCACGTTACAAATTCGCCATCAAAACAATTACAAGTTGATAAGAATATTCGAAGGTTATTAACCTGAATAATATTGGACTTCCAAAATAAATCTTTCAAGGCCAGATTCACCTAAAAACTACAATTTGGATAATGCCTTGTCAGAAAGATAAGAATTAACCCAGATTATCAATATGACTCTTGTTGAAAGCCAACGACAACCAATTTAATTAAAATTAAGTGCTGATTGATTTTATCAAAAAATTTCTTATGTTTCAGGAATAATTGGAGTTAGAAAAAAAAAAAACATTAGTCATTGTAACACCGATTTTATTAAGGCTCCAAATTAAAATGTCATGTGTCCAAAATAATTTAGATTACAAAAACTCCTATACTAGACGCGTCGCAAATATGAAATCAAAATTAGATTGGACTCGTAGTCTGCTTTGTTTGAGTGAAGTACTTGTATTGCAGACGAAATTTGCGCCGATATGCAATGACTCATCAATAGATTTTCAATGGATATCCTGCTGTCGACCATTGGTAGGTGTCGCTGTGATTTGAATCTTAGACTCATGAAATTACTCTCTACTAATCTACTACTATCATAGATGGCACAAGAACTAGATGTCGCATGCAGTACCAAAAAAGTATACAAAATTTATATGGGTGGATGGTCCATTCCGAAATGGACCACAACATTTAAAATGATCTATACGTCGAATGATTCATATTTTTTCGTATCTGAAGTGTTGAGGAGGTCGATTAAACGAATACAAAACTGCTGTTAAAAAAAAACATTTGTTTTCGGCATACTCTAAATCGCGTCGTGGCCCATTCCAGAATGGACTACCCATTTCACAATCTGTTTACTCTGTTCTAGTATGCCATGCGACATCTAGTTCTTGTGCCATCTATGCTAATAAATGAAACCACATATACAAGCAACCGTGCTACACTTATAGTTCTTGTTGAAGCCTTTAGGTACTGTGTAGGTAAAGTAAAAAATAAAAATTTAAGAAAATACTGCATTCAACATAAATTAAAAGATCTTTTTAACAACGCTAAATACATTTAATAACAAACAAAAAAATTTAAATATTAAAACGACTGCTATTAGTTAGTTAGGTATGACTGGTGAATCTAAATATTAACAACTTCTGCTGGAATTGAGTTTATCTTTTGAAGTAGGACACTCAAGAATTTATAGCCAGAAATTTGCATATACATATGTATGTACTTATGGCAAACATTGCAGGTAGGTTATTTTATGAGGTTTGACAGCTGGTGAATTCACGTTTAAATGTGGCTCTTTACTGCCATCAGCACTGTAACTGTCATTCCGTCTTTTCTGCAAGCATGTAAACCAATAAAGTCTTTTAGTTAATTGAGATCTTTTCCAATTAGGTAAACATTCGATTTCAGTGGAAATATGTACTTACAGCGGTTCAATGAAACGTGATGATTGGAAAATCTTATGCAATTTCAATTAGCCATATTTATGCAAATTTTTGTTTACTTTTATATCAATTCAATGTTGAACGAAAAGTATGCTAAATACTTATATGGATTACTAACTACATCTTGTAGGTACTTATTTGTTTATAATATTTCTTTCAGGCCGTGGACAATGCATCCATCAACAATTGATGATGAGGCCCCAAAAGATCCAGGGATATGTCATCCTGGCCATCAGGGATTTACAGAACAAGATTTCGAAGGTGAGTTTATATTTTCTTAATGTTATTTACCAGCAAGTCTATCCGTAAGAGGTCCTGGTTTAAAACCTAACTTAAACAGCATTCTTCAAAATTTGTTTATCTTTAACATGTCCTTCACTCTAAATTTTTAATAGTATAAGTATACCATGAGTCGCATATTGATTCCGTGTTTTTTTTAAACACTGTTATAAAATTATCTAAACTCTCTGTCTATCTTATTTACTCTAAAATGGTCTTAACTAGAAAGGTAGTGCTCCACGAAATACGTGTAGGTACTGAATCAGGGGAAGGCAAATCACTTTTCCCTGATTGTAGCTACCATGACATATATGCTTCCAAGGCAAAGTCAATTTAATGACAAATTAGGACACAGAAGAGTTTTTCGATTGTTTTACATTTAAAATGCGCACGGTAATAAAATTAAGAAAGAAAGAAAACAAATTAAAAAAAAAATCAAACCCTCTTTAAAAGTTTTATGAATAAAGATAAAAAATGTGAAAGCGCAAATTGAATGCAACCGCAACGAAACAGAATTGAAAATGATTCATTTTCGTAAATAAATGTGAACGGGCAGAGTTTTCACGTTTTACTCTCATAAAATGTTCCCGCGCTTTTGTGAAAACCGGTTTTTGCTAAAATATTGTGAGAAATATCCAATGTTTTTTTATAGCATAACCAATGTTTGTTAGTGTAATTTCTATGCTATTTGAGCAGCACATGCTTCTATTTACATTCGTTTTGCTCTGAAAAGATTAAGTGGCAAAAACTCATTCTGGATTCTCTGAAAAATGAGAATTTCATTTGAGAGGAGTTTTATATCTCCTTTCAGCACCTTGGCCAAAGCGAAATTTATCTTTTTCTTAAAAATGGGAGGTAGTGTGACCTGATGACCTTATTATGAATAGTTTGATAGGATTTTGAGGGATTCAGAAAGTTCCTTGTGGTTTTACGTGCGCACCTGCCAAGTATGGCTTAATCTCACGGCATTTTTCATGCTCGGATTGTAATTTGGTCAATCAAGTTCCTCATGTCGTAACAATGAGTACCAGTATGCCAAAAGAGCATGACATGACATCAACTTACTGGTAGAAGTGAGACCTAGGATCACGGCGCCCATACCACAGCCACTACGATTCTCCCATAAAGGGGCCATCCCAAGTTGAGGTGGATAAAACCTTGTTATCCAGGGCTCCTCTAACCCCCTAGTACCAAGTTAGCCAATGTCAGGCCGCCCATTTGGTATAGTTTTCGTAAAGCATAATCAACGGACCATGAATACTCCCAGTTTCATATCATCTTCATGCAAGATATTCTTTTTTAAACGGTACTGGTAACTCCGTTCGGGCCTAGATCATATTAGCAACGTCTAAAAGAATTGTACTTGGCATATACAGGTAATACAACCTTTATGGGCGCTGTCAGAGGGGACCACGGGAAGGTTAAGATATGCCCAATTCAGTCTGGATAGGCTTCGAGATTCATCATTTGGATCTTATAGCTGACCATGCATACTAATCATATAAGCACTACTAACATACATACCTGATTTCCGTTATTCATCAACTAAGACATCCTCTCGCCCCCTGCCCAAGAGGCTATGTCTGTCTTTCTCCTCTCACACGTACGTCTGAGAATTTATTATTCTGAATTACATGAGCACATAACTTCATTGCATGATGGGCCTAGCTTTACTACAGTAACCACACAGTCAAAAATCTCAATTTTTATCTCGCAGAAGCATGTGCCTATTTAGAAAATTTATCCTCCTTGTGGGCTGCACCCAACAATGCGTGCACATCATTCCAAATGTAATGACTTCAACGTCATTCATACTGTTCCACGTGCTCACACTATTTTTTTCCAGGAGGATATGCCAATGCTCAATTATATACCTTAAACACCATAAACACCATAAACAACAAACCAACAAATTTCTTCCATCAAGTATGCATGCTTTCCTCTTATACAGCCTTCACCTTGTTCAGCATTGTGCTTCACAGACTACTTCCCCCCCCCTTTTGAAGGACTCAGAAGATTTTGTCATTCTGGTACTCCTACGTTCTCTCGATTTTTATTTTTAGCTCGTTGTCTCAGTTGCACTACAATCGAGCATAGCCAAGTTCTTTTCCCCCATTCATGCAAAAGACGAAAGTATATGTCCTGTTTCGGCCTAAAAGACACGAAAAATTTCCAATTTTGTTCGGCTGTATCCTATCTTCTTAATATTAGGTTATCTTTGCCCAAGGGCTTAGACCTTATTTCCGTTGTCATTTCTGACATGGTGCACGTGCCTTGTTAGCCCAAAATATAACCTATAACCTACTGAGCAATAATGTCTGTATTCTAAAGCAAAACAGAGAGAAGGCCCGCAATGCTATAGATTTCAAAAATATACTTTGCCTGCTTTGGGGTCGCCATGTCACAACTTCGGATGAGAAAATTTTATGGGTTTGATTGGTTTAAACATATATTTTTGTATTTATAGACTTGTTTTGATCATTTTTCTTCAAAATATATCGCGTACAAAATATTCCTTATTTACTTTTAAGCTACTTCACAAAAAAAGAAAATTTCGTAAAACTCCTAAAGGCTTTCTTTGTATGCTTTTCTGGAATAAATCTATACTTAGAAAAATCAAAACACATTCAACTCTGAACTGGCAACGTTCAAAATTAAAACTATACTGCTCCTCAGGAAGGTAAAGGACATATGTAGGTACATAAGATTTATGTATGTAGATATTTAGCATGGAATACTTTTTATGCTGGTAACTCAGAAAAACGACAGAAAGTTTTTAATCAATAATAAATTTCTCTTTTTCTCTTCTGCTTCAACTTTACAAAATATGAAAGTTTTTTACCTATGAATGATTCAACTTTGTGACGGCAATGAGTTCTATCTCAAATTTTGAGTTTTTTTCCCGTTTTGTTTTTGACTTCAGCTTGTTGGAAAGTTTTTTTGAAAGTCTGTTTAACTCAACGAAATTAATTAAATTCCACAAAATTAAAAAAAAAAGACTCAAACATTTTTGCCTCTCTTACATATCTCTCTCACCTAACTTTATGGCAAAAACATATTTATTTTCAATTTTGCCTGAACTAAGAGCCGTCACATATAGACAGTTATGATAAAAACTTATGAGATTTGTCTTACTTACCTTATTATTCATATATACAACACAAATTATATGAAGTGGTCACTCTATATAATCTAATAATATCGTTATGATTATAACAACATTCAGTGAACCTTTCTAAAGATTTAGATCGACTAGATGAGAGTGTGCAGTTAGCCTTTTTTGTCCTTTTCGTCCAGATTAGGAAAGAACGTGTCAACAAAGATTATTTGACGAATAGAAATTTTTCTCTTGTTTTCATGGACACGTCCTCCAAGGCTTACAGTGTCCACAAGGATGAATGTAGGCAGAAAACATCAACAGCTAATTGGCGAATTAAAGTTCTTGAAAATTGACAAGTTTTTCGGGGCTTTGCTTTTGGCACTGGAAGGTGACAAAGCAGGGCAATGCTTGGTGTCACTATACTATCAAGAGGTGGCTTCAGTCTCATGTTTTTGAAATGTGGCTTGTTAATAATTCAAACTACATTCTCTACCTAGAAGGAGTGTAAAGTGCGGTTGTTCCGTTTTCTCTATATATTGGATGGTAATTTTTGAATTTGTTAGAAAAAAAATTAAAAACCATCTTCACCAGGATGTACTGCGTTTCTTCAAAATAGACGAGAGTGTTCCAGCATAGAGAAAAAAATACCAGAATAGAAAATTATATTCAAAATCTTCTTGCTTTTAAACCTTTCGTAAGGGCTTTTAAGCTTTGCAAAGCTACATGTGGTAAGGTGATGCTTCGGTTGATTTCAGCTGTCACATCACCTGAGGTATAAGAACCTGTATTACCTAAGATAACAGATCAATTTCTATGTTGAAGTCTCTACTTAGATTACTTGTTCTTTGACGAAAACTAAAAGATAGTACTGTGTACTGTAGTCTACGTCAGAGTAGCTCGCCAATGAAAGAAAACTTTAAGTCTTTAGGCATTAATTAAAAAAATAGAAAATTCCAAAATTGAATCTGTTAATTCTAACTAATCATTAAAGAAGAAATTTCCATTATTAAGCAAAGCTCATCATATAATAAAAAACACGTTCTAAAAATTATACTAATGTGCTCAGAAAGCTTGAAACCTGAATGTGTTTTGGTTTTGTTTTTTTTTTTTGTTTTTTTTTCATTGGAATTCTTCCTACGGAATCAGTTTCCCTATCAAGCTAAGAAAAAACTTTCAGGTGTATTTAACATAATGACTTTGACAAGATAACAACATCCTTCAACCTCAAATTTACAATTTAATTAAAACAATTTCATTTGAAGCGATGAAAATCACTTAACTTGACTAAGTATTCTATACCACAAAAAAAAAATCTCCACCCACTCCTCACGTTGATTCAAAGGAATCGAGATTAAATTTGTTTCCCTTCTTCGGATTTGATATATTCTTGTCATCTCTTCTTAGGTAGGCTCTAGTAAACACAGAGAGGCGCAGAAAAGTTAATTCTGGATTTGGCAAATTGTCTCAGAAAACAACATTTAAATTATGAGATTTACATATTATATGAACGACTCAAAGAACAGAAGCTCGCTATAAAATTTTCCCACAAGTGACGTAAATCGTTCCGCTTAAAAGAAGACGACGACGAATTTTATATTCAAACCAACGAAACGTACTAAGAAGATATTTTCTCCCATTTTAAAGATAATACATTACCTTTGATGTGCCAACTCCTGAATAATCTCGCATCCTACATAATCTTTAAGAACACCTCCTCAAGGGATGATATTTAACATATTTTCCCCTACAGATTAATATTTTCTCATTTTCTCCATTCCTCTTATAAAAAATAATAAAACACGAAAATTTATGTCTGTAGTATTCACTGATATAACTGTCAATACATGATCTGCCAATACTTGGCATGAATATATTTGAAATTTACGTAAACGTAAACCCCGCAAGGACAACATTACAATTATTTTCAAATTATATTACTAAATTTGTCAAAATGCAGAATTCAGAAATGGACGAAGACACAAATTTTTGTTATTTATTTAAATTACCGTGTTAACTGTACAAAATCGTTCAAGACCTCAGTATGCCAAATCCAATCAAAGAGACTCCTATAAGCATGGGACCTATAAGGACAAGCTGGTTTCGTTACCGTACTTAAATATATTTTTGTGGAAAACTCATCCAGAATATCTTAAAATTGAATGTTGATTTATTTTCAGGACACCGCGCACATACAGTATTCGTGGGAGTTCATATGCCAGGAGGTCGCCGGCATTCACATAGACGTCATAAACATCACCATCGTGGAGAAAATGGAGATAAGAATGCTGATTCAGATAGGCCAAGTATGTATTTGAAGGAATTTTGTATTTTAAATATATTCCGCTGTATTACTATTATGTATATGAAATGTATGTTCGTGTCATTTATTATTTATCTACTTGATGTACTATTCATATAAACTACTAATTCCGTAATAGGAAATAGATAGGCTTGATTGTGTATCCAGTTTTCGTAGTCTATAGTACCAAAATCCCTGGAAGATACTTCTAGAGTTATAAAAAATACGCTCTCATTAATAAGTATCTGAAAATTCAAAATAGTTTTATAGGAAAAATGGATGAGGTCGTTTGGAAAAAGTGACTAAACCTACTATAAATTGCACTAATGCTTTTTAAACTATAGTTTAAACGGAAAAATAATCTTCGAGTATTTTTGATCTTTGTTAATTCGCTACACATATCCATTTTTCTTTGAAAAATTATAACAAAATATTAGTTGAAAATACGCATTAACCATTAAATAATAACTATGTAGATATAGCCACCGGCAGTAGAATGAAAGTAAACTCCAAGTCTGTACTGATAGTCAATTTTGATAACCAATGAGATGAGCGCTAGGAAAGAAATAAATTCAAGAGAGATTCAATATTAATAAGATTGAAACGAAAAATTCTTGGTGATTATTAATAAAGAACCAAGCAAGGCATCTGAATCAATCTGATTCGTTAACGCTTGGCGCCACCAATGCATAAAATTTCGGAAAAAATATATTGAAGGAAACTCACACGAAAGTAATGAATTAACTCTTATAAAAAGTATTACCAAGTACCGAACCGTCTACTCTGCTTGTAAATCAGCAGCAATATATTGAATCTTGATATTATTTGACCCTGTACTACAAGATTCTGAGCAAAAACTCACAATTTAGTCAGTTGAGAAAGTTTTTTTAAATCAATTAAATCATTATTCCCACATTTGAATGATGGAAGAAAGCTAAAAATAACTCAAAAACAATTTTCCCTTATGAATGGGCGCGTTCACTGCCACCGAAATAGTGACTTTTTGTCGACTACGAGTCACTACCGAGCGTTCACTCCGTCAATTTTGATAGTAAACGACTACGCTTGACTACGACTATCGTTCACTCCGCACTTTGAATGTACCAAATAGTCGACTACATTCGACTACGCTCAGGAGGATAGTCGATCGTAGTCGGTTTGACAGAACTACACTACGAAAACGACTACGCTACCAAAGTGGTGATACTTTGAGTAATAGGATGATTGAAATTTTAATAGGTTGCAGCTTTTCAAAAACTAGAAAAAAATAAACAAATTTGAGCAAACTGCATAGCTTTGAAAATATCTCTTAAGTGTTTTACCATTGCATATAAATATAATAATTTTCAATTAGTTTTCAGTTTAAAGAGTATCTTTAATAACTAATTCTCAACTTTATATTAAATACCCCGCAGTTGCCCCCATTTTGAACATTTTTCGTACAATATGATAACAAAAATTTAATGACTACTTTGGTTAAATTAATATTTCCAGGCCACAATTTAACTGCAAATTTCTCATTTTCATAAGCGCATGCAATGCGTTATTGATGCTTCACCATTAATTCAATCCAATCACAACAGTATAGTTGTATATCTGTATATAAATAAATCTGCATCATAAGAAGTTTTCTTTGAAATACCCCCTTGAATTCTCTGTAATTTCATTCACCCCTACTACGAATAAAACTATTTAAAGAATCTGTAAGTATAGTACAACATAGGTATGTGGCGTCATAAAGAATTACTTTATTCCATATTCCAAAGGATAATCTATACTCTCTATATGATATACTCACAGAGTAGTCTCGACAGTCTCGACATTCCACTCTCCTATAAATTATTGTAAAAGTTAAATTACTATGTAATTTTCTATAATATTATGATGGAATGGAAGAACTGAGTCTGAGTAATATTGACGCCCGATAGATATTGCGTGAAAGAAATTCGAGAAAAAATCTAAAAATATCTCGTGGAGAGGAAATAAATTTTCAAAAAAAAAAAATATGATCTTCAAGAACCTTAAAACTGAATTTGACCATAAATCAAAAATGAAGGGTATATAATAATATGTTTTTTTTTTTTAATTTCTTGTCAAAAGTATTTTTTACTTAGTTTCATACTTCGTAACATTTTATGTCGTCAAAAAAACAATCACTTTTTTTTTCTTTTTTTTCTTTTTTTTTTGCTATAATTAGGATCCTCTAGCAGTTCTATGCTTATACCTCGTCGACGAATAAGCATAACTGAAGATGGAGAAATATGTAAGGAAAATATAAATATTTTCTATACTAGTATTATTATAAACACGAAACAATTTTTTGCTTGAGATTAGTTTTATAATAATTATTCAGTGGTGGCCAACAAATAAGAAATAGGTGTGTATGATGTAAAATAAAGTTTGTTAAATTAAAATAAAGTAAGCATAAAGGTAATTTCACCTTCATAATAAATCTATTGTATCTATAAATATGTTTTATCAGATGCAGATCAACTTTATATATACACATATAAATAGTCGAAATTTTTTTGAATTTGTGTAAAATATAAACATTAATAAAAATAAAAAAGAGAAATTATCGTTTACGTTTTCTAGTCATGTCAAAAATTTGATATTTCTTAACATAAATATAATAAAGAATTTACTATGTAATTAATTTATCTTTTCAATGACTCAACATGGGATGTTTATAAACAAACATTCTTTTTTGATGACGTCACATGCACAGAATTCACTAAACCCATTGCTTATTAGAACATTGTCCTCAAAAAATATTCCGTTATGGCTTTGGGATTCTTCAATTCGTAAAACTAAATACTAGTAACGATAATTTATTTTTAAAGCAAAAAAAAAGTAATGAAATTAATTTAAATTAAATTTAAAAAAATCAGAAATTTAAATTTTTAAGGACTGTAGCACCGACAGCACTTGTCTTATTGACCGCCACTGCATTTAATTCAATTATTATATTTTATAATCATAGTAATTTCGTGAGTACAGTTAGAAATCTTAAAAGTAGAATTCCTGCGCACTTACAGATTTTAATAAATCTCTTATTTGTGCACTATTTTTTATTAAATTATAAATTTTCATTTAATATTTACAATTTACATAACTAATATAGAATTTTTAAGTCTAAATGATATTTTTTCGGGTGGGAAAATTTAAATTACAACTTTAAGTATTCAAATATTTATTAGTATATATTATTTAAAATAAATTCAAAAAAATTAAATATTACATGCTTAGGGAAATAGTACAAAACCTACCCTCACAATAAAGTGGGTGGTGGTGCTATCGCTCGTAGCTGGCGTTGTAGCGGAAACTGTCAAAATATAGGCTGAATTACAATCACTGACATATATAACATGGACTGCCTGATTTGCTATTTCATATGGGTCAACTTTTTTTGGCAGGGTGTGACAATTATCTTAGTTTTTTGCTTTAATATTCATATTAAAAGTTCAACAAATTATAGAAGCACTCGAAATTATTTCTCTTTTTGGAAGCTTATCTCCTACAACATCAAATATTTTTTAAACTTGATTTTTAAAGAAATAAAATTAAGCAATTTTTGTCGACCTGCCCCTAAAAGTAGCTATGGGGGACAGAGAAAGGATTATAAATATTGTATTGCCATCTATTTCTATCCTATATATTCATTTGGAAAACCACTGAACTGAAACTGGCCTATGGTGTATTTTGTATAGAACTTATTATTTATAATTCAGCGGAATAAAGTAGTTAAACCAAAAAGGGACAACTATAGAAAAGTAATCCCATAATAATGTCAAATAATGTAAGGAATTTCAGTAGTATCAGCAGTCCATTTTATATATGTCAGTGACTACAATAGACGCAAATAACTTTACGAAATTGAACGAGACTGAGGTTTACTTACGAAAAGTTGATATTTTTAACCTAAATATATATCACATACCGTAAGAGTTTTATTAGGCTTGATATTTAATGTTTTCAATTTTAAAAAGTGGTAAAAGTGAAAAAATTAACAAATGGAAGTTGATTTAATTGAACATTTGTGCTTTCTATTAATTCGCAGTACCATTTTTATTCCATTTTAATTTTTACATTGAACTTTTAATCATTTAGTAATAAATTAAATGTTTGACACATCGCGTTCTTACGGAATGGGCGATTCTTACCGCACCTTTACTGACTGCATTTTGACTTTTAAACTTAACGAAAGCTCCCCTCACACGAGTTAAAGTAAATTTGTGCACGCTTGTTAAATTAAAGGGCTTTACTTAAGTAAATGTACTTACGTATACGTCTATTGTAGTTTAGCCTTATAACAGCACGATTTTCGTATGATAGCGACACAATGCGTAGCTGGCGTAGGCGCTTGGTGCTGGCGCTGTAGCTCACTTTTGCTAAATTTTAATTTTTGGTGGGCGCAGGATTGTATTCATACTCAGCTACAAGGAAAGCGGCAGAGTATGCGCCAGCGCCAGCTCCAAACGCCAGCACCACATTCTGTTCCAGACTTAAAGGTCACGCAGTGCTCACTTACTCACGATTTTTTTCTGTGTGATAGGTAAAGCGTTAGGGTATATCTTATTGTCTATGATTGTATGACATATAACACTTATAGATGGAGGATAATGACATTAAAAGGAAATGAATCCATATTTTCCAAAATACTCATAATTGATTTCTGAATTTACATACATATGTCAGGGCCTGGATCAATTGCTTTTATTAAAATACCATAGATATCATGTAATAAAAATGTCATCGTGTTTTTATCTATGCATATTTAATTTCTAGTAATAATCTATAAGAAGCAGTTGTTAATATATCGAAGAAACTTTTATAAAATAGATGTTCACTAAAATTATAATTTTTAAGGCATCATAACACCAAAATGTTAAGATAATATAATATTTCCTCAATGGAAACGTTGCTATAGACAACAGAATTTCATCATTTCTCAATTTCATTTAGTAAAATATCTCCAAAATCTTTTAAGCTACTTCTGCTCCATTTCAATTTTGCTTAATGATTTTGATTGAAATAAGTCGCTTTTTTGCTTTCAGAATTCTAATCTCTCAAAAGACATTCCCGCACAAAGAGATTTAATCGGATTGATTCCCAGAAAACTCTGCAACCAATTTAATAAATTTGAGAATTACTTATTTAGCCTCCGGAATTGTCTTTTTAGTTCAATCACAAAAATCTCACAATCCCTATTTTAGGAAAGAAAAGCTGAAAAGGAAAAGGTTATTGAATAGAAGAAATTAGTTATACATACATACAATAAGAATCTAGACATATAAAATTAGTGAGATTTTATTCTTAATTAGACCATACTTGGCTTAATTACTTACATAGTTTACATCCCTGTGATAGCTGTGACGGTTGATTTTTATGTATAACACAAATTGTGATCAAATTTAACTTTTATGTGCCGGAATAGTTTTACTAAACCACTAATAACGGTAGTCTAGTCGAAGCCTTCTAGGATACTAGAGAAATATTCGCTTTGTCTTCTTCCGTTAGTTCTTATACAATTATTTGAAGATGATAATTTTTTCGCATTATTTGCTCTCACTCGACAATACGGAAATATTTAGCTAGAAACATAAAAGAAAAAATAATAATAATATACATGAGGGAAAGCCTTTATTTCAACACTTTTTGGAGATCAAATAATTTCAACAGATCATGACTTAAAGAGCATTCCTTAAAGTACAAATATGCCGTGAAAAGTTTGTAGCCTCTGGTTTCTGCTGAAACAACTCAAAATTATGTAAGGCCATCGCCGGGCATCTACACAAATATAGATATAGCTCAGAGAAGTAAATAATTTATGTGGAGTGGTTTTATTAATTCCAGCGATTTGGAAAGTACGGAATCACTCAATAATTTTAAAGGCTATATGTACTCATAACAATAACCTAAAATTTAATGAGCAGAGTTTTCCATTAAAGCATCTACCCTGCCCAAGCTACGGTTTATAAAAATCAGAAACTTTTTTTGAAAAATAAAATTATAAATTAGGTATTTTTTTATAATATTGGATTTTGCCCATTATCGTACAGCGTCGTGTTCTGCAAGGTCATCGCAAAGTCATGAATAATACTCGAAAGGTGTTAAAAACTTAGTAAAAGATCTTCTAGACTACATAGAAGTCCAAATTAGGGTTATCATTCATAAGTCATTAAATGTAACACCACATCCTTCCAGTGCACTTCTACATACTTTCCTCAGATACAGATCTTTAAAGTCATTTAAAATTCGGAAATTTTGTTAAAAAAAATCCTTTTTATTATCGCTTTAATTTAGTAAATAAATATGAGCTTTGTAGAGCCATAAAGGAGTATATAATACCCAGAAGGAAAAAAAACAAAATAACTGAAAAGTCTATGAAGATGTTTTGGAAAAATACTTAAAGTTGTACTGCACTCGATTTTTATTTTTACTTTTTCAGAATGCATAAAAAGATAATTTAAATAAAACTATACTATAAATAGTATTTTGTAATTAAATAACTTTTATCTAATAAACCTTTTCTAAAAAAAAAATTCTAGAGCACCTTTTTAGACATAAATGCGATATTCTCATGCAATATTCTTGTGGGGCATGAACTCGTTAATTTCAAACACAAAATTTTTTAATATTTTCTTACTTTATACTTTATACTTTATGTACATATGTGCACACGTGTAAAAGTTTTTTTTTTATAATTTCCACTTAAAATTAAACAACGGTTTTGATTCACTAATTTGAACTGATTTAGTTCAAAGCACGGTATACTAGAGAAAAGAAGAATTGAGTTTTCCATATTAATTTTATCCCTGTTAAATAAAATTGTAGCTTCCAGTTTTTGAAAAATAAATTGCGCTATGAAATATTCATAAATTTTGCCAGACATTTCGATGCATTGAAATGAATAAATAAATAAAATTTTTAAATCTTAGCTCAATATTTGGAGACCGCGTAAAATTTTAATTTATTGCGAGCCCTTGGCTTATCTGAAAAATATATGTAAAAAATAATGGCTAAGAGATCCTAGCTTTTTTCCGTTTCAATTTCTATCAGAAATTATGAAAACCTTTTGTTAAAAATATAATTAAAAACAATTGAATATATAAAATCTATTTAAATCTTGAATATAAATTTACACGAACCATAAATAACACTATAGAAAAGTAAAAAAAAAAAATCAAAATTTGTTTTTTTACATGCAATTCGACGGACGGAAAAACAAACCTGAATATTATCTCAATTCGTACGTGTTTTGTCTGTCGCTCCCATTCTCGTTCGTTCTTAACTATGGAAGAAGTTTCTTTGCCCTAGGATACCGCACGAGCAGATTTTTCTGGATCTATAAATTAAAAAAAAAGTTAAATTAAAAAAGTACAAAAATTAAGAAAAGCTGCATCTTTACTATTTTTGTTTTCTTTTATAAATTTAACTAAACCAATTCAAATCGGTGAATAAAGAAACTTTCTATCAGCAACTATTAGTTAACTGATATTTTTCTAACTGGTTTATTTATTATTTAACTGGAACTTGTAAAAACAGCCCGCCCTTATTTTGCACTACACTGTTTTTTATTTATTTTATATATTTGAATCACAATTTTCAGAGCGCTTCAATTTATTTATTTATTTTTTTTTTTTTAACATTTTGTACATAATAAATTAGTTAACTTTTGTTTTAATATTATTAGATAATCTTATTTAAATATTTCTTTATACACTACATATATATTTTTTTATATATTTTTTTAGTTACACCACCGGCACAACGAGTTCAATTTATTTTGGGCGAAGATGTTGATGATAATATGCATGAATCTCATCCACTTTTCTCTGAAATGGAAGAACTTGTCAAAGAAGGTGATGAAATTGAATGGAAAGAAACAGCGAGATGGATTAAATTTGAAGAGGACGTAGAAGAAGGAGGAAATCGTTGGTCAAAACCACATGTTGCTACACTTTCATTACATTCCTTATTTGAATTGAGAAGTCTTCTTTTAAATGGTACAGTTATACTTGATATGGAAGCCACATCATTAGAACAGATTGCTGATCTTGTTTGTGAAAATATGGTTAATGCTGGAGTTTTACCACATAATTCACGAGAAAAAGTACGTGATGCACTTTTAAGACGACATAGACATCAACATGAAAGTTATACTAAGAAAAAGGATAATAACATGAGTCGTCTTCCGATTATTCGGTCTTTGGCAGAGATTGGTCGAAATCATTCGTCATCTAAAAGTAAGTAGACCGAAGAAAATCACTATATATACATATAAATGAGTCAAATTATATTATACATACATAGTTTTAAGATATTTCATTTCATATAAAAGAAAACAAAAAAAACAAAATTCAAATTAGCATTTACGAGAAATTTGTAACATTGTCCAAATAATATGTATTAGACCTGCAGCAGCAAGCACTTTCGACAAAACATGCAGCATCCACGCACTCATTGCATGTAACAACATCATCAGCCTTGGGATTAGATGAGACAAATACACCATCCCCACAAACCGCTCTTTTAAGTGGATCTCATAAAGATCAACGAGGTTGTTACCTTGCGGTTCCAACAGGTACATATGTACTGTACATACATACATACATGTGTAGAATATCATTTTTCAATATGAGAAAAAGGTTGAGGACATTTTTTTTCAAGTGCACAAATAATGATTTCCCATATCCTCGTTATAATATTTCCCCCCCCCCCGTTTTCTCCCTTATTTCTTACTTAATTATACTAATCAACCCCTAAGTATAACTCGTAAATTTCTTAGATACTGAGATATGAGTTTGCTATAATTTTTTTCTTAGAACATTCACATAAGTTTAAAGCTAACAAAACTATTTGCTTTTTGATGCCAACTTTTGAATATACATACATAGTTAGCGAATACTACAACAAACATTATATGCGCATACTTCAAAGACTTGCCTAAATCATTTTAAAATGGTGATTTGTAACAGTGGAATATAACATTTTTCATTTGCAATAATTTTTAAATATTCATTAAATATAGAAGTCATTAGATCTCGTTTTTGTATAGTTTAATGTGCTTGGGTTCAGCAATAATTATGGTCCCATTTTTGCAGATAAATTTGCCATCATTAATATTCATTATCATCCTGAAATATATATAATAATTTAATTCAAGCTAAGCTTTTCGTTAATACTAAGCTACGCAGACATCCTTCCAACATCATAAAGATGTACACATAATTTTCAGCAATGATAATAAAAATTAAAAAAATTAAAATAAAGATAAATAACAGTTTAAATTGGGTAAGTTCTGATATGCCTACAACTGCTACTATGACTATGTTTCAAAATGATTTACCTAGTTATATCTTTTTGAACCTTATGCTAATTTTTTATGCGATTTAAGTGAAATTTTGTGATTCCTGAAAAAGGACGTCTGAAATAATTATTGATTTCATACTTTCATCAGAGGTTACACAAAACTAAAGAGAGAATTCAGATGGAATATTAAAATAATGTTTAAAAATAAATACGAGAAAAAAGATCAACGATAATCAATTTAATGAAATTCTAAATAAAAACTACGTTTAGTCGACATTAATAGGGCTAGGTACTAGTTTCAGTAATTATATACTACACTAATTAAAAACAAAGACAAAATTATTTTGGTGGTATACACATTTATAAAAAAAAAAAAAAAAAGCTTAACAAAAACGAAAACTTTCTAATTTTCCACACAAAGTTGCCTCTCATATCTCAAACTATATGACAATAAAAGGAAAATGGAAATGGTAATCAAGCTTTTCCTCTTTTGTTGATTATATTCCACTCCATAGTAAATCTCCCGTGTGTATCTACTGCTTTACATCTTCTAGAAAACAATATTAAAAAAATAATATTAATTGTAAATTTACAATTTATTGTGCAAACAATTTGTATTTTCACTTACAAATTGTAAATTTACTGTGCAATTATTTATGTTATGTATTAGAATGTCAATTTCTGTCAAAAGTATAGAAGGGGAAAAGTAAAGGAAATTTAGTATAAATTGGGTATTGAATCTATAAATTATTGTTTGTAATATTGTAAAAGAATCTCCATCTCCATGTGTATATAATTTAATATTTTTATTATAACTACTATATACACAGGTGAGATCTCGAGTACAATGTTTCAGTCTGCAGGCGCTTTGGGTGTGACAACCTGGTTTCACGCTGGAGCCTCATCTTATGCCTCAAATACGACATCTACTAGAGGTTATTTCCATTACGAAAAATAAATCGTTTTTTTTTCTTCCTATATTACATTATATACTTACTTTAATAACGTTCTCTCTTATAAATAGTAGCATACTATTTTCCCCCTTTTTATCACCATTATGAGTATATTTCACTTAAGTTAGATCCCATAAGATTTTTACTTCTTATAAATGTCCACACTTAATTCTCAATTGACGAACGTTTTTTTTTTCGTTTCGATTCTTCTAAAGATATTAATATAAACACTATCTTAAAAGTTATTTAAATGTGTAGTAAAATGTTGTTTATGCGTGTATATTCTGGTTATTTCAATTCTTTTCGTATTGATGTGCAGTGTTAAATATCTCACTGTATTTTTTTTTTTATATATATCTATATATATATATATATATATATTAATATATATATCTTGTTTTTTTATTTATTCTCGTTGCACAGTCAGCTATGTATCATCAACTTCATTCATTAAAATTTAAAAAAATTATCTCTCACAGTGCCAATTTTATAATCAACTCTAATTTTAAGCACAATTTATAAAGAAATTTTATTTCGACCATATTCAAGTGTATTCGTGTTTATTTACAGATTTTTTTAAATTTGTGTTTTCTTTAAATATTTGTTATCAAATATAAGATACTTTCGTCTATCGAGAATTGTATCATAGCCACCTTGAAATATGTAATTTATAGCTCTCCGAATTCAAACCAGAACTAGGTAATTTTGCAATTATAAACGTTGACACCAAATTTTCCAACATTAAATGTAGTAAATTTACAACGACTTGGAATATCGATATACATATTTCGGTGTAAAATTACTACATAAGTTTGAAAATAATTTCTTAAGGAACATATAAAAATATACTATAGGAACAGCGAATAAAATTATACAACAATAATGTTTACTCACAAATTATAATTATAAAAATATTGTGTCGAATTTACTACGAGTAAATACCTCTCCTTATTGTGCATAATATCGATCGCGATTATACACCTGATCTAGTAGGTAGAGGCGGCTAATTAGATTCTTATAAACTGCAATAGAAAAGTATGATTAATTTACTGTAAATCCGATTCTTCTACATAACATGTAGGTTTGCCTTACACACATAAAATCTTCAAATTCTTTTCTCACATCATTTTATTTCTGAAGGACTACCGATTGACTTCGATACTATCCAAGATGTTTATTTATTTTTTTTTTTTTTTTTCAAATCACACGACAACCGGTTTTGGGCACTAAAAAATTAAAACAACATTTTTATATATCAAGTAAAACTGTGATGCTCTCTTCTTAATATATATGTAGTTATGGTGTACAGTCTTCTTACGCGCAAAACAATCTGTTAAAAAGAAATTTATTTTTTTTATTTTTCAGAATTTCTTTTCTTTACAATATTCTGATTAAAATCAAAAATTATTCAAAGAAACAAACAAAAAAAATTATAAATTAATTTCTACTATAGAACGAATATTGTAAAATATGTAATTGCAGTGGATGATCACCATATGAATGCAAGTTCTCAAGGCTTAGCTCCGCCGTCGATCTCATTTTCGAGTAATTCGAATAAGTCATCAGGAAATGACTCGGGAAATGGAAAGTATCTCTCAGTGCCTGGAAAACACATCCCGATGTTAATTTCTAACGGTAACGTTTGTTTAATGTACAATAATTAACTTATTACAGCAGTTTTGATAAAGGCGTGTTGATGCAGTCCTTAAACATCAGAATTATGTATTATATTGAACTATTGTGGCACATTGCCTGCCTCTTGTGTGTTTTATTAGAGAAATTCGAGCGATATTTTTTGATCTTAAAACTACATATATTCGGCGCAATGAGAGATATTAAAAACAAAACAAAAAACACATTTTTCATTAAAATTGCACGCATTTCACAATTTTAGGGGCTTTTGTGCTTACTATGCCAAAATCACTAGAAGTCCTCCTATAAACTAAAATAACGAAATGCTTGGTATATCGCTTTGCATGTTGTTATCGTATTTTAGTTTTTAATTTTATATCGTTTTCTTAATTCAATGGTTAAAGCTTACTTATAAGAGTTAATTTGAAAAAAAGCTAATACTATGAATTTCTTGATTGAAAATTGGAAACAGCAGAGGAAATGATCAAGAGTCCGAGCAGCCAGTCAATGCAAAGGAATACGAGTGCAACCGAACTGAACGATCATCGAGTCAATACTCATTTCATGAGAAAAATACCGCATGGTGCTGAAGCTAGCAATATTTTAGTGGGTGAAGTAGACTTTTTGGAAAAGACACTATCAGGATTTATACGGTTGCATTCAGCTGCTGTAATGGGTGATTTAACAGAAGTTCCTGTGCCAACAAGGTTCGTTCGTATCCCCACCCTCTATCAATTTATTATTAATAGTCTTTCTCAATAAAAATATAATGAAAAAGAAATTAATATATTTCTCCTTTTTTAGATTTTTATTTATATTATTGGGTCCACCTGGAAGTCATGGTAGTTTTCATGAAATTGGACGAGCAATGGCGACTTTAATGTCAGATGAAATATTCCATGAAGTTGCTTATAGGGCACGTAAACGTGATCATTTATTAGCTGGTATAGATGAATTTTTAGATGCAGTGACAGTATTACCTCCCGGTGAATGGGATCCAACAATTCGTATTGAACCACCAGCAGCAATTCCATCACAAGAGATACGAAAAAGACCACCAGAAAAACCATCAAAAAAAGAAGAAATCGATGAAGAGGAGGAAGAGCAGCGATTAAGAGAAGAATCTGGATTATCAAGAACTGGACGTCTTTTTGGCGGATTAGTAAATGATTGCAAAAGGAAAGCACCATGGTATTGGTCAGATTTTACTGATGCTCTAGCTCTACAGTGTATAGCTTCATGGATATTTTTATATTTTGCTTGTCTATCGCCAATTATTACATTTGGAGGTCTACTTAGCCAAGCAACTGGAAAAAATATGGCAGCAATGGAATCACTAGTGTCTGGATTTGTTTGTGGATTAGGCTATGGATTTTTCTCAGGACAACCTCTAACCATTTTAGGTTCAACGGGGCCAGTTCTTGTATTCGAAACAATCGTTTATGATTTTTGTCAAAGTCAAGCATGGGATTATATGTCGTTTAGATTTTGGATTGGTACATGGATAACTGTGATTTTACTTATTTTGGTTGCAGTCGATGCAAGCGCACTAGTTTGTTATATAACACGATTTACTGAGGAAAATTTCGCTACTCTAATTGCATTCATTTTCATTTATAAGGTAAGTTAAATGTTTAAAATAATATAACAGTAATAATTATATACATAAATTTTATGGCGCATACCTTAATCTAAAATCAATTGAATGATTTTTTTTTTTGTATTTTACTAAATCCATACGAAGCTAATTTGTCTTCATTTGTTTGATATTAATTAATTAATTAATTCATTATTTAAAATAATTTAACTGTTATACTGCATTGTGAATATTTGTGATTTTATTTACCAGAAACGAAGGTTTACAATCGTGACAGTGACAGTTCCCCTTTTCTTTGTCTTCCATTTTGTTGTATTACTTATTAATAAACAGTAATAATATTACCGTTATGTGTACTGTGTGTTATGCTAACGTCTTTTAAAATTGGATTACTTATAATCAATCGCATTTAAAAAATTCGGACAGATTAGCTTTGACTAGTTATAAAACTGTGACTAATATTGTTATACTCTTATATACGTATGTACTTTGATTTGAAAAAAAACATTTAATTTAAAATATATAATTATATATGAAAAATTTCAGGCAATAGAAAATGTTATGGTGATTGAGAAGAAATATCCTATTTACCCGAAAGAGCCATACGATTGCCTATGTTCACCGCCAGCTGGTAGTAATGAATCCATTCTTGACTGGGCTAAATTCGACAAGTCTCTGTGCTTGGTAAGCATATGCTTTTCTTAAAAAAAATATCACAATTAATCAAAATATATTTATTCATATTAAACAGAACAACAATGGCACTCTAACTGGAGCAGACTGTGGTAAACCAGAGATCGCAAATGTTTTTCTCATGTCTGTTATACTATTTATTGGTACATTCACATTGTCAATTATACTGAAAGACTTCAAGAATGCCCTATTTTTTCCATCAAATGTCCGCCAAATTATTAGTGATTTTTCTGTTATAATCGCAATCTTTTCAATGTCTGCGCTAGACTACTTGGTAAATGTGGCAACACCAAAATTGGAGGTTCCAGATGAATTTAAACCGACATTAGAGAATCGTGGCTGGCTGATTCATCCCTTCAATCATAATCCAGTTTGGACTGCAATAGTAGCTTTCTTTCCAGCTTTACTTGGAACTATACTAATATTTATGGATCAACAAATAACGGCAGTTATTATAAATAGAAAAGAGAATAAATTAAAAAAAGGCTGTGGATATCATCTAGACCTTTTCATTTTATCAATTTTAATTCAGATCTGTTCTGTAATGGGTCTTCCTTGGTACTTATACATTTGATTGTCTTCAAATCAAGACTTTACCTATAGTAATTTGTGTTTACTTTTCTTATATTTTTTTATTATTTTTCAGGTTTGTGGCTGCAACCGTTCTTAGTATAAATCATGTAAATTCATTGAAATTGGAATCTGAATGTGCAGCACCCGGAGAGAAACCGCAATTTTTGGGTGTACGAGAGCAACGTGTTACACATATTTTAATATTTTTAATGATTGGCAGTTCGGTTCTATTAACGCCGCTTCTATGTCATATACCGATGCCGGTATTATTTGGAGTCTTCCTTTATATGGGAGTTGCATCCCTAAAGGGACTACAATTCTTTGATAGAATTCTCATCATGTTTATGCCAGTCAAATATCAACCAGATTACATGTTTTTAAGACAGGTGAGTGCATTTGTTTTTTTTTATTTATTGATTTGATTTTATGTGAATGTGTCCGGATTTTAAATCTATTTTGAAATGTGATATCACACCAATGAAGAAAATATAAAATCATCCTGTGTAACCTTAATCCTATTATAACAACTGGATTTCCATTAACATAGCACAAATCAGAATAGTTGTTGTTTACTGTAATAGTAATAATAGCAAAAAACGAATACAGAATTTTCCAAGGCTTCCGAGGTTATCGAAAAAGTAGATGATTTGGAAAACCACACCAACGTCATTATGTCTACAATAAGATGCTTTTCAAAATTTCAATATAATCTTTGATTTCGGGTCCTGACTCTCAAACCGTCCTCAACGTTTTTTTATTTTTCTTTAATCCATATAACGTTGGTGTGTATTAGAGAACTTCACACTTACATGCCATATACTGGAGGAAAATAAGATTTGTCCATTAAAACAGCATCCGTTTTGTTTTGTTTGAGTTCACTTACGTTCAGACCACAAGTTTTAATAATTTCAATTGGCAGGACTCTCATATGTTAGATACTAATTCTCAAGACTGGATTTTCTCAATTGCCCCATATATAAGATTTCAATTAATTAAAACAAAACTGCGCGACTTTTCAACTCAGACATGGAAGGACACTCAATTCAAAATACAGGGACATGTATGTAATATATACTTTTACGATTTACCCCTATATGTGAATCACATTACATTGCAGAGAATTCCATAATCTTTAACTGGCTGACACTATACTATTTTATTTTATTTTTATATTAAAATTAAATCTTAAAACCTAAATTTTATATATATGTATTTATTTTCAGGTACCATTAAAACGTGTCCATATATTCACGCTCATACAACTGGCGTGCTTAATTATCTTATGGCTAATTAAATCGTTTCAAAGGACCTCAATTCTATTCCCCCTTATGTTAGTGGTGATGATTGGTGTACGTAAATCATTGGATTTTGTATTTACAAGACGTGAACTGAAAATTTTGGATGATATTATGCCAGAAATGACGAAACGTGCTGCAGATGATCTACGTCATCTGGAAGATGGATCAGCAGAGGTGGGATTTTATCGCAGATTTATCGCTTGTTGCGTAGGCGAAAAAAGTAAACGATATTCAAAAAAATAGTTATTCACAATAAATTTCACGAACATCATTAATTATTATACACCACTTCGTTTTCGTTAATATCTAGATTCAAATTATTTTTATTTTTTGGATTTTATTCGTTTTATTTTTTGTTGTTGTAAAAGAAATGTTATAAACGAGAAAGAGAGAATTATTAAGGTTATCTACCTAGATAATATCGCATGGTGTGGTGCTCATCTCAACACGACAAACTAAGCTTCACACACACACACACACACACACACACACACACACACGTTATTTCTTTTATGGTTTTGAGTTTTTTTATTTTTAACAACTACTTTTAACATTAATTATTTTAATTTCTTAACTACTATACTATATGAAAATTTCTTCTTATTATTATTGTTATTCTTAGTATAGTGTGCATAATGTCATCAACTTATTCACACACACACACACAAACACACCTTCTATGTTTCGAGTTACAGTTTCATATTTTCACTGTGCTTTCTTTTTTAGCGAATACTTATAGTACTTCTTAATGAAACTTTAGCTAATTTTTGCTTAGTTCCAATTATCTATAGTAAGCTATAATAATATGATATGTTACGACGAAGTGTAATTATAGCTAAACCTAGCAAGTATTTACTGTAGCTCAATTTTATCATTCCACGCATAATTGCATTGAAATTTTATACTTTAATCGAGACGAGTATTACTAACTAAAAAGTTTTCGTTATGAGTCAAAGTTAAACAATAATTGTTTTTTTTTCGTTATTTTGTTATATGTTAAGGAAACTGCAAAATATCATGTGCAGAATATTAATGTGTGCCAATCCTGATTCAGGAAAAATGATGAATTCAAAATTGTGTACATTTTTTAAATGTTACGTAATAAATGTCCTTTTTTTAGGTTAATATAAAAGAAAAAAATTAAAAATTTTTTGGTGATTTTCAGAAAAACACCTGCCTGATTTGTTATGTTATAAGACATAGTTATTTTGTGACGTTATTTTGAAAATATCCAATTTTTTTCTTTTTTTTTTTTTATTTAATATTACTTTTATGAAGATATCCTCTTTCGTCATGAATTTGATTGTTGCTCCAATTTTATTTTTGTATGAGAGGTAAAAAATGTTTTTAATCATTTTCTTATTCTTATTTAATTTTTAATATTTTTAATATTTTTACTTTTATTTTATATTTGCAGCTTTTCTAAGCAGTTCCACTTAATTGTACCTATGTGTTTCGTACTTTTTAAAGATCTTCTCTCCTTTCTCATGACATTCCTCCCTATAACTGAGAAAAATATGGCCAACAAAAAAAGTATGTAATCATATAAGTAATTGGAAGTTTTTACTGCCAGAGTATTGAAATTTAAACGACGCTATAAGAAGAATTGATCGCGTGATGGTTGTTTTTTATTAGAACTTGCAATTAATCAGCACTTATCCGAGCTGCAATAATGATATACATATGTATGTACATTCATTCACTTTGTAGTGCACAATCCGTACATTGTCCTGAGGCTAATTTTTTACTAAACAAATAAAGAAAAAATCGCAGCAAAATATTCAAATTAATTCCATTACTATTTGTTAAAATATTTAAAATTAAATATTGCATTGATAAGCGTAGCAAAAAAAAAGGCTTCCTCCCTTTGTAAATTTCAAGTAGGTACTTTTTATTTTTAATACTTTCGATTCTCCGTGGAATTAAAGTGAAGTTAAGTTAAATTAACAAATTTTAATTCATTATTCTTCTTTTTCCTCTGTTCCCTTTAACCTTCTATCTTATATCTCACTTTCTTTTCTCGCTCCTAATTTTTTTCCTGTTTTATAATAACCTTATATAAAGAATAGGGAGTCCACTAAATTGATCCTCCACCTGGCATGATTGACAGGCATTTCTTTAGCTCTCGCAATAATTTTCTTCTTTGGTCTCGTTCTTCTACCTAGATATGTTTTCCACTTATTGAGCGACCATCTCACTTCATTGAAGATTTCCATCAAGACCAATCTGCGCGAGGCTACGTACAGTAATCTTTGTCAAGAAACAGCAATGTTTCCCAGATGTACCTACGATCAAGACTGACAAACGCTTTCTAGAAATCGATAAAAACAAGATCGATTTTTTATGTTTTCTTATTTTATTATTTGTTTTATTTTCGAATAGTGGTAGCTAGAGAAGCAGTCTTTTGTCACGTTCAAAGAGAAATCGCTTTTGTAAAAGCAGTAACTAACGTAATTTTACTAATAGGAACTATACAGATATTATCAATGATAATCATCTTTACATTGTCGCCCACACTTGCACTATTAGAATATTCAAATATTGTTATTCTATTGTCGCATGTTAATGTTTATTTGCACTTGGTGCATGCTATTTTAACTTATTCTTCGGCAACAATTTAATGTTTTTCTTTCAACACTATTTACTTTCTTCAAGTTATCTCTTTTCTATTTTTCGTTAAAATATTATTTTAATACCGACATTCGACTTAAATCATTCTATAGTTTTTCGAAATCAAGTGCTGATGGAATTTGAAAAATATAATAAAACTCATTGCAAAAACCTTATAATTATATGAATTTTTAATTGAAATTTTATTGTTTTCTAAACAAAAAATCAAATTAAAAAATTCATCTACATTGAAAAATAACTAAAAGTACTCGTATAATTCAAAATTCTTGAATAAAACATGCTCATTTCCTATCATAGTATCATGCATTTTAGCAATATAAATTCATTAATAAAAATCATAATAAAAACATTATTAATAATTTTCTGTTCGTTTTCTTCGTACATTTATATATTTGCTGATAAATATTCATTGCGTATCCTCCCCATACACAGACAAATTTAAATATGCATTCACACGATAAACAGTAAAAAAATGTGAACAGTAAGTAACATTTTTATAATTAAAATTTCGCGGAAAAATCTTACACAATTCGGCCATATTTATTACGATACATTTCCGTTTTTTTTTCCCCCTTTCGAAAGAAACGATTCGAAATTGTAAATCATTTTCATATAAATAAGAAAAACAAAAACATTTTGTGTATAACATGAAAAAAAGTGAGAAATAAAAATAAATAATTTTTGATTTTTGTTTCATTTTCACATGGTAAATAATAAAAACACAGTCTTCAATAATATAAGAGCACAGAATAGAAAACATGACAACAAAAAAAAAAGAAGTGTAAATAAAATAACAACAAGCCAGAAAATCACAAAGTCTGAGATTATTTTGCACATTTTCCGACTTGTTTTCTTTTTTCTCTTTTTTTCATAAAGGAAAACGGCCACAATTCCAATGATTTATATCCACCACCTGGAAATGATTTACAAATTCCACTCGTAAATGGAAGTATTATGAAAATTCAAGTAAATTCAATTAATATAACTGAAGAAGTGAATAAAACAACAATTTGGAAACAAGTGAATAAAGATAAATCAAATGAAGCAAAATCGCCTGAGGGAGAAAATCCTCAACCAAGCGAAAATGCTTTGATGGCACTGCCGTTAAAAAGAAAGAACGGAAACCAGTAAGTTGACGATATTTTATTATTTTTTCTTACTTTTTTTCTTTTTTCTTAATTAATTATATTTTCAGTTCATCAGATAAGAAGCATAAAAACAAGAAAGATTTAAGTCCAAATAGTGATACACGTTTATCAACGATGCCTGAAGAGGAAGAGATACAACACATTATTAGTGAAGATGAAAAATATGAAAATGCGCAACAACAAAAAGAACGCCATCATCAACAATCACAACAACATAAACAACCGCAACTGAGTAATATTACACAGGTGTAAATTATACATAGCTACTCCCCCCCCCCCCCCCATGTAATTGTTTTTAATGCGTTTTTTACTGAACGCAAATGCTTTTTTTCAATTTTTGCTGCTACACATATAATTAAATGAAAGTAGAGCAATACAATTTGGCTGAGTAGTATTAAGTTTTACACCGCTGTCATTTTAGTTAAACATTCCATTAGCTAGTCTAGCGTAGCGTAAATAGGCTATAATTAATATAAAATAATATCAAATAAGTATAAACATTTAAAGAAATCAAAGCAATTAAATGTGTCAATAGTGGGAAATTACCCAATGTATAGTAAGCAATACTTGTTTTTTAATGTTTTAATTGTATTTATTGTTAAAAACTATATTCTACCTGCATTATTTAAGTTAAGGAAGGAAGCAAAGAACGGGCTCAAAACAAAAGTTTCTTTTCTCGAGTGGCAGCACTACCCTAAAAAAAATACTTTAGAGTATATTATGCTTACAAATTTTTTTATCCCATTTAACCTAACTGAAAAATTGTGCCAACAAAATATAGTTATGTGCATTTTTTTATATGTTGTTATATTTACTAATTTCCATTAATAAAAAATGGCTATTGCGATTGCAGAAAGCTTTAACGCTAATAAACTATAGTTTCTAAAAATCTTTTATAACTTGGAAAAATAATAGATCAAAATTAAGGGTATTCAGTTTTTCTAAATATTAGCCCCTATTGCTAAATCCCCCGGGAGAACTAAGTTTGCGAATTTGCCAGTTTGTGATAATCGAAAACGTTCTAAACGAAAAAATCAAGTTTCACTTGATTATTGAAAACAAGTGAATCGAATCCTGATACTTGGATGTGGCAGTTCTGCCGGCGGATTGAAAAATCGCATCGTGAAGGGGAAGTGAATCTTACTTGCGGCGGGAATCATTAATCCGTCGGATTGAGCAATACGGGCTATTATGTATACTTAAAATAAACAGGGCACATACATAATCTAATGTACATCATTGAGACACTACTTTCGTTTCACTGCAAGCAGTAAGCTTAAATGTCTGTTGTCAATGCCAATTATAACCTACATGTTTGAACGCAAATAATTATCTGAAAGACATCTGTATCTTAAGATATCTGTATTAACTTATTTGTAAATATTTAAAAAATTATAACTATATTAAATTAAATGGGACCACAATTTGCTTCCCCACCGAGGAAAAAAATCTAATTTTAAACATTCGTTAAGCTTGAAGCATACATTCAATTTCAAATCATTTACACATAATTAAAGTTTGTTTCAGATTTGAATGTTAATACTAAAATAAATCATTCTACTTATACAAACAAGGTTGGGTAATCCAACTAAGTATATTTTGTTTAGTCTCCTCTTTAATTTTATTATGCACACAGTCTTGTCGAAAATGTATTCAATCTATAAGTTTATTTGCAATTTTCTGATTCAATTTTTACAAAAATCGCTTGAAAATGGTATCAAAGCAAATAATCAGAAATCCAAATTAAAAGCGATATATCTCCGGGGTGAGGTACTTCAGCAGAAGTCAGAAGTTGTTCAATGTGACGGTAGAACAATAGTTATCATCACCCTATATCTCTAAAACCTCTTGAGTTTTTTGTTTGTCTCGGTTAGCATTCTCGTTTAAATCTCCAACACCCTATATCCCAGGCTGAAACATATTTGTTCAATTCAGAATCATCCTCGCTCAAAAATAAAATAAATACGTGCAAATGTAGAAGGAACTATTGACCCCCACCCGTACAATTATTTGTTTGTCTAAGCATGGTCTATCCGTAGCCTTCATGTGCTAGACCACATCCGGGACACCCTGTATATAAAAAAAAAAGTTAAGAAAACAATACAAGTCCTTATTGATAATTAATCAATATTAAAAAATAAGTATTGGCAGTTTTGATGTGACTAATAACTGTATATATATATATATATATATACCTAATATACCTAATTCAATAAAGTACTCATTAAGATTTTAACATGACCCCTGGGTGATATTTAATCATTATATTACAAATTGTTCTCTCGTCTTTCAAAATTTTGTTTTACAATTCTTTTATAGGATTTTTTGAACTTTTTTTCACTTATAATTCTCATAAACTTTGAATTAAATCAATTTTAAGAATTTCCTCAAACTGCAAATTTTTTACTATAATATCTTGTAAAAACGCATAGGAAACAAAACATATTTAAAAAACACTGATACTACAAAAAGCCACATCATGTGATCTCATTGAATAAATAATGTGTGATCTATGTGTTTTTTATTACATATACGCACAAAATCTTAGAACTTACAAATTTCAATAATTAATTTTTTACATAGAATGATTTTATATATTCGTGAGATGCAAGGAGAAAAATGTAAAATGTAAAAAATACACGTTGATATCAAACCACTCCCCTTTATCAATAAGTCCCCGATGTGACATTTTACTTATGTGTGTTGAATAACTTGCGCAATTTAAAATTTTCAATTTTCTAAATTCAATACTAATTACCTACAGTGTGTAAAATTCAGTATAATCCACGAGGCCATATTATAATGGTCCCTAAATCTGTTTGAGTCGAATTGATCTTCAATTGATTTCCGAGGACGTCTTTTTTAAAACGTCTGAATACTCTAGCAAGTTTATCTCATCACTTGATGCGACTTCTATAGTTTAGCCATTCCAAGAAAAACCCCAGCCGTAAAAATTGATATTTCGAATTCTTTACTCACATGATTATTTTCCCATTTTTTCATTGGGACAGGATTATCAGTAGTTGTTTGGAGAAAATATTGAATGAGGATATAAACTATTGACACAAATAAAAGAGTCAGTTTACCAGCATTCGGGACATACAAGGGAAAGCTCTCGAAGATTCATTATTTCTTTCTATCAACATCCCTAATAAAAAATTGCCAAAAATTAAAATCATTCATAATTTTAAAACGTGCTCAAATCTTACCTTAGTTAAATTAATTAAAATAAAAACAATCAAAAACATTATTCCATTAAGCTAAAAAGTATAAAACAGTTGCTAGTGAAATAATTTTAGTACAAAATTAAATTTTGTTTTCACTAAAAAAAGTCATTCGTGTTCTTCTTAGTATAAAAATTAAATTTCTTACGCTAAAATTATAAAAATTAAAACAAACAAAAAAAAACAAGTATTAATAGCGATAATTAAATTATAACATGAAATCCAAATGCTAATTTCAGAATAAAGGATACTCCAATCAGACAAAGGAATTTTGGAGTGGATGCGATTCAAAACCCAAAGATTATGCCGAATCAACAGAAACGACTGTTTAAATATAGTTAAAATTATTGTAAGAACAAAAAACAAATGTGTTATTCGTCAATTTATTAAGTAAGATAGAATAGTTTTTAAGTTATTTATAGTAAGTAGAACAAATTCAATTCCCTGATGCCGAACCTAAAAGCAATCAATGTGCAAATTTCTGCAATATTTATTAATAAGAAAAAGAAAATACAAAATATACTTTTGAGCTTTTAAAAGCAAAACAAACAAATTTAAAAATCTATGTAAATGTTATTTTTTTTACCTTTAACTATGTGTAACTAGTAAGTTTTACAAAAATATGACCACAATTATTCAGTCGTGTGTTTATATGTGTATTATAATAATTTAGAATGGAAATAACCTGTCTAAATAATTATTTGAAAAGGGAAAAGGTTTTATTAGGTCTTGACGAGACTTTTAAAGGAAGCCGTTACTTACATATGTAAAGAAAAAAGCAAACAAAAACAAGAAAAAGAAAACTTTTATATCCTTTTCATGTTGTTAAAAATTTACAATCTTCTGATAGCATTTATGTATATGTTACACATTGTATATTAAAATTTTATTAATTGTTGGTATCAGATCAAAAACTTTGTTGTGTAATAAAATCTAATTTTAAGGAGTACATAAAATGATCTTTTTTCCCAGAAAAGTCTAATTCTGATGTAGAAAATGCTGGAAAGAGTGTAATTATCAAAAAGGGGAGGAACGAAAATTGTCGCAGAAAATGTTTATTTTGCACATGCTTTCATTTGATCGAACTTTTCTACCCAGCTATCAGAGACTTCCATCTATGGTGGGCGATCAGAGATAACCATACTGATGAGACCTCTGACATCGCTGAGTCGAAAAGTTCAATTTTGTTTTGCACTTGAATGCATTTTGCAAATTTATTGAAATTATTTTCAATAAATTTCAGTTTTGTAGACAAGAAATTTTCCTCTTATTATTTCATCCATTAAAACTTTCTACGTACTGATTTTAATGAACAAACTATGTATAAGGAAATAGGTAGTAGGCTGAGAAACAATCCTTTCGCAAAATATTACGTATGCTGAGTATTAGCTTTGCCTTATTATATAACCTAATGGTTAAAATTTACCTAAATTCGAATCGGCATATTAACAATTTTATAAGATTTACTTTATTATATGATCTAGCACACAAGTTTTCCAGCATTCAGTGTAATACCACTACTGCTACTATACAATAATTATCATTTAATTTCCCACTGCGGACTATCTGTCACTGGTTGCCTGGGCTCACAACATAGTCTGAATTAACTTCTGGCTAATAATCTTATGCACATAAAGATAAAAAAATCCCTTTATTGTATAATCTTAAACCTAGCTTTAGCATATTGGCCCATGTCGGAGTTATGGTCGCGCTCGATTTTAATTATTTCAAGTATCTTGTATAAAAATCACGCCCATTAAGCAGAAACCACAACCAAACCTTGAATGCTTCCTTGAGGCGTTGTCAAAATTTTGATTACTTGAAGCTTGCTTCCAAGCCAACTGCATTGCTTTTAAAATTGTTGGTCAATATTGAAAATTTCATGTTTTTTACACTGACATATATATATATGTCAGTGGTTTTTTACAATGGACAGGGGAAGGAAGAAATCTTTGACCATGGGATATTCTGATGCTAATCAGAATCAGATTGGGTCAAATCTAAAACCTGAGTTTGAATATTAGACTGAATATTTACATAGTCAGTATAATCTTCAGCAATACTTTCTTTCCAAAGACGTCTTTTGAGCTCACTCAAAGTCTAAACTACATTAAAGAATAGTTAAAGACAGATATTAAAAGATCGCAAGACGTTACCCTGCTACAGTATATTCATACCGTGCTCTGTCTCCTATCATTACTTTTGTCATTAGGCTATAATATCTAAAGTGAAAACAAAGTCTCTTTTGGACTTGTGGTGTGGTGCAAAGTTCTAAAATAATAAAATGTTCTTCTACATAAGTCTATTTTTCAATAAAATGCAAACCTGGAAATTTGGACGTAGGTGGAGTACCGGCTTTTGCCTTTCGAGAAGTAACTAAATTCTTCGGCGGTGTTTTATTGCTTTCAGCCTTTTTTAAAGCATCATATAATTTGTCTCGAAGAGGCGTAGAGACTTGTTTCACAAAGTCAGATATATTGGATGGACTTCGATCTGGCGAAGATTGTAAAAAGCTACAGACAGACGCAGATCGCCTAACTGGAATTTCTATTTGTTCAATTGGTGTTTCTCCTAGCATACGTATTCATTTATATATATATATATTTATATATATATTTACCACCAGATGATGAACCTGAGGTAGATGTTTCCAAAAACTAATCTTTAGCTACTACTTACCCAACTAAGTAGGAATTCATACCAGCTTTTGTTCCTAGTCTCGCACATTCCAACAACCACTCGGATGTGACAACAGGGAAACCTTTAAGAAAAAAAAAGAAAGAATCTTTAGTGTTTATGTCTCCTACAGAGATTATTCAAAAATACAGACACCATTTAAGTGCTGCATTATACTTTGCCCCTTCTGGTGATGGGCATATCAAAAGGAGATGTTTCTCTCTGGCATACACATCATCCGTAGAAGGAGTCGGACCATAATAATATTTCTTCTCCACTAGTTTATTTTCTCGAGCGGCATCTTTCTGGAAAATTTTAATCGAAAAATATTTCAAAATCTAAACATCAGCTTCTTACAATCCACAAGCTGTTCACTACGTTTTTCCCCTTAACTGGAATGCTATCGACATCAGTTGAAGTCTCGAATGGGATAATAACATAATCCGCTTCCTCGCGATATTTCTTATTTACCAATTTCCCTCCTACGTTTTCGCAATCGGCTTTAAGTTTCGCGTGAAGATCTTCGTAGTGTTCATGAATATGCACCGTGTGACCGTTAAAGAAATTTAGATGTTCCTTGTCCTCTGTATACAAATTTACGTTACAGTCCTCAGACCTTTGTGTTTTTGATAGAATAGGTGCCAACTCGTTAATAGTTGTACGTTGCTGCAACAAATCCATCTCTGCAGGGCTATTATTTGTTACCGTTTATTTTTGTTCAAATCGTAAGCCCTTTTTTAGCTCCATTTTGTTGAAAATAGGTCTGTTCACGTACTTCTCGGGTGTTTTCATTCTTGGACTTGCGGAATCTAGACCCTAATGTGATTCATTGATCAAAGAGTCTGTTATTCGAAAAAATTATTCTCCGACGATTACTGAGGTAAGTCTGAAGGAAAAATTCAGGCAGGTAAATCTTTTCAATATGAAATTAAACGGAGATACACTAAAGAAGGAAATAATTGGCTTAGATTAAATTGGATTTTCAAATTGTGTGCACTGAAACAGACTTAGTAAATAATATACTGATGGTTCATTTTGTTAGATATCTTTGGTAAGTGTATCCATGCATTTAATTTGATAAATTTATCTTCTTAAACACATTAAAATTACATAAGGTTAGTTCAAAATTGCTGTCGCGCTGAAGTAATTTCAGCAAATGCATAATAAAATGAACTTCAGGAAAATTGTGCAACTCGTTTAGAGATTGCTCGTTTGAACTTCGAGTAAGGATCCACAAGGAACGGGAATTTTGACAATAATATGACCTCTAGAGTTAATTCAAAAAGTATCAAGTGACCCTGTAAAATTTTTCAGGTTCAAATGTTCAATATGGATGTATGTATGTGTCTATAAGAGATATTTAAGATCCGTGAAACAGCCCGTAATTAGTCAAACGCCCGTAATTAACAGGTAAATGTTCTTTAAAAATAATTAATTTTTATAGTCATTTTTTCTTCCTTTACTTGCTGATATTTCAAATGACACATCAACATCAGATTGTATAAATTTCCAGTAAATTTTTGCTCGAGTTCTACTAATGTTACTCTTTGTCGAATTTTGGCTAGTTTTATGTCCTCCAAAATACATTATTTAGTTATTTATTTATTTAGTCTACCGATTGTAGCAATCTTACAGACAGGAAATATTACATATTTACATATAAGCTATGTATATACATTAGGCAAGCATTAGCAACAATTATAGACATCATCGATCATTATTTTTCGATAAATCGCGAATTCTACGTTGAAATTCAGTGGAAAAGTCGACGTTTACTTGTTACGATACGACTCGTATCATACGAGTCTCACTGTGCTTTTGCCATTTTATAAAATAAGACAAATGGCGGCTGTCAGTACAGTTCAGTGTCAGTTATCATTCATCGACAATCGGAAAGTTTGTGGTTAGGTTCTATTGGTGGCGTGCCTAACTGTGTTTTCTCATTTAATTAGTGATTAAAAGTGAAAATAACTAAAAATGACAATTTTCATAACATCTCGATTGAAGGATATTCCTCTAAGATTAGCAACCTTAAAATCTTTACGACAGGTAAGCATTTTTTTGTGCAAAATTTTTTCAACATAAACTTGAAAGAACAATGGTTATATAACGAATAGCAATGCAATTTAGGGATATGCCTCACATGCTAAATTCTCTGAACACAAACCTCTAGACAAAATACGCAATATTGGAATTTCAGCACACATCGATAGCGGAAAAACAACATTAACTGAACGGATATTGTTTTATACTGGCCGAATATTGGAAATGCATGAAGTGAAAGGAAAGGACAATGTTGGAGCCACTATGGATTCAATGGAACTAGAACGACAAAGAGGAATTACAATTCAGTCTGCAGCCACCTACACTATGTGGAAGGATACAAATGTAAATATCATTGATACTCCAGGACATGTCGATTTCACTGTAGAAGTTGAACGTGCTCTACGTGTTTTGGATGGGGCAATATTGGTTCTTTGTGCCGTAGGTGGAGTTCAAAGTCAAACGCTAACAGTAAATAGGCAAATGAAACGATACAATGTCCCGTGTTTAGCTTTTATTAATAAACTAGATCGATTGGGTGCAAATCCCTACAGAGTTTTGTCACAGATGCGGGCAAAACTGCATCACAATGCTGCATTCATTCAACTTCCAATTGGTGTTGATAGCAATTGCAAAGGAATCATTGATTTAGTTAAGGAAAGAGCTTTATATTTCGAAGGTGCATTTGGTAGTGAAGTACGGGAGGATGAAATCCCTAGAGAAATGCGAGAGGAAGCTAAAGATAGAAGGCAGGAGTTAATAGAACATTTATCTAATGCTGATGAAACGTTTGGAGAGCTGTTTCTGGAGGAAAAAGGTTTGAATGAAGAGGATATTAAAGGAGCTATTCGAAGAACTTGTATAAAACGTAATTTTACACCTGTTCTCGTGGGAACTGCTCTGAAAAACAAAGGTATTCAACCTCTACTAAACGCAGTAATCGATTACCTACCAAATCCAGGTGAAGTTGAGAATATCGGTCTCATTGAAAGTGAAGGTCGTGAAACAGAGAAAATATTCCTAAATGCCGCAAGAGATGGTAAAGACCCATTTGTTGGATTAGCTTTCAAATTAGAAGCTGGTCGATTTGGCCAATTAACTTATCTGAGATGTTATCAAGGTATGCTGAAAAAAGGTGACTACATTTATAATTCCCGAACAGGAAAAAAAATTCGGGTATCTCGGTTAGTTCGACTTCACTCAAATCAAATGGAAGATGTAAATGATGTTTATGCTGGCGATATATTTGCTTTGTTCGGTGTAGATTGTGCCAGTGGTGATACATTTGTAGTAAATCCAAAAATGAACTTATCCATGGAATCAATTTTTGTCCCAGAGCCTGTCGTATCGATGTCTATCAAAGCAAGTAATTCGAAAGATCGTGATAATTTTGCAAAAGCAATAGCACGTTTCACCAAGGAAGATCCTACATTCCAGTTCTTTTATGATGCGGATGTTAAAGAAACTATTGTATCAGGAATGGGTAGGTAAGATTTTTATGTATTTATTAGCAATTATTATGCAATAGGGTAAACATCCTTATTTCATATTGATTACTTAAATATTGCGACAGTTCATTCAATATTTTTAATCCTTTATATATTAACATATTTTGAGTATTCACGTATCTATACTTATTTTACCTAAATCTATAACTATTCCTTAATGGATATGTTTGTGACTCATATACATACATATTTAAAACACAGTCAACTAAATATTTCGGCAGTAGATTATTTCTAATTTTAAATGCGGCACATTTAGATAAACCCTTTTTGCTTCACACTTACCATTTCAATGACTCCAGCAAAGCTTCCTTGCCGTTGTTTTGTTACATCGTAAAATTATCCACATTGTTCTATTTTGTTGCATCTGTAGTCTATTCCAATCTTCTCTTGTGCATAAATACTTTTATTAAGGTATTGTACAATTTTATTGCAGTTATAGTGGATTATATTATTACGAATTCTTTTGAAGAATGAAATCTTGTTTGCCACTTTCTTGCAAATATAGTGGATAAGCTTGTTAAATCTTATGTTGAATATTTTTAACAATTTCTACGCCGGTAATAAAACAACAAAAACACGTAAAGCTGCACTGCACCGGTGTAGAGCTCGTTGAAAAGAATTTTACATTAATTAGTTTATCATCTTATTCAATTTTTAGCTATTCACAAAGTCGTTCTAAATCCTCATTTAATTGTCGAACACAATTCATAAAATCATGACTCCCGATATATGCATATATTATACTTTGTGCATATCATTGATATTCAATAGGAATAGTAATGTTGCTAAAACTGTTCCTTGTGTGAAAAACAAATATTGTCTCTTCTCTTTCAAATAATATTTCATTTAGCATCGTCTTTTGGGTTTTGCCAGACAAAAGTGATGAGAACCACAATAGCTCATTATCTCTCACTCCATACTTAATTAGTTTATTAAGTAGTATTGAGCGATCCACTGTTCCAAAGGCTACTTTTAAATCCAGGGAAACAGCAACAACAAATTTACCTTGGTCGCTTTTCTGCTTCCAATTTGTATCACCCATGTTAGAGCTTTTTCGCATAAATTATTCCCACCTATACTGACTAGTAGCACAAATAAGTAAATATACAGATGAAGAACGCATATCAGAAAAATGAAAACCTTATCAACATTTGTGGGAACCAAGTTAGTTAGCTACGGCGAAAATTGTAGCTAAGTAATGTTGTTATTAACAGAAAATGTTCCTAATGTTCTCAGGCACACAACCAGTTTCTTTTTTTTTTACCAGGTGTTGGTTTGTAAATGGCCGTTGATTGACTTCCTTGTGGAGCCTTCGGAATGTATTCCAACTTGTTTTCGATTTCGAACTCGGTCAATCTCGAGAATAGCGCGTTGCACTCCTCTTGTGTTGATAATTCTGTCATCGAAATTGAATTATGTTGATATTGACAATGGGGAGATTATAATGCAGTCTTTCATATTTCCAAATTTCTCAAGCCAGTTGTAGGTAATACAATATCTCAGGCCATTGACAGAGTCACCATGTAATGGATATGTCGTTTATTAGAATATCCGGCGAGCGTTCTTCTCTTCGTGTACTCTATGATGGCTATCACTATTGGATACGCGCTGTTCAATGGCGTCAGTACTGCAGTGCAGCGGATACGCCGATATTATTATTGGATAAGTTGGGATAGTCAAAGATACGCCGTATGGCAGCGATAGCTTACAAACTCAAATTGTATTTTTGTCTTTCGACTTCGCTTAATATATACAAAAATTATACAATGGAAATTGATTACATGAATCATCATTCACAATAAAATCGCTTCTACCGGTATTTCATTAGATCATTATAATGAGATTACTACAATTTGTTTAAATTTGAATTGAGTATTAACTATATCTATGAAATTCACATAATTAATCTCCTCTATGGCGCTATTCATTTTATTAATACTCTATAAAATATGAATTTAGTTTATTAACTAATACTATTGTAACTTTTTCATAATATCCATCCTCAAATTCTATCGCCTTTATTTTCATCCCTTGATTCTTTAAGCATCATCGTCTTCAATGTTCTCAATTTTGCTTTCTTTGTTTTAACGCTACACGGTAAGCCCCGAAGAACACGATTAATTGCTTCCGTGTTTTTTGAAACCGTGTTGTTCGAGACTACAAAAAAAAAACAGGATTCCGTCTCGTGTGAAAATAAAAACAAAAACAAACAATTCGAAGAAATCTTTTATTACATAATTCAAATTAACAGAGGAAACTCATTCCGAGTTCGGCTGTACCTAAGGCAGTTTCAGCATTAAAATCAAATAAAGTATTAAGTTGATATTTGTGTTTTGATTTAGAATAAAATGTTAAGCTGACTTATACGTTGTGGTACGTGATAAAAGTTAATTCCCTTACAATTCTGAACTTTTTTGCCTTTGATCATAACTCTCTATTTTATCAAACAAATGAAATGACATTTGGAAATAATTTTACTCGAATTACTCGAAACCATGTAATTTGGTAGAAGGTATCCGTGCTCTTTGGGGGTTACCTGTATATATTACGTACTGTTTTATAGTTTTCCCAATCGATTTCACTCCCCCGCAATTTCGCCTTCATACATTTTAATTTCAACTCTGTTGTAAACCATAATGCCTTCTACTATTGTCTTTTTTACAGGCATCATATCACCCTCTTTCTTTAGTTTGTTTGATAAGCTATTTCTTTCTTTTCTAAATCACATAATTTACTTATTATACTTAAATTATTTTCATAAAGTGCTATTTCTTCCCTATTGTTATTTTGTTTTATACTACTGAAAACAGGCATTATAATTTCTATAGTTTCATGATCAGAAATTTTAAGACCATTTAACCCGCGCTGTAAAATTCATGTTATTAGTCACAACATAGTGTTTGTTATTCTAGTAGGCTCATTAATGATTAATTTAAATGCATTATCCTCTATTATCTGTTTTATTTCATCTCTGTAAACCGTCACATTTTGCTTATACCAGTTCACACTTAAATCGTCAACAACTAGTTTATCCTCCGGCTTTTCATACAAGTCTTCTATCCATAGCTTTAATACTTCACAAAATTGTCTTTTACTAGAAGATGGAGATCTATATATGTATAAATCACTGACACACTACCATTTTTGAATTTTTATTTGTTAACTTAACAATTAGACACATAACAACCTTTTTTATTGTAATCTTTTTCACTATTTCATTTTTCCATAATTTTTTTACAAACACTACTAATCCTCCCTGTGTGTCTGGATGAACTATCCACCCCTAATGATATCATACTTATCAATCATCACTTCATTATCACTAATATCTTCCACAAGATGAGTTTCCGACAGTAGCACAATATCAAATTTTTCTTTTCTAATCATTAATTCCAATTCACTTATATTATTGGTTAAGCCTTGAATATTCAGGTACATCATTTTTATATATTTTTAAAAACAATTTATTATAATAACATGGATGTTGCTAAATAGATATCTATTTCAGGTGAATTGCACTTGGAAATTTATGCTCAACGAATGGAACGAGAATACGGATGTCCAGTAATTTTGGGTAAACCAAAAGTGGCGTTTAGAGAGACATTAGTAGCACCGTGCTCGTTTGATTATCTTCATAAAAAACAATCTGGAGGATCTGGTCAATTTGCTCGAATTACAGGAATAATGGAACCGTTACCACCACAACAAAATACATTGTTAGAATTTTCGGATGAAACGATGGGAACAAATGTTCCCAAGCAATTTGTGCCTGGTGTTGAACGTGGATTTAGAGAAATGTCTGAAAGAGGTCTTTTAACTGGACACAAGCTTTCTGGTATTAAATTTAGATTACAAGACGGCGCACACCACATTGTCGATTCCAGTGAGCTAGCTTTCTATTTAGCTGCTCAAGGTGCTATTAAGGAAGTTTTTCAAGAGGGTTTTTGGCAAATATTAGAACCAATCATGTCAGTAGAAGTAACAGCACCGGATGAGTTTCAAGGATCTGTAATGGGACAGCTTAATAAGAGGAACGGAATTACAACTGCCACTGATGGCGCTGATAACTGGTTCACTGTTTATGCTGAGGTTCCTCTTAACAATATGTTTGGATATGCAGGGGAATTAAGGTAATTATTGCTGATACAAAGGCATATACAGTATTTCATAATTTATTGATGTTACATATGTTTTTATTTTTCAATAAGGTCTAGTACACAAGGTAAAGGTGAATTTACCATGGAATACAGTCGTTATTCACCATGTCTTCCTGATGTTCAAGATCAAATTATTAGAGAATACCAAGAATCCCAAGGAATAACTACGGAGAAAAAGAAGAAGAAAAATTAATGGAAATTAGAAAAAATTGCAAAATTGGGAATATATTTGACAATTTTACATGTATTTAGTGTATTTAAAAAAAAAACTGTGATAAAAGCAGAAAGGTTATTAAATGTAATCCGACTCAATCGGATAAACACGAGAAATTTCGTAATACAAAAATCTCCTTCTGTTTATAGTTTAATTTTTGATAACGGTTATTTTTAAAGTTGACTCAGTATACCCAATATCTAGTTAGTTTAAGCAAATTCATCCGTCTAAATTAATGCAATGAATATTTCAATCAACAAATTTTCTATTGCCTTTTGTGTAAGTTTTAAACAACATATCACTTTTGTCGTCAAGAAAATTATTTGCATTTGTTTAGAATTTGACGCTATCACCCAGCGATCAGTTTTCATGATGGATATGACAAAGAAAGAGTGAATAAAGTGAGACGAATTATTGAATTTAAAGTTACCAGAGAGCCGCCTTCTACTTCAACCAATCAAATAACTTAGTTTTTAATATTCAGCAGTAGCTGGCGGAGATTAGATTCTTTAATTCTGATTGATGTTTTTAGTGTTTACATTTTAACGTTTTTATTAAATTGGATATGTACAAAAATGCAGTCACATGCATGAATTTGAATGATGAATTTTGCTGAGAGGAACAATTCGGTGTCAAGATCCAAGGAATCTAGTTCATAAACAACTAACCAAAGGTAAATTTACTGCTTTATGCAGGACAGATGTGTTCCCACATATACACAACAATCGATTAGTTTGCCTGATTAATGTTTGGTCAGAAGGGGACATTTCCTTTAATTTTTTAATAATTTCTCCATAAATATCAGAACATCTCATCTAATACCCTAGGCAGACGGACAAAATCAAAGATCATTCGTTTGTAATTGATTTTTTCAAAACTCCTGTTACCTAAGATTTTGTGAATAAAACGCAAATCCTGTCAATTTTAATTTGTAATTGACAGTTCATTTTTAATAATTAAAATTCAATGGTAGAGTATATTTAGATCACTCTTTTTCTGAAATTACTGATATTGCTCTTTTTATTTGTCAAACTTCTTAGACGGATAACGGCTCAAAGTTAGTCAACACTGAAAAATAAAAAAGATTATTTTTATAAACAATAATAGAAATTAATATCTAGTATTGTACTTGCGAATTTGCAATATTATATTATTTTATGGGCTAACCGTTTTACACTATCTTTAGGGTTACGAATTACAATTTGAAATCAAAAATTGAATTTTATTAAAAGGGGGAAACGATATGATCCTATGTACCAGTTACTTACAAGCAGTCCAGTAACGAGCATCAAATTTATATGTTGAAGTATTTGTATATGTGTTTGTCGCTTCTGCTGCTACTACTAGCTACGATACTGCTGCTGCTACGCCGCCATCACTACTACTACTGCCGCTGCTACTGGGTACACTATTGCAGCTAATGCTGCTGATGGCCGGCTGGCTCCGCTACTACTGGCTACGATACTACTACACTATTGCTACTATTGTTACTACTGCTGCTGCTACCGCTACTACTGGCTACGATGCTCCTAGTACTGGATACGCTATTGCTGCTACTACTGGCTACGCTACTGCTGCTAATACCGGTCTACGCTACTGCTGCTACTCCTGCCTACGCTACTGCTGTTACTACTGGCTACGCTATCGTTGCTACTACCGGTTACAGTATTGCTGTTACTACTGGCTACGCTACCGTTGCTACTACTTGTGACACTACTGCTGTTACTACTGGCTACGCTACTGCTGCTGCTGCCACTACTGGCTGCACTACTGCTGCTGCTGCCACTACTGGCTACGCTACTGCTCCTACTATTGGACTGCTGCTGTGACTGCTGGCTATGCTGATCCTGCTACTACTGGCTGCGCTACTGCTGCTGCTGCTGCTGCTACTACTGGCTGCGCTACTGCTGCTGCTACCACTGGCTGCGCTAGTGCTGCTGCTACTACTGGCTACGCTACTGCTGCTACTACTGGCTACGCTACGGTTGCTACTACTGCCTACGCTACTGCTGCTGTGACTACTGGCTATGCTGATGCTGCAACAACTGGCACGCTACGGTTGCTACTACTGCCTACGCTACTGCTGCTGTGACTACTGGCTATGTTGCTACTACTGGCTACGCTGCTGCTGCTGCTGCTACTACTGGCTGCGCAAATGATGCTACTACTACTGGCTACGCTACTAATGGTATTACTGGCTACGTTACTGTTGCTACTACAGGCCACGCTACCGTAGCTACTACTGGCGACGCTGCTGTGACTACCACTGGCTACGTTACTGCTGCTACTACAGGCCACGCTACCGTAGCTACTACTGGCTACGCTACGGTTGCTACTACTGCTCACGCTACGGTTGCTACTACTGCCTACGCTACTGCTGCTGCGTTTCTGCTGCTGCTATTACTGGCTGCGCTACTGCTGCTACCACTGGCTACGTTTTTGCTGCTACTACTGGCTGTTGCTACTACTGCCTACGCTACTGCTGCTGTGACTAATGGCTATGCTGATGCTGCAACTACTGGCTACGCAACTGCTGCGCAACTGCTGCTGTGACTACTGGCTATGCTGAAGCTGCTACTACTGGCTACGCTACGGTTGCTACTACTGGCTACACTACTGCTGCTACCACTGGCTACGTTACTGCTGCTACTACAGGCCACGATACCGTAGCTACTACTGGCTACGCTACGGTTGCTACTACTGCTCACGCTACGGTTGCTACTACTGCCTACGCTACTGCTGCTGCGTTTCTGCTGCTGCTATTACTGGCTGCGCTACTGCTGCTACCACTGGCTACGTTTTTGCTGCTACTACTGGCTGTTGCTACTACTGCCTACGCTACTGCTGCTGTGACTAATGGCTATGCTGATGCTGCAACTACTGGCTACGCAACTGCTGCTACTACTGGCTGCGCAACTGCTGTTGTGACTACTGGCTATGCTGATGCCGCTACGCTTGCTACTACTGCCTACGCAACTGCTGCTGTGACTACTGGCTATGCAGCTACTACTGCTGCTGCCCTGATACCGCTGCTACTGCTGCTGCCCTGCTACAGTTACTGCAGCTACTACGCTGCTCTGCCCTACTGCAGCTACTGCTGCTGCCCTGCTATTGCAGCTACTACAGCTGCCCTGCTACCATTACTGCTGCCCTGCTACTGCGCTACTGCTGCCTACTGCTGCTTGCTACTGCGCTACTCCTGCCCTGCTACCACTACCGCAGCTTCTACTGCTGCCCTGCTACCACTACCGCAGCTTCTACTGCTGCCCCGCTACTGCCCAGCTAGCTACTGCCCTGCTACCGCTACTGCAGCCACTACTGCGCTGCTGCTGCCCTGCTACTGCTGCTGCCCTGCTAGCTACTGCAGGCACTACTGCTGGCCTGCATCGCTACTGCGCTGCTGCTGCTGTCCTGCTAGCTACTACTGCGCTACTGCTGCTACCGCTACTGCAGCTACTATGCTGTTGCTGCCGTGCATTGCTACTGCGCTACCGCTGCTGCCCTGCTACCGCTACTGCCATGCTACTGCGCTACTGCTGCTGCTCTACTAACTACTGCAGCTACTACTGCTGCCCTGCTACCGCTACTGCGCTATTGCTGTTGCCCTGCTACTGCAGCTACTGCCTACTGCTGCCTTGCTACTGCGCTACTGCTGCTGCCCTGCTACTGCGCTACTGCTGCTGCCCTGCTACTGCGCTACTGCTGCTGCCCTGCTACTGCGCTACTACTGCTGCCCTGCTACGGCTACTGCAGCTACTACTGCTGCCCTGCTACCGCTACTGCAGCTACTACGCTGCTGCTGCCCTGCTAGCGCCACTACGCTACTGCCGCTGCCTTGCTGGCGCTACTGCAGCTATTACGGTGCTGCCCTGCTACTGCGCACTACTGCTGCCCTGCTACCGCTACTGCTGCTGGCCTGCTACTGCGCTACTACTGCTGCCCTGCTACCGCTACTGCAGCTACTACGGTGCTGCTGCCCTGCATCGCTACTGCGCTGCTGCTGCTGTCTTGCTAGCTGCTGTCCTGCTAGCTACTGCTGCTGCCTGCTACTGCAGCCACTACTGCTGCCCTGCTACCGCTACTGCAGCGACTACGCTGCTGCTGCCCTGCTAGCGCTACTGCAGCTACTACTGCTGCCCTGCTACTACGGTACTGCAGCTGCTGCGCTACTGCTGCTGCCCTGCTGCTGCGCTACTCCTGCAGCCACTACTGCTGGCCTACTGCAGCTACTACGGTGCTGCTGTCCTGGTTGCTACTGCGCTACTGCCGCAGCCACTACTGCTGCCCTGCTACCGCTGCTGCCCTGCTAGCGCTACTGCAGCTACTACTGCTGCCCTGCCACGGCTACTACTGCTGCCCTGCTACTACGCTACTGCTGCTGCCCTGCTACCGCTACTGCAGCTACTACTGCTGCCCGGCTACCGCTACTACTGCTGCCCCGCTACTGCAGCTACTACTGCTACCCGGCTACAGCTACTACGGTGCTACCCGGCTACTGCTGCCCTGCTACCGCTACTGCTGCTGGCCTGCTACTGCGCTACTACTGCTGCTGGCCTGCTACTGCAGCTACTACGGTGCTGTTGCCCTGCTACCGCTACTGCAGTTACTACGCTACTGCAGCTACTACTACTGCCCGGCTACCGCTACTACTGCTGCCCTGCTACTACACTACTGCGCCTTGCTACCGCTGCTGCTGCCCTGCTGCGCTACTCCTGCAGCCACTACTGCTGGCCTACTGCAGCTACTACGGTGCTGCTGTCCTGGTTGCTACTGCGCTACTGCTGCAGCCACTACTGCTGCCCTGCTACCGCTACTGCAGCTACTACTCTGCTGCTGCCCTGCTAGCGCTACTACTGCTGCCCTGCTACTACGCTACTGCAGGTACTACTGCGCCCTACTACCGCTACTGCAGCTGCTGCGCTACCGCTGCTACTGCTGCTGCCCTGCTGCTGCGCTACTCCTGCAGCCACTACTGCTGGCCTACTGCAGCTACTACGGTGCTGCTGTCCTGGTTGCTACTGCTGCCTTGCTACTGTGCTGCTGCCCTGCTACTGCAGCCACTACTGCTGCCCTGCTACCGCTACTGCAGCTACTACGATGCTGCTGCCCTGCTAGCGCTACGGTAGCTACTACTGCTGCCCTGCTACTACGCTACTGCAGCTACTACTGCTGCCCTGCTACGGCTACTGCAGCTACTACTGCTGCCCTGCTACGGCTACTGCTGCTGCCCTGCTACCGCTGCTGCTGCCCTGCTAGCGCTACTACTGCTGCCCTGCTACGGCTACTAATGGTGCAGCCACTACTGCTGCCCTGCTGGCGCTACTGCAGCTACTACGGTGCTGCTGCCCTGCATCGCTACTGCTGCCCTACTACTGCGCACTACTGCTGCCCTGCTGGCGCTACTGCAGCTACTGCTGCCCTGCTGGCGCTACTGCAGCTACTACGGTGCTGCTGCCCTGCATCGCTACGGTGCTGCTGCCCTGCTTCTCTACGGTGCTGCTGGCCTGCATCGCTGCTGCTGCTGTCCTGCTAGATACTGCTGCGCTACTGCAGCCACTACTGCTGCCATGCTACCGCTACTGCAGCTACTACTGCTGCCCGGCTACCGCTACTTCTGCTGCTACTGCTGCCCTGCTACCGCTACTGCAGCGGCTACGCTGCTGCTGCCCTGCTAGCGCTACTGCAGCTACTACTGCTGTCCTGCTACTGCAGCTACTACTGCTGCCTTGCTACTACGCTACTGCAGGTACTACTGCGCCCTGCTACCGCTCTGCAGCTGCTGCGCTACCGCTGCTACTGCTGCTGCTGCGCTACTCCTGCAGCCACTACTGCTGGCCTACTGCAGCTACTACGGTGCTGCTGTCCTGGTTGCTACTGCGCTACTGCTGCAGCCACTACTGCTGCCCTGCTACCGCTACTGCAGCTACTACTCTGCTGCTGCCCTGCTAGCGCTACTGTAGCTACTACTGCTGCCCTGCTACGGCTACTACTGCTGCCCTGCTACTACGCTACTGCAGCTACTGCTGCTGCCCTGCTACCGCTACGGCAGCGACTACGCTGCTGCTGCCCCGCTAGCGCTACTGCAGCTACTACTGCTGCCCCGCTAGCGCTACTGCAGCTACTACTGCTGCCCGGCTACCGCTACTACTGCTGCCCTGCTACTACGCTACTGCAGCTACTACTGCTACCCGGCTACAGCTACTGCAGCTACTACGGTGCTACCCGGCTACCGCTACTACTGCTGCCCTGCTACCGCTACTGCTGCTGGCCTGCTACTGCGCTACTACCGCTGCTGACCTGCTACTGCGGCTACTACGGTGCTGTTGCCCTGCTACCGCTACTGCAGTTAATACGCTGCGCTGCCCTGCTACTACGCTACTGCAGGTACTACTGCACCCTGCTACCGCTACTGCATCTACTACGCTGCTGCTGCCCTGCTAGCGCTACTCGCTACTGCAGCTACTACTGCTGCCCTGCTACTACGCTACTGCAGCTACTACTGCTGCCCTGCTACTACGCTACTGCAGCTACTACTGCTGCCCTGCTACTACGCTACTGCAGCTACTACTGCTGCCCTGCTACGGCTACTGACGCTACTAATGGTGCAGCCACTACTGCTGCCCCGCTGGCGCTACTGCAGCTACTACGGTGCTGCTGCCCTGCATCGCTACTGCATTGCTGCTGTCCTGCTAGATACTGCTACGCTTCTGCTGCTGCCCTGCTACTACGCTGCCTGCTACTACGGTGCTGCTGCCCTGCATCGCTACTGCAGCTACTACGGTGCTGCTGCCCTGCATCGCTACTGCATTGCTGCTGCCCTGCTGGCTACTGCATTGCTGCTGCCCTGCTGGCTACTACTGCTGCCCTGCTACTGCGCACTACTGCTGCCCTTCTACCGCTACTGCTGCTGGCCTGCTACTGCGCTACTACTGCTGCCCTGCTACCGCTACTGCAGCTACTACGGTGCTGCTGCCCTGCATCGCTACTGCATTGCTGCTGCCCTGCTGGCTACTACTGCTGCCCTGCTACTGCGCACTAGTGCTGCCCCGCTACCGCTAGTGCTGCTGGCCTGCTACTGCGCTACTACTGCTGCCCTGCTACCGCTACTACGCTGCTGCTGCCCCGCTACTGCAGCTACTACGCTGCTGCTGCCTTGCTACCGCTACTGCAGCTACTACGGTGCTACCCGGCTACCGCTACTACTGCTGCCCGGCTAGTGCGCACTACTGCTGCCCTGCTACCGCTACTGCTGCTGGCCTGCTACTGCTGCCCTGCTACCGCTACTGCAGCTACTACGGTGCTGCTGGCCTGCATCGCTACTGCGCTGCTGCTGCTGTCCTGCTAGATACTGCTGCGCTACTGCTGCTGCCCTGCTACTGCAGCCACTACTGCTGCCCTGCTACCGCTACTGCAGCTACTACGCTGCTGCTGCCCTGCTAGCGCTACTGCAGCTACTACTGCAGCCCGGCTACCGCTGCCCTGCTACTACGCTACTGCTGCCCTGCTACTACGCTACTGCAGCTACTACTGCGCCCTGCTACCGCTACTGCAGCTACAGCTGCTGCTGCCCTGCTACCGCTACTGCAGCTACTACGCTGCTGCTGCCCTGCTAGCGCTACTATAGCTACTTCTGCTGCCCCGCTACGGCTACTGCAGCTAATACTGCTGCCCTGCTACCGCTACTGCAGCTACTACTGCACCCTGGTCTGCAGCTACTACGCTGCTGCTGCCCTGGTAGCGCTACTACGCTACTGCAGCTACTACTGCGCCCTGCCACCGCTACTGCAGCTACTCCGCTGCTGCGCTACCGCTGCTACCCTGCTTGTTCGCTACTGCTGCTGCCCTACTACTGCGCACTACTGCTGCCCTGCTGGCGCTACTGCAGCTACTACAGTGCTGCTGCCCTGCATCGCTGCTGCTGCTGCTGTCCTGCTAGATACAGCTGCGCTACTGCAGCCACTACTGCTGCCCGGCTACCGCTACTACTGCTGCTACTGCTGCCTGCTACTGCAGCCACTACTGCTGCCCTGCTACCGCTACAGCAGCGACTACGCTGATGTAGCCCTGCTAGCGCTACTGCAGCTACTACTGCTGCCCTGCTACTACGCTACTGCAGGTACTACTGCGCGCTGCTACTGCTGCTGCGCTACTCCTGGAGCTACTACGGTGCTGCTGTCCTGGTTGCTACTGCGCTACTGCTGCCCTGCTACCGCTACTGCAGCTACTGCTCTGTTGCTGCCCTGCTAGCGCTACTGCAGCTACTACTGCTGCCCTGCTACTACTGCTGCCCTGCTACTACGCTACTGCAGGTACTACTGCGCCCTGCTGCTGCGCTACCGCTGCTACTGCTGCTGCCCTGCTGCTGCGCTACTCCTGCAGCCACTACTGCTGGCTTACTGCAGCTACTACGTGCTGCTGTCCTGGTTGCTACTGCGCTACTGCTGCCCTGCTACCGCTACTGCAGCTACTACTCTGCTGCTGCCCTGCTAGCGCTACTGCAGCTACTACTGCTACTACGCTACTGCAGCTACTACTGCTGCCCTGCTACTACGCTACTGCAGCTACTACTGCACCCTGCTACCGCTCCTGCAGCTACTACGCTACTGCTGCCCTGCTACCGCTACTGGCCTGCATGGCTGCTGCCCTGCATCGCTACGGTGCTGCTGGCCTGCATCGCTACGGTGCTGCTGGCCTGCATCGCTACGGTGCTGCTGGCCTGCATCGCGCTGCTGCTGCCCTGCTACAGCTACTGCAGCTACTACGCTGCTGCTGCCCTGCTAGCGCTACTACGCTGCTGCTGCCCTGCTAGCGCTACTGCAGCTACTACTGCTGCCCTGCTACGCTACTGCAGCTACTACTACTGCCCTGCTACCGCTACTACAGCTACTACTGCACCCTGCTACCGCTCCTGCAGCTACTACGCTACTGCTGCCCTGCTACCGCTACTGCAGCTACTACGGTGCTACTGGCCTGCATGGCTGCTGCTGCTACCGCTACTGCAGCTACTACGGTGCTGCTGGCCTGCATCGCGCTGCTGCTGCCCTGCTAGCGCTACTACGCTACAGTAGCTACTACTGCAGGACAGCAGCACTAGCGATGCAGGACAGCAGCAGTAGCGATGCAGGCCAGCTGCACCGTAGTAGCTGCAGTAGCGGTAGCAGGGCAGCAGTAGTAGCGCAGTAGCAGGCCAGTAGCGGTAGCAGGGCAGCAGTAGTAGCCAGCAGGGCAGCAGCAATGCAGTAGCGATGCAGGGCAGCAGCAGCGTAGTAGCTGCAGTAGGCCAGCAGTAGTGGCTACAGTAGCAGGGCAGCAGCAGTAGCGTAGCAAGCAGTTTCTAGCAGGACAGCAGCAGCAGCAGCGATGCAGGCCAGCAGCACCGTAGCGATGCAGGGCAGCAGCACCGTAGTAGCTGCAGGAGCGGTAGCAGGGCAGCAGTAGTAGCGGTAGCCGGACAGCAGTAGTGGCTGCAGTAGCAGGGCAGCAGCAGTAGCGGTAGTATGGCAGCAGTAGTAGCTGCAGTAGCGGTAGCAGGGCAGCAGTAGTAGCTGCAGTGCCGATAGCAGGGCAGCAGTAGTAGCTGCAGTAGCAGGGCAGCAGTACTAGCTGCAGTAGCAGGGTAGCAGCAGTAGCTAGCAGGGCAGCAGTAGTAGCTGCAGTGGCGGTAGCAGGGCAGCAGTAGTAGCTACAGTAGCGGTAGCAGGGCAGCATTAGTAGCTGCACTAGCGGTAGCAGGGCAGCAGCAGCGTAGTAGCTGCAGTAGCTGCAGCAGGGCAGCAGCAGCGGTAACAGGGCAGCAGCAGCGGTAACAGGGCAGCAGTAGTGGCTGCAGTAGCAGGGCAGCAGCAGTATCGCAGTAGTAGCTGCAGTAGCAGGGCAGCAGTAGTAGCTGCAGTAGCAGGGCAGCAGCAGTAGCTAGCAGGGTAGCAGTAGTAGCTGCAGTGGCGGTAGCAGGGCAGCAGTAGTAGCTGCAGAAGCGGTAGTAGGGCAGCAGTAGCTGCAGTGCCGATAGCAGGGCAGCAGTAGTAGCTAGCAGAGCAGCAGTAGCAGGGCAGCAGCAGCGCAGTAGCGATGCAGGGAAGCAGTAGTAGCTAGCAGGGAAGCAGTAGTAGCTAGCAGGGCAGCAGCAGTAGCTAGCAGGGCAGCAGCAGTAGCTAGCAGGGCAGCAGCAGTAGCTAGCGGGGCACCAGTAGCTAGCAGGGCAGCAGTAGTAGCTGCAGTAGCTAGCAGAGCAGCAGCAGCGCAATAGCGATGCAGGGAAGCAGTAGTAGCTGCAGTGGCGGTAGCAGTAGCGGTAGCAGGGCAGCAGTAGTGCGCAGTAGCAGGGCAGCAGTAGTGCGCAGTAGCAGGGCAGCAGTAGTAGCGGTAGCCGGGTAGCAGTAGTAGCTGCAGTAGCTAGCAGAGTAGCAGGGCAGCACCAGCAGCGCAATAGCGATGCAGGGAAGCAGTAGTAGCTGCAGTGGCGGTAGCAGTAGCGGTAGCAGGGCAGCAGTAGTAGCTGCAGTGGCGGTAGCAGTAGCGGTAGCAGGGCAGCAGTAGTGCGCAGTAGCAGGGCAGCAGTAGTAGCGGTAGCCGGGTAGCAGTAGTAGCTGCAGTAGCTAGCAGAGTTGCAGGGCAGCACCAGCAGCGCAATAGCGATGCAGGGAAGCAGTAGTAGCTGCAGTGGCGGTAGCAGTAGCGGTAGCAGGGCAGCAGTAGTAGCGGTAGCCGGGTAGCAGTAGTAGCTACAGTAGCGGCAGCAGGGCGCAGTAGTAGCTGCAGTAGCGGTAGCAGGGCAGCAGTAGTAGGTGCAGTAGCCGTAGCAAGGCAGCAGTAGTAGCGCAGTAGTAGGGCAGCAGCAGTAGCAGGGCAGCAGTAGTAGCCAGCAGGGCAGCAGTATTGGCCATCAGGGCAGCAGTAGTAGCCAGCAGGGCAGCAGTAGTAGCCAGCATGGCAGCAGTAGTAGCCAGCAGGGCAGCAGTAGTAGCGCAGTAGCTAGCAGAGCAGCAGCAGCAGCGCAATAGCGATGCAGGGAAGCAGTAGTAGCTGCAGTAGCGGTAGCAGGGCAGCAGTAGTAGCTGCAGTAGTGGTAGCAGGGCAGTATTAGTAGCTGCAGTAGTGGTAGCATGGCAGTAGTAGTAGCTGCAGTAGCTAGCAGAGCACCAGTAGCAGGGCAGCAGAAGCAGCGCAGTAGCGATGCAGGGAAGCAGTAGTAGCTGCAGCAGCGTAAGCAGAGCAGCAGTAGTAGCTGCAGTAGTGGTAGCAGGGCAGCAGTAGTAGCTGCAGTAGTGGTAGCAGGGCAGTAGTGGTAGCAGGGCAGTATTAGTAGCTGCAGTAGTGGTAGCAGGGCAGTAGTACTAGCTGCAGTAGCTAGCAGAGCACCAGTAGCAGGGCAGCAGAAGCAGCGCAGTAGCGATGCAGGGTAGCAGTAGTAGCTGCAGCAGCGTTAGCAGGGCAGCAATAGTAGCTGCAGTAGCTAGCAGAGCAGCAGCAGCAGCGCAATAGCGATGCAGGGAAGCAGTAGAAGCTGCAGTAGCGGTAGCAGGACAGCAGCATTAGCTAGCAGGGCAGCAGTAGTAGCTGCAGTAGCGTTAGCAGGGCAGCAGTAGTAGCTGCAGTGGCGGTAGCAGGGCTGCAGTAGCTAGCAGAGCAGCAGTAGTAGCTGCAGTAGCGGTAGCAGGGTAGCAGTAGTAGCTGCAGTGGCGGTAGCAGGGCAGCAGTAGTAGCTGCAGTGGCGGTAGCAGGGCTGCAGTAGCTAGCAGAGCAGCAGTAGTAGCTGCAGTAGCGGTAGCAGGGTAGCAGTAGTAGCTGCAGTGGCGGTAGCAGGGCAGCAGTAGTAGCTGCAGTAGCGTTAGCAGGGCAGCAGTAGTAGCTGCAGTAGCAGGGCAGCAGCAGTAGCTAGCAGGGCAGCAGTAGTAGCTGCAGTGGCGGTAGCAGGGCAGCAGTAGTAGCTGCAGTAGCGCTAGCAGTAGCAGGGCAGAAGCAGTAGCTAGCAGGGCAGCAGTAGTAGCTGCAGTGGCGGTAGCAGGGCAGCAGCAGTAGCTAGCAGGGCAGCAGTAGTAGCTGCAGTGGCGGTAGCAGGGCAGCAGTAATAGCTGGATTAGCGTTAGCAGGGCAGCAGTAGTAGCTGCAGTAGCTAGCAGGGCAGCATTAGTAGCTGCAGCAGCTAGCAGGGCAGCAGCAGTAGCTAGCAGGGCAGCAGCAGTAGCTAGCAGGGCAGCAGTAGTAGCTGCAGTAGCGGTAGCAGGGCAGCAGTAGTAGCTGCAGTAGCGGTAGCAGGGCAGCAGTAGTAGCTGCAGTAGCGGTAGCAGGGCAGCATTAGTAGCTGCAGTAGCGGCAGCAGGGCAGCATAGTAGCTGCAGTAGCAGGGCAGCAGCAGTAGCTAGCAGGGCAGCAGTAGTAGCTGCAGTGGCGGTAGCAGGGCAGCAGTAGTAGCTGCAGTAGCGGTAGTAGTAGCAGGGCAGCTGTAGTACTGCAGTGGCGGTAGCAGGGCAGCAGTAGTAGCTGCAGTAGCAGGGCAGCAGCAATAGCTAGCAGGGCAGCAGTAGTAGCTGCAGTAGCTAGCAGAGCAGTAGTAGCAAGGCAACAGAAGCAGCGCAGTAGCGATGCACGGAAGCAGTAGTAGCAGTAGTAGCTGCAGTAGCGGTAGCAGGGCAGCAGTAGTAGCTGCAGTAGCGGTAGCAGGGCAGCATTAGTAGCTGCAGTAGCGGCAGCAGAGCAGCATAGTAGCTGCAGTAGCAGGGCAGCAGCAGTAGCTAGCAGGGCAGCAGTAGTAGCTGCAGTGGCGGTAGCAGGGCAGCAGTAGTAGCTGCAGTAGCAGGGCAGCAGTAGTAGCTGCAGTAGCAGGGCAGCAGTAGTAGCTGCAGTAGCAGGGCAGCAGTAGTAGCTGCAGTAGCAGGGCAGCAGCAGTAGCTAGCAGGGCAGCAGTAGTAGCTGCAGTGGCGGTAGCAGGGCAGCAGTAGCAGGGCAGCATTAGTAGCTGCAGTAGCGGTAGCAGGGCAGCAGCAGTAGCTAGCAGGGCAGCAGTAGTAGCTGCAGTAGCAGGGCAGCAGTAGTAGCTGCAGTAGCAGGGCAGCAGCAGTAGCTAGCAGGGCAGCAGTAGTAGCTGCAGTGGCGGTAGCAGGGCAGCAGTAGCAGGGCAGCATTAGTAGCTGCAGGAGCGGTAGCAGGGCAGCAGTATTAGCGCAGTAGCTAGCAGGGCAGCAGCAGCAGCGCAATAGCGATGCAGGGTAGCAGTAGTAGCTGCAGTAGCGGTAGCAGGGCAGCAGTAGTAGCTGCAGTAGCTAGCAGGGCAGCATCAGTAGCTGCAGTAGCTAGCAGGGCAGCATCAGTAGCTAGCAGGGCAGCATCAGTAGCTGCAGCAGCTAGCAGGGCAGCAGCAGTAGCTAGCAGCATTAGTAGCTGCAGTAGCGGTAGCAGGGCAGCAGTACTAGCTGCAGTAGCGGTAGCAGGGCAGCAGTAGTAGCTGCAGTAGCAGGGCAGCAGCAGTAGCTAGCAGGGCAGCAGTAGTAGCTGCAGTAGCTAGCAGAGCAGCAGTAGTAGCTGCAGTAGCGGTAACAGGGCAGCAGCAGTAGTAGCTGCAGTAGCGGTAGCAGGGCAGCTGCAGTAGCAGAGCAGCAGTAGTAGCTGCAGTAGCGGTAGCAGGGCAGCAGTAGTAGCTGCAGTAGCAGAGCAGCAGCACTAGCTAGCAGGGCAGTAGTAGTAGCTGCGGTAGCAGAGCAGTAGTAGTAGCTGCGGTAGCAGAGCAGTAGTAGTAGCTGCGGTAGCAGGGCAGCAGCAGTAGTTGCAGTAGCGGTGGCAGGGCAGCAGTAGTAGCTGCAGCAGCAGTAGCTAGCAGGGCAGTAGTAGTAGCTGCGGTAGCAGAGCAGTAGTAGTAGCTGCGGTAGCAGGGCAGCAGCAGTAGTTGCAGTAGCGGTGGCAGGGCAGCAGTAGTAGCTGCAGTAGCGGTAGCACGGCAGCAGTAGGAGCTGCAGTGCAGGGCAGCAGCAGTAGGAGCTGCAGTGCAGGGCAGCAGCAGTAGCTCCAGTAGCTAGCAGGGCAGCAGTAGTAGCTGCGGTAGCAGGGCAGCAGTAGTAGCTGCGGTAGCAGGGCAGCAGTAGTAGCTGCGGTAGCAGGGCAGCAGTAGTAGCTGCAGTAGCGGTAGCACGGCAGCAGTAGGAGCTGCAGTGCAGGGCAGCAGCAGTAGCTCCAGTAGCTAGCAGGGCAGCAGTAGTAGCTGCGGTGGCGGTAGCAGGGCAGCAGTAGCAGGGCAGCATTAGTAGCTGCAGTAGCGGTAGCAGGGCAGCAGTATTAGCGCAGTAGCTAGCAGGGCAGCAGCAGCAGCGCAATAGCGATGCAGGGTAGCAGTAGTAGCTGCAGTAGCGGTAGCAGGGCAGCAGTAGTAGCTGCAGTAGCTAGCAGGGCAGCATCAGTAGCTGCAGTAGCTAGCAGGGCAGCATCAGTAGCTAGCAGGGCAGCATCAGTAGCTGCAGCAGCTAGCAGGGCAGCAGCAGTAGTTGCAGTAGCGGTGGCAGGGCAGCAGTAGTAGCTGCAGTAGCGGTAGCACGGCAGCAGTAGGAGCTGCAGTGCAGGGCAGCAGCAGTAGGAGCTGCAGTGCAGGGCAGCAGCAGTAGCTCCAGTAGCTAGCAGGGCAGCAGTAGTAGCTGCGGTAGCAGGGCAGCAGTAGTAGCTGCGGTAGCAGGGCAGCAGTAGTAGCTGCGGTAGCAGGGCAGCAGTAGTAGCTGCAGTAGCGGTAGCACGGCAGCAGTAGGAGCTGCAGTGCAGGGCAGCAGCAGTAGCTCCAGTAGCTAGCAGGGCAGCAGTAGTAGCTGCGGTGGCGGTAGCAGGGCAGCAGTAGCAGGGCAGCATTAGTAGCTGCAGTAGCGGTAGCAGGGCAGCAGTATTAGCGCAGTAGCTAGCAGGGCAGCAGCAGCAGCGCAATAGCGATGCAGGGTAGCAGTAGTAGCTGCAGTAGCGGTAGCAGGGCAGCAGTAGTAGCTGCAGTAGCGGTAGCAGGGCAGCAGTAGTAGCTGCAGTAGCAGGGCAGCAGCAGTAGCTAGCAGGGCAGCAGTAGTAGCTGCAGTAGCTAGCAGAGCAGCAGTAGTAGCTGCAGTAGCGGTAACAGGGCAGCAGCAGTAGTAGATGCAGTTGCGGGAGCAGCAGCGCAGTATCTGCAGTAGCGGTAGCAGGGCAGCAGTAGTAGCTGCAGTAGCTAGCAGGGCAGCAGCAGTAGCTCAGCAGGGCAGCAGTAGCTAGCAGGGCACCAGTAGCTAGCAGGGCAGCAGTAGCAGGGCAGCAGCAGCAGCGCAGTAGCGATAGATGGCAGCAGTAGTAGCTGCAGTAGCGGTAGCAGGGCAGCTGCAGTAGCAGAGCAGCAGTAGTAGCTGCAGTAGCGGTAGCAGGGCAGCAGTAGTAGCTGCAGTAGCAGAGCAGCAGCAGTAGCTAGCAGGGCAGTAGTAGTAGCTGCGGTAGCAGAGCAGTAGTAGTAGCTGCGGTAGCAGGGCAGCAGCAGTAGTTGCAGTAGCGGTGGCAGGGCAGCAGTAGTAGCTGCAGTAGCAGGGCAGCAGTAGTAGCTGCAGTAGCAGAGCAGCAGCAGTAGCTAGCAGGGCAGTAGTAGTAGCTGCGGTAGCAGAGCAGTAGTAGTAGCTGCGGTAGCAGGGCAGCAGCAGTAGTTGCAGTAGCGGTGGCAGGGCAGCAGTAGTAGCTGCAGTAGCGGTAGCACGGCAGCAGTAGGAGCTGCAGTGCAGGGCAGCAGCAGTAGCTCCAGTAGCTAGCAGGGCAGCAGTAGTAGCTGCGGTAGCAGGGCAGCAGCAGTAGCGTACGCAGTAGAATGCTGCAGTAGCTAGCAGGGCAGCAGTAATAGCGCAGTAGCAATGCAGGGCAGCAGCAGCGTAGTAGCTGCAGTAGCGGTAGTGGTAGCAGGGCAGCATTAGTAGCTGCAGTAGCTAGCAGGGCAGCAGTAGTAGCTGCAGTAGCCGTGGCAGGACAGCAGCAGTAGCGTACGCAGCAAATGCTGCAGTAGCGGTAGCAAGGCAACTGCAGTAGCTAGCAGGCCAGCAGCCGTAGCGCAGTAGCCATGCACGGCAGTAGCAGCGTAGTAGCTGCAGTAGCGGTAGCAGCGTAGTAGCTGCAGTAGCGGTAGCAGGGCAGCAGTAGCGCTGCAGTAGTAGCGGTAGAGGCAGCAGCAGTAGTGGTATCAGGGCAGCAGCAGTTGCGCAGTAGCGATGCAGGGCAGCAGCAGCGTAGTAGCTGCAGTCGCGGTAGCACGGCAGCAGTAGCAGCTGCAGTGCAGGGCAGCAGCAGTAGCTGCAGTAGCTAGCAGGGCAGCAGTAGTAGCTGCAGTAGCTAGCAGGGCAGCAGTAGTAGCTGCGGTAGCAGGGCAGCAGCAGTAGCGTACGCAGTAGAATGCTGTAGTAGCTAGCAGGGCTGCAGTAGTAGCGCAATAGCAATGCAGGGCAGCAGCAGCGCAGTAGCTGCAGTAGCGGTAGCAGGGCAGCATTAGTAGCTGCAGTAGCTAGCAGGGCAGCAGCAGTAGCTAGCAGGGCAGCAGTAGCTAGCAGGGCAGCAGTAGTAACGCAATAGCAATGCAGGGCAGCAGCAGCGCAGTAGCTGCAGTAGCGGTAGCAGGGCAGCAGTAGTAGCTGCAGTGGCGGTAGCAGGGCAGCAGTAGTAGCTGCAGTGGCGGTAGCAGGGCAGCAGTAGTAGCTGCAGTAGCGGTAGCAGTAGCAGGGCAGCAGTAGTAGCTGCAGTGGCGGTAGCAGGGCAGCAGCAGTAGCTAGCAGGGCAGCAGTAGTAGCTGCAGTGGCGGTAGCAGGGCAGCAGTAGTAGCTGGATTAGCGTTAGCAGGGCAGCAGTAGTAGCTGGATTAGCGTTAGCAGGGCAGCAGTAGTAGCTGCAGTAGCAGGGCAGCAGTAGTAGCTGCAGTACCAGGGAAGCAATAGTAGCTGCAGCAGCAGGGCAGCAGCAGTAGCTAGCAGGGCAGCAGTAGTAGCTGCAGTGGCGGTAGCAGGGCAGCAGTAGTAGCTGCAGTAGCAGGGCAGCAGCAGTAGCTAGCAGGGCAGCAGTAGTAGCTGCAGTGGCGGTAGCAGGGCAGCAGTAGCAGGGCAGCATTAGTAGCTGCAGTAGCGGTAGCAGAGCAGCAGTATTAGCGCAGTAGCTAGCAGGGCAGCAGCAGCAGCGCAATAGCGATGCAGGGTAGCAGTAGTAGCTGCAGTAGCGGTAGCAGGGCAGCAGTAGTAGCTGCAGTAGCTAGCAGGGCAGCATCAGTAGCTGCAGTAGCTAGCAGGGCAGCATCAGTAGCTAGCAGGGCAGCATCAGTAGCTAGCAGGGCAGCAGCAGTAGCTAGCAGCATTAGTAGCTGCAGTAGCGGTAGCAGGGCAGCAGTAGTAGCTGCAGTAGCGGTAGCAGGGCAGCAGTAGTAGCTGCAGTAGCAGGGCAGCAGCAGTAGCTAGCATGGCAGCAGTAGCTAGCAGGGCAGCAGTAGTAGCTGCAGTAGCAGGGCAGCAGCAGTAGCTGCAGTAGCAGGGCAGCAGCAGTAGCTCCAGTAGCTAGCAGGGCAGCAGTAGTAGCTGCGGTAGCAGGGCAGCAGCAGTAGCGTAAGCAGTAGAATGCTGCAGTAGCTAGCAGGGCAGCAGTAATAGCGCAGTAGCAATGCAGGGCAGCAGCAGCGTAGTAGCTGCAGTAGCGGTAGCGGTAGCAGGGCAGCATTAGTAGCTGCAGTAGCTAGCAGGGCAGCAGTAGTAGCTGCAGTAGCCGTGGCAGGACAGCAGCAGTAGCGTACGCAGCAAATGCTGCAGTAGCGGTAGCAGCAGTAGCTAGCAGGCCAGCAGCCGTAGCGCAGTAGCCATGCACGGCAGTAGCAGCGTAGTAGCTGCAGTAGCGGTAGCAGGGCAGCAGTAGCTGCAGTGCCGATAGCAGGGCAGCAGTAGTAGCTAGCAGAGCAGCAGTAGCAGGGCAGCAGCAGCGCAGTAGCGATGCAGGGAAGCAGTAGTAGCTAGCAGGGAAGCAGTAGTAGCTAGCAGGGCAGCAGCAGTAGCTAGCAGGGCAGCAGCAGTAGCTAGCAGGGCAGCAGCAGTAGCTAGCGGGGCACCAGTAGCTAGCAGGGCAGCAGTAGTAGCTGCAGTAGCTAGCAGAGCAGCAGCAGCGCAATAGCGATGCAGGGAAGCAGTAGTAGCTGCAGTGGCGGTAGCAGTAGCGGTAGCAGGGCAGCAGTAGTGCGCAGTAGCAGGGCAGCAGTAGTGCGCAGTAGCAGGGCAGCAGTAGTAGCGGTAGCCGGGTAGCAGTAGTAGCTGCAGTAGCTAGCAGAGTAGCAGGGCAGCACCAGCAGCGCAATAGCGATGCAGGGAAGCAGTAGTAGCTGCAGTGGCGGTAGCAGTAGCGGTAGCAGGGCAGCAGTAGTGCGCAGTAGCAGGGCAGCAGTAGTAGCGGTAGCCGGGTAGCAGTAGTAGCTACAGTAGCGGCAGCAGGGCGCAGTAGTAGCTGCAGTAGCGGTAGCAGGGCAGCAGTAGTAGGTGCAGTAGCCGTAGCAAGGCAGCAGTAGTAGCGCAGTAGCAGGGCAGCAGCAGTAGTAGCGCAGTAGCAGGGCAGCAGCAGTAGCAGGGCAGCAGTAGTAGCCAGCAGGGCAGCAGTATTGGCCATCAGGGCAGCAGTAGTAGCCAGCAGGGCAGCAGTAGTAGCCAGCAGGGCAGCAGTAGTAGCGCAGTAGCTAGCAGAGCAGCAGCAGCAGCGCAATAGCGATGCAGGGAAGCAGTAGTAGCTGCAGTAGCGGTAGCAGGGCAGCAGTAGTAGCTGCAGTAGTGGTAGCAGGGCAGTATTAGTAGCTGCAGTAGTGGTAGCATGGCAGTAGTAGTAGCTGCAGTAGCTAGCAGAGCACCAGTAGCCGGGCAGCAGAAGCAGCGCAGTAGCGATGCAGGGAAGCAGTAGTAGCTGCAGCAGCGTAAGCAGGGCAGCAGTAGTAGCTGCAGTAGTGGTAGCAGGGCAGCAGTAGTAGCTGCAGTAGTGGTAGCAGGGCAGTAGTGGTAGCAGGGCAGTATTAGTAGCTGCAGTAGTGGTAGCAGGGCAGTAGTAGTAGCTGCAGTAGCTAGCAGAGCACCAGTAGCAGGGCAGCAGAAGCAGCGCAGTAGCGATGCAGGGTAGCAGTAGTAGCTGCAGCAGCGTTAGCAGGGCAGCAGTAGTAGCTGCAGTAGCTAGCAGAGCAGCAGCAGCAGCGCAATAGCGATGCAGGGAAGCAGTAGAAGCTGCAGTAGCGGTAGCAGGACAGCAGCATTAGCTAGCAGGGCAGCAGCAATAGCTAGCAGGGCAGCAGTAGTAGCTGCAGTGGCGGTAGCAGGGCAGCAGTAGTAGCTGCAGTAGCAGGGCAGCAGTAGTAGCTGCAGCAGCAGGGCAGCAGTAGTAGCTGCAGCAGCAGGGCAGCAGTAGTAGCTGCAGTGGCGGTAGCAGTAGCGGTAGCAGGGCAGCAGTAGTGCGCAGTAGCAGGGCAGCAGTAGTAGCGGTAGCCGGGTAGCAGTAGTAGCTACAGTAGCGGCAGCAGGGCGCAGTAGTAGCTGCAGTAGCGGTAGCAGGGCAGCAGTAGTAGCTGCAGTGGCGGTAGCAGTAGCGGTAGCAGGGCAGCAGTAGTAGCGGTAGCCGGGTAGCAGTAGTAGCTGCAGTAGCTAGCAGAGTAGCAGGGCAGCATCAGCAGCGCAATAGCGATGCAGGGAAGCAGTAGTAGCTGCAGTGGCGGTAGCAGTAGCGGTAGCAGGGCAGCAGTAGTAGCTGCAGTGGCGGTAGCAGTAGCGGTAGCAGGGCAGCAGTAGTGCGCAGTAGCAGGGCAGCAGTAGTAGCGGTAGCCGGGTAGCAGTAGTAGCTGCAGTAGCTAGCAGAGTTGCAGGGCAGCACCAGCAGCGCAATAGCGATGCAGGGAAGCAGTAGTAGCTGCAGTGGCGGTAGCAGTAGCGGTAGCAGGGCAGCAGTAGTAGCGGTAGCCGGGTAGCAGTAGTAGCTACAGTAGCGGCAGCAGGGCGCAGTAGTAGCTGCAGTAGCGGTAGCAGGGCAGCAGTAGTAGGTGCAGTAGCCGTAGCAAGGCAGCAGTAGTAGCGCAGTAGTAGGGCAGCAGCAGTAGCAGGGCAGCAGTAGTAGCCAGCAGGGCAGCAGTATTGGCCATCAGGGCAGCAGTAGTAGCCAGCAGGGCAGCAGTAGTAGCCAGCAGGGCAGCAGTAGTAGCCAGCAGGGCAGCAGTAGTAGCGCAGTAGCTAGCAGAGCAGCAGCAGCAGCGCAATAGCGATGCAGGGAAGCAGTAGTAGCTGCAGTAGCGGTAGCAGGGCAGCAGTAGTAGCTGCAGTAGTGGTAGCAGGGCAGTATTAGTAGCTGCAGTAGTGGTAGCATGGCAGTAGTAGTAGCTGCAGTAGCTAGCAGAGCACCAGTAGCAGGGCAGCAGAAGCAGCGCAGTAGCGATGCAGGGAAGCAGTAGTAGCTGCAGCAGCGTAAGCAGAGCAGCAGTAGTAGCTGCAGTAGTGGTAGCAGGGCAGCAGTAGTAGCTGCAGTAGTGGTAGCAGGGCAGTAGTGGTAGCAGGGCAGTATTAGTAGCTGCAGTAGTGGTAGCAGGGCAGTAGTACTAGCTGCAGTAGCTAGCAGAGCACCAGTAGCAGGGCAGCAGAAGCAGCGCAGTAGCGATGCAGGGTAGCAGTAGTAGCTGCAGCAGCGTTAGCAGGGCAGCAATAGTAGCTGCAGTAGCTAGCAGAGCAGCAGCAGCAGCGCAATAGCGATGCAGGGAAGCAGTAGAAGCTGCAGTAGCGGTAGCAGGACAGCAGCATTAGCTAGCAGGGCAGCAGTAGTAGCTGCAGTAGCGTTAGCAGGGCAGCAGTAGTAGCTGCAGTGGCGGTAGCAGGGCTGCAGTAGCTAGCAGAGCAGCAGTAGTAGCTGCAGTAGCGGTAGCAGGGTAGCAGTAGTAGCTGCAGTGGCGGTAGCAGGGCAGCAGTAGTAGCTGCAGTGGCGGTAGCAGGGCTGCAGTAGCTAGCAGAGCAGCAGTAGTAGCTGCAGTAGCGGTAGCAGGGTAGCAGGGTAGCAGTAGTAGCTGCAGTGGCGGTAGCAGGGCAGCAGTAGTAGCTGCAGTAGCGTTAGCAGGGCAGCAGTAGTAGCTGCAGTAGCAGGGCAGCAGCAGTAGCTAGCAGGGCAGCAGTAGTAGCTGCAGTGGCGGTAGCAGGGCAGCAGTAGTAGCTGCAGTAGCGCTAGCAGTAGCAGGGCAGAAGCAGTAGCTAGCAGGGCAGCAGTAGTAGCTGCAGTGGCGGTAGCAGGGCAGCAGCAGTAGCTAGCAGGGCAGCAGTAGTAGCTGCAGTGGCGGTAGCAGGGCAGCAGTAATAGCTGGATTAGCGTTAGCAGGGCAGCAGTAGTAGCTGCAGTAGCTAGCAGGGCAGCATTAGTAGCTGCAGCAGCTAGCAGGGCAGCAGCAGTAGCTAGCAGGGCAGCAGTAGTAGCTGCAGTAGCGGTAGCAGGGCAGCAGTAGTAGCTGCAGTAGCGGTAGCAGGGCAGCAGTAGTAGCTGCAGTAGCGGTAGCAGGGCAGCATTAGTAGCTGCAGTAGCGGCAGCAGGGCAGCATGGTAGCTGCAGTAGCAGGGCAGCAGCAGTAGCTAGCAGGGCAGCAGTAGTAGCTGCAGTGGCGGTAGCAGGGCAGCAGTAGTAGCTGCAGTAGCGGTAGTAGTAGCAGGGCAGCTGTAGTACTGCAGTGGCGGTAGCAGGGCAGCAGTAGTAGCTGCAGTAGCAGGGCAGCAGCAATAGCTAGCAGGGCAGCAGTAGTAGCTGCAGTAGCTAGCAGAGCAGTAGTAGCAAGGCAACAGAAGCAGCGCAGTAGCGATGCACGGAAGCAGTAGTAGCAGTAGTAGCTGCAGTAGCGGTAGCAGGGCAGCAGTAGTAGCTGCAGTAGCGGTAGCAGGGCAGCATTATTAGTAGCTGCAGTAGCGGCAGCAGAGCAGCATAGTAGCTGCAGTAGCAGGGCAGCAGCAGTAGCTAGCAGGGCAGCAGTAGTAGCTGCAGTGGCGGTAGCAGGGCAGCAGTAGTAGCTGCAGTAGCAGGGCAGCAGTAGTAGCTGCAGTAGCAGGGCAGCAGTAGTAGCTGCAGTAGCAGGGCAGCAGTAGTAGCTGCAGTAGCAGGGCAGCAGCAGTAGCTAGCAGGGCAGCAGTAGTAGCTGCAGTGGCGGTAGCAGGGCAGCAGTAGCAGGGCAGCATTAGTAGCTGCAGTAGCGGTAGCAGGGCAGCAGCAGTAGCTAGCAGGGCAGCAGTAGTAGCTGCAGTAGCAGGGCAGCAGTAGTAGCTGCAGTAGCAGGGCAGCAGCAGTAGCTAGCAGGGCAGCAGTAGTAGCTGCAGTGGCGGTAGCAGGGCAGCAGTAGCAGGGCAGCATTAGTAGCTGCAGGAGCGGTAGCAGGGCAGCAGTATTAGCGCAGTAGCTAGCAGGGCAGCAGCAGCAGCGCAATAGCGATGCAGGGTAGCAGTAGTAGCTGCAGTAGCGGTAGCAGGGCAGCAGTAGTAGCTGCAGTAGCTAGCAGGGCAGCATCAGTAGCTGCAGTAGCTAGCAGGGCAGCATCAGTAGCTAGCAGGGCAGCATCAGTAGCTGCAGCAGCTAGCAGGGCAGCAGCAGTAGCTAGCAGCATTAGTAGCTGCAGTAGCGGTAGCAGGGCAGCAGTACTAGCTGCAGTAGCGGTAGCAGGGCAGCAGTAGTAGCTGCAGTAGCAGGGCAGCAGCAGTAGCTAGCAGGGCAGCAGTAGTAGCTGCAGTAGCTAGCAGAGCAGCAGTAGTAGCTGCAGTAGCGGTAACAGGGCAGCAGCAGTAGTAGATGCAGTTGCGGTAGCAGCAGCGCAGTATCTGCAGTAGCGGTAGCAGGGCAGCAGTAGTAGCTGCAGTAGCTAGCAGGGCAGCTGCAGTAGCTAGCAGGGCAGCAGCAGTAGCTCAGCAGGGCAGCAGTAGCTAGCAGGGCAGCAGTAGCAGGGCAGCAGCAGCAGCGCAGTAGCGATAGATGGCAGCAGTAGTAGCTGCAGTAGCGGTAGCAGGGCAGCTGCAGTAGTAGCTGCAGTAGCAGAGCAGCAGTAGTAGCTGCAGTAGCGGTAGCAGGGCAGCAGTAGTAGCTGCAGTAGCAGAGCAGCAGCACTAGCTAGCAGGGCAGTAGTAGTAGCTGCGGTAGCAGAGCAGTAGTAGTAGCTGCGGTAGCAGAGCAGTAGTAGTAGCTGCGGTAGCAGGGCAGCAGCAGTAGTTGCAGTAGCGGTGGCAGGGCAGCAGTAGTAGCTGCAGCAGCAGTAGCTAGCAGGGCAGTAGTAGTAGCTGCGGTAGCAGAGCAGTAGTAGTAGCTGCGGTAGCAGGGCAGCAGCAGTAGTTGCAGTAGCGGTGGCAGGGCAGCAGTAGTAGCTGCAGTAGCGGTAGCACGGCAGCAGTAGGAGCTGCAGTGCAGGGCAGCAGCAGTAGGAGCTGCAGTGCAGGGCAGCAGCAGTAGCTCCAGTAGCTAGCAGGGCAGCAGTAGTAGCTGCGGTAGCAGGGCAGCAGTAGTAGCTGCGGTAGCAGGGCAGCAGTAGTAGCTGCGGTAGCAGGGCAGCAGTAGTAGCTGCAGTAGCGGTAGCACGGCAGCAGTAGGAGCTGCAGTGCAGGGCAGCAGCAGTAGCTCCAGTAGCTAGCAGGGCAGCAGTAGTAGCTGCGGTGGCGGTAGCAGGGCAGCAGTAGCAGGGCAGCATTAGTAGCTGCAGTAGCGGTAGCAGGGCAGCAGTATTAGCGCAGTAGCTAGCAGGGCAGCAGCAGCAGCGCAATAGCGATGCAGGGTAGCAGTAGTAGCTGCAGTAGCGGTAGCAGGGCAGCAGTAGTAGCTGCAGTAGCTAGCAGGGCAGCATCAGTAGCTGCAGTAGCTAGCAGGGCAGCATCAGTAGCTAGCAGGGCAGCATCAGTAGCTGCAGCAGCTAGCAGGGCAGCAGCAGTAGTTGCAGTAGCGGTGGCAGGGCAGCAGTAGTAGCTGCAGTAGCGGTAGCACGGCAGCAGTAGGAGCTGCAGTGCAGGGCAGCAGCAGTAGGAGCTGCAGTGCAGGGCAGCAGCAGTAGCTCCAGTAGCTAGCAGGGCAGCAGTAGTAGCTGCGGTAGCAGGGCAGCAGTAGTAGCTGCGGTAGCAGGGCAGCAGTAGTAGCTGCGGTAGCAGGGCAGCAGTAGTAGCTGCAGTAGCGGTAGCACGGCAGCAGTAGGAGCTGCAGTGCAGGGCAGCAGCAGTAGCTCCAGTAGCTAGCAGGGCAGCAGTAGTAGCTGCGGTGGCGGTAGCAGGGCAGCAGTAGCAGGGCAGCATTAGTAGCTGCAGTAGCGGTAGCAGGGCAGCAGTATTAGCGCAGTAGCTAGCAGGGCAGCAGCAGCAGCGCAATAGCGATGCAGGGTAGCAGTAGTAGCTGCAGTAGCGGTAGCAGGGCAGCAGTAGTAGCTGCAGTAGCGGTAGCAGGGCAGCAGTAGTAGCTGCAGTAGCAGGGCAGCAGCAGTAGCTAGCAGGGCAGCAGTAGTAGCTGCAGTAGCTAGCAGAGCAGCAGTAGTAGCTGCAGTAGCGGTAACAGGGCAGCAGCAGTAGTAGATGCAGTTGCGGGAGCAGCAGCGCAGTATCTGCAGTAGCGGTAGCAGGGCAGCAGTAGTAGCTGCAGTAGCTAGCAGGGCAGCAGCAGTAGCTCAGCAGGGCAGCAGTAGCTAGCAGGGCACCAGTAGCTAGCAGGGCAGCAGTAGCAGGGCAGCAGCAGCAGCGCAGTAGCGATAGATGGCAGCAGTAGTAGCTGCAGTAGCGGTAGCAGGGCAGCTGCAGTAGCAGAGCAGCAGTAGTAGCTGCAGTAGCGGTAGCAGGGCAGCAGTAGTAGCTGCAGTAGCAGAGCAGCAGCAGTAGCTAGCAGGGCAGTAGTAGTAGCTGCGGTAGCAGAGCAGTAGTAGTAGCTGCGGTAGCAGGGCAGCAGCAGTAGTTGCAGTAGCGGTGGCAGGGCAGCAGTAGTAGCTGCAGTAGCAGAGCAGCAGCAGTAGCTAGCAGGGCAGTAGTAGTAGCTGCGGTAGCAGAGCAGTAGTAGTAGCTGCGGTAGCAGGGCAGCAGCAGTAGTTGCAGTAGCGGTGGCAGGGCAGCAGTAGTAGCTGCAGTAGCGGTAGCACGGCAGCAGTAGGAGCTGCAGTGCAGGGCAGCAGCAGTAGCTCCAGTAGCTAGCAGGGCAGCAGTAGTAGCTGCGGTAGCAGGGCAGCAGCAGTAGCGTACGCAGTAGAATGCTGCAGTAGCTAGCAGGGCAGCAGTAATAGCGCAGTAGCAATGCAGGGCAGCAGCAGCGTAGTAGCTGCAGTAGCGGTAGTGGTAGCAGGGCAGCATTAGTAGCTGCAGTAGCTAGCAGGGCAGCAGTAGTAGCTGCAGTAGCCGTGGCAGGACAGCAGCAGTAGCGTACGCAGCAAATGCTGCAGTAGCGGTAGCAAGGCAACTGCAGTAGCTAGCAGGCCAGCAGCCGTAGCGCAGTAGCCATGCACGGCAGTAGCAGCGTAGTAGCTGCAGTAGCGGTAGCAGCGTAGTAGCTGCAGTAGCGGTAGCAGGGCAGCAGTAGCGCTGCAGTAGTAGCGGTAGAGGCAGCAGCAGTAGCGGTATCAGGGCAGCAGCAGTTGCGCAGTAGCGATGCAGGGCAGCAGCAGCGTAGTAGCTGCAGTCGCGGTAGCACGGCAGCAGTAGCAGCTGCAGTGCAGGGCAGCAGCAGTAGCTGCAGTAGCTAGCAGGGCAGCAGTAGTAGCTGCAGTAGCTAGCAGGGCAGCAGTAGTAGCTGCGGTAGCAGGGCAGCAGCAGTAGCGTACGCAGTAGAATGCTGTAGTAGCTAGCAGGGCTGCAGTAGTAGCGCAATAGCAATGCAGGGCAGCAGCAGCGCAGTAGCTGCAGTAGCGGTAGCAGGGCAGCATTAGTAGCTGCAGTAGCTAGCAGGGCAGCAGCAGTAGCTAGCAGGGCAGCAGTAGCTAGCAGGGCACCAGTAGCTAGCAGGGCAGCAGTAGTAGCGCAATAGCAATGCAGGGCAGCAGCAGCGCAGTAGCTGCAGTAGCGGTAGCAGGGCAGCAGTAGTAGCTGCAGTGGCGGTAGCAGGGCAGCAGTAGTAGCTGCAGTGGCGGTAGCAGGGCAGCAGTAGTAGCTGCAGTAGCGGTAGCAGTAGCAGGGCAGCAGTAGTAGCTGCAGTGGCGGTAGCAGGGCAGCAGCAGTAGCTAGCAGGGCAGCAGTAGTAGCTGCAGTGGCGGTAGCAGGGCAGCAGTAGTAGCTGGATTAGCGTTAGCAGGGCAGCAGTAGTAGCTGGATTAGCGTTAGCAGGGCAGCAGTAGTAGCTGCAGTAGCAGGGCAGCAGTAGTAGCTGCAGTACCAGGGAAGCAATAGTAGCTGCAGCAGCAGGGCAGCAGCAGTAGCTAGCAGGGCAGCAGTAGTAGCTGCAGTGGCGGTAGCAGGGCAGCAGTAGTAGCTGCAGTAGCAGGGCAGCAGCAGTAGCTAGCAGGGCAGCAGTAGTAGCTGCAGTGGCGGTAGCAGGGCAGCAGTAGCAGGGCAGCATTAGTAGCTGCAGTAGCGGTAGCAGAGCAGCAGTATTAGCGCAGTAGCTAGCAGGGCAGCAGCAGCAGCGCAATAGCGATGCAGGGTAGCAGTAGTAGCTGCAGTAGCGGTAGCAGGGCAGCAGTAGTAGCTGCAGTAGCAGGGCAGCAGTAGTAGCAGCAGTAGCTAGCAGAGCAGCAGTAGCAGGGCAGCAGCAGCGCAGTAGCGATGCAGGGCAGCAGTAGTAACTGCAGTAGCGGTAGCAGGGCAGTAGCAGTAGCTGCAGTAGCTAGTAGGGCAGTAGCAGGGCAGCTTTTAGTAGCGGTAACAGGGCAGCATCAGTAGCGCAGTAGCGATGCAGGGCAGCAGCAGTAGTTGCAGTAGCGGTAGCAGGGCAGCAGCAGTAGCTGCAGTAGCGGTAGCAGGGCAGCAGTAGCTGCAGTAGTGGTAGCAGGGCAGCAGCAGTAGCTAGCAGGGCAGCAGTAGTAGCTGCGGTAGCAGGGCAGCAGCAGTAGCGTACGCAGTAGAATGCTGCAGTAGCTAGCAGGGCAGCAGTAGTAGCGCAGTAGCAATGCAGGGCAGCAGCAGCGTAGTAGCTGCAGTAGCTAGCAGGGCAGCAGTAGTAGCTGCAGTAGCCGTAGCCGGGCAGCAGCAGTAGCGTACGCAGTAGCAGTAGCGAACGCAGTAGAATGATGCAGTAGCGGTAGCAGGGCAACTGCAGTAGCTAGCAGGCCAGCAGCAGTAGCGCGGTAGCGATGCACGGCAGTAGCAGCGTAGTAGCTGCAGTAGCGGTAGCAGGGCAGCAGTAGTGCTGCAGTAGCGGTAGCAGGGAAGCAGTAGTAGCTGCGGTAGCAGGGCAGCAGTAGTAGCTGCAGTAGCAGCGGTAGCAGGGCAGCAGCAGTACCGGTAGCAGGGCAGCAGCAGTATCTGCAGTAGCTAGCAGCAGTAGCGCAGTAGTGATGCACGGCAGTAGCCGCGTAGTAGTTGCGGTAGCAGGGCAGCAGTAGTGCTGCAGTTGTAGCTGCAGTAGCAGCGGTAGAGGACAGCAGCAGTAGCGGTAGCAGGGCAGCAGCAGTAGCTAGCAGGGCAGCAGCAGTAGCGCAGTAGAGATGCAGGGCAGCAGCAGCGTAGTAGCTGCAGTCGCGGTAGCTGGGCAGCAGTAGTAGCTGCAGTAGCGATAGCAGGGCAGCAGCAGTAGCGTACGCAGTAGAATGCAGCAGTAGCGGTAGCAGGCGAGCAGCAGCGTAGTGGCTGCAGTAGCGATGAAGGGCAGCAGCAGCGTAGTAGCTTCAGTAGGGAAGCAGCAGTAGCGAAGCAGAGTAGCGCCTTAAATAGAGTCAAGGAAGGAATTATTCAAGATGCACTGCGAATTCGGATTGGACCTCTTGACAATTCACTAAATGAATTACCAGAGAAAACTTCAACGAGCACCTCGTCTACCACAAGAAACTCTGTTGAGAATATGGAGGACATTTGGATGGACTTTGATAATAGAGCATCCTTTGCTAAAAGTGCTAGTCCATCGTCATCCGCCGCACATATTGAGGTTCGACAGTTTTCTGAAGAGCCAAATATGGACCGCAAAAATGATCCATTATTGTGGTGGAAAACACCAGCGTTCACCTATCCCAGATTAGCTAAATTAACAAGGTAAAATCTTGGGATTGTGGAAACTTCACTCCCCAGTTAGCGTATTTTTTCAAGACTGGGCTCATAATATCGGAAAGAAGAAGCCGATTAAAACCGAAAAATGTTCAAATGATAGTTTTCCTTAATGCCAATAAGGATTTATTTTAACCTTTTTATTACTTTTAAATTTATCTATATTGGTTCAATATTTTAATTATTTATATATGAACATCTCGTATTTTTCTGCCATTGAATTTGTTATATTTTATTTTTTTATATATATATTTGTTTATTTATGTGCAAATACATATATATGTATATATAACACAATATATCTTTTCTTTAATTCTTATTAAGACTAATTTTCTCCTTTTGTATTTCTTGGAATACAACTTATTTTTCTTTTTTATATTTAAATAATAGTATTAAGATAGCGTTAATGAAAAATCGAATTGTGAAACGCAAGATAATGGAACTACTACTACCAATTTCATAAAAGCTGCCAGCGTAAAAATACATAAGCTGAGCCCCTGTTAAACTCAAAGCATTTATCTAAAAGTTCAAAATTACTATTTCGCCCCATCGTGGCCTATGGTTTCATGTCTTGGATGAAAATTACTCCCAAAGTCGCTTTCGAGTTAGAAACATTTGAAAGAAGAATTCTGAGACATTGTGTTCGCTAATTCCGTAAACCAAATAGTTACAAATTGTACTGTAATGAGTATATTTGCAATGCAGCAAGCATAGCACCCGTAATAATCTACTTGATAAACATTGGCGAAAAGCCTTGAATAAATTTGAAAACCATCCAAACCCAATAGTAATATCTTTATTGAACACAGAAATGATTCTCTAACTGATACCTACTACATCTCCCCCATTAACATACTCCACGAATCCACCTTCAACTCATTCTTTCCCAGCTTTCCAAATCAACTAACGATCCCCTTCTACACAAAAGCTTTATTAATTAATTACAGAGGATAACATTGTACCTCATGTACCAGGGAAGTAGTTTCCGCCTTGTGTAAACCATAGTGATATTTATGTGATAAAAATACACTTAATTACCAAATCTTTACAGTGGTACGTAACCATATTCAATTACAATCTTTAACTGGAACAATCATTTGCAATCCACACCAATATTTTTACCTAAGTATCGGGCCTTAATGGTTCTTGTTAAAAATGTTATTGTTTTAAAGTAGTTTTAGTGTCATTTAGACAAGTGTTTTTAGTATATCGGGAGCAAGTATACTCTGTAATTTAATTTTCAAGATATCTGATTATCGCTAGATCTAGTAATGCTTGAATCTTCCATCTATTAATTGATTTCACAATTCCAAAGCCAGGAATATCAGTAAGTCAGGGAGGTTTATATGTATTATTGTACGGAGTTACTCGATGTACCTAACGTTGTTACGTAGCTTAAGCTGAGGTTCTTCAATAAATGATTTTTCTATTCTATTCTATTCTATTCCAAGATATAAAAAAACGAATGTGTAATATGTAAATGACTCAATAAATCGAACTTGAACTTTTTCTTGGGCAGAAAGCGAAAGATACAAGTACAAATTGCCAAGCTAACAAATTTAATTTGAAAATAAAATCATTTTACTTACTATTTTGTAGACTTTGATACGACCTGGTCGAACAGTGCACATTAATTTTAAATTCTGCCGCCTTTTCCATTTTTCCCTGACAATTTAAACTTCTGACAGCCTACTGTTGCACTCATAGGACAGACGGATTTCTTTGAATAAAATTTTGCCATCTTGCGTATATATTCAATCTTTGCTGTAACGAAGAGAATACAAATGAAAAAGAATCTTAAATGTAAAAAAAAATGTGCGAAAATTACCATTTTTCTCGAAAAAATAAAGAAAGAATCTGCATTCTGCCGGCAAGTGGTCAGTCACAACATAGAAAATTGACAGCCAAGCCAATTGAATGAAGTAGATATTCATCAATGCCTAATAATGCCTAAATTGCTCAATTTTAGTTGCATTGAACGAAAATTAAAAACAAAAATCAAATTAAATTTCATTATTAGTTAATATAGTATTATTATATGGTACCTATTTAGTTTAAATATTGAAATCCCGTTTTATGGGGATTAACAAAGCGTAAATTCATGCAGCGCACTCATCTATACTAGAAATCGCTTCATCAAAGTAGACAGAAACATTAGAACAATTTTTCACAATTCTTTCCATTATTTAATAATAAGAAAAGGTAAAAACTAGAATTAAAATTAATTCGAAGTTTTTATTTGCATAAAAATTAGTCATTTCGTGGTTCCGGCAAACAAACAACATTTTTGGAATATTACTAAAAAAAACGGTAATTACTTATTTAGATATTTTTTTTATTTTTCTAGTTAGTATATCATTTATCCCACTGACATATAATATTATCTATCCACAGACTTCATATTTATCCTACCAATCGCAGGCAGCAGTCAAGAAACGACACCGCGAAACCGAAGACCGGACTAAACATATGAAAAGTGACATTTCTTAGAGGGGTTGTTGCTTTTAGGTCTTCTATTTGATTAGTAGTATCTTCGCGTATTTCCAGATAAGATAAAAAGTTAATTCTTGCTTCTTTTATTTAATTACAATTCCGCACAACGAAACTAATAAAATTTCTATCAGATATCAAAAAGATATCAAGTTATATCCGCACTAAAATGGTTATTGAACATCACGTCAAAGGTTACGAAGAGTTTACAAAACTTGTGGAGGACCTTGAAAGCAAAGGTGAACCTATTCATGTTCTTTTTAGTGGTGGAAAGGAGGAAAATGGTCTAAGCTGGTGTCCATACTGTGTAAAAGGTATATTCATGTAATAATTACTTTTTAACAATACACTACGGAAAGTATATGTTTATAGCTGAACCAATCATAAAAGAAGCTATAAAGATTGCAACTGAAAACAGCCATTTCATACATGTCGACGTCGGGGAGCGAACTTAGTAAGTAGAGTTCTTTTACTTGACCTGTCATTTTAAACTTTTAGAATTTTGTTCATTCCAATTAATGAAAATATGATAAAGCCAAACTCTTGCTAAAATAACGCTACTTTAGATCTAAATTTTAGTTTTTCCTTGGTACACTTTTTAACATTATAATTTGTTAACCTCAATCGTAAAACACCTAAATTATTTTTCCCCATATACGCCATGAAGTATCTTTTTTGCTGCAAGATTTTTATTTAAATTACAAAATAGCCAATACAAACCAAACTTCCATGAATTTAGATGGACTACAATTTAGTTACCTGTTCGATTTTGTTTTTATGATCTTGGACTTAATATAAAGACTGAGGAAAATTCCTGATTTCTCTCTTTAGTTTTTAGAAATTAGTGTTGTTCAATTCAAGTTTTGTTTTCATATTTTTCACAAAATAATTTTTCATCTACTAACTAAACTTTGTTTTTTAGCTGGAAGGATTTGAATTGTCCATTCCGGAAAGATCCTCGTACACATTTGGTTTTCCTACCTACTCTATTAAGGTGGAAATCACCTCAGCGATTGGATGGTGAACGATGTTCCAATAAAGATCTTGTAGAAATGTTATTCGGTGATGAAGATTAAGAAGAAATGTGCGGTATTCTCCGATATTTATTGCTTTGTATTATCAACACCATTTATGTATTGTATTTGAATAAATGCAGTTTAAAATAACTATAATTTTTATAAATTCTTACACCTAATAGCGGCTCTATAGTTCTCATTTGTTTAAACTTTTTATGGAAACGAAGCTGAAGTATTACTAGAGTCAATACCGTTCAAAAGGTAAATTGAATTTTCAATCAAACACGCAGGATTATTAATTCATAGATTTCGTATGTGAAAGATTTTAAATATTTGCCAGGAAATGCTTTTAGTAAGCACGCGGCTAATTTCTAGTACACAAAAACTTGACTTCCTGAATTCTGAATGAAGTGCCAGAAATCAGAAATTGTGAAAAATAATAGGTGATTGCAAAAAAAATATCTATACATATATACCTGTTTTTCTCTGACTCTTCCCCTGTCGACAGCCTAGTTTTACATTAAAACATCTTGATCACGTTCCCTTGCTTCTTCTATAAATATCGCCAATGAAATGAAGCCGTTTCAATCTTCCAGTTTCCCTAAATCTAATGGCAACATGTTAAACTAAAACTCATCAAATTTAATTTGCTAATAATTACTTTTATATTTCTTAATTTCCACCATAATTACATGACTATTGGTCAATTGAGCCCTAGCATTTGGTGTTAAAAGTTTATGAAATCTATGATAATATTGCACCAAACTGGCTAATGCTAACTGCAGTAAAGTTGATCCAGTCAACAATGAAGGGAATGATAATAAAACTTCACGATTTAATTCCTCTAGAGATTTTTTCCAATTAGCAGAAAAGCTTGCCACCAATGCCAAACTACGCCTCTCCTGTCTTTTTATCTCATCCAATTGTTCCTTTTCTAATAAGGGCTCACATTCTTTGACGAATTGTATAATGCCACCAAAGTGTGGAGCAAGAATCTCTTCCACATATTCTGCACTTCTTGCAGACAATTGTTCCCGAAAAGCTTCAGCTTCTTTAGAATTGTCTCGCGTATGCTCCATAAGAACACCAAGAACTAAATCATAATTGTTTATTAAATAAATAAGTTGTTCCTTTCGAGATAGAAAAATTGCTGCCATTCTTAATATGAAACATTCAACTTCATTCTGGAGCTCCAAAAGTAATCGGCTGACAAGTTCATTTGGAAATTGCTCAGATATACCAACAATAGCAGCTGAAAATTCAGCATAACGTCGTGTAATCTGAAATTAGATAGTATTAAAATAGAATTACTTTATTGGCTGGTTCTATTTTTTCTCTTTCTGATTACATAATGTGGTCCTAATTCTTTATGGAATTTTGTTGGATCACAATCTCGGATGCTTTGAATATTCAATCTGAATGTATGTTCAAATCTTGGCCAAATAGCGGATTGTAAAGAGTCCCAATATCTGTAAATCAATCAATTAATCCAGAAGCCCAATTTTCAAATATAATCAGTGTGAACAGTTTACTTGTCTAAGGCAGGTACACAACGTTTGTGACACATAAGTTGATATCTGAATATCAGCTGGATGCACAAAAACATTGCAATGGTATCATAGCAATCTTGAATGTGAGTTTCCAAATTTTTCTGAAAATTAAAATAAAATTACATGTGGTTGCATTTTTATTCAGGGTATGTAAATGCTGGCGAGCGGCTCTCGAAAGAGCCTCCCTAAAAGCTCTTTGTAAAATGGTTCCCAATCGCGAGCCGGAGCCCAAAAATTTCTCTTCAAAGCTCTCGCTCGCGAGAAAGAGCCAAAAAAAAATTTTTTAAGCGTTCTCGCTCGGGAACCGTTAATCATAAAAATGTGAGATTATATACAAATTATTTTGAATTTTTTGACCGTGCTTACTCAATGGGTGTAATTTTAGAGCTAGATAAATGACAAATAAATAATACGTTACTCCCTATGCATGCTATCGTTTGTTTGTTTTCCATGTATACAAAATATAGCTGATTTGGGTTACATTGACTTGTATATATTTTTTAATTGTAATTGTCCCAGTCGTGTATGTATCTGTATAGCAGGTATCCGAATTCCTGAATTTAATAATAGTGGAAGTCTAGGAATATCAAGGTAGAAATGAGTTTTTATTTAGGTGTACAGGTATGCTTCTGTAATTTATATTTAAATTTTCCCTGTAGATATCCGTCGTAAAAAAAAACTAAGAACTACACTTTCGATACAGTTTCTGTATAGCAATTTATATATTTCAGCCTTGATTTAAATATATGAACTTATTTTTTTGCCCAAAGAATACAATCATAATATACAGAGTTTGATTTACGTACTTTTTATCTTTTCTGAACCCTAATACAAAAATAAAAAAAAATCATCTTTTATTATTCGTACCAAAATTGGGACATGTAACTGAAAACTTGATAACAGGTAGGCAATTTTAATTTAATGGCCCAATCATCCATTCTTAAGAATGAGCAAGGCAAGGTGCAGTGTAAACAAAACATGAAAATTGTTCATAAGCAAAGAATAACCTCACATTTTTATGATGAGGGAGCCGGAGCGGTATAATGAATGGCTCCGGCACGCGAGCGAGGAGCTGAGAGCCGCATCAAGAGCCGCTTGCGAGTGAGCATTTACGTACCATTATTTCATTTTGTTGTTGTAGCATTGAAAATATCACAAACATTATAAAACTATGAAAAAAAAAGATTAGCACAAGATTTCAGCATTAAACTACTAAGCTCAAATTTCTTTTACAGTGGCCAAGGTACTTGAGTCCATCAAATTTATGTTAGCGATTGTGTTACGGTATCTGTGTATTGTATAAATTGTCTAAAGTCATGTTAAAATTCTAATAAATATATATACTTTCTCGGATGATGTAATATTTATAAGAGATAAGTTTAGAACAGCTCAGACAGTTAGCTTGAACTGAAAAATGCAGGCATTGAATTTGATTTGGCAGTCACAGTACCTGTATTTCTAACTTTTTCTACAAATTTAGTTAGTGTGTTAAATGAAGGCTCCTCTTGATATGAGTGTAATTTGCTTTATTATCTACCTAATAAAACATCTTTTTCAACTATTTTAAAGCTAAACTTTTTGTAGGTTGTAGGTAATCCATTAATAAAATAAAGTTTTATACGAAAAGAATTACTAACAGCTGTGTTTACTTACAATCATAAGTGTTAAAGTTCTCCCCATAATTTGATTGAATAAATCCTGTGCCTGGACGCCACGAATCATGAAAAATTCAGTAATGAAGAGATATTCTCTACAGGCATTGTCCACTAATGCGTACTGTTCCGATCTAAACAAAGCTTCGAAAGTATACTAAAAAGAAAAAAATTGTTTATCTTATTTTAAATATGTTGGATATAGGTGGTATACTCTGTTCTTCAGCTGAGCATGAGGTACAATTATGGGAGCTTCTAACTGTTGATTAAGGATGTCTCCCCTATTTCCAATAGTAAAGATGGTACTTCTATTCTTCAGAGTAGTTGTCTTTGCAAATATACCACGGGAAGCAGTATCTTCGATGCCCATTAGATCATCTTTAGTTACGGATTCTTCGTATTTTAAAGCTGATAACCTTGACGAATAACTCTAATCGATTGATCTTTTAAAAACGGCATATAACTTGTTAATAATAATTTTGAAACAAATACCTTAAAGTAACTGTAATAAATTTTACTCATTGTTTCCACATATTCGCTGCAAATCTCTTGTGCCACCTGTCTTTCATTGGATAATATGAACTCGAAGAAAAACTTATGTTTCAGCATAGCATTCTGAGGAACTTGATAGTTGGTCATAGGTTTACGGAATTTATAAGTTTGTTCAAGGAGATAACTCCGAATCTTGGACATGGCTTTTATTTTTAACTTGTGCAGAACATCGGAAACATCTGCAGCCGATTTGGAATCTTTAAAACTCAATTCTTTAATGAGATTCAGTTTATGATTGAGAGTACTCAACTGGGTTTGAAATTCTTTCTCTGTTACTGGAGTTTCCATTATAGTTGTGATCATTTCTTCAGGGACTGCCATGTCCTCAATGAATTGCGACAATTGAGCTCTTACAGATTGTCGATTTGTCAATTGCACTGACATCGAAACAGACTTCTTTTGGAGTGTTGTGATTTCTGTACTTATATTACTTAAAACACTTTGGAAATTCATCAGCATCGATTCCATTCGTTCAAGTATTTCATCGCATTCACCAATCTGATTGTGCAGAGTTGCAATATTTTGACTTTCCTTTATATAGTCCTCAATGGATTTGTTCTCCACCTCCTTGAATTCTTTTTCAATTTGTTGTGAATATTGTCTCAGATCTGTCCCTGTTTTTAGAATTTCCTGTACTTCTTCATCTTCTAATTGTTCCGATAATGTTGATGAACTTTGCGACATTTTACCGCAGATTTTTTTACATTTAATTCATAAATTAATTAGACAACTACGAAGAAAATAGTTAAGAGGTATAAAAACATGAAGAACAAACTTGTGAAACAGCTGGCAAGTGTCAGAAAAAAATTTGACATTTGACATATTGAATAATGAATTAGCGCGATTTACCTTTTTAAGCGAAATGAATAAGTTTAGAAAACCAATAATGTGAATATAATTAATTAAACAAAGTACATACCTATTTGGTAAATTACTATCGTATCCCAGCATCCATGCGCTCATACCTGTGTGGGGGGCAAATGCCATACTAAATTTGTTTGAAATTGGTGATTTCCTATGAACGAAAATACCGATTTTCCGCTTTTATGCTTAGTCTTCTTTTTAACAGCTGCAGTTTTTGTGATACAACAGACTGGTTCTGGGACACTCTTGGCACTACAATCTGAGGGAGGAGGAAAAAACTCAAAATTGCTGGGAACTGCTCCCAGCCCGGGATAGCATGACCAGCTATAAAGGATGCGAGTATAACCATGCTTACCACTACTTACATATTTCTGTGTAAGACAAAACATCAGCTACGATTATCCTGACTCTTTACCCTAGAAATGGAAGAATATTTATTCCAGATGCTGAGATTGGTCAAGGATCCATCATTGAGCACTTATCCTAAAACATAATTATAATTTTCTTTCACAGTTTTCATAACGAAGAATATTTATTCCAGATGCTGAGATTGGTCAAGGATCCATCATTGAGCACTTATCCTAAAACATAATTATAATTTTCTTTCACAGTTTTCATAACGAGTTCATTTTTAGATTTTGTTATGAGTTCGACTTTTATGCTTATCAATGCTAGTATTTGGGCCGTGCACAATTACTAATGATTTTTGTTAAATAAGATGAAACTAATCCTTAAGGTGCTCTAAATCCTATTCGTAAATCAACATCATTTATTAATAAATTACACGAAAGACGTTTTAGGAATTAGAATTCCAAATTTGCCAGAACGTCATCATCCTCATTCAAGAGATTTCGAAAATTTTCATCAGCGCTTGATTTGGTTTCGGTTTCAGAAGATTTTCGCTTCTTTTTACTAGGTTCTTCCTCTTCCACTGCGGAATGCCTTAACGAAGTACTATTAAAATATTTTTTAATGTTTGGAGACTGTAAAAATTATTGATTATTTCAGCAAGCTCCAAGAATCTCCAAATAATATATTACCGAATTTGGTGCGATAACATGCTCGCCGTCTTGAAGATCTTCAGAGAATAGTCCTGCTTTATTGAGGACGTCTTGTTTGTTTTTTAACATTTGCCAAATCACATCATCCGCTGTCTTGTTAGCTATGAGATATTTACAAGTTACGCAACTATTTTGCCCGATACGATGCGCTCGACTTTCTGCTTGTGCTAAAGTCTAAAATGAAAAAATATATATAATTTTGCAATTCAAATAAGAGCTTCTTTACACTCGGATTCCAATCTAATTCAGCAAATACAACTAATGTGGCTGCAGTTAATGTTATACCCGTGTTACATGCCTTTAATGATAACAAAGCAACCTGGCAAGACTGTTTTTCTTGGAATTTCTCCACATATTGCTGAAAAAAATTAATGAAACTCATCTGCTGCACTTTTCGTTTATAAATTTTGTTACCGTCCTAAGATGATTTTTGGTAGAACCATCAATTCGAATGTAATCAACTGTGAGATTTTTTAGACATTCACTTATCGCATTCATCATAACCTGGTGATGTGCGAAAACAATAAATTTCGCCTTATCTTTTACTAAATTTTTCACATATGCACTGAAATGGGAAGAAAATGTTACTACATGTCTTAATAAGAAAGAAAAACATAATTCGGGCAGTATATATATAGAAAGATCCACGTAATTGCAAATATTAAATGTAAATGTATGGTCTTGGTTTAATCATAAAATCGGCATTAGGAGAGATCTTGCAGTTCATCTCTATGTCTACTGTCACGATGCGTTCAAATGGTAGGATTATGAAATTAAAATTGGAGAAAATAATAATGAGGCAAAGACTTGGTTGAATTAGTTGAGGTTTAATGAAACGTACCCATTTGGCTATTCCCGTGCAAATATTTTTTTATATATGTATTTAAATAAGAATTAATAGCCAAGAACAATAAGTATCTTCCCTACAATATACGGCTCTGACATAATCTTACCATACAGCCTTTGCCTTTGCAACTGCTGTCTCAGCGTAATATTTTATTAGAATTTCTTCTTTTTCTCTTCCTCTGAAACATGAAAAATCAGCATAACTGCTTAGATGCTCTGTGCAAATAAGATTAGGATCTAGCATTACTGTTTGTCTAAAAATGTCAATTTTGTAAAAATATTTAGTAAATTTAAGTAAAGCTTACCTAAATTTTTCTGCTAATTGTGGCAAAACATCAGCTTTAACTCGGCGAATCATAAATTTCCTGCTAATGACAACATTTAATTCTTCCAAGTTTGATTGACCCGAAGCATCCCAACCAAATGCTGTCTGTTTACCCGCACAGTATCTAGTAGCTAAAGAATATAAAGAATATCTGATAAAATTTGTTATTTTAAGATTTAAAACTCTTACTGTAATCCATAAAATTAAAGAAACTTTTATCAAGCATTTTAAGTTGTGTGAAAAGTTCAACTGGACGTGATAAAGCGGGAGTTCCAGTTAATAAAATAACTCGTCTCGCCTGACATGCTAATCGATCAGCCATGAGCGTACATTTTGCTTTGTTATTTTTCAGCGTATGTGATTCATCCAAAATAAGTACTCCAAAACGTTTTTCTAATAATTTTTCAACGTTTTTTTCCATCATAGTGTAGCTGGTAATTAAAACTTTACAATCTCCGAAATAGTCATCCTTTGATGTAAGGCAAGAAATGTAATGACAAGCCACATAGGGAAGAAGTTTTCGAATATGGTTGACCCAAGAATCTCTAAGAATTTGATATTAGAATATTATTTATATGTTTTGGTGAGAAAGAAGAGGAACAAAAGGAAAATGCAAATGACTGTGAAAGGAAGAAGGAAAACAAAGATCAAGCTAAGGGAACATCACATCCTGAGCTAAAGAGATCTTCACAAAATCGTTATCATATTGTCGAGCTTAACTTAGAGAAGAACTTCACTCATAATATGCTTAGAGCCAACAATTACAGAGAAGCAAGCTAATTTAAATGGAGCAATCTCCGTTGCTTAGTGTTCTTGAACCGTTTATATTTACCACAAAGAAGCACCTGTTGAGAAAGCTGGAAGTGTTGACTATACTCCTCCGAAGGTTAAAGATACAAAAGGAATTTGTTCTGATGAATAACTTTTGACCTCTATGTAACTTTGCCGAGAAATGTTAACTGTAAGTCCATATTACATAAATAAGTTCATTCTGACACTTTTGTTGAAATTTTGTTTTCTATCACAAGACGTTATGAATTTTTAATATTGAATTGAACTCCATATCGCTATTTACCATGATATTCGACTGTTGACACATTGTCCGGATTTAATATGTGCAAGAAGGTTAAAACGTATAGAAATGTAATCTCTCTGCACAGTTTCAATACCAGCTCTACTTGGTTTCTGTAGTGGAATCAAGTATGATGTTGCTCTCTCTGCACAGTTTTAATTACAGCTATACTTGGCTTCTGTAGTGGAATCAAGTATGATGCAGAGGCAAGCGCTTCAATGCAGCTTTTAATAAGCGCTCTAGGGGCGATCTAAACGATGACCGAAGAAGTTTTTTGAATGACTTTTCGAAGGCTTTCATGAGCTCTTTGGATAATCATCGCTGTGCTTCTTCCTTAATCTCATAAGAGGTCTTCAAGACTGCGCTTGCTGAGAACTTTAGTAAAGTGCTTGCACTTGCTCGTAATTATTTGTGATAATAACTTTTATTAAGTTGATTAAATAAGCCAATATTCTACCTTTTTTCTCACTTTCATTAATCAAAACTTCAAATTACATTCTTCTAATTCTTACCACTCTGAACTTCACATTGAAAATGAGAGATTCATCAGGCATCAAGGATAACATAAGAATACTAATTTATCACTACTTTATTTATTTAATTTATCTACCTATCAGAAACTTCCGCATTCAACTGATTCCTCGGGGATATCGGTCTTAAAATAAATATGTATGTTTCTTGAGAAATACTACAAAGTGAATGGCTTTTATTGAATACACTCTTGTTAGCATAATGTTTCATTTACTATAGAGAAAATATTGCATGATCCCTGGAAGTTTCTTATATACGTATGTCAGTTTGGGTAAAGAAAATTAAAGGATAAGCCATGAAAAAGAATGGTATTTGCTTGTAAATTCTTAAACAGTTTAGTCTATTATGATTATAGAATTTCTCTATATATGTAAATTTGGTACTTACCTAGTAGAAGCTGAAGTACACACCAGCATGGGCCAATCATCCTTATAGAAATCGGCTATTGCTAATGCCTGGTAGGTTTTTCCAAGACCCATTTCATCTGCAATTAGAACACGGCCATGTTTCGCAATGCCAAAACTAAAACACAATGTTTAGATATAGTTTTTAATTCAAAATTCTACTTACCAAACGCCTTCTTTTTGGAATGGTAGCAACGATTCTGCCAATTTAGGTTCAATAGAAATTAGACAAGAATAATCTATTTCAGATTTTGGTTGCGAACATAACTTTAAAACATTTGAAGGAATAGTGCCAATGACCACGTGAGGCTTCATTGCTCCAACTAAACTTTGAACTAAATTATAGTCTTTAATATTGAAGCTCCAAATTTTTGTACCCTGATCTATAAGAATACAAGATATTAATAAAATCTACATAGAAAATCAGTTTAAAAACTAACCATACGATTTGGACGGTATTGCTTTAAACACATCTATAAGCTTGGAAAGGTACGAAGATGATCGAACAGCAAATCTTTCAATAGAAATCAAATAACATGAGCAATTTACAGTATTAACAAAAATCGAAGCTAGTGGCTTTGACTCCTTTGGCAGTGAACTATTACTGCTTTTTTCTTTTGTTTTGTTTTGTTGATACAATTGACTAGACATCCTTAAATCTTTACTATTATTGAAATTGACCTTATTTTCCTGCATAACACGAAGAAATTCTGATCCCTTATTTAAAGATTTGCTACAAATAGCATGATTCAATTTTTCTGGAACTACATTGGGACTGGCATTTAAATTGGATGAGCCCTGCAGCAAATACCTAGTAAAAAGTAGGGTTATAGAGTAACAACACATATAGCAAAACAAACAATACGCCGACTTATAATTAGTATTATAATAGAGGCAAGTACATACCGTTTCGCTTTTAATTTTTCTTGAGCTATTCTTCTTTTCTCAGCAATCTCCGCTGCTGTGCAAGACATTTTTTAAATCTAATCGACACAAATTTCACATAAATTTCAAAAATCTTATCGGTCCTTCACTCTTCTTCTTATTTCCAAATAAACTTGCTAAACGTCTTGAAGTCGATACAGTAAAATATGTTAAAACGACAGTCAAAATCCCTGGGTCAATGAAGAAGAAAATGAATTGTATTGTCTGCAAAGCTTACTTTCATTTATAATGGATTTACAAGATAAATATAATTATGCAATAAGTATCTTTGATATTTCTTGGGAAGACGTTCTATTCGAAAATCTTGTTCCTTACTTATCACTCAAGGATTTGTTTTCTATGCGATGCTGTTCAAAGTTGTGCAAAGAGTTCGTTGAAGAAGCGCTTATGCATCAAAAAGAAATAAAACTCGCCGGCAATAATTCACCAAACATTCAGATAACATTTAAAGTGATAGCTGAGTTCTGCAGAAAGTTAGAGTATTTAAATTTGGCAAAGTGTTTTTGGTTAACAGACAGTCTGTTAATTCCTTTACTTGAGAAGAATAGGAAGTTAAAATTTGTCAACTTGAATGAATGTGCTGCACTTTCAGCATTGGCACTGCAGCCCATCATCATTGAATGCAAATTGCTAAAAATATTAAAGTTATCTAAATGCCAATGGCTCACAACTGGAACTGTTGACGCCCTAACACTTCATCACAGTAAATTAGAAGAGTTCGACATATCTTATTGCAGTGTTATTGGCGAGCGGTGTTTAATCATATTCTTTAGAAAACTGTACACTCTGAAGACCCTCTCTCTGGCTTACACTCCTAATGTAACAGATAACGTTTTGCTGCAGATTGCAAAATACTGCAAAGTTTTGGCACATATAAATTTGGTTGGATGTAATCAAGTCTCAGATTTTGGAATAGAGTAAGTCATGAATTGTGTAACAAAAACCATGTGGCGACTAACTTTTATGCGTCTCTAAAGGGCTCTGACGGCACACTGTACCAAGCTGGAGTCACTTATGGTTCAAAAATGTCCAAGAGTTACTGAACGAGCACTCTCTGGTCTCAGGGGTCGCATTCATATAGATAGGTCGTATTTTGTGGAAAACCTGCCACGGTATCATCCAAGGTTGTATCTCCAAGTTTAAGAGAAATGTTCCTTAATATTTTTTTTGTAATTAATGAAGAAATCTTTTGCAATTTAATTGTAATTGAAACAAGCTGCTATTATTGATCTTTCGATATAAATAAAATAATAATTGGTTCTGAATATTTTCTCTAATATAAATCTCTAAAAATAGTTTCCCAAAGGCTAATCGAAACCTAACTCCTTTCTCAACTTCCTTAAATCTCTCGTGGGACATGGATAGATGCAGAAGGGAATAACATGATTTGCAGTTCTAGGTGAACTGCAAACCGTCACGTTTTTGAGTAAGCTGTTATCACCAAGTTGTGTCGGGGGGACCGCGAGCACCGACCCATGAAATCGAGTCTGTCATATTGTTGTTCATTACACTGTCGAAGCCTTAACTACATCAAGGTATCAATAGGAGGAAGCCATACAACATAATACGTGTATGCTTTTAGATCCAAGTAAAATAGTACCAATTGGAGAATGCTTTTCTCGTTATTTTCCTTATTTTCAAACCATTTGGGCGCTGACGAAATTCTACAAATCAATACTCTATTCACAAGTATTGTTTCGCTTTGTATATAAGTACATTCTTCATTTGACGGATACGTCGGTTTACCTTTCATTGCCTGTCCTGTATTATCCAGGCCAATTTGAGGTTTCCATATTACCCACAAGGCTATTATGCTTCTCAACCTGAGATCCTCTAACTGCAACAGTTACCGGGGGCAGCGATAGGGATATGTCGAGTAAATATTTGGTCACTCCTAGTAAGGATGTGCCACAACCTGGCCCCAGGTATAGGCAGGGCCACTTGGTGTAGTTATTATACTGACTCTCTGTTTACGTATATGATATGAAGTTGGACAATATGAACAAATTCGAGCATTCGCAGTGTTTTTTAACAGAATTGGTCCACCTTATTGGCCAAGTCAAAAATGCTTCGCAAGCATTGTGACTTTTCCATGAGAAGGCAAGTATATGAAAATTTGATGCACACGTCTAACATTGGACGAGTTCGCCGGACACAACAATTAAGTACATCACTATACGTTACTAGTTTATAATTTATGATTTCTAAGAGAATTGAAAAGCTCTAATTGATTGATTACTGTATGTTTAAAAGAACATTTACATTTTTTATTGCTGTTAAAGATTGGCTTGAAGCAATTGAAACTAGAGTTTAGTTTATTCGTTTGGGTAAAGGTCGGAAAAAAAAGTTTTGTATTTCTCGGAATCGAATTTAGATATGAATAGCACTTATGCCTTCGTTCATATTATATTAGTCGTATACAATGTGTATTTTCGAAACTCGATCAAACGAAATGTGCCGATACTAGACATCTAAAAAAACAAAAAATTGTATGGCAGGGGGGGGGGGGTTCCAACCAACCGTTTGGGAGTTATTTTCACATAACACAGTTAAGAAAAAAGGTAAGAAAATCCTAAATTTCTATTTTAGACCCCTAAAGGCCATGAAGCTCTGCATACAATTAACTGTGACCGTACGACCTGTACTTTTTAAGATACAGGATGTTATGTGAACATCTAGCTGTTTTTCTTAATCACCCTGTAACTCCGAAACGGTTGATGTGGACCAGCCCCCCCCCCCCCCCCCCCCCCCCCTGCCATACAATTTTTTTTTGTCGACGTGTCTAGTATCAGCAAATTTCATTTGATCAAGTTTCGAAAATACACACTGTATATATATTTTTTTATGATGTTGCCAAAGCTCAGCGGATACGCTATGATGCCGTAGCACAGCCTTGGATGGAAAGTAAGGAGTGGGAATTTAGGATTATTGGTTTGATCCAAGGTAGTTTATATATTATGCTGATGCAACTTACGGCATTTTTACTCTTAGCGGTCGAGCTTTAATTCATTAAAAAAATATATATATATGTGGAGACTTACAGCTGTTGAAGAAATATGTACATACAAACATCTCATCGTAATTCGATCAAAGTCCAATTTTTCTCGCAGAAAATTAATAATATATATGCGGGCACGTAGTAGGTGGCGGCGCTGGACATGTTCCTTGTTCGATCTGATTATCAGAATGTGTCTGCAAGTATAAGCAAAAATTCAATACAAATTATTTTTTCATTAGAAGTTTGTATATGTACTTTCTAAATTACGTGCAATACAGCTTAAGTTATCTGCTAGCTCTTCTGATCCCTTTGTTTTGTCTTCCAAACCTACATTTTGAAGCGTAAGTCCAAATTCTTGTTCTATAAATCTGTTAAATAATACAGTACATAAAATATGAATATATATTTTCACATAGCATAACTATAAGCAAAATTAACTACAAAATATTATATACGTGGAAGTAATATATTTACCAAATTACTTCCGATAAGTGCACACTCCCCAAAAATGTGGGATGGTGTAGTTAGTATCTTTCGGTTGATTTTTTTCTCAATTTAAACCTATTTTCAAAACAATCCTCGCAAATGTTATTGATTTAAGTTGATGTCCTTTCTAGCAGTCCATTCTTCCGAAAGGTTGAAGCAACTCTAAATACAATTTATATTCCGGAAGCCTTAAAATACCGACCGAAATGGACAAAAACATTTCTTTTCTGTTTTATTTAGATAGTCCCTAATTTTAATAAAAAATTTTTTCGTGCTATCCATAAACCCTAATGATATTGTTTCGCACGAATTTTTTTTTATTAAAATTAAGGAATATCTAAATAAAAATAAAAAGGAAAAAAATGTTTTTGTCCATTTCGGTTTTTTAAGGTTTCCGTATGGCCCACTGACTTATAACAATGGACTGCGCGATATGCTATTTCATGTGGCACAAAAAATATTATGTTTCTGTGTGACAGAGTTTGAGCACCCTTTAAAACATTTACTACATAAAAACATGTGAAACTGAACCAATCAGATAAAATTTTACACCCGAAAATCGAATTAAATTAAAAAAATATATTTCTTGTGTTCAAGTGATATTTTAATCGCTTATAAGATTATTAAACTAATTCCGAATTTAATTTTCAAACGGGTATTTTTACCTGAATCCTGCGAATGGGGAAGAGAGACGGAGCATGGTAAACGCTATCTTATCTTATTCTTCCTGTGTTGATTGCATATACAGCCAATAAAAAAACATCAAATGGCAAAAGAAAACGCTCAGTCCATTGTTATAAGTCAGTGGTATGACCTTTTCTTAAATATGCAAACAAACATTTGACACAATTTTTTTTTTCAAATTTCTTCATTTCATCCATATTTTAAATTTATTTTTATAAAAGTTTACATTTTGTAGTACTGAATTAGAACTTACCTGAAAATGATCCAGCGTGAAACATGCGCTGCAGCAAGCAACTGGGGACTTCCTTCTCGATATTATTTTCTTTAGTTTATTATTAAATTATTTTAAATTTATATCACTTGCTAAGCCATAGTGTCAAACAATTTGTCGTAAAAGAAAATTAAATAGACCCAATTTGTGGTCAACACAAAATTACAGACAATTTGTGTATTCCTTCCATAACAAAATTGTTTGCTACTACGTCTGAGTGCCTGTTCGCCAGACACTAAATTCCAGCCTGTTAGATTCAAAGAATAGTAAAAATGGCACTTTGAATTTAAGGTTGACGGAACTTCTGTTGTTGATGAGTTCCTCTGTATTGAAAAGCCACTGACTCTTGAATTTCGCCACATCTGAATGACTCTTTCCTTTATACCGTCCCTTTCTTATAAAGCACTGAAGAGTAGTCTTCCCTACCTTTTAAACTGTAATGCTGCTACGTCCGGATATGATGTACATGTTACATAATATAATATAGGTGGTCAAGCAATTACCGAAGCCTTTATATACAATTTATATATTTAGCCATCCAGAAAAGTCGGAGCTGAACTCAGACAGACTGCATTTATAATACCCTTTAATTGCAGAATGTAATAAAGGTTTAACAAAAATATTCTTATTCTTACTTTAACTAATATTTACAAACATATTACACATAACAGCAGCCTTTTCATTTCGTTTTAAACTTTCTTTGATTCACAATCTTTCAATATATATGTATACGGATTGTGTATAAATAGCCTATTTCTTTCGAATGAGAAAACTTTAAAACTTAAAATCGCAAGAATTTAAATTTCTTTTTTAAAATCAAACATTCAAAATTCTCAGTGCTCCGCAGCAACTATTTTACAAAGTACATATATCTATTACCTATAGACTAGGCTAGGATTAAGTAAATTCCAAAATAATTATATTTTTATGCTTTACTCTAGGAAGTCCAAGTTATTTATAAATAGTCGTCGTCAAAATAGATTTTCGTGCGTTGAACAAAATCGGTAAAAATGAGTTGTGGTGATTACGGTGGTGGTTGTGGTTATAATGGTGGTGAAGATGCTTGCTTTTACGATGCATCGTAGAAATCACTGTTGAAATGACGTGTTAATACATATACCACAGCTTCGTATGTTGCCATCATAATTGCAGTATTTGGAATTTGACGCACAAGTTGTGTTGCTAAGCCCCTAAAAAAATTATATGTTTAGTTATATAATAAAGTTTTGTAAGATTTTAATGTGTATAATGAAACGCTACTTTTTTAACATTTTTCTAAACACTTGTTTCTATTTCCACAATTTTTTTTATTATTAAATTATTAGTTTGTTAAACGAACAAAACTGACGCGTTTCGCCTTCTTAGGGCATCCTCAGAGCTACTAAGCTACTAGCTTTGGGGAGGCCCTAAGAAGGCCAAACGTGTCAGTTTTGTTCGTTTAACAAAGTAATAATTTAATGAAGGATTTTTGTGGAAATAGAAACAAGTGTTTACATCTACCTAACAGCGACTTTAGCGAATTTAGGGCGGCTACCACATTCTCTGGAGGTTAAACGAAACGTATTTTTCTTTTTACTGGGAATGTGTAGTCGAAATAATAGCGTCTAAGAATTTAGCTACATATTGAGCAATATGACTGTAAATTTAAAGAATGTATTAGATAGCCCGCACCAGAGAGATAAGCGCTTCTTAAATACGGCAGAAAAAATGCATCCAATTCTTTAGTTTACTAATGATTCATAAATGGCGAATCAATGTTAGATTGTGCTGATGTAATCATTTAATTCTGTGATGGTTTAGAAGATATTGGAAAGTCATTCATATTAGTTTTCAAATTTGATAAACAAATCGATTTAGCACCGTATAGAGCATATGAAAAGATTTTGTAATCTTTACATAAATACGACAAAAATCAATTATTATTATTCAGGGATATGACGCCGCCCCAGAGGTTGATTATACTTTCCCAAAGACAATTTTTATTGACACTACTTACCTATAAATCCCAGCTTTCCCTTCTTCCTTCCACACGGTATTTAATGTTTGCCAAAACGATCGATATTTATTACCTTCTTCTCTTAATCTTGTTCTTGCAACTTCATGCGGATAAGCTATGCAAGAAGCTACAGTTTTCGATATAGCTCCAGCCAACATAAATTCTAGAAAATCACGTGAAGTTTTGCCATCCGTAGGATGTGCTTGCCTCAATTCAATCTGTAAAAATAAACCATATTAATTTTTTTTTATTTTTTTTTTTTAAGAAATTGCTCACCAATTTGGCCTTAAGAGCTTCATATATAACAAAATGAATGACAGTCTCCGATATACCAAAGTAGCTAGCTGTTATGCCCTTGTAAAATCCTAAAATGCCAGATTGTTTGTATATGCGTTTGACGCATTCTCGAACCGTCATTCGAGTTTTTGAATTATAATCTAATTGTAAGCGTGTTTTTACAAACCATATTGGATTTGTAGCAGTTGCTGCCACAAAACCAGCGCAGGAAGCACTTAAAATGTGTACAATTGGTGAGTCCGGAGGAAGTTTCCTGTAAAGAGTAAAAAAAAAGAGAGTAAATTTTTGTTGGATCAATATCTAATTAAATTAATATGCAACATGCACTTACCCCACTCGATTAAGGGTTGTTTTTGTTTGAGAATATGCGCAAAAATATATCGCACGTGATGGAGCAACTCCAACAATATTTGGTCCAAGTCCCTTAAATAGAGCCCTTGGTCCCTCTGTTTGTACTATGTGCCTTTTTAGGAACAAGTTATTCATGGTTAATTCCCATTAGCAATGAAATATGTATGCTGAAAGAATTTACCTCAGGCATTGCATTATACTCATTGACTTTGCGGAAGAAGAAATGCCACAATGGGATATAGCGATTATCTGTAAATAGTTCCATATTTAATAGAATTTACTTGATGTATAGCACAAAAGAACTATACCAAAGTCTTATTCATTGTTTTAGTGATTTAGCAATTTAAAAAATGTAATTAGGTTAGGCATAAAACAAGGCGCATATTATGTCCAGGATTCTCTACTTGTTGGCTGTTCAAAGGGGGCAGACCAGATGATAGCTTGAGCTGAGCCAATTACTTTATTTTAATTTATTATTTTTATTTTACATAATTTATTATGTTATAATGACTCTGATCATGTCTTTTTTATTTGTCGTAGCATCGTGTCTGCTAGACTTTCCTCATCCCGGAATGAATGAATTCTGAGATGAGAAATATACAAAATACATATAAATCTGTTTAATTTCATGCCTCCTCGAGAATATAAACTCGCAGCAACGACATTACTCGGTCGAACAACAAAAGACCTATTTGCCACCTAGTCCTACACGTTTGTAATATTACGTCTTGTACACGGGCATAAAAAGGTCAAGTCAAGCGTGTGTTTTGCCATCGATGATTCTTTGATAAATATTTATTTATTTATTTATTTAAACAAAACACAGCAGAACAAAAGAAAAAATCAAAAACTTTATAAAAACTTTGCGAATTTCATACCTGTGGTCTCTTTCTTAGTATTGTAGTGCATAATTTTCTTCTTTGTTCGGGACGAAGAAGAGCTTCCGATGTTGTATTCGTACTTCCTGGTACTTCTGCTAATCGGGGAGGTTGAAGAAACGCTGATGAACTCTGAAGACGAGTTTTAACTACCTCTAAAGGACATGTCACCACTGCTCCCACTGTTCCTGCGGCACTAAAAATGTAATCAAAAAATGTTGGTTAGGGGAGTTCTGTTCATAAAAAAAAAAAGTCACTGAGATTTAAAAAGCGTTTTTTAGGTAACTTGCAGTTTTAATAAATTATTTTAAAAGCTTAGTCGTTATATAGTTAATAATTCCTTTGCTCAAAGAAAATAAAAAATATATTTATCATTTACGTCTAATGGCTACTATTGCCATTTTGCAGGGATTCTGAAGGAAGGATGTGTACTATCTTCTCGTCTCTGTTGTTTCATTCGGAAGAATTCACTAGTTCGTATTGTACATTTTTCCACTATATGTATTGGGTTTGATTTTTCGGCTTAGCGAGTTAATTAAAGAGATGAATTACTTCAAACTTTATTCAAGGAATCAAAAGTGATACATGAATAATACCCTGATTCAAATCATAGTCTTAAATAGCTTTTAGAGCCCATGTTATCCTTTTTGATATACGGCAAGCAGATAACAAGTACAAAAACAATTTTATTATAGCTGATTTTAATTAATATCAACAATAATCTATAAATTCTGAGGGTAGCCTCTTATTTCGGAGCAGTTAGCGTGTTTCAAGGAGATTCGGTTTGATACTCTGATTTGTACTTCACTGCACTTTTCAAGAATCAGTTTCTACCTTGCATATACATATTCTATAAAGTGACCGTGAGACTTCAATTATTTGAACATTGAAGTTTTAACTATGACAGACATCACCTCCACAGTTTTGGTCACGAGAAATCTATTAAAATTGTAAACCCAAAATTGCTTGCAGCCATTTTGTAAGATTACCATATCATACATCTTTTCATTTACGGATAGTCAAGGTCCTTTTCAATTCTGTTGTTTAAGGAATACAAGAATCTACAGAATTTCTAGCGACGATTTTTATAACCGAAAAGCAAATAAAAAATCTTCTTATTCATTAGTATTTCTTATGCCATCACAGCACTCTACAGAGAGCTTCCCTGCCACAAAAAACAAGTGTACATATATATTTGTATATTTTAATAGGAACAATAAAAAAAGAACCATAACAAGCTCCCACAATATACTGATAAGGAAATTTAATTTCATTTCAACACTTAAGATATTATTAGAAGTTGATTTAAGATAAAGTCATACGATTGCAATTTCATCAATATCTATATTTATTTTTATGCTAAACGTTATCTTTTAATTTGGTTTATCAAACCTAAGATTGGATTACAAATTATAGTAATTTCACAGCTTGGAGGCACAATCAAAAAGGATAAGTGAGTGGGAGCAGGCAGACATGTATTAAAGGAGAGCCTCCAGGGAGTTTTAACACCGCCCAAAAGGGAATACTATTGGAGTGCATATTAAGTTTGTTTCTATAAACTTTCCCAGTTTCTCCTAGAAACAAAGCATTTTTTAGGTAACTTGCAGTTTTAATAAATTATTTTAAAAGTTTAGTCGTTATATATGTAGTTAATAATTCCTTTGCTCAAAGAAATTATATATATATTTATCATTTACGTCTGTAAGAATTTAGATAAACTACTATTTGCAGGTTCTACAATGAATAGAGCGTATTCCGGTGCCCATTTGAAGAAATTTCGACAAGCTGTTATTGGAAAAAGAAGGAGCAAAGTCGAGGAAGGAGTCCTGTTTTTGCAGGAAACGCACCCCCATCAATTCTTTTAATGTACCTGTAATACGAAAGAATAAGTATATATATACACAAGGCAAATGCCGATTCAAAAGGGTTAAAGGTCGTGTCGACCTTTACCAGCGTTAACATCGATTGGTGCACAAGGCCCTAACGTGTGGAATCTACATTCAATAACGAATTGGGAGTCCCTGAGAAGGGGATTTCTGGAGTGGGAATTGTATCAATGCCACGACTTTTAGTTATAAGTACTAGTTATCTCTGCCTACAAAAACTTTCGAAAAATTACTGGGTGGGAGGTGGGGATGTATACATTATTGTGGGTATTCACATGAAAATATTTTTTTTAAATCATTAAGAAAATTTATATTAAAATATCATACATACATATGAATGAATGTAAGCGTATTAATAGTACAATAACTGCGGAAATTACGCTTAAAAGACGACAGATCTATTGCATAATGAGGTTAAATGCTATCAATAAACTCGCATAAGCTAAAAACTGTCAATAATTTTTATATAATAATTTAGCAATTAAATATCACTTCAAACTTTATAAAAACGCAAGTTCATTCATCGAACATAATAATAAAAAGGTAGTAAATTATATATTCCGGATCGCCTGCGGAGAAAGGACATTTTACAATAAAACGATAATTGAAAGTTAATGTCCTCGTGAAATTGAGTCATAATGGTTAAAAATTCGCATAAACATGCTAAAATTGCTTTTAAATCTTTAAATTTTGTTTGTTCTATTATTTTATATTATGCATCACGTCAACATAATAATCAGGATGGTAAATGCGACTATTTAAAGTCACTTCGAGAGCTTTCATTTAAACTGACAAGAGGTCAAAAATTTTATCAGTAAAATGCCAGTTTCTACCAGATTTGTTTGTTAGAATTTTTCACATAAACCATTCAATATTATTTCTTGCCAGTCGGCACAAAGCTCTTGGTTTATCAGCGGATAACGATAATACTCCTTGCCCTTTTAAATTATTACGTTACTAAGAAAATCTGGTATTTTAGAGGGAATTGTGTTTCACAAAAACAAATATATATTCTACTTGTTTTATCGATTCTAAAATCTCTTCCAAAAAGTTAAACTTCTTTTGTCTATTTATAGAAAGACACAAACGTTTTGATATTTAATTTTCAAGGACAATGCTATTTTACGTAATAATTGTCTTTTTAAATTTATTTTCCCTTGTGATGTAAGGAATTAAGACGTTTTTTTTGTTTTTTTTTTATCTCACGATCTCTGATTTTCTTTGTTGTACAGCTGCTTAGGTCCCATATGGATGGAGAATTTTGTAAACTCCTTTAAGTCCTGTGTCAGAAATTCAGATGACTATACTACCGACTACACAATTACTCTCGCTGTGCTAATCAAGTCTATTTTTTACCTACGCAGAGATTTGAAAAATCTTTTCTTGCTTTAAGTTGTGAAAAAGTATTCAGTTTGCCGTTCCAACTGCAGCTTTAATTTGTCGCTTGTTTTCTGGCTTATAGCACAAAATCGAACTATCGTCACTATTATAAGTTACTTTTACTGGCCTTGATTTAAATTTTTTGGATTTTTATTTTTTTGCTTCAGTCAACTTGCTTTCTTTCAGGTTCCTGTTGTGCAGTACCCACCGAGTATATTTTTCCTGGCGCCTGGCGGTAAAATTTGGGTCATATTCTGGGATTATTCGGTATCCCTGTAGGTGCAGCGGTTGCTTTCAAGCACCATGTTCCTTACAGCTTCGATGATTTCTAAGATAATACGTCCTTTTCGTAGCTCATCTCAAGGGCAAACTGTGCCTTACAAGCACTGTTGTAGTCTTTAAAATCATAAATAAAAATTATGGCACACTTTGCAGGAAATTGGCTAACCGCAAAACTTGTAACAACCCTTGTCCGTACATATATAATCAGACATTTAATTCGCATCGGAGTTTCGATCTTCATAATTTAACGTTTTTGAATATAGTTTACGAGAGAATTACTTTGATTCGTTGTGAACAAATTTTCTTTTACAATTTAGCCAGTCTTCAATATTTTTCCTCACAATTAATTTTTGTATTTTTTTTTCTGTTAGGAAAACTATTTGTCGATCGGATCTCTGATCTGAAATAGATACGACTGTTGTCTGTGACTGGTGGTTTCTATGTTCGGTGAGTAATTTCATCTGTATTTCGTTATTGAAAAGCGTGCAGTACTTGTAGAAAACTATGACTCTAATTGTGCTGTTCATTAAGGGGTCAAGGTTTAGGATTAGTTAAATAATAAAAAAATAAATAAATCAATTTCACAATAAATTATTCATTGTATATACATACAAGTAACACTACCATAATTCTCATATTACTCGAAAATTGCGCCATAAATGAAATAATCATATGAAATTAAAGCAATATAAATTCTTGGAAATTTAATTGAGCCGATAAATCTGGCATTTAATCAGTAGCATCATCATTAACGCGATAGTGCAGTTGCAATACATAACTTACGTTTCTTGTGCAAATTATGTATGCACAATTGTAGATACATTTATATATTGCTGACGTTTGCTTATTTAATACAATTGAATGATGTTATTGTTTGACTTCCCAACACAAGGTGACAAAAAGATCCAATTGGCTGAATTTGCTTGGACACGAACAGATATTGTAATCTATTACTTGACTATCTGTGCCGACTGAGACTTAAAGGTAATTGACAAGAAGCCCAAGAAGAAAGATTTAACCGCAGCCTTTATTGCAGTGCAGTATGGGGGGTAAAGCAAAAGTTTTCAATCATTAATTAGAGCAATTTTTCTATGGCTTCAAGATAAATTTGTTATAACAATGCGATGTGCATTCGTTGCCTTAATTTTGTAAGATATGTATATGAAAATATAGATACAATTTAAAATCTACTACGGTTAATTTTGTGCTCACACCTATGCGAAAAACAAGAGCCAACCAGAGGTAGGTAGCTACTACTTGTTTGCTAAATGTAATTTTCTCATTCTACAATACTTTGCATCTTGCAATTGTTACGTTTTTCTATGTTCTCTTGATTTATTTTTCTAAAATGTGTTTCTGTCTGTGATGTGCCCAGCGCTCGGCGTGTCTTTGGCACGGGTGCTCAAATAAAGGACTGTTTATGTTTACATATAAAAAATTTAAGGCTGACATAATACATAACGTAGCTATAGTATTCGAAAAGAAGCCATACAACAATTTTTTTTAGCTACCCGTACCTAAGCTAACAAAATCACTTGACTGAGCCATCCTATCTAATTCCTATAGTCAAAAATGGCAAAAATTTTGGTTAAAATCTATTTTGTCTTTTTCAAGCTCAAAATGTACAACTGAACTGTAACCAATTTGGAAATTTGGAAACATTACGGCTGTATTACAAGCTCAATGAAATTTGACAACAAATCTGCAGAGGAACACATTTTTCAGTAATATTAAAAATTAAATTTTGGGTTAATTAAAACAAGTTTATCTTCCTAAATAATTTTAATTTAATGCAATACTATTTTATAACATCTTTAGTGTTTTCAATCGACAAATAATAATAAATTATGAATCGGTGCGCAATTGTACGAAATAATGGGTTTTCACAGCCTGTTCAATATTTGTGCCATTTTTGAAGCAAGTGACCTGAATGCACGGCTGACTTTCGAGCGATAATGACGTATACTATATTACGACATTTGCTCGTCTGTATGGAAATAAAATCACAAAGGGAAGGCTGTTGAGCAATACATTTCAGCTCATAACATGTATATACAGTTAAGAATTATAAGTTAAAAATCAATATGTAATATTTCTGAAGTCGACGTATACTATGTGACACACGGCATTTTAATGAATAGTTAGTACTAATGATTCATTAGATAGTGCTGTGTCTAGAGTATTACATATATAAAAGTAATCTTTACGCCTTAATTACACCACAATTTCAAAACTTGCGAGTTGAAACGCCTACAAAAATGAGAATGGAAGGTATCTTTGTAATGAACATTATGACATTATTACATTATGAAGAACAAAATATTGTGGTAGGTACAACTCATCGCAGACAGCAAACTAACGGAATCCTTATTTGGAATAAGCAGATAGAAAAGCTTAAGACTCCAGAAGGACAATGGATTTTAATTTTAATCTTGTTTATGCGAGGAGTTTCGATTTTTTATATAGTCTTCTCTTTTAAAACTGTAGGAGATCAAACCTCGAATTATTGTAAAGTTGTGAGATGTCGATTTGTCACCAGCGATCAAAATTTGAACCTTGATTCGTTCTTCCGTGCCCTATTCACTGGCATATCATTTCCCGATTTAAATTTAAATGCCCTTTTTATTCATATATAGAGTAGTTCCGATCTCACATCTGCAGATAAGTACATATACTGAGTGTTGTGATCTGATAATAGTGTGTGGATGAAAACAAATTTGGACTGAAAGTTGCAATCTACAATCTAATGTCGATTTTGATGGCACTTCAGTGCAACACCAGTATTGCATTTTTGCCAGCAGTGCAACACTGAAAATGTTCGATGGGACAACTTTTATAGCAGAAATGCAACACTGACTTCTCCATTTTGCACTGGATATTTTCTCGGTGTTACAAAAACATATTCAAGTTGAATTGTCATGTGCTCTGTCAAAGTGTACTGTCGTGATATTTTTAAGTTAAATGAATTAAAAGATTTTATTTAAGTTATTTCCATAAAGTTTAAGAAGAAATTTCTTTCTTATGAATAAAGTACATTTATTACGTTTGACATTTCCGTGTATATAATACATTTGTCCACAAATACAAGTAATATGACAGAAATATGTTCGATGGACTTCAGTGCTCCCAGTTCTCCGCTGACAGAAAAAGTGCAACACTGAAATGGTCCCATCGAAATCGACATAAAACTGCATATAATTTCTGGAAGTAGGTAAATGGGGTCCTTTATTTTGTTGTTTTCAATAATTGTAAATGTGAATCGGAGATAAGTTTTTCGATTATGTATGTATATAAGGCAGTTAATAATGATAATTTGTTGGGAAAATAATAAATGAATGAATTATTTAAAAATTAACAATCTGTTTAAGTAGTCTCTTATATGTAATTTTTTCAGGATAGGTATAATGGGAGGCATCGTGTCTAATAGCACTAGTATGAGCATTAGACTTTATTGAAATTTAGATTTTAAAGAAAATGTGTTTATTTATTCTGAACACACGTTATTACCAAATCGATCCAGCAGTTTTTATTTTTTGTAGAAAATTGCTAGAAAAGGTGTTCTTCTAATTTTAATGAAGGCTTTATTGTACATAAATTTTTTTTATGATTACTGCTAAATGTTGCATAATACCTATTCACTTTTTTTTTATGTCGTAATACACATTTTTATATTACATCAATCTACCTTATTCAACACTTTATAAGATCTTTGCAAGTTCTGAATAACGTTTTGTCCCAAAGGGTGCGCAAACGTTATCCCGAGAAAATCTGTTCCCATCTTAAAAGCAAAAACCGACTTTTTTGTGTTTGATTCTAGTTAACTGGAGTAAGATCCTGATTGGTAGTCTCTAATGTAGAAATAAATTTCTTCGGTGTAATAAGAAAGATGCCTACGTGCCTATTGACATATGTAGATATCTCGTCAAGGAAAAAATTTTAGGCTGGAAATACTGATCACGTTCAAGGTCCGCTAGTGAAATCTCGCAACGGCCGGTGGCCTAAAATTCACATATTTATACAGGGATGTTTATTTTAAGCAAAAGATTAACATTAAAGTGACAAAATTAAAAAAAATGGCAACAACTCCCCCTCCCAGAGACTGACTTGTATAGAAAAACCCATCCAAAAGGGCTATGCCAAAATAGCACAAAAAATAAATAGAAATAAAAACAAACAGACAATTTACAAATCGCAATAAACAAACAAAAATTAATGAGAACTTGTGTTTTCGTTTCTACAATCTAAAAATAGCCTCAACCAGTGCTATCACTCACTTCACCTCATATAAGTGATAAGTAGAAGCCGCCGATACTTTTTGCGCAATTAAACACCTACTTCTACTAGCAGAAGACTATAGCAATCTGCACTATTTCAAACACAGTTTCTACTCAAATATAAAAAAAATATTTTTATTAATAAATTAAACTTACCCGCCAGCAAGTAAATGGATAACCGTATCGCGTTCTCGGCTGGTCATTTCTCAATGTAGCGTTGCGTTCCTGAGATCTTTTTTTTTCAATTCTTTTTCGCAATATTTCTTGATGGTCCAGAAAATGTCCAAAGTATAAAGGTGTTCTTCAAAAGTGAGTACTTTATTTTCACCTACATAATTATAATTCGGCACAATACTGCCTTAAAAAGACGAAATTATCCTTGAGATTATGAAATGCAACACTGCTGGCTGAAGTTCATTCTACGCACAAAAATTTGCACACATTTCATGAAAACTTTTTCTGTTGTTGAAACAGTTAAATTATACTTTGGGAACACAATACAGAGCAAAAGATTATGTAAGTCAGTAAACTCAAGACACAGTTGTGTCGAAAAATAAACAAAATAATGAGAAAACTAAACAGAATCTCAGGAAATCATCCATCTATAAATTACTTTTGACTTGAATTGCCATAAAGATAAAACCAACAAAAAAAAAATATTTTGAGGTTAAGTCCATCGGATTCGTGATAAAACCACTTCACTAATTTTGTTTTTTTTGTTTTTAATATTTAATAGATTATACGCTTTTTTGCTGTTAACCCGGCACTTTCTTCAATTATTTTGCCACTTTATTAATAGCAACTACACTTCTCTTCTAAATTCTTCTGCTTATTATAATCTGATGATAGACTTGACGGTCTTGACGGATTATTGGATCTGGCAGTTTTGAGTTTTCTAATTGAAATTCCATTCCATTCCACCAACCGTTCCTATTTTACAAACTCCAAGAAAATTACGTGACAGTTCATATTCGTGTCTGAAAAAAAAGAGGATAATTGAGACATGAAGTTAACACTGATATTGGGATTTTTTAATACAGGGCAATTCAAAATTATTTTCGGTGTAGATAATAATTTAGGAAATAGATATTACTCGTTAACGGGTTTTTTAGATTTTTCGTGAATTTTGTTTTATATGCAGCTAATTGCTTCTAAAAACGACGAATTTTGTTCGACAACTTGAACCCTCCGGGTGAATTTACGTTTGTTGAAGTTGGAGCACTTAGGCCAAGATAACCTAATAAGAAAAAGGAAGCAGCCGAACAAAATTGAAAATTTGTCGTTTTTTTTTTAATGAAACAAATGATCTTATATAATATATACTTTCGTCTTTTGCATTAACGGGGGGAAAGAACTTGGCTATGCACTATTCTAGTGCAGTGCAACTGAGACAACGAGTTAAATACAAAATTCGAGAGAAGATTTACCCCAAGATATATATATGATACATATTTTATATATGGGATTACCCGAACGACAAAATCTTATTGAATCCCTCAAAATCCTATCAAACTATTCAAAATAATGTACATCAGGTCACACTACCTCAATTTTTTAAGAAGAAGATAAATTTCGCTTTGGCCAAGACGCTGAAAGGAGATGTAGTTCCTATCAAATAAAATTTCATTTTCCCGAAAATATCATAAAAATTAGCTTCGGGGATCAGGAATGTCACGATTCCAGCAACTCGACGAACACACACTTTCTAAATATTTATTCTGTGCTTTCACTGCCTGAATCAACTGATCCTCTTCCCACTCATTATTCATAGCAGCAATAACCACTTTCAGTTTTTTTGGTTCAAGCATTTTCACTAACCTTTTTATTATTTATTTATATTATTTAAATTTAGATCTGTTTTGCTTTACGAACAAACATACGAGGTCTGTAAGCAGCAGTGAGGATGTGTCCAAATCATCCCAATGCCAGAGTTAAGCGAGCATTACAATTACGACTGATCTGTCGACTGCGACTTGATTTTAAATCGAAGTCGACGCTGAGGTGAAATTTGTAATTAAATTAAAGCTTCAACTGCTTGAACAAACCAGGATCCCGACTTCTGTGATTGAACTGAAGTTGGCCGCAGCCAATACCACCTTTGCACTTATGTATTTTACATTTCCATTTGGGCAAAGTCGTAGTCGACTGATCAGTCGTAATTGTAATTCAGGCACATACTGTAACTTAAATAACATAGGTGTAAAACAAGAGATGCCTTTTTTAGAAGACTTTATTACCGAATTTTCAAATAAATAAGAAAATATAAAATAAACGGCAATGAATCAATATCAGTTTATTAATGGTTTGGATTGAAAATTACGTATTTAAAATGCAAAATTGTGTTGCTATTATTGATATGGTCTAAAAATTGTTGTGTGGGTAAAAATTCATTTAATTTGGCTGAACGGAAATTTACAAAATTGATCACTATCTTGTTTTTCTCCTGGAGAATACATTAAAATTGCATATATCTACACATAAAAAATGTTTTGTATTATTTTTAAAAAGCTCTCAAGAAAACGTTTTTTGTTAGTTTGTTGGATTTTCAAATGCAGCACAACAAATTTTATATATAGTAATTAAACCTGTATTGATTTGATTTTTCTTTTATGTTATTTATATTTTATGAGATTGTTTGGACCCCAAATGCAAAGAATATAATTATTATTTATATTTACAAAATTTAATAACATAGACAAAATTTTAGTTTATCAAAAAAAGGACGGCATCACAGATGAATTTTTGTTTTATTTTCCAATTAAATTAAAACTTGAGAATAACAATTATTTTAATTCTCTATCAAAATTTATTTACCATAGACGAGAACAGGGTTAAATTCAAAAATGCATTAGTGGATGTCAAATTATTCAGCTTCATGATACTGAACTAAAATTAGCTAGATGACATGCTGAATTTTGCATCCTGCTGCAATGCACTTATATTGTATAAATGTGAACTGATTAATCTCATATTTCATGCTGGATAAATTTTCCAATATAGAGGTGTGAAAATAAAAATTTAATTTTAATCTATCATGTAAACAACCTTCATTCTGATAGTCATGCACAGTAAGTGAATTTTGTCTAATGATATTTATAGAGCGGTCCGGGTTTTTGTTAACTCAAAAGGAAAAATTCCGTTTCAGAATTTTTGATTTGGGAGGAAAAAAACACAATTTCCATTTTTAAGCTACAAAAACTGGCCCAAGGATCCTAGTGAAAGTCAAGTGACAACAGTCACACAGATATTATTTGAAGACGGCTCAAAATATATTAAAAATTCTTACTTTTTTTTCATGAAAACAATTACCATAAACCATAAAATATTCCTTAATCTATCTATGCTATAATCTGTCCATATTTATATATTGTCAGTGCTGCAGTCATGAAATTTTGAATCCACCACATTATAAAAGTGACTGCCGTGGTAATGGCAAATTTTGCATTTTTCTCTTTTTTATTCCATTTTATTTATTTAATTGTTTTGTTAATTAACAAATATTTATTATAATTATTTGAAAGCGTAGGATTTTGTGAAATACATACATATATACATTTTGTCCATATCACTGGGCTTATTGTTTTGTGATTTAAATATTATAGAGGTAAAAAGGGAACTGATTTCTTTTCGTAACACGATTGGTTTAACTATTAGTCTAAATTTGTTGTTTATGAAAATATAGCGTTGTAAATAGAAATTTACCATAGTACATATTTACTTTCTTAATTGGTGAATTTATAATGTTTACTAATTAGTGATTGACTTCAGGTGTTTTTTTTTCTTTTAAATTTTAGCATCTTATTCAATCCTCGTACAATACAAAAGGGAGTTAGTGGGAGTAACTAAATACTTTTATTGTATTCACTACACATATTTTGAAATTTTACACTATCGGTATAAACATGTCTGCGGTAATTTTTCGTATATTTTTTATATTATTATTTTTAAGACCATCTGTAAACGAGATCGATAATAAAAATTGAACTGGTATTCATATTAAAATATTCTAAAGTTCTACTTACAGCTTAAATGTTAACTCAATACGAGTGTATTGATTTTTTTTTCTGTCCAACAGCTAATTTCTTTTATCTTTCTTATATTTTTTTTTATTTTAAACAAAGTTAAAAAAAAAAATTGTTTAATAGTTTTCGAATAAATTCGCTACAGTTGTATTGTTCCAGGCTTTGGGTCCAGATTTTAACCATCATCGGTGGCGAGAAATGATTGAGTAGAAGCACTCCATTGACAAAATTTCCGAAGGAATTGAGCTACTAAATGTAGGTACTTCAATTCCAATAAAAAAATCAAGGATCCTAATGCCTAATCTACAATGTACGGTAAAACCACGTCATCAAAACGATATCGTTTGCTGAAGAATGCATATAAATACACGAAATATGTAAGTAGTGGTAGGCTGCAAAATTAAACAGCTCTTGACCTGTCAATTATCATAAATGTAATTGCTTCCTCGATTTCAATGCAGAATTACATCAAAGGAAGTATTTGATCTCAATAATTTATACTATATTATAGTAAACTTAGTAAACTAAGAGATTGCTTTGGACAAGTCGACTAATATAAAATATTGCTTTCAAGACTGAAGGTACAAGTTTCAGGTTACAGCTGTTTGTTCTAAATTCCCCTACATGGTTCTAAATTATGCTGAATACTGATTTTGCTGATTAACTACTCCACATAAGCTCGTGCTCATGTCTTCAAATGAATGAGAGAGAAGGGACATTTTTGCAAGCATAAATTTTCAAATGCAAGAGTGGGAAGCAAACACAAAAATCCATATTTTGACGACGTGGTTTAACCATGCATTGTAGATTGGGCATTATGCCCAATCTACAATGCATGGTAAAACCACGTCGTCAAAACGATATCGTTTGCTGAAGAATGCATATAAATACACGAAATATGTAAGTAGTAGTAAGCTGCCAAATTAAACAGCTGTTGACCTGTCAATTATCATAAATGTAATTCCTTCCTCGATTTCATTGCAGAATTACATCAAAGGAAGTTTTTGGTCTCAATAATTTATACTATGATATAGTAAACTTAGTAAACTAAGAAATTGCTTGGGACAAGTCGAATAATATAAAATATTGCTTTCAGCACTGAAAGTACAAGTTCCAGTTTACAGCTGTTTTGTTCTAAATTCCCCTACATGGTTCTAAATTATGCTGAATATACCTGAGGTATTACTATATCGTTTTTGCTGATTAACTACTACACATAAGCTCGTGCTCATGTCGTCAAATGAATGAGAGAGAACGGACATTTTTGCAAGCATAAATTTTCAAATGCAAGAGTGGGAAGCAAACACAAAAATCCATATCGTTTTGACGACGTGGTTTAACCATGCATTGTAGATTGGGCATAAGTCCCTATTCGTTTTTACGCAAATTTAAAATAAAGTGCGAAATTAACTTATTTTTATCAGAACGAAACACTAAGACTGTCTTGTGCTCGAGTGCTTGTGAGATTCAAAACCAAAATAAGCCGTTATAAGATTAAGTCTCTGGATAGATTAATTAATCTCGTAACGTTGTGATGTCATGTGGAGCAAACCTTGTTTTCTATATATACTGTGGCCTTCCCAAAATCTTAATTGGGAGGCGCATCATTTGATGGACATTTTGCGCTCAGTAACATAACCGTAATGTCATTACCTTTAGCTAAATTAGCTGGAAATTTTTTAAAGAGCAATTATTTTATAAGAATCTTGATATAAGTTCAAAAAAAGCACAAAATCCGGAATTTTTTCCGTAGGGTTGCTGTAGGAAAATTCGATTTTGAGCAGTACTGGTTGAGAAACTGTTGAAACTTCAAAATTACAAATGGTATTGGAAAAAAAAACTGTACTAAAGCGGGTAACCCTTTCGTAACAGTTCATCAAATAGAAGAAAGTAGAAGAAACAAGTAGAAGTAACTTCAACTCGGTTGGGAACCTAATGTTACTACAGAACACTCTTGCGTTCACTGCGAGTTCAGATAGTAATTCCGTGGTCACTTCGTTTTACATTCTCATACGTTTTTATTGTGCGAAATAAAGGTAGTGACTATCAGCCGAAATAATTATTTTTATTTATTCATAACGAACGTTATCACAACGTTACGAGACTCGCTATCGAGGCAATGAAAGATTTTGAATAGTGTACTGAGAAATGAATTGCAAACTGTGTTGGATAACTAATAGCTAATAGACAGCATAAAAGGGGGATGGCGGATAGCCTCTGGAATGGCCCTAATGAACTGATACTTCGTGTATGGAGCTAGGGAACGTAATGGCCACCAAGCAGTCTATTGAACTTTCGAAAACAAGTAAAGCGATATATGCAGCAGTTACATATATGAAGAATTTTATTTTACTAAATTCTGCATGAATTCGTCCATAGAAGAAATTGTAGATGCTATAGAGCTCAAAGATCGACCACCGAATAATCATAACTGGATAATTTAAAGTAAACTGTGCTAATAGTATGCTGCTACTCAGGTAGACTAGAAAACATACTCACTGATTAACTTTAAAATCCGTTTAAATCTTACTCCCGATTAGGGAGTTTGCAGTCTCTCTGTAGCAAGTAGGTAACTAATGAACAAAATTCTTTTATCTTAAACATGTGAAAAGGAACGCCTTTTCAGTGAACATTTACCATTCAAACTGTATGGATTTCTGAATAGAATCGTTGGAAAATTACTCCTTAAAACGACGACCGACTATAGAGTATAGCAGTTTTCTTACATGCAAATCTGCAAGGAATGTAATTTTGGAGAATTTACAATACAAAAACGAAGTCATAGTGGGCGCTTAATGATTAAAATATATAATTGTATTAAAAAAAAAATGGAAAAATACGAGAAATTATAATAATAAATGAAAAATAAACTTAACTTCTTACATTAGCATTACTCGGTTCCGTTGGACTTATTGGACACATTTCCATACTATCAAGAAGAGGTGTCTTCTCTTCACTGCTGCTCGGTGGATCATCTACACTTCCTATATATTTGCAGATGTCTTGATGTAAAGGTGAACGTTCCTCTGAGCTGTCCTCGTGAGATTCATGTCCTTCGTCAAGATTCTTAAAGAATGAACCGCGACTGATTGAATTTGAGCTTAAGCTTAATGATTTATTGTCATGCAGACTGTAATCTTCAGAAACTCCACAGTCACTGATTGCCGTTTGTTTTAGTTTCGATAAATTGAATAAATGCCTTTCGGATCGTGATTTCCTTGTATCGATTCGTAAATATTCATTACTACAACTGATTTCGTTAACCGAACTTCCTCGATTAAGTGATTTTTTAAGGTCGTTTGTATCTCGTTGAATTGATGATTTCGATTTTGGAGACTCTAGAAGAGAATCATTGGATTTAGCTATTTTTGTCTTGCGATAGAAACTACTGTCCTTCCATGTTGTGTAGCGCTCCCGATTGTTTCCGATTATTCTATGTGTGAATGATGTATGCGTGAGTTTCTTGTATTTATCATTTTTGTTATTGCTATAGACCCTGTTTTCAGAATTAGTACGATTTTTTATTGGTACAAATGCATTATCTATTCGCCGTTCTTCTTCTAATGACCTAAATGCTAATTTGTTAACATTCCGTAGATTTTTTCGATTTGGAGACATATCTTCGAAGGAACTAACTCTGTATTCTTGCGAGAAGACTTCTATAGTACCAGATTTTTTAGATGGTGATGTTGTATATATAGAATTTTGATCATTTACAAGAATTTTAGGTGGATCAAGTGGCTGATTGAAATTTAGCTGTTGTACATTATTTGTTTGTCTTTTAGGTGAAACTGATGCACATCTATCATCTATACAAAAACTTGGTGAAGTTTCTCTGCATGGCGTTGAAATTACCGAATCGTTTTGTGTAGTAGTAGTAATTTTTCCTCCTATATCTAAATTTGTCTCCTTTATACCTGACAAAATCATATCCTCCACCCCTTCATCGATGGGTGATGTAATAGATTGAAAACTGCTTAACCTAAAACTTGAAGAAGCTATCGATAGTTCACCGTCGGTCAATGAACCAAAAGCTGAATCTTGTGATGGATTACTTCTACCATATTTCATACACCTCAAGGAGTACTCCATTCGACGGCTCTTTGAGTTCTTAAAATTACACATGTCAGCGGTCAATTGATTATTATTACTGGAGCAGATTGAAGTGTTTGCTGATGTACTTGTACTTGATTCAGCTTCTTCTGCTTGAGAGCATGGAGATGCTACTATCGGTGTTGTTATGATGCTACTGCTATTGTCATCTGACTGTAAGCTGTTGTCACAGAAGTGAATTGGTGAATTAAGTGGATCATAATGGTGGGAATCGTAACTGCTCGATGTAATCACAACCTCATCCAAAGCATCTTCAGAATCGCTTGATATGTCAAATGAGTCTGTCGTTCTGTAAAATACACACGAAAAAAATGGGATAATAAATATTTTAGAAAATTTAATTATTTATATTTCACATTCTTATTACCTACAAGATTGTAAAAATCAATTCGAAAGATGTTTTCATCGTGTCATGATTTACTCTTTTAAGTCCAGTAAACGAAGAAAAACAAGGCGAGTTACATAAAAGATGAATTTTGTGTGTGTTTTGTACGTATAGCCGCATAAATATATTACATAATAATATACGTCGCGATGATTTGGGATTGTAGAAAATTTTTCATGAGTGGATTTGAAATTAGAAAAATTGTGCTATAAAAATATGTGTATTCATGAAAACGATAATAAATTACAGATTCGTTTCACTTATTGTTATTCAAAAATTTTAAAGTTAGAAGTACTCGAATTTGTCAAATAAGAAATGGCATTATAATGTTTTCTTTACTGTGGACTGTGTTGCATATCATACTAATTATTTGTATCTATACACTTGAAAAAAAAAATTGAAACCCCTTGAATATGTTTAAAAAAAAAACCTTCGTTTACTGTGCTATCTTGTTTTAAATATTCGTATAGCAATCTTTCGCAACGATTTTTTGCTTCTAAAGAAGATAACTACTATAAATATAAGCATAGAAGAATCTACTAAAAAATATTTATAAAGTTTCCTTTATCATTAGATAATGAAAAATCAAAAACCAAAAGCTATAGATTGGCAATAAAGCAGGATTGTTGGAATGAGCATTGGCAATTTTTCAAGTAGAGACAATAATCTTACCTTAGAATCTAGATATGTAACTCCACAAATATTAGGAAATTTGATTTCGAATCATTTAGAGAAAACGATAATCAAACACTTCATAGGGTGCATAGGGAAAACTGCCGTTTAAAACAACATTTATTAGTTGAAATGCATGCGTGCGCAAAATACACAAATCTTTAAATATGTAAATGTATCGGTAAATTCATAAAAAAGGAATTAAAATGCAAAAGAATTCCGAAAAGAAAAACACAGGGAAGAACAGATATTCAAAAAAGAACAAACAAAAATACGAAACACAAAATAACAATTAACGACCACATAATTTAAAACGATCGCATTTGTCGAACTAACCCTGCACGACGATCGCGAGGTGTGGACGGTGGTGTGCATGGCGAACTTGTTTCACTAAAAGATCCACCTAGCGAGGCAGTTTGACGTTTTCTGACCGCTTGCAATAAAGTTAACGTTGATTTACTAAAGCTTGGTTTGATTGTCTAAAAAAAAAAAAAAAAAAATGAAACATAAAAAACAAATAGCAAAAACAAGAAAAATATTTTGAATTTTTATATAGATCAACTAGACATATTTATGTAAAATTCTTACACTAACACAAGGACCCCGAAGCTCTCGGAGATCGATGTTTCTAAATAGATCACAAAGGACTAGTTCCTCGACTGTAGGGCAACAACCATCCGGCGGGTCAAATATCAGAGTTAATATTTCTAGAATCTGAAGCAGCAAACATACATTTTAAATAACTTTAAAAACTTTTGATAAAATAAAGCAAGTAGATACTTACCTGCGGGTGTCTTTCCAAATCCAATTCCAAAGTATTTGCGGTAGGATTTGGAGAGTTTAATTCATCTCCCATACACATTTCATATAGGAGATACCCAAAGCATAATATATCGATATTTTCAATTTCACTGGTCGATCGGGACCACAGAACAGCATTAATGCGCGAATGTAGACCTAACAGGCTATTTTCCAAGCCAGCCAATCTAAATTTTAAAAGAGATTTATATTAGGTATTTATTCTTGTTGGAAACTTTTCTTTCCGCTTTGCAGAAAGATTATGTATCTATTTATGTACCTGGCTACACCGTTCTGAAGAATCACATTACCAGTATGCAAATGACCATGGAGTGGAAATCCTCTTTCTTTTAAAAATAGTAAAGCTTCTAAAATTTGACGTCCTAATCGTTGTATTTGAGTTAAAGGCAATCCAGAGGGTTTCCTTGTATATTTCCGATTGTACGGCTCATTCCATTGCGCCTGAAATCATTAAAATATTTTTCTTTTATAAAATTTTATTCAAATTTTATATGTAATAAGGATATATACACGATAATTTTATATAGGGTATCTAAGAGCGGACTTTTTTTTTCAATATTACACTTCTTTATTATTCTTTTTTTTTCTTATAAATATTTGCAATTAAAGACTAGGGCACACTCTATCTCTATCATCATGTATGGCAAAAAGGCAGTTTTCGTTAAACCTGGCTAATTTATTTGGTTTGATATTTTTTTAAACATGTACAGGATGTTATATAGTTATTAATTAAATTAATGTTTTTTATATTTCACGTCACCGAAGATTTGGGTCAATTGTGACCGATCGTTCTAGTACATATAAAGCATTTTTAACAGAATAATTATTATTATTGCCCTTATTCTGGTAATCAATCGGAATAAGAAAAGCTTCGACTTTAATATTTTTGTTTATTATAATTTATAAAAAAATATAGCACTCACCTTATAAATAAGATCCCTAAGACTCCCACGTGGATTAAAAGGCATAACAAGACATGCATAATTAATTGATTCGGCGTGTATAAAACCTAAATCTAGTACTGGATAGACGTATGGATGATGTAGAGTTCCCAAAAGTTCCATAAGTAGCCCCTTTGGATTTTCACTTGGCGGCAGTTCGTCTAAGGCAACACAGTCTGGAGGTATTGGAAGTAAACTCATTAGGCGATCAGTTCGAACCTACATAAATACATACATATATGCATAAAAAAATTTGGAAAAAATAAATAAATTAAATTAAACATTTATCGAGTTAAAATAAAAACAAACAATTTTTTTTCTTACCGAAGCATCATTGACAAGAAACCAATGTTTATTATGCCTTGATCCGATCTCATCGAGGTGGGCAATAATATCGTAACGGCCATTTGAATTTTGGGTCCATTCCTGACAGGCACTCAGGGCACGATCTCGTGCTGCTCGTTCTCTGGGACTTCTTTCTTGTATTCCGTTGCCACTATCTAATGCTGTATACTGGTATTTTACATTTGGCCTGTAAAATGTATTTATCTGACATAAGTTGAGAGATTTGTTATTGTTTGTAAAGAAGCTTTTATAGAAAAATACATTATTTTGTCTGAGCTACGTACAAAAAGATTTCTATACTAATGTTTTTATGAAGATTTATATGAATTGAATGAAGAATTACCAAAAATCACCCAGACTATACATACTTTCATGAATATATCAACTATATAAAAATATATTGAATCTGTTTTATGAGTAAAAATGCAGAAATTCACATTATTTTGAGATGCTACATATATTGAAATTTTTCGTACTTGGCATATTTTTCAAAAAACAATAGCAGTCCTATTAGTACTCTCTCAATATAAGTATGTACTTAAAAAAAGACTTTCATTCTGATTCTGAGTCTGCAAGATGTGAAATTTAAAGCTTTCTTAAATACATTACATATGTATGTATTTCTTGCAACGCTGACAAAAATTAAATATGCATATATTTTCATATCATATAGAATGTATGTATGTATGCGAATTTCGTCCTGCAATGATTATGTATATATATTCCCTGTTCATGTCTCTAGTAGATTAAGAATATCAATTAGTTATCAGGAAAAGTTTGTAGAAGGATTAATTTATTCAGAAAACACTAACGTTCCTTTTTAGAGCGAAATATGTAATTTAATCCGGAAATGCCATTAAAAAGTCCTTCATATAAGCCATACATAATATGAAAATTATGCTAAGACGGAGGGACAGAGTTATAGTTTCTATGTGCACTGTAGATAGGCATAATATACATAGTAAAAATAAACTCCCTTGCTGGGACACAACTCACAAAAGATTGTTTCGTTTCATTTTTCTATTGAGAAGAAAGAAAATTTAACTAGTAAACAGCTTTTATATTTTTCTAGTTAAATTTGAAACTGCCATTGTCTTAATTTTACATGAAATAGAGGATAAGTTTTCACCCAGGACATATTGGCAAACATTGCAATTATTTAAGTAGAAACAAAGGATAGATAACCTTGATTGTAAAACTGTACTTTTACTACCAAAATAGGGAAATACTATGCGAATGGAAAAGAATTCACCACCACCCACCCACCCGTTCAATCAGGTTCTTCGTATTTTTTCACAGTTTATGAGGTTTATACAAGTAATCTTGTGTAAATTTACACATTTGTTTTTCTTTATAGTGTAAGTTTAGAAAACGATGTCCTTACATACATATGCATATATTATATCAAAACTTAACGGGAATACAGAATAGAATAAATTTCCCCCTTTAATGATTTTTGTAAATTGCCGCCTTCATGTCTCAGTTAGATTGCCGCCTTCGTGTCTCAGTTGACGAAAATCACATAAATACAAGCGTTATATTGCATCCACGTAAAATTCCCGAAAAGAATTATAACACTGATAAAAGCTTAATTATAGGATAGCATACAACGAACAAGGGTAATTCTGTAGGATTCCAAATTGAACTGAAATTAATACCCATTATAAAAAATTAGAGGAGAATGTTAATGATGAAAGAAGCAAATAATTTTAACGGACTTTCTATTTAATTCATTGCATTTTTATACCCTAGATGAATAATAAATGGTATTTTGATTTTTGCATGTCGATTCGTCAATCTTCCGTGATGAGTGTGTCTGTCCGTTTACATGATAATTACATAACACGTAGATAAGTTCGTTTTCACTTTTATACTATATTACTGATAGAAAACGCAGTGGCATAGAAAGTTGGAATTTTGTAAAAAGCTAGATGTTAAGGTTTGAAAATGGATAGAATAGAGGTCAATACCTTCGTAAGTTTATCATATATAAATTTAGATTTTTACATATGTAAACTACAGGAAAAAGAAATGCAAATACTGTTTCTAATGAGTACATTTTTTTAGTCACATCTCATTATTATTCTAAATTTAAAAGACTTGGTGGCATAACAAATAATAATAAATTTAGAGTATTATTAAATCAATATTATAGTAGGAGTACCAGTTACAACAATGTATATTAATAGTAGATAAATAGCAACAACAATAATAAATTTCGGGCACCTTTAAAGTGCTTTGAAATTACTGAAAACTAGAAACACTTAATACCAAGCTATATACATATAGGTACGGTTAAAGTGTTCTCCTAAATCTCAAATGTAATATTTTATTTGAAAAGTACACATCAAGTTCATAAACGGGTGTATCACATAAAACAGAGATTACCAATAATAATTTACAATTTTTACGTTGTAACAAATTTACATCCACACATATTACACATATACACATCATTGGCACTCTATGCGAAGAAGGGTAAAATAATGAGATGACAAATTGGCTATAAACAATGTTTGTTATGAAGCTACATGGAGCCAATAAAAGCACATGGACTATTGATGGAGTTTTAAAGAAGTACCAATTGTGCTGAACAATAATAAAATAAATCGATGGTTGTGTATACCGTTCGCTTATTACTGTCGTTTTTTTACTTACATATACATATATACGTGATATGAGATGGTATATTTAATATTTATTACAAAAAGTTTTGTTTTATTAGAGTTTACAAAGAGCTAGTAGTTAACGTACATATATATTTAGGAAATCAATTTTGGAAAGTAGAAGAAAAAACACACTAGTCACACACTACACTGACTGAATATCCACAAAGCAATCAAACAAATTTATAAAATTGTTAACGAAATTTATTTATAAAAACTAATAGTACAAGATATAATAATAAGATTATTAGTTAGAACTATGTAAATACATAACACAATACATAAAAATGAGCTAAAAATGTAGATACGGCAATATGACTGATTCTAAGTATATATTACGAAATTAGAATGACTAGTGGCATTATTTTTATAGTAGCCAATATTTTATTATTTTATAACGGTCTTTTATATATTTTTGAAAATTTATTCTAATTTTCCTTTTAGACATTGAAATCATTGTTGGTGGCTTCCATTGTTTCAAACTTTTCTTGTCAATATCAAACCAACTTCCATCACGAAGGTTTTTATAACGTACGTTATAATTTGCGAAGTTCATGGACCAAACTTTAGAACCCTTTGGGTGAATTGAAATATTGTAAGTTTAGCAGTCATTGCTAATGATATCAGCTGTGCTCTTTTGTGTCCGCAAAACGGAGCAGAACAAGAGGTACACAAAAGAATGCTTCATACATTTTCATAGAAAGATTTGAATGAAGTGAGCAGTACAAATAGTTCGCTTCAATCGACAGAATAATTTGTTCTCTCCAGTATATGGGAGTTCTAGAACAAGGTACACAAAAGACTATAATCATATAAGCTTTTATTCAAGATAAGAATTTGCAAGCAAAGCATCATAGATCTTGAAACAAGAGTTGTTTTTTTTCAAAAAGTAAGTATATGGTGTCAATTATATTAATATTAGCAAGTGAGAATTTTCGACACAGCCCGTCTAGATTGAGCATGCTCGTAAGTGCGGCTACATAATATGAAAACGAAAAGAAATAGATGCAAATAGCGTAGAACCTTCTGAGTTTATACGTGGAAGCACTGTAATTCTCTTCAAAAACATACTATTATTAATAATCTTTTCGTTCCTTTTTTTATGGAAAGTAAAAAGCATTTAGTTTCATTTGACTAGGAATGGCAAAAATCAGAAGCAGATACGATTTTTTAGAATTTCATCGTAAAATTACGACATTCATTCTTGACACTCCAAGCGAAAGGTTAGTAATCGTGGTAGAGAAAAGAGAAAATATAGATTTGGAGTTCCATATAAATTTTGAAAATTTCATCAAAATCGGATATGATCAGATTCAAAGTTAATCAGTATCGTATGCAACGCTGAGAGGTATAAAAAAAAAATTAAGAGCCAAGCTAACCTATTCCAATTCGCTTAATTAGCTTGATATTTGACAGCAGAATATTAGTTGGTTACACTTAAGTGCTGTATTACAGACTTAAGAGCTTAAGTTAAGTTTGCTGGCAGAAGTATAAATTGGTGCAAGGCTTGACTCGGTATAGGATTACATACCAGAAAGTGTTATGACAAGAGAATAACGAAAAACTTGTATAGCGTGAATGACATCAAAAGTATTTCTCGTTTATGTTATAGGGTATTTGGAATATACAGGGTGTTTCGCATAAGTAACTGAAAGAATCGATGGAGGTGAAATCGAATTCGTAGAGTTTCAACCATTCGAACGGTTGATTTTTAAGTAAGTAGTATTGTCTTTTTCTTTAATAAACATTTTTTTGCTGCAAACATAATTCTTGCAGTACATAAAATTAGGCGTACTTGTAATATATCGCTAAAACGCCCGTTGAGAGTGGCGCCTCCGTATATTTGTTATATGATTTTATTTTAAATTTGATTTCATCTTCAACGCGCATGCTTGATCAATGTGTAAAAAATATTAATTTAGGATAAAATGTTGTCTTCCTAAAAAAAAAAAGTAATGATTAATTTTACTAGATATTGATGATCAATATGGCATGCATTCCAAATGGATCTATATGCAATTATTTTTCTACCTTTCTATAATATTTAGTGTATAATACATCACTAGTCATTCTATTATTTTATAAACGACAAAATTACATACAAAACGATGAAATTTATACTGCTATTTACAATTTTATTAATGTCTTTAAAAATATATTTGATATTTATAATTTAAGATAAAAGGTTAGTAATGTGATGAAACACTTCAGTTAAGAAAGGATATAGTATTATTTATCCTTCAGAATGATCTTATAACATACAAATTTCGATTGAAGAAATGTGGATTGATAGCTTTCGAAAAGCAAGTTTCTAAAGTCCAGAGATGCTAAGCAACAAGAGAGTGTTCAAAAAAGGTTAAGTTTTAAGAGAACATAACTGATAATTGATAACCGACTTAACTCCACTGAGCATGACTATTTGTTATTAATATAACCTTAATTGCCATTTCAATAGGATGCACCACAGTCGATCACAATTGAAAAAAAAATGGGTAAGAGTTTTTCCAAAAATAAAAACTGCAAAATTCTGACAACTTATGTATCTGCGCGCGCATCAATTATGGCTGGTTTGATCTACATTGCGGTATGAGTTTCTGTTTTATTTCATTGTGAAGTTGTGTTTTGATAACAAACTTTCCTTTCCCTTACCATTTTTCATTTCTATTTTATGAAACTCTATCAGGGTCTTATATCAAGTAATGCGAAGATATTAGTATACTTCCAGGAATTCCCCGAATGAGTTTTTAATCTGAAGCTGATCTCAGATTTACAATACATATATTTCTCTAAAACGAACATAGCTTTAATTGTACATAAATGTACGAAAGTGCAAAATTGAGATCTCTTCCTGGAAAGGAGTCCTTTCATTAATTTTCAAATATCTTTTAAAGAATACAAAGCTACAAAGTGTTTTATTGTTTCTTGTTTTTAGATTTAGATGAGCAGAAGGATAATGTAGGGGCATCCTCTTTAAAGATTTTCACCTACAGTTTCGCCATTACTTTGACTCACAACCAAAGCATATGAATACATACTTAAACTTATCCATGAATTAAGCCCTATCGATTTTGCACTAGATTTCTGTTAAATCTAGTAGAGTAGCTTTTAAGGTCCGGTTGAGTCCTTTCGCAATGTATTTTAAATTTATGTGTGTACATATTTTAAAAGTTGCTTTTTATTTGCAAATACCAAAACAAATGCAGAACAGGTGATACCAAGAATTTAATAGAGCTTAAAAATTAAAATGCTTAGCAAAAAGTGTGTAAGTATAGTAGTCAATTGTTAGAATGTTAATGTACCTACTATATTCAATGAAATTTGTAATTTTTTTTGTTCATTATTTAAAATCTGTGAATGTTAAGCAGAATTTCCATCTAACAAGTAAACTTATACAAGTTTTCTTCGGTTGTTAGTGAATAAACGGCTTTAAAACTGCTGCGTTTCTTTCAGAAGTGGATTTGGATTAATTGAATAAATAAATTTTTCATTTAACATATTATATTGAATTAGAATATTTCTGTAGAATGGAAGCAAGTAGGTACTTTTTAGAGAGTGTAAAAAAATCTACGAAGCAACAGTTCTCATAAATAAATTACGTGTGAACATAGAAGTAGGTACATATTTGAGAACAAGTCACTTTGCATCATGCATGAGTACAACACGAGAAAAATTAATAATGATTTCAATCAAACTGAGTTCTAAAATCAGTCTAGTAGATGTTGAATGAACATTTGCAATAGAACACTATATTGTAGCAGAATTGCTATAACTGCATAAAGCTTTTTTTAGTTTTTTGTAGTGATTTTCATTATAGTAGTCTATCAATAAAATTCAAAGAAGTGCACTCCATTGAATAAAGCAAGAGCAATTGAATTTTGACTAATATAAGTATATTATATGTAGCTTATTTAAGCTTAATTAAGAGAAAATGGATTCCAGCAGTTCCTGCAGTCTAAAATTTTGTTTTCTTTTTTTCTCTCCCAGTAGGAAAATGTTCATTCATGGCTCTGCAGGATAAAATGTTAATGATAAAATACTAGCAGAATATAATCTCTTACTTTTTGATTAACATGTTTAATATAATAATCATGCACGAATACAAAAATTCAGTTCATATCATGAATATGGAATGTCATTCACGATATTTATATAAATTTCCTATAAAGGATTTAAAAGTACAAATTCCTTCTTCTACTCTGAACCCATATCCGAAAGAAACTCATGTCAATACACATAAATGAGTATAATTATGTACATGTATTGTACCTATGCATTTAACTGTGAAAAGTCTTCAGATACCTGTCAGAATTTCCGAGTGTTGCACCTCTATTTTTCCTGTAAATAAAATTTTTAACATGTTAATGTATACGAAATTTTCTTTAACATTTTTCGCAGTTAAGCGGATAATTTAAAGCAAGTACCTAAATATATACAATTAAGCTTTACTTAGTAGCAGAACTATATTAATGAAATTTTAATAAAACAGTGAACATCAGGGATTAAAGGATCGCTTATGAAGCCTTTCTAGTTTTTTTTTTTTTTTTATTTAAATTAGATATTTTCTAATTTATGTATTTATTTAGAAACGTCTATGTGAAATTTAAATTTCTCTCAGCATAGATTCATAGATCACATTACTAACCTTTTCTATAAATTTAAGCAATGAAAGTATAGTTAACAGTAGTTTAGAAAGAATATTTACCTAGGTATATACATACATATACAGAAAAATAAAATCAGACAACAAAATCTTTACATAAAATACAAATATTAAAGAAGAAGAAGAAGAAGAATAAAACATGAACCTTGTTAACGAAGATTCTATGGTATCTCTACTGCCAACTTCTGTAGACGAGGATTTATTAAAGAAAATTTTCGCTAGAGAATCTAATCTGGCGCTAACCAGAGGTGATTTTTCAGAAATCTCCGATTGATCAGAATTATCTTGTTCTGAACTGGCCGATCGATGGCTGAAATAAAATAATTTTCAGAAAACGATTTTTGTTTTCAATTTTAAAAGAATTTTTGTGGTAAATATATAATTAACCTTAAGAAAAAAGTCTATAACCTACCGACTAAACATTTGACGTCGAGCAGCAGCTGACAATACATTTGCATCGAATTCATTTGCTGAATTTGTTCTTCGCACATTCTTATTTGGCAGGCTTTTGCGTTTTTTTCGATTACTTTATTTATTTTTTATTTTTGTAAATGCGTGTAAAAAAAAAATAAAAAAAAAATAGAGATATTTTAAAATAGAAAATGCTTTCAAAATACTGAAAGCTTTTTATTAATGGAAAAATCGTTCTATTAGCTCTTAAGCTCTAGCGGCACTTTCATTGTATATAATTTAATAAAAGTTATGTATTTACAAACAAAAAAAAAGCAATTATTTTAATGTATACTTACCTATTGGTCACTCGAGTCTGACAAAATCTATCATGACCAGTTGTTGATGCGTGTTCTCTTTCATTGCCACCACCTTCGCCGCGATTTTTTATTGACGAATAAATATTGAACATTTTCAATGATTTTTTGGCACTCGCGACTTCGCAAACCCGAAATATAATTTTTCGACTGCTTTTGAAAACAGTGTTAAGTGTCTTATAAACTAATATTGATACTGATCGTGGTGATGCGGACTGATGTTGGTCTTTTTGTTTGTGGTGCTGTGGATTGTTTTGTTGGCCTATGGAATCCTTTAAAAAATAAAACGTCTTCAGATGTGTTTTTTTTTCTTTATAAACAAATAATACATATTTCATTTTAATAGACGAAATATGTATACCAAATGTATTAATATATGTATCTCATTTTTTAATTGTATTTTGCCTATACAATACATACATTCAAAATTTATTTTTATTTATTTTTTTTTTTTCGTTAAAAGCAACTAATTTTTTTGTTTAATCGGTCAGTTTTTGTGTGGTAAACAATTTCTATTTTCGAATAAACGTATTTGTTTTGACGTTTTATAGAATAGTATTTCTTCGCGAGTTAAGAATTGATTACGATTTAACCACTGATCTCTCAATATACAGAGTTTAATATGGAAATAGTGACGTCATAGAAAGGGGTTTCTAACCTATTCAATGAACATATTCTTGAGTGGGAAACTTTTCTAGGAGCAATTTGGATTAGATTCTTAGTAAAACGTATATAATTCGTGTACATGACCGTAATTTTTCAAGAGATGGACATAATACATCGAAGTAAGTGAAATGTCGGGGAAGCCTTATTGTCAATATTGGAGCTTAATTGTCTTATTTGTTTATGTTTAATGGGAAGAATAGTGACAGTTTTTAGTCAGTTAGGCTTAAAAACATTATAAAGCTTTCAAAATATAACGAAGAATGATTTGAGCTATTTAAAGCCTGCACAGTAGCGGGCGGCGCTTTCTTTGTTCTGGAAAATTTGTCATGCTAACATAGTCTTTTAGTTAATATAAAAATATCCAAGGATAAACTAAACAAAGAAAATAGCACGGATACTTTTGGGAAGGTTATGTCTTGTTAATCTTTATACCATGTCGTAAGCTCAGATGTTAATATTATCACACCATACATTTTTTTTTTTTTTTATAAAAATAAAAATAAAAACACTATCGGGTCATTTGAACGTAAAAGCTTATATCAAGCAAACAATTAAAAGTGAAGCAATCTTCCTACTGCTGTAATTACATACTAAATTTCTCCATCGAGCTTCCTACCTATAGCCACCTGGACTTGTTCCAATAAAACTTCGCAGTTGTCCTTTCTACAGAGCAAAAATTGAAAGAATCTTTTAATTGCTTTCTTTTGTTAATAGAAATGGTTTCTTTTGAACAGATTTTTTCTTCAAATTGTAGTTTCCCCAAAAGCTTTTGAACAATTTTATCAATCATTTTAGAGCTTCCATTTAAAAGATTTTTGTAATTTTTATTTCACGGTTTTATAATTTTTTTCATAGAAATTTCTTAAGATTAGTAAGTATTACTTAGAATTTCTTTAATTTTCTTTATTTCTTTTGCTTTCTTCTTAGTTGAATCAAATGACATTGGAAACTAATTAATGCCTTTCATATACTTGAAAGGAATTAGACTTAATGATGATTTCAAGGAAGCTTTCATTAAAGTTTGAGAGTGCTAGTTAAACAAATAAAGAACTAACTATACTCGTAGGACTCAAATATAGGTACATGTATGTATTAAGTATTAGTTCAAAGTGGAAGAAATTTTAGTTTATGTTGGGAATACTTAGGTCAAAGAATCAATACGATACCGACTCAATAATTTGAAATATTTTTACCAGAAAAAGCTTCTAGTAAAAAAGATTTAAATTCCGAAGGGACACTTGAAATAAAATATCCAGTTTTAAAATTTTTTGTATAGATTAGATAGAAACATTTGCATTACAATCGCGCACAAAATTTTTTAAATGAACATACAGCTATGAGCTTGCCAAAGCACCAGCAAAAACTTTATGGTGCAAGATGATGGCAAAAATGGAAATAGACTGAAAAATAATAAAAAGAATTTTGCAAAACAAAAAATTGGGCTTCTTTGATTCGTATAGAAATGAAAGCAACGGTTTATTTATTTATGTACATAATAATTTCGGGAGCTCTCAAGATTGGGAGGATAGTTCTAGGCCCGATTTGGTCAAGGTCTGATCTCACCTAGTATGTACTTTCAAGTATAAAACAAAATTAAGTATTCTGTGAAAAATAAAAATTTGGTCAAGCATAATTCTGACAACTTTATCTTATTTTGTGCCATTGTTAAAAAAAACAGCTAATGAAGACGACCATCTAACTCCAAGTGCCTTAAAGCAAGTATGCATTATAATTACAAATGGCATGCCTTTTCTGCAGAATGTATCTTATGAGTGAAATGATTAGCAAATATCCTCTGAATTTTTTACAAGTTCTGCTTTTAGATTCTGTGCGGGTCTGAAAACTTTACTTCCATAAAATATAACTCCCTAAAATAAGTTCTTATAAATCGTATTTCATTGCTTTTGGCAACACGAAATGTGATTTCATATGTATTGGACAATACAAGTATATTATCCTAACAGCTAACTATATCTCCCTAACAACTACTGTCCTATTAGTTTCTCTCTGTCAAAGGTTTTAGACAAATTAATCTATTGCCAAATTCAGAAGTTTGTGCTCATGGGTAATAATTACGTTAGGTCGCATCAATTTGGCCTTCGTCCTGATACAATTTTGAGGCTGCTTTTATGTCATAGATAGTAACAGGTGTCATTTACGTGTTAATATGAATGAAATCCCGTTTTCGTATGAGTGAGTTGCGCAGCTTGGATTTAATATTAAACTCCAACATGCAATGATGCGTTAAATCACTTTGGAACGCATTATCTGCTTGTATATATGTATATACATAAATTACAATACCACAGACACAGGACTATGTCAAGCGAATTATACCGTACTGTTTTGTTTGTGATTACTTCCAGCTCATTTAAGAACTTAAAATTTGAGATAGTGCTGTGGATGCGAATAAAGGAAAAATCGAAAAAAAACTTCTAATTTACTATCACAAACTTGGACATAATATTGTTTATGCGAAAACTCAGTATAGTAATATAACCAATAGATGGCGCTGTTATAAGTATTTAGTTAAATAATTTTATAAACCACAAGCTTGAATTCGGTATCGAAATATAAATTGGCACCGTTTTGGATTTCAATTCAAGAGAACTAATATATTTTTAATCAATTAATAATTAATAATAATGGGATTAAACTTACTGTTAGCTAATATATTTCTAAATGTAATATTACCAATATATTGCCGAATTTTTTTCAGATTAATGCTAAAAAGAAGAGATATAGTTACGCTTATTTATAATCTTATTGAAATTTTAAAAGATGTCACATAACACAAACATTTGTCACAAGAAAAATTGGGTTTACGTAGAAAAGTCAATTGAAAGTTAGGACGTCATATTGTTACAATTTATATCCTGGTTTTACTAATACTTGTTTTAAACGATGAAGAGTTTATGTAGGTATGTTAATAACTGACATAACCAATATTAACCGATAAAACTAACATATAATGTAGAATAATGTAGGTACTAATTCGAGCCAGCCTAATAACTAATGGAAACATGTTTCTAAAAATATTTGAAGGTAGTAAATAATGGGAAAGTAATGTGATTAGAAGGATTCTTAGTTTGAAAGGGTCGTAATTTCATTGACGTACACATATAAATAAGATTTTTTTTCCTAAAACTACATCAATTTACAATGTTTTTTTAATTCAAAACACCGCCATTAATTCAAAACACCACCATTTCACGGTTAAAAATATTTTGAAACTTAAATTATACACATCGAGATAACCATAATAAGCAATGATTATTCCAATAATTATTTATTTACCTCCAGTGCACTTATTAAACACTAATGAAACTACACGAAATAAACAAAACAGATAACTTTAAAACTGCAATACACTTTTATATAAGAGTAGCCTTTTATAATTAACTCTTTTAAATACTGATATACTCCCAGCAGAAATATTTATTCGTAAAGCAGTTGAATCGATAAAATAAACTCAAAAATTTTTAATTTCACCGCCATTTCAGTATGCACAGACACATCAATATGTATTTATAAATAAATTATTTAACGTTTCATCACTTTTACAACATAAACTAACTATAATTTTAATTTTGGGTAAAAGTCAATGTGAAATTCGACGAAATCTATCTTTTCATCGGTTCGCGTAGTCGTAAACTAAAATGCATTTCACATGTTTTAAATTTTTACTTTGAGTTTCGTTACTATGGTGGGTGGCACTGTGATTTGTTATTGATTTTTTTTGCCATTTTTACGTCACTCGTCATAACTTTGCAAAATCAGCTTATTTCTCCTGTTAGCTTTCAACTCTATATAACTACATACTACTGCATACATCAGGAGGGTAATTTATTCACGGTAGTCGCATTCAATCCAATTATCGTTTTCAAATTGTATGTGCCGTAGATTTGCCCTATTCTACATTTCGTTCATTTTTTCTTTCTTTTTACTAACGAAGCACTTTAAAGTACTACTTCTACTAATGACGAACGCAAAATAAAATTTTACCTTGCACGGTTTTTAAGTAATGAGTGCAACACCATTGAAAGATTCATTTTTATGCATTAAAATGTCTTCGATATTAAAAAGAAATCAAAACACGTGCAAGTTATCTATAAATAAAGAAAAAAGTATGTAAAAATTCTTCTTTCCACTTGTGAACGTCTGACTAAAAATCCCTTTCTTCATATGATAACACATTTGGAACGTATGGAATGACAGAATTCATTTTGTAACAAACGAAGACTTTCAGTGCAAACTCGGCTCTATTTTTGGATTGGTTATTTTCTTTTCTCGTTTTTCTTTTTTTTTTATTTAATTTAAACTCATTCAAAGTTATTCGACTGTAAAAATATGACGCAGTTGTTAAAAAAACAAACTTAGCAATGTGAATATCATGCAAGTTAAGATTTAAATGAAAAGAAAGTAATTTATTGCAATTTAGTTTCGAGTAATTAAGGTCATAAAAGTAAATTTTCTCTAAATACAAACATGAAAGGAGTTTAGACATTACGGTACCCCCCGCACCTTATTAAGAACATTGAAAAGTACAAGTCCTCGTGCTATATGTTGGGATGCTGCTTCAGAACGCGCTGAAACAATTAAGGGTGCAGTAATTGCTTTACAATTACCAATGGAGTTTCAATATAGACAAAATCGGCAAAAATCTTTCATAGAATTGCTAGTAGTATATATAAAAATACAATTCTTTACGTAAACTGTGTAAATGATCAGTCGCAGATGTTTTCAATGTAATAAATTATTAAGATATTAAAAAAAACTGCTGAAAAATTGGCGGAGCGTAAGTGTCAAGCAACATGTAGAAAGTATTCATAGATACATATGTATCTTCTTTGATCGCAACTTATCTCTATAAAGAAGCAAAACTCTCATTAAAATTGAGATGTGCACACATGCTAGCATGTTGGAGCACCCACAAGTTCGCAATCCGTTCGCTTTGCTGCACATAAGTAAACATGTTTCAAGGCTTTCAAGAAGAAACAATTATGAATTTCTTTTTTAAATGGTAAATATAAAAAGCATGGCGCTAACCCACATTTTCATGATTAGATTGGGAATAATAAAAAAATTGTTGAAAGGTTCTTAAAATAAAATTTTGAAGAAATTCACACGTTAGGCATGCCCATGTGAAATGGTTTTGCTTTGCTTAACTTTACAAAATAAATTATAAAACATGAAATAAAAGGAGTATATAAAAAAAAAATACTGGAATATACATATTAAGGACTCTTACATATCCATGCTGTACTAAATGTTCTATATTTAGTTTTTTTTTTTATATACATATAACCTATATGTATATTATTATTTTCGTCCAAAAAGCACAGTACCACTTGTACATAATAAGCTTTCTGCCGAGCTGACAAAATTTCGATCTGATTAAGTACATGCTTAAAGTGTTAACTGTTAAGATAAATTAAATTATTTTAAATATACATATGTATACATCAAACCTGTATTATAAGTATTAAGTAAGACTAATTGTAATTTTTTATATACCTGCATTTTCGGATCCAACATGATATTACAGCAATTGCTCCTAACACGACAGCACCTAAGGCACACCAGAAAGCTGTCTGAAAAATAAATCGATTGATGGTCAGTGAAAATTACTCTAGAATTTCAAAAAAGAAGCTCACATAAAAACTTATTAAGGCAAAATATTAAAAAAAATCAAGTTAAAAGACAAGACTATTTTAATTACAGAGTCTTTCATCTAAGAAGACCATATATCCGTATATCTGATTGGATCTTACTTTAGCACGTTAGGTGTTTATGTGATTGTTCTTCTGCGCGATAAGATCGATAAAGCCAGTTATGACTATAAGATAAGATTAAGCAAGACTGCAATGTTGCTTCCACAAAGAGACCACATGAGATCGATACCCAGAAATGAGGGCATCATCCTTCATCATGCTAATCGATGCTAATCTATATATGCACAAGTTCAGTCACAAGGTGCTTCAAAGTTTAAGATTGGTGTATCCACATAACACCAAATATTACCATAACTCGGCATTGGAGTCATTCATTTATGATAGATAGATAGAGATATTACAAGCGACCCTACACACATTTCAGGATTTGCCACCAATTTGAGTCACAATACAAAGTTGAATATATAAATACTAAAACCCTGAGAGAGACCTGAAAGAAGTTTTTATTTATCGACAAAACGTATCGTAGAATTAATAAAACAAAAGCTCAAAATGCTCATTAACTTCACACAATACCCAAAGAGTATATGTCGAATTGATGCGTATCCGCTCTATGTCGGACGGGAGTATGTGAACAGGTAAGCTTTCCCAGAATTGATTATAATCAGCATGCACGCAGTAAATCTTATGTAAATCTCAAGTTTTTATTATATTGATATGAGCAGTCAGTAGTGTCAGAATATGAATCTGAGCAATTTGGGACATTGTATGTATGTAGGTACATATTATAGAAAAACATATTCAGATTGATCTGAGTTGTCTGAGTATGAATATGTATAACAAATAAGCCCTTAAAATCATATCATAAATTCAATCTCATAACATATTATGACATGAACATGTTATATTCAATTAATTAACCTTTACGTCAAGGCTAAAAAAAATTTAACAACCAAATGTCATAGGCTACTTACGATATTGTGTGTAATATATGTAAATAGGTTAAACTGGTGTCATGTTATGCATAGAAAAATAACTGCACCCCAGTAAATTATTTTAACATGACAAAAGACCTTGTTTAATGTGAAACAAAATACGTAAAAAAAAAACAATTGCAGACACAATAAAGTCCTTAATTTGCTGCAAAATCGACGAGTAAATCATTTCATTCAAAATGATAAAATGGAAAAACTTAAATAATACCCTCCAGACCTGCTTTTCCAACACTCGCTCTAAAGCTTTAAGTAGATAAAATGCTTTCAGAATGGATAGCAAACAAGATAGAAAGAAACTAGAAAACTTGTGCATATGTACGAGTACACATTATGTATGCCTACTTGGTATATAGTTTTTTTTAGAAAGTGAACAAATAATTACACTATCACAGTGCAACATGCAATGCTTATGCGTTTCGCCTTGTATTTTATTGTTTCTACAGAATAGGCCCTCATTTCTCTAATAAGCTTTTTCATTATGTTTTGTGTCGCGTTATATCATTGTTGCACTTTTAATACTTCGCGCGCATCATTCATGCGTACGGAAAATTGGAGTTTTTAAGCTGAGGGAAAATTATTTTTTTTTTCTTTTGGCACCTGTTCTGATGAAATTTTTCTGTTGACAAAGTTTTTTACGTTAAGGGTGCTTTTCATAACCCCGAGGTGATTATAATAACTAGCAGACTGATGCTATACAAAATATTTTTTATTAAAACAGACCAGTGCAAGTGAAATTGGTTATACTTTATTTATTAAAGCAATTGGTCTAATCTAAAACCACTTTATGCAATTATATTTCGGCTAATTTAGCTACTCATACTTTTACAATGACTGAATAGTTCAAAATCGAAATTACGTGAATTTTTATCTACATAGGTAAACAAATTTCGCACCTAAATTTAGCAAGAACAGACGAATTAGGACATTTACTTAATCGAATATATAACTGTTTCAATAACTCCACTGCATAAGAAATGAAAACATAAAACGTCTCAAAGATTCTAATGAATTGTGAAAGAAGCAAATTTGCGTCATTAGTTATTATTATTGATTGTTTTCTTATTAGCAGTAATAGTGACCGATCGAACTAAAAAATGACAGGATACTCAGTTAATGAGAAAACATACATATTTCTTGTGTTAAAGGAAATAATAAATTTAATAAAACCCGAACTTATGAAATATTGACGGTGTTCTTTTATACTGATCTAGTTCTTATGCAAATTGATTAACTAGACTCTGAAAGAATCTAGGTGATAAAAAGTAACTCAGCGTCTCAAGGATATGTTTCTTTGTTTTGGATATTTTCTAATCACATTGTGCAAAAGTGTCAAAATTACACAACATTGAAATTGACGTATGGGCGTCTCCTTTACACCACGTCTCTCTCTTCGAGATATTTATTTTCTCTTGTTTTCAATTCGATCTGCAAATTAGCATATACAGACCAGAAATTTCATTGACTTTTCAATATTGTGACAATTTTTGTCTAGTTAAGAGTGCAGACAAAATTTACCTTACAAATTTCATTTAAAATCTATGAATCTTGACAAGATCAACAGTTTATTTATTTACGTATCAGTGAAGATACGCTAATATGAGAGCAATCAATAATTCAAGATCAATTATTTATCCATTCTCGACTATTGATCAATTATAAATGTTATAATATGACTACTCGTATTATTACATATAGAAAACTTAATACTTACAATCCACAAGTGTGTTGCAGTGTTTCGTATATCTAGTTGCATTTCTTTGTAACAAATGTCACAGGTTTATTCTGAAAAAAAAAGAGTAGAAACAAATTAGTTTAATTGTAATGAGTTTTTTAATTAAAATCCGTTAAGTTTATCTTTGTCTTGTTTGTTGTTAATTTTTTTTGTTGCATTAAATTAAGTTTATACAGATATTGTCTGTCATGAAGAGCTAGGGATAGAGCTTACATAATATGTAACTATCATGAATAATTATAAATTAAGAGCTGAGATTTCATTCGAATAATCAGAAAAGACTCTACTATCGAGCAAAAGCTAAAACAAAATGGCATCAGTTTGAGGAATTAATCGCTCTGGAGTGCTCTTTCTAACTTGATGTACCTACGCATTTTTATGCTATAGGACACATACTGCATATAATTATCTTCATATTCACTTTTCTATGCTTTTTTACAAACAAATTCAGTGCGGAAAATTGTTTATCAATTCAACAACTTCAACTGCTAAGCTTCAACACAAACCCACCCTAGGAATAAACAAAATAAATTACTTTCAATTTGTACAAAACGATACAATTAGAACAAGAAGGAAGTAAATATGATAAATTGTACATAAAAATTGAGTCTTCACAGAAATATCACGAATTTCCTTATTTGAGTAAGATTTAAGAAACGCTTTCACATCACATAGGATGAAGGTTAAAAGATTAATAATGTTTTCAAACTTAGATGAAAATTTGCAGATGTCATATCTATGTACAAAGCAATGGAAATACTTTGAAGGGTAGACATTGAGAAATGATCTCTCTTAAAAATGTGTCTTAACGAAAATGTTTCTAGTGTAAAAGGGAGAGGTATAAAAAACTTAAAGCAACATGAATTAAAGAAACTCCGGTTAATAAACAAGATAAAACCACACGAAAGAAAAAATTCTATATTAAATTTGAAAATAAATTATTTCTATACACACCACATTTTCCTTCCATCAACTTTCACGCAAAAAGAAAAAAAATATTTTCCTCCCAATCTCGTCTAAAACTAAGTATATACCAAAAATATGTATTTTATCAAAACCAAGAACATAACAAGAAATCATTCTTTTCAGCAAAAAAAAAAAAAACTGTCCTATACCACATGCCATGCCTACTTAGTTGGGATGCTGGGATCTTCTGACATTTTGCCATTGGCACTGGAGCTATAATCCCCCATTCTTATGATGTGGAGTTTAACGCTCAACTTGACTTCTTTATTTTTGTATGTCTATCACATAAGAGTTTCCTTTTTCCCTGACAACATCCTTTTCCTTCTGATTCTCTGTGTCTTTTGTTGTTCTTACCGGGAACAGAGGACTCCAGCTGCCTAACTAATGCCTTTATTTTTCCACAATTACGCCTCTGAAATTTTCATTTTAATTGCTGCCTAAGCGACTGGTGTAATTTAATGTAACTCATTATAATATATGCCATTAAATGTGTGTGGGATAGCAAGTTTAGAGCTGAAGTGAGGTAATTATAATTTTATTCATATTTTTCATTTGTGCCGTTTTATTTGTCGTTGACAGAAATTTAAGGGTAGGATTTAACAGCTCTCCAAATTAAGACTTACTCACATAAATTAAAAACATAAGTTTCTGACAACAATAGCTTCGGAGAGTTTACATTATATATTGAGGAAACACAGTTTAGCTAATAAATAATAAATTTCTTTGCTTTTATGCATTCGAGGCTGTATCTAAAAAATTTATTATAGAAGTGGGACTGAGTTTTACTCTTTCGAGATTTATATAAATAAAATATTATTATTTGTTTAACTTTGGTTAACCCAACAGACATTGTTAAATAACAAATTCCTTACAATAGTTAACATTTTTCGTTTCATTTTTTGAATTTAAAACTCTTCATATTTGGTAGTCACAAAAAAAGATTTAAGGAAATTTTATTTCGTTAGTAATTATTTTTAGGGTACTTAGAAACAAATATATGACAGTTGGTCAGGAACATTCTTCAAAATCAGTAAAATTTCCATTTTTAACCCCTTTTAGCTTGTCATTTAACAACGTTTTATAAAACAATTTTTGGATTTCTGACCCAAGAATCATTTTAAATATTCTTTACAATTAATTGCAATGCGTTGTAAAGGAAAAAATAAATAAAATTAATTCGGCGCACTCGTCGTGCATTGGTTGGTCAGGAAATGGGGTAGTCATCATTACCTAATCCCAAACACCCGTTCTTGTCGGTTTACCGAATTTCAGGTACATATATAAGAAATAGCATATTCATGTTTATGGCTCCCGCTCTTTGGTAATGTAATTGTAATGCGAAATTTTGAATGAACGGAATTTCAACAACCTAAATGTAGTATTGGGGTTTATGCGACTCCTAATGAAAAGCTCACAAATATATTAAATTTAATGCCGAACCTGCACTATCGTAAATTTATCTTGAAAAAGGACCCAAGGCTGTGATGAAGTGGTGTGAATATACCGTTTTCGGGTGTATGAAAAAGATTTAACTGGGTCTCTTCTCTCTCTCTCATATAGGAAATATTTGGGGGTAATTAGAGAGTAATAATGAATTTTTATGAAATAGAGCTAGCCTAACGTTTTCGAGTATGGGAAAATGATCTTAGTCTCGATTTTGGAAAGTCTCATTTACGGGACATTTAAGGGGATAATAGTGATAGAACTATTAAATGAACAATAGCTAGCGATTAAACTAAATCTACGAATAAAGTAATAAAAATATTTAAAATAAATCTAAGAGGCACATTTACAGCTCGATCAAACAAGCAATTTCCGAAGCATCGTTCGGTCTTTTAGACATGTATTATGTAATAAGTTTCTTGATTAAGACTATTTATAAGTACATATTAATGTTCTTTATATCGTACAATTTAAATTTAACAACTAGGCAGGAGTATACCTCATATTTATGTACATAAATATTACCATATTGTAAATACATGTAGTTGGTGATTAAAGCACGAAACTTTAGGATAACTTGAAAGCCTGAGAAAAATACCAAAGTTCAAAATGTAACTTTACATTTAATTGCAAAAATTAATTAGAACGTATCATAATATTTGCATTGCATTTTTTTTCAAACTCATGGGAAAACCTTCATCGGATATAATTTAGAGTTAAAAATAAAATCATACAACAAAAACTAGGTCAACTAATTTATTCCCCAAATTAGCTACACCGTACATAATTAAATTGCGATGAAAACTTTTGGGTAAGTGAGAGTCCTAGGTTGAATGATCAACCAAATTTGTATGCACATATACATACGTATGTATGTATGTATGTATATACAATGTTCATACCCAGCTGGAAATCTGGTCAGAGTACTACGACCCAATCTGTGAAAAAAAACTTCAGTATACCCCCACATACTAATGGGATATAGACAAATTGACGAAATACAAACTGTCAGAGCGTGACCAAAAACCCAATTTACTCCGGTGCCAATTGACATGCATTTTAAATCAACAATTTTCTGGATTTCGCTGATTTAAATGAAAGAATTCAGAGAAAAAACAGAGGTCAAAATGGAATTTTGATCTGAACACAAAGAACAATGGTCAAAATTGTAAACATAAAGTGGGAAACCGCCATGGAGTTTCTGATTGAAAGAGTGATACACAAGATAAAATGTTGCCCGTTCGTTCATAACATGGCCTAATTGAGCCATTTCCAGGACTAAATGAAATCGTCGAAAAGAAAATTTCGTCAACGCCAACAACACAAATATTGTACCGCACCCCGTTCTTCCTTTCAAAAGCACCAACAATCGCAGGGTTCGCATATCTCCGATGTAGCATTTCCAAATTTACTATCATTAAACGGGCTTGAATAAATGTATTCGGTTTTATTCACTCTTGTGCACTTCTACTCACACTAATCCCTAATATTTCGTGACTGACTATATAGTAGTGTAGTATACTATACAATATACAGAGAATTTGTCACCCTCGTCAGGAAGCTTTTGTCCATTGTATTGAAATATGCCGTAAAGCATAATGCTTTCGTTTCGTGCTGTACGAACACACTGTTTCACAGTCCTTTTTGACTATTTGTGCCGTCAGATTTTAAGATATCGTGGTCGAAAAAGATTAAGTCATTCTTACGCGGCCGTTACGATAATTTGTTAGCACCAAATTAAATCCACCCTTGCCAGAGGTGCTGTTAAAGGAAAAGTTAGCACATGATGAGGAAGTGTGATAAGTGTCAAATTGGGTTTGGTGTAAGAAACCTATTAAATACCGGTAATTGGTACGTAAACTTGTTGTATTTAAGGTTTTTATCAGATTATTTAAGTCTGAGGTGGAAAGGGTGGATATTCATGACGTGTAAGATTAACGATACCTGTAGGATGAATATTTTCTCAATATTATAGGCAGTCATGAATCAATAACATGTGTGTGTGTGTGGTTAAAAATAAGTAAATATGTAGTCATATATCTTGAGCTGTTTTAAATGGTTTAATAAATAAAAAAAAAACTGCGTACGATGGCCTAGGAGAGTATCTGAGCTACTTAAATTCGCTTAGATGAACTCGACAGAAGCAATTCATTTTTAATGGCAAATTAAATTTGAATTGTCTTTTAATTTTATTACTCTCAAAAATATATAACGCGTTTTGCATTTAAATGCTACTACGCAAATAGGAAATTCCACAACATTAAAAATTTGCTGATCTGAGGATTAGATGACATGAATTATAATAATGTATGTACTTTACTTGCACAGTGTGGTAGCCCTTTTATAAAATGCGTATGTATGTACGGATATGCGAATAATAATATTAAAATAAATCATAAATATTATGTGGATTAACGTTTCTTTTTAATCTTAGCACATTCGGTAATACCGAGGATTATTATATATATATTATATCTTTCTAAGAACTTAAATAACATAAAATCTGACGTTAACCCTCGTTATGTAACAAATCCATAAAATTGCTTATTCAAATTCATATTTATGATAGGCTTAACGTACAATAAGATTATACATCTCTTTAATACAAAGAACGTTGGACTGAGTAGCTTACTAGAAACTAAATCTAAACATATAAAGTAAAATGTTAAAAATAAAACAAAAAATAAATAAATAAAAAAATAAAGATTTATATAAAACATAAGGAGATGTAAAATATATTATTAACAAACTAAAATTAGAGAAACTGTATACTAGATCATTACTAGGACCAACCCCTACAAAACGGAAGCATTTAAAAGTCGTGTCAGAGCAACTCTGTACCATCAATCTCCAGAGCATATCAGTCGAGCCGACACGCTGAGAAGAAGCCTACGTTTTAAATATTCTATCAGAGGACAACCAAGCAGATGGCAGCTATGCGGTGACACGTGATCAATTCTTCTCAGACCAAACACGAACCTCGTACAGTCATTGAATGCAACTGTTAGTTTCATCGAGCATACAGAATCCAAGTGGCGGGAATAACAGACAGCTAGCTGTAAGGTAGGGTAGAAGCAGGGACTCTACTAGCATTGAACGTATGCTAAAAGGTACAATTTCAGAAGACAACCATAAACTTTTCCCAACATATGACTAATCTGATCACAACATTTCATCCGGGAGTTGGGAAATATCCCAAGGTTTCGCACCAGATCAGTAAATTCTAGTACTTGATTATCCAGAAATACAGGCAATAAGTCAGAAACTTCAATCTGTCGGCGATAAAATGGAATGCATTGGGATTTTTGCGGGTTCAGTTGTAAACCATTATTAGTCGCCCAGTCGCCCAATATATGTATATACTTAACTGCACATCATCAGCATATATATGAATTTTACAATCCTCAATATCCTTTGGAAGAAGGACCAAATAGAACCTTGGGGTACACCACGAGTAAGAGGCAAAGCATAAGAAAAACTGTCACCTATTCTTACACGCTGCAACCAGCAAGACAAAAAACTGCCAATAAGGGAAATTGCAGTTGAACGAAACTGGAAGTTAGTGGACAACTTAGCAAATAATTTAGAGTAGCTTACCGAATCGAACGCTTTAGATAAATCAAGTAGAACAAAGACACATAACTCATCCTTATCTAGCGAGCTGCGTATATCAGTAATAACTCTAAAAAAAGAGCCGTTTCGCAGCTATGCGATTTGCGGAAACCAGATTGGAATTACTTTAGCGAGTTATTGGTTTCAATATATTGAACGGTCAACAGCTATTCCATCACTTTAGCTAGAAAGCATAACAGGCTGATTGGCCGGAAATCCCAAGAATCTTCAGCTTTAACCTCCTCAGCTTAAACACATCTAAAGGAGAAAGCTGACAGGTTATTAGTAGCACTAGTACCCAAAACAGCGCTTTGGAGTGGGGGAACCAATTGCAAAGGAGGAATGTATATTAGATAAGTGCATGTTTAATACATTGGTATCAATATTTGAATCGCACTTATCTTTGCCACAGGCACCAGCCTTATGCAAGTTATCCCATAATCTTCTCGAAGGTAAAGGATTATTAAATTTAGATTCAAAATATTTCCTCCTAGCTGAACGTATCCTCGAATTCACCCTATTACGTACAATTTTATACAGATTGTAGATATCAGTAGACCTTAATCTACGACATCTGTAATATAAGAAGTCACGCTCAGCTATAAGTCTTAAATTCAGCCGCAAACCATGGACAACCACTGTCGTGTTCGAATGGGGGCAGACCCATCATAAAGATAATGAACAATTTGTTGTAAAATGTCCACCTTATCTTCTATTGAAATACATGAAATAATACTATCCCAGGGCAGTATGGCACATTTATTTTCTAGAGAAGCTAGCTCCAAGTTTTTATAATTTCTATATGCAACTGTTTTATACATTGGATAGCCATTTATATCAATATTGTATGTCATGGAAAGAAAGTCATGATCAAAAATAGCCGGACGACTAATTTGTTTATTAAAAGAAATAGCTTCTCCATCAGCAGTATGAAAAAAATCAAACATTGAAGGATTTATCTCGTTAAAGTAAGTAGGGAGATCATTAACAATACTGAGGTTAAGAGATTGAAGTATAAATGAAAAGGTGTCAGTCGTGCTAGTAGATCGGATCATGTTTACAGTAAAGTCCCCCCAATGATAACATTTGGGTACCTATGTACAAGTTGTGTAAAGGTGTCTCTAAATTCCCCTACGTTTTCAAGTGAAAAATTTATTGTCGGGCAGTACACAGCAGATAGCAAACATTTTTCAGCACCAACTTTAACCTCAACACACAAGAATTCTAGAAAAGCATATTGCGAGACACTGATAATTAGCGAGCGAAAACAATCTCTAACATAGATTGCTACACCGCCGCCTATTCATCCTGACCTGTCATTTCTGAGGAATCTATATCCAGGTAACGCTGTGAGACGCTTATCAAAGCCAATTCATAACAACTATAAAAAAAATTCAAGAAAATACATGAAATCCAGTAATTTAGATAAAATTTTAAATAAATAAAAGACAGAAACATATCTACTACCGGCTACAATTATCAAACGTTAAAAGACTAAATTTCAGGTTATTAATCAGAGTTACATCTAGACTAGAAGGTACCCAGTCATTAAAAGAACTGGACGAAAAGTTAACAAAAATAGCTCCTCATACAAACCACCACCCTACACATGTACTAGCTACATGGTCGGCATCCTTAACTGGTTTTGTCATCACATGTATGGTGCTGTACCTGGTCGCCAAATGGCTAACACCATTCATTAGAAATTATCACTCACGCAAGTCTGAAAAAAACCCCAGAGGCGGAGGAACAAATCAAAACAATCGAACCTACCCCTCTAAAAAGGACCCGCACCCTACCACCTACTAGGTCAGTTCTAGTGGTATAGTGTCACCACTTCAAACGGTCACAATATAAGCACTATCACTGGTACTAGAACACGTAATAAAAAAATGTAATCGGTTCCAACAAACCGATAAAATTAAGCTAAAAACGTTAATAAAAATAAAAATTAAAGGGGAGAGGACATACATAAATAATTATTAAAGCCTAGAAGTAAGGAAAAATAGTGTAATAAAAACATATATAGACAAACCAAAAAACAAGGTAAAAAGATACCCTCCCCCGCTAGTGTTAAATGATAATAATAAACAATATAAATAAAAATAAATATTATAACAAAGCTAACCTAGAATAGAAACAAAATAACAAACTAACACTAAAATAAGAACCAAAATAATGTTTACTTAGGCTAGCATTACTATACACATAAGTTGTGAAAAAAAAAAAAATAACAGAAACCTATGTAAACAAAACTAAAAATATGTAAAAACCAAAATGCTGTACCAAACAGTCGAAATAACACCAACAACAACTTCCCCTGAGAATTATTCCTCTTCAAAGAATAATTCTCTTTTTCACAGGGGGAAGGACTTTGTATACCTAAATTGCCTAAAATAGGTAATTTAAAAATAATTATAATTTATTTAATTATTCATAGATAGGTATTAGCTAATCATGCTTAAAACATGGTCAGCTTATCTCTACATCTGTAAGGTGCTGCTCAATTCGTATTTTGACACTCGTCAGTTTTTTCCCCAAAGCCGATTTCCATTATTTGCCAAAAATATTTCATATAGTGGGTGTTGGGGCGGGTCACGTCACTATTATCCCACAGTCGCCAAATCAAGGCCGTTACATAAATCTTTCTTGGTTACATAATTCTTTCTAGACGAATAGTTTAAGATGAAAACAGTTTACGAAAAAAAAGCATTCGAGATTAAGCCAGAGAGATAGATTACCAGGGAGATTAGGAATTGTTGTATTTTACAGTTCGAAACTATGTACATATGTACTCTCAATCCCTAAGAAGTTGTTATTTTCACCTTCTTAAGAGTTGTATCTCAACTGAATATTTTAAGTTATGAACTTATATAATAAGTGCAAGATAAAATTGTCCTTGCTTACTCCTTCTGGTGTTATGACTGCTTATCATATATTAAAATTGTCTATATCTAGAAGTAATTTCAGCGCAGTATATATGTATGTATGAATTCAATCCGGAAACACTCAATCATAATACAAGAAATATATCAAACAATTATTTGAGAGCAATTTTCGGTACCGGCGAATTCTCTCAACTCTCATGTTCAAAATAACCAAAGGCTCCGTTTTTTTATGATGTTGCCAAAGCTCAGGGGATACCCTATGATGCCGTAGGAAAGGGAATTGAGGATTATTGGGTTGAGATAAGGGTGTCAAGTGAGTTCGGGTTACAGCTCGTGTGGTGGGTGTAGGAAGAATTCTACAAGGGAACAGGCTAGAGATTTCGTCATATTAATAACCATAGAAGTAGCGATAAAAGAGAGACAGACATCCGACATTACGCCGGTGCTCTAGGGAATCAATAGTTGCTATTGATATGTCTTCGCTAATAATGTGAAATGCCTCTTATGGATTTGTCTAACGCCGACAATGCAGTGCGTCCAGCCCCTGCCCAAATATGGGAATTATACTGTAATCTAGGCCTAATATGAGACTTTTAGATTTGAGCCGTCCGATGGAGTAAAATATTTATTGCATCTTTGCAAGAAGCCCAGGCACGTCTTTGGCAATACCAAAAATCTAATCGGACCAAGATTGTTGGATATTTCAATGTCCAAGATGTAAGGGGATGGCGAGTTCGAGATATCTTTTCCATCGACGGAAATATTCAAGATCTCAAAATAGTTGCTTTCGTAACAGGTTTTGATTACTATAGTACTTCAGATTATAATCAAGAAATAGCTTTGGATTTATGGTAAAAATAACATGTTGTATGTATCTGTATTTGTATTATTGGTAAGTTTGTGGAAGCTTAAAAGTACATTCCTAGGTGATTTGTCGCCAATTAGAGCTAATAATTTGAAAATTATCTAAATAAACACTCAAAGAAAGCTCTTCTTTACAAAGAGAACACCTCTATACTACGTATTTTGTATTATGGATTTATTCAGGCTAAAGAACAGAAACTGTTCGCAATTTCTTTTCTGTTGCCTTAGAAGCTGTTTAATGTTTATTTCTTTTTTGTTGCCTTAGAAGCTGTTTATTTCTTTTAAAAAATACTACACAATCACTATGATGTGGCTTTGTTATACCTACTCTCATACGATGTGAATTTATATGTATATTTGCACACTATTGTTTCTATTAAGTGTATACCTAGTATTTCTTATACCATGTAATGTGTCTTACGTTTACCAACAATTTTCAATAATTTAACATTCTCGATGTCGATGGTGGTAGAGAAATGAGTTTTCCCTACCTCTCCTCTGTTATTATTTATTCTTATGCTCAAGGGTATAAAAACCTAGAAGTGACCAAATATTGCCTACATAAATTAAGTTTTTCAGCAATACAATGACTGTAAGAACACCACCTAACAGCTTTAAGCTTATCGGAAATTTAAAATTAATGCCTATTCATATCTCACTTGTACTATTAATTATACATATTAAGAATGTTTACCACCTTTACAGCCCTTTAACAACGTGTCTAAATATCACAAATTTCCTACACATAAAAGTGAAAATCTGATGACTATCACAGCTTGCGTTTATTCTTTTAGCATTTAATCTAAATTCGAACCGTATAACACTTTATCAGCCTTTTAGGCTCGGTTACGGTTTCTATGTAAATGCTTAAAAGCCATTAGGGAAAACTAATTACAAGTTAATGGCAACATATAAATAATTGAGAGAGGACAGCACAAAGTGATTTGCGCCCCCTTCGGCACAAGACCCGGGGACTCTATTTCGCTAACAATATTTAGTGGAAATTGCTTGTAGTTAGATTTATATTCTCTGCTTTTATGACGCTTTCAACCATAATTATAGCAGTTTTAAATGATTCTTGAAAGGGGTGAAAAGAGCGGAAAATAAATTTGAAAATAGGATAAAAAAAATATCTACTAGAATCATCTGATATCTATTATATAATAATGCAAATGGGAAAGATATTTTTCAAATAAATTATCATTTTGATTTGAGGAGTGCATTTGTACTATTTTCATATTTAAACGAGTCATATTTCTCTCGAGGATGGCAACAGAGCGGTGTTGCTTCAACCTACATATAATGCTAGCGTATTTATGTAGCACTGTCAGCACTTTTCTATATTTAGTTCAAAGGTAAAGGGAAAACCAATCAATATTCTAGCTATTGTCAGACTTCAATCGATATATCCATTCCCAATAGAGCTTCAAGTGAATTAAATTCAGTTTATTAAACCAGGTAATGCAATATATGTAGATATACCTATGCATATATGTATGTGCAAGTATAGCTAGGCATGCAAACTGTATATAGAGGTACATCCTTCTTGGTTGAATAACTTTTAGATTTTTATGCAAAAATATTTTGTCTAGAAGACAAAAGTTGAGGCATGATAGAAAATATAATAAATTTCTGATGTTTCTGAAAAAAAAAAGTTTGAAAATCAAAATACGAGTAAACAATCATTTTATGTGATACATAATTTGTATGCTCTTAAAAACAGTTATAACTCACTAACAATAGACTCAATTTGATCAATATGATTCTCGTCACTAGAGATTTCATTTCTGCTACTGGATCAATTTCAAGATCTCATCATACAAGAATAACTTTTGGTTCCACCAGATACACATTAATCGCGCTCTTTATCTCCTTTTTACTTTTTTGAAAAATTAGTTAAGTTTTATTTTGAATTATTAAAGTGGCGAATTTTATACAAAATCCAATAAATTCCAATTATCTTGGACAAAATTTTGAATAAGAATTTTTATGCCTACGGTGTGTTCCAGATTCTACAAACATAGTATGTCATCAGATTATCTTTCTAGCCTGAAATTTCTAGAACTATGTACCTGTCAGTCTATTACGTCTTTCACATTAGCGCATAACCTATAGATTTATTAATTAGTTTCCTGACCTGAATAATACCGTTTTTTAACTTCCAAACAGAAACGATCAAAAACAATTCCGTTTTCATATGACTTTTTCAGTGTAAACACTACGTATACAATATTGGATTTGAAGCAGACATATAATAATTTTGATAGGTTGCGCCTGTCAGCATGGAAATGCCACATAGATCGTAAATTTGATCAGAGTTTTATAGCTGAATAATGCATACGTCTCCTCAAAATAATATGAAATATTCTACATTGTCTGAACCATTACATCTGATTGTATAATGCAAAAGACATTTGTATTCTTTCCAATAAAAAATCCGAATTATTAATCCTTTCATAGGCTTAGGTAATTTGGATAAGTTTCTACCTTGAAGGAAATTCAATTTACATGCAGCAGATTGCTGATTGGTGGAGATTCTTCTACTGGTTAGTCCAGCTGAAAGCAACCGTGACTTATTAGGCTAGTTATAAACTAAGAAATACAAGAGGGAAAATCATCTGTCTCGTTAGCTCAGTGGTAAGAGGAATCGCCCGGAAAGCGGAAGGTCCCGGCTTCAAACCCCGGCCGAGGCGGTTGTTTTTTCCTCTTGTATTTATGATTTGATTTAGAATCGTTGAAAATGAAGGTTTTTAAAAATTATTCTTCTATTCTCCATTCTCCAGAAGTAGTAATGAATAACGAGTTAACGTGATGTGTCTGTTTACATTTTAATAGAAAATAACCGTAAGTGGATACACAAAATATGAAAATATCACGAAAATACAGTGTATTTGGATGTTTTACTATATAAAAATATATACAGAGTACCTATATGTACATACTAATGTACAGTGAACAACGTGAACGTTAAGTACTTAAATTTAGAATTAATATGCTAGGTGTAGTGGATGTTGTGGAAGTGTTGGTTTATTTTTTACATAACTTTTATAATTATAATCAACAATACATGTATGCATATATATATATATATGTATATATATGCTTATGTAGTAGGTACCAAAGAAAATGGTAAGGACATCCATTCAATAGACAAGTTTGCATATTTTATCCCTATTCAAAAAATGTTTTCCAGTTTACTGCTTTAAAAGAAAAACTCATAGGAGAAGACTTCCAGAAAAACCGTACTAATTTCAACGAAGTGTTGAGTGGTTGGTTATGAAATGACAAAAGAAGAAAAATCTTTCAACATTAAGTGACCTAGAATTCTTCAAATATTTTATCATAGTATGAATTTTGGACATCCTACGCAGAAAACATTCTCCACTTTTGTATATGACCTTTGAAATTTCCTCAGTAAAGGCAACCGTCCTTCTATATGTACATAAATGGACCAAAGTTTTTCAAACAAAGGTTAAAGGTAGCCACGAACTCGAGTCTTTTGACTATATGTATATGTATGTACTGTACATGTATATCAAAAGAATCAAACGCTATAATAATCCGGAATAATAAAATATTCATCCTTCAATAACGTCAGCAGTTTCAAAACAAGAGAAGGTAGAAAGAAAGCCAGTATACGTTGATTAGGATAAATTACAGCGCAGCAAAAAGCTTTTTTCGATGGAGGTGAACAGAGTAAGCACTTCACGCTAAGATATCAAAGGAAATTGCTGTCACATATCCGTACACATACAATATGGTGAATGAATGGAGGTAGCAGCATTAGAGCTTTAATGGTCTCGTGCTGAAAATCTGAGCGACTGCAATATTACCATTACATTATATGTAGTACATATACAACAAATGCAGGAAGTATTTGAGATTGGCTGCACCAATGGAGAAGGAGATTTTATGTGCTCTCATCGTATCCATCTATGTTATTTTAAAATATATATTTGAGATGTTTGTGGCAAAACCTGTGGAGTCCGAAGAATGTGTTTGCCTTAAGCTTTAGTCACAAATCTTAGCATGCATCTGTTCTGCATGCATAAATTTGCACATAACTGATCGGTCACTTATAACGGATCAAGTTACAAGTGAAGCACCTTGAACTAAATTCGTAAGGTTAGCTTCTATAAGATATAATTACTTCTACTAGCGATAAACCTCACCTTATAACCATCCCCATGAAAGTCTACTAGCCGTCGAACTTTTATTCTGATAAAACGTCGTACTTTCTCTGCTGAAACACAAAAATCACAAGAGCTCACTTAAATGCTTTTCCTTTGAGAATAAAGGCAAAAAACAAAAACACTTTTTGGCTTCAATTAAACTGCACGAAGCAATTTTTTTTTTTTTTTTTTTGGTAAAACAGGAACCACTATATGTATACAGATTGCTTTTATATTGTATTAATAGAAAGTGGGTATTGATCTCAGGAAATTTTCACTTCATTAACTCCCGAGATGATAAGGACTAACCGACGTATACCCGAATGTGATACTAACTGCAATGGGACCTTTTTATCCTTCCAACGTAAGGTTCCACTGAGTATAATTTTCCTTCAAAGAGAACGCATTTGAAAACTTCCTTGAGAAAATGTACACAATAAGAGAAAATGGAAAACTATTTGCTACAGAGAAAATTATTTTATGTAAATACATTTCCAGTGTTATTAGGCATGTAAAAATTATCATGTGAAGGGAAATTCAAATTTCCTGTCAACTGAAACGTTACTAAGAAATGCTTTCTTCGATAATAAAAAACCTTGTCACAGTATATCTACAACATAGGGCGCTGTGCAGGAAAAAATAGTTATTCTGCACCAATTTTGATGCTATAAATTCTAAATTACCAATTAGTAGAACTAGACGATAGCTTTAAGTATAAGATATCAAACTTCACCTTTTATACACTTTGGGCTTAAACCTACTCAAGGGGAAAAAACGTTATATTTATTTTAGGTGTGTTCTTGACATTCGACAATAAAATTAATACTACCCAAAAACGAATTCATCAAACAAGACCGTGAACAGACCTAATTAATGTTGTTTCGGAGTTTACCTTATTAGGTTTTTAAATTATTCTAAAAAAAAAGTTTTCTAATCTAATACATATTTCCCACAAAAAAAAATCCCCTTCAAAGGGATTTTCCATTAAACTTTTAACACCAACAAAAATCTCTCTATAACAAAATTAGAACTGCGCCGTATTCTGAACATTTTCTCTTTTACTCCACAAATAATCAATGGGAAATACTTTTTATGTCCTTTTTATTAGGAGTCCCCTATATCCGTACTGTTTATTACCCAGAAAGCTCTTGTCAATGACGTAAATATTCAGCACAGCTTTCGTCGTTCTACATCAAGTACCAACAACTTGTATTCTCCGGGCCAATATGGGTCGTCGAAATATTGCGAAAGTGGGACACGCTGAATTCATATGATGTTACACAATATTGTAGATACATACATATGTATATGCGCTGGGAAAAAAGTGCTGACAAGCAGAATTAGATAGAAATGCAGCCAGGTGCATACTGTCAGCCGACGAAAGCTTCTACGAGTACCAGCAAAACTGTGATAAATAACAATACACAGAACGATAATGATGGGTTTAGAAAGTTTATATGAAATTGTAATCATCATCATTATCATCCTATAAGGCGTCGAGTATTTTACACCCTACTGGTACTCTTCAATTTCCTGGAAGACTTTATCATTGGAAGAAAACTGTAGTCGGGATTCCTATGGGTTCACACTGAATTTTAATTACGTTAGCTTGGCATATGCCAGAGGAAATGTGTTTTTTCTTTGATTCTCCTCCTGTCGAATAGCTTCATTACTTACATTTGCATGAGGTATACAAATTAAGTTCTAAGTGGGTAAAATTTTAACCATTGAAAATTTATTGCACCAAAATTAAATACGAGTACTTATTCTGCTTTAGAATTTATTTTTATGTGAGATGCTAGCATGTATTTAAAATAGCATCCAAAGTGGCACTATACACCCTAATGTGAATACTAAGTGCTAATAAATGAGCAGGTATGAAAGAAATGAGAATAAAACTCACACCGCATATCCCTAATGCAAGGAGAGGGTTGTATAGGTGAAAGCTGAAATTTATATTATAAAAGCTTTTCAATTAAATCTTAAGGTGAGGAAAAGGACTCTGATCTATTCTAGCAGATACGGAGATGAACGGCGGGCAATCATTGATGAAATGATACAACAAAAATTAACACGTCCATACCTGCTGAATTTTAATATAGTTGGGAGGGTGAAAGTATAACATAGCTGATTGCAAGAATTTTTAAAGAACTTTCTAACACAAAAGTTACCATCACATTAATTACTTCAGAAGCAAGTTCTTCACTTATTTAGTAGTATTATGAACAAATAACAAAATTTAGTAGGTCTGTAATATCATCAGCACCAAAATTCCTAAATTCCTCTTGCATATCAAATACGCTATAAAATTTATATCGAATAATCAGTGCCGAATCAAAAAGGCAAGCATTCAATAGAATTCTGAACTTGTCTATAACATCTCTGGCCTATATTCACCAACAACGCATCCTATCCTGTTCGTCTTGCCAGGTTTTAATGATAGAACAAATATGTGTGGTAGAGTCCGTAAATAATTATATGATTAAGAGAAATTTCATAATAAGTAACTCACTGCTATAATCTCGACCAACATGTTCAACAGATCCTTCCACTACGCCTGGATACTTCAATGATGTTGAGGTCTTCTGTATGTTTACTCAAGTTTTTTAACCATAATGTGTATGTTAACTTCTGGGACTGGAAAAATTTGCCCTCTGGAAACTTTTGCGAGCTTCGCCTTGTGTCTGATGAAAAAATGGCAAACGCTGAAAAAATTAAGTACTTAAATTAATAACTTAAATCAAATTATTAGGCTCATATTCAAATTCAAATTGTATTTATTTATAAGCCCCTGCTTAAAGCAACGTACAACGTTGGGCATTACGACTACAGATAACATAGCACTTACGATTAATATAACAGCAAATTAAACAATAAAATAAATATATGTAGAAGAACACAGTAGTAGTATACACTATAATTATTCGTGTCGCCAAAAATATTTTTTTCGAATTGAATATGACTATATTTTATAATAGTATGATTGCTTTGTAAATAGGGCCATAAGACATTTGAACTTCAGGAACAAAAGAGCTTGTTTTCAAGTTGATCAATGCACAGGGAAGAAATAAAAATCATGTAAAATATCACAGGCTTTTAATAAAAATGTCAAATATCAAGATAACAAATAATATAAATCCAAATAGATTAGCTTATGCTTGGCTTATACCAAAGGCACATTGTGTAGTTTGGCCTCAGTGAAAAATAATGAGGGAATCTCCGAGATTCCACCTCTGTTGAGAAATTATTAAAACTTCGCATTGTACACGGCCTCCACTAATCATGATAATCATAAATATTTTCTTTAGAATTTGTATACAGTGTTGGAGACCGACAGCAATGCCTCGCTACAATATAAAATCAACGATATCTCGACCTGATATAGAGAAGGCCTCCGGGTTTTTTTCTTGTGTTCAAGTGATATTTTAATCGCTTAGAAGCACTCTTATAAGACATAAACTTATTCCGACTTTAATTTTCAAAAGGTTATTTTTACCTGAATCCTGCGTATGGGGAAGACAGACGGAGCATGGTAAACACTATCTTTACCTTATTCTTCCTGCGGTGATTGCATTTGCAGCCAACATAAAAACATCAAATGGCATAAGAAAACGTTCAGTAAGTGATATTTCATGTTGGTAGCTCCAACTCTGCCATAGCGCGAAGGAGAAAACTATAAAACTTGTGCCATTCTTTCCTATAACAAAATGACATTGTTATAAGTCAGTTGGGCTTCCCTAAGATTTGTTAGGTGTGAGACACTGTGGACTTTCAGATACTCAATTCTGTTTTTGAGTTCTATAGACAGGCTCTACCAAATAGCCTGAGACGAGGGGCAGGTAAAATATGGATATGGTCGATTATGCATACATTTGAACCGCGGTGCGACGTGTTCTTTTTGTTGCGGGAACACTGAGGTCGAAGTTAGCATCGGTTACCTCTCGAGGTAACCACCCAGCTTTGCGACGTGTCGTTTTGGTTGTGGCGGTACTGAGGACGAAGCTAGCAAACCAGTTACTTTGTAACAATCATTTTTCCGGGACATTACTTTCGAAGGTATCGAAAGCAACCCCGGACCCCTCCCAAAACGGAAACATTCATAAGTAATAGAGAATGAAACAACAACAACAACAACATATACGTGCGTTAAGATGTGGTTTGCAAAGAAATGTTTGAACAATAGACTGCCCGAGCAAATTCAGTCTGACGTTACGGAAATTTCTGCACTTTCCGTGGAAATGGCAGTGATCGTGCATAGTGCACGATATTGCCCGCCGTTCATCTCCGGTAATAGGTATCTAAGCATTGAAAATACTTTAATTAGAAATAACAAGCAAAAGATAAGTACAGACATCCCCTAGTCAACACTTGCCTTCAGCATGAAGCGGGGGAGTAAAAATTCCGTGCTGCAGTTTTCCATGAGCAGTATACCAATACTACTGCAACCAAATAGAATTCAATTGGTGGAATCAGCATTTTCAATGGGGATTTTTCATAGAATGACACGAGATTTTACTGCGAAATCAAGAAGATTCAGCAATCCACATACACTCAATTAGATACTCATTCTCTTTTTAGCACTTTTTGAGGTAGGTCAAATATACCAAAATAGACCAAATATACAAAAATAGAATTTTAAATATAATTAACGCTCCAGGGCATTAAATTTCAATTGAAGTAATCATTTTCAGTATATTTGGAGCTTAGTAGGTACACATGTGCTACACCGAAAATGAGCTTATTGTTATCTTTACATACACAAGCTTTTCTAAAATTATGCCATAAGGCTTTCGATTAAATTTATTTAAGCCTTCTTCCTTTGATAATATCTCTTATATAACTATTATGCATTTACATAATAATTACGAATGGAATTTCTCTTAAGTAGGTACATACTTCATATAATATATGAAAAAAAAAATCCAATTCAATCGATTCATTTTTAAGTTCAATTAAGGTCATTAAATTTTACTGCAGAAACCCATCAGCCAATGTTCCATTTTGATAACCTTGAATTAATGAGATTCCTTTCAAAGGCCTTTCACTTCATACTTAATAATAAGTCATTCGTTATGAATTAATTCGCATCGATTTCCGACTTTTAATTTAATTTATCCTTTCATCCTTTTCAAGTAGATTTCATTTCGACGGAATTTCATTCTGCTTGGTTGATTTATGATGGCCCTCGAGGGCTTCTTAGACTAATGTCTGAATGACCTAAAGAGCCTAAATAGAAAATGATTGAATTAAGTTTAATCTTGTTCGACAATGCTTTTCTAAAGTTTCTAATAAATTAGATCCCCGCATGACTCTTGAAGTCCTGTTCAGGGAAGCATTGGATTTTATTGTGAATATAAAAGTTATTTAACAAATTATATATTGAAGGAGATGAGAATAAGTTGAAAAGAAGTAATTAATCAAAATTGATTATTGATTATTCAAGAGATTATTTATGAGTTCAATTAACTGCAGGATGAAAGGAGTTTTTTCTTCTATGGATTTATAATACTTCTTTAAACTTAAATAAATATATAATTCAAGTACATACAGAGGTTGGAAGAACATCCTAGAATCTTGGAGATATGTACATATATTGCAAAGAAACAGTTGCAAAAATTCGTTTTCTTTGAAACCCAATACATTTGCTAGCTCTATTGATAAGAATGCTTGACGTCCAGACGTGTTACAACGAAATTTTATTTAGATTGATGATATTTTATGTTATTAAAGGGGTGCTAATATATATATGACTAAACTTTGAAAAAGATATGTAAAGATATGGCATAAAGAAATATTAATTTATTAAAAAAACTGAGGCAGGCAAGTTTTTAATTTCTATGACTGCAATTGTTTTTTCTGTTCTATTCATGTCTATATTGCATATGCAGGTAATTCGTTAAAATTTATTGTTGATATAAATAAAGCTGTCTCATGATAGTAGATACCGTTAGTCTCCAGTCATCATTTCCATGAATTCTATAAAAATATTTGTTTTTATGTATTATGCATTAATAAAAATAAAAAAACACAACAACAATAAACTCACCATCAAAATCAACAGTCCCTGATCCATCTGTATCGATTTCAGCAATAATTCCATCAAGTTCAGACGACGATAGTTTATCATCAAGTGCAGCAAGAATCTCCTTCAAGGTACTAGTCGTAATATAACCATTTCCCTCGCGATCATATAATCTGAAAGCTTCTTTTAATTCTTGTTGCATTGCTTCAGTATCTTCATCCTCCAAGAAATGTCCAGCAATACTCCAAAACCCATCAAAATTTACTTTTCCCGAATTTTCAGGATCGTTTTCGGCTATTAATTCTTGTAGTTCGACACTATCAAATGGTTGCCCCATTGTCTTCAAAATTTGTGCAATTTTTGCAGTTTCGATGTAGCCACTCTTTGTTGTGTCGAACATTTGAAAGGCGTTTCGAATAATCGCCATTTTAGCCTCATCATCTTCCTGGGAAAATTACAAGAATATTAATTTGTCTTATGAATTTTTTTTTATCACGGTTAGTGAACTTATCAATTTTCTATACAGCAGAAAAATATTACAAGCGATTTATGCTATTAAAGCAGCTTAAGTCTGCTAAACCGTCGCACATCTACATATAACTTTTGTATCACTTTCAAACAATAACCGCAAGCACATTACAAAGTGTCACACACATGATGCCGGTCATCAGTTTCACAGAATATCAGAAAAAATTAATATCAAAGCAAACAAATCAATTTTCGTATAAAAATCGGTTGCTCTATGAATGGTAGTCAGATCTTTGGATACTTTTGGTCTACTTCCGCAAGTAGCTTTTTTTTCTCGTCATATCCGGTTGAACTTAAAAAAGAATCGAGAAACAACACAACCGTAACAACGACTAAAAACAAAATTTAATTTAAACAAAGCAGTAAAAGCAACATTTAAACTATTGCAAAACACAAAAATATATATAGTATTTATAAAAAATTTCATTTTTTCTTATATTAAAATCTAGGATTTGATCATTCACAAAATTTATAACTCATCACCAGCTCTATTTTAGTCATGGAAAATTCAAATTTGTTAGTAATACTACTTTTTGCAAAATTCTGCATTATTTTATAGTTTTATATAATCACTATGAGTATTACTAAATTAAATTCAAGAAAAAAATCCAGTTTTAGTACCCAACTTTAGAAAAACTAGAAACTTTTTACCATTTTCGATTAATTTTAATCAACGATTGCCGCACTTAATGAATTCGATCACCCAACTCAAATCATCTTTTATATTGGCCTCCCCAACTTCAGAACAGTAAGTGCTAAATAAAATGCTCACCAGGCGCGCGGGCGAAGTAAAATTTTCTTCTTAAAATCGATCGCAAAATTTAAGACGCCCAGATTTCTCCGGAGATATAAAGTGAGAAAACTATTTTATAGCAAAGATTTTAGTCGACGATTTGTTTGATTTAATGAACTTGATGCTGCTAACTCAGAGAGTATGTTGTAAGAAATATTATGTAATTGAAATAATGCAACTAAAAAAAATAAATACACAAAAACAAAGTTACTCAGGATTTTTATAGTTATTTTATTTAGTTTACTCTTAACTTCAGCAATCATTGCAAATGATTCATTCAAAGAATGTCAAAGTATCTGAATATCAGATTCAATATCTTTTTCAACTGTTCGATCAGTTAGCTCTCGAAGATCATTCAATCTTTTAGTGCATTGTTTTGTTTCTTCCATATTACCGATCTTATTAAAAAGGAACAGGTAAATATAGATGACAAAATTTTTTGTGGGAATACGTACCGAAATATTTATATCCTTTGATCTTGTTGATAGTTCTTGAAGTTCTAACTCAAAAGATTCAATTTGTGTCTTGATCAATTCTTTGATGATATCATAAATATCTAAATCGTTTGATAAATTAAATTGTCATCTGCTGATTTAATGATGACAGCTTAATTAGCTCCATCATTATCATCGTCATTGTTGAACGGCGGAAACTCAACTGAAAGGATTTATTTTTAAATGATGCAAAAATGTCAAAATATAGGTACTTACTCTTAAACTGTAAACAATCCTGATTTGGGAGCCTCGGTACGACTTCACTTTTTCTACTCCCATGAGTCCTTACTAAGAACTTGTAATTGATGGGTTGTCCAACAGAGTCTTTTAAGTCTTTAGTATGCATCCGGCATCTTTGGAGACATTTCTCAAGAATCTTTTAAGGCTTGAGTATGCATGCCATTATTAAAAATGGTTTCATATTGTTTGGCGGCAAACTCAAACAGATTCGACTTAAAAGATTTGTCGTAGAAACAATTTTTAATATGCACACCACGCAACGCAAAATTTTGTATGCCGGGTCAATGTTATACTTGGACTTGCTGCCCTCAACAGAGTGTAAAAATCAGGGACCGTAAACAAAAAAGCTGAGATAAATTATGATCGTGGGAATTTAGTGGAATATAACAAAAGATGTCTCGTGAAACCAGTTTCGGTTCCTGTAAATCTTTTGAAAACTTAACTTTTTTTAAGAAAAAAAATATATAAAAAAAAACTAAGCTTTTTTTCTGACAAAAATAAAAAGCCAGCTTGGTCCCGGAAAAATGGGTTTTTATCGGGTTGGCTTGCTATCTTCGTCCTCAGTATCGCCGCAACTAAAAGGGGTAACCGATGCTAACATCGACCTCAGTGTTCCCGTGGTTTTAATGTACTCGTGCGCAGACATATTCTATTTCCCTGTACCTCGTCCGCAGGTTGGACGAGCCTGTTTAGTTATACCATCTGCCTGATCTGGGGAAAATCAACACCAACGGTCCAATAATTGATTAACCTCAATCGTCGTGAGATTCCGAAAGACCCGCAATCCTTACGGCCCATCATCCCTCCGACGTCTCTCTCCCCTGGTCAAACGGGCCGATGGGGCTACCGTCTTAACCGAAAACTTGCGCCCCGAAACCCGAATCTAAAAATATGCGGGAGTAGCAAGCTTTTGCGAACATCTCCGTGAAACTACCAATCGCTATCTCGCACCCCAATCCCAGATTTCCGATTAGTCCTCCACCTAATAAACTTTACTCCAAAACAAAATTGATTTTTTTTCTTCCTTTTTTAAGTACTTGATGAAGAGTTGAACATTTTTTTCTTACTATCGTCATTCTCAGAAGATATCTCAATAGGACGTCTACGCTATGTACAAAAAGCTAGCGCTCATATCTGCTCTTAGGTGATAATCACCAGGAAAACTGTGCATGTATGAGCTCATGATGCAGCAAATGGGTTAATGTAATATGGTTTATAAAAAAAAATATTATAATAATATTTAATTTTAATTTTATTTTAGTACAAAAGCGAGTAGTTCTTTGCCGGTATAAAAGTGGTGCTATTGCCTTGACACGATTATATCAATTTTTAACGTTTCTTTCCTATTTCTTTCATGTATTTCTGCTTGAACTTATATCACAATAATTATTGAATAACATTACAATCCAGAAAATTTCATTACATTTATTATTCTTCATAAAATACTATACTATACTATATTTCTCTTTTGCAGGGAATAGACCCTAAGACCTGGCATACACCCTAGGTGGTGTTGAAGCATCAAACTTGATTTCGCGAAGGAAATCAAGCCGTGCTGGTATACACCCTAGTAAGATCATGTATTCCACTATGTATTATGAAATAACTCTCATATATTTATCTTTTGCAGGAAATAGACCCTAAGACCTGGCATGCACCCTAGTGCTGAAGCATCAAACTTTTAACTTATCTTGGTACGATACAGGGACCGGTAGTTTCTGAACCCCATCGGAATTGAAAACAATCCGGGTTAATCGTCTTAATTCGCAAATAAAAACCGATGCTATTTTTCTTTTACCTTTTTAAATCTTTTTTCTTTTTACTATTACAAACCACCTGCACTCGTTCTTGCTTGAAAAATTACCTCCCATGTTAAAAACCCGATACACAACCAGAGATAAAAAAGTATCAAACTCGTTTCGGACTATATTTGAGTGGCCGAACAAAAGGTCACATAATCCGGGGTCGGTCGTTTTTTGACGGAATCGTGTCCGCTATATTGAACTTTCTCTATTTTCAATCACCGTTTTTTTTTTAAAGTGCAAAAACTCAAAACTAGATTTACGTTCAAAACGGCACATGGTCATGAAAATCTGCCAATAGCTGAACAAAAGGAAATGTGTCCATCAATGTGCGAACAAAAAGCCACATGTCCCTCGATGCGTGTAGTTTGTGCAATCGAAAGGACACATGTCTATTTTGTGATGACTTTTTTCTCCTAATATATTCCACGTTTTTCTATGTTCTTAAAGTTCTAAAAGTAGCAAAAACTATTAAAATCATAGTGAAATAATTTATACAGTTTTGTGCGTTTTCTGTAAATGTTTAGGGGTGATACATGTGCCCTTCTGTTCTTCTTTGTTTTTTTCTTTAAGTTGATGCTGTAATGTAAAACCTCTGACATCCCAAATCCCATCGTAACTTGGTTCAAAAATTATGAACAAATTGATGTAAGTGAAAATAATATGGGTCAAGAATAAATGATGAACTGTAAACTCGCATGACACCCTCGCGTAAGCTTAGACTGTCCAGTATAAACCCTCCAATGTTCTAATTAGTTATCGTTTTTCGGAGTTAATCATGAATCGTATGTAAGATTCTGTGATAACTAAATTTCAACTTGCATTTGTGGAAATGCATGAAATGACATCACTCTTTGAATCTATGGGGCCCATCACAAAGTCAGATAGAATACTCTGCCTGAATCAGCAGCGTGAAATTGTTATGACTAGTGTACCAAAAACATGAATTCACTATAGCACTAGAATAATTAAAAAAAAAATCTGTTAAAGCATTTTTAATAAAAATATGTAGGAACAGAAAAAAAGTAGGCACCATGGTAATTTTACATAATTTATCAGTGTAAAATTTCTTCCCAAGATGGTAATAAATCAGTTTTACATGTTTTTAGTTCTATCAATTAAAGTAAAAGAATGAGGTAAAAACGGATATTCGCTACCTTTTTTTTTTTTTGTTTAAGAAATCGATAAGCGGGTGGAACGTAATTATTAGGTTACACATAAACTCACCACACAAAATTCCATACAAATTTTAAGCTTATATCTGTTAATCTTGTTCTAACTTCCTGTACCAATTTTTTGTTTTAGGATTCATCAATTTTGAAACTTCTTCGTATAACTAGGTCAAACAACACTTAAAAAGTAATTCAAAAGATGTATTTCCTGGATTCTTTTTTTTTTTTTTATTTCCAACTTTCAGGCGATAAATGCAAAAAGGCTAACTTAAATAGCTGCTTTGGACAAGAAAAAGAAAATTTGCATCCTTAGAAGTTTTGCCTTGTACATAGTAGGAGAAAATCAACAAATTATGGTAGTGTACTGTGGAGAAAATATTCAGAAAACTTTGCATAAATTGTAAGGCAAAGTTTGTGGCAAACACGATAAAAATATTTTTACGTATGTATTTAATGTTGGGAAAATTCTGCTAGGTATTTACAGTTAGTGAGTAAAAACGGTGTGGAATGGTACACAATAGTTAGTTACGAGTGCATAGAAAACATCTGAGATGTAAAAACTTTCTCTAAACTTCACGGTGGCGTTGAAATGTTTTATTGGTTTTTTTTTATTTTATTTTTATTTTTTACTATTCGAGATTTGAGGACGTTGTAGAAGCTATTTTACGATATCAAACTTAATTTTGCATAGATATACATATGTATGTATTACAAATAAACTTAATTTGTAACTGAAAATATGTACAATTTTAGGTAGACATCCTACATTGCATATATAAACATAATAATGACTTGATAGTAAGGTTTCAAATGTCCCACTGACTGTATTATTGTATTATCGAATAGACCAGGCAAAGTACATTATGCCGAATTTCAATTCGTAAAACTGTATTTTGTTTTAATTTTTAGTCAAAATGCGTAGTCAATTTAATCAATCAAAGAGTTACATGCCCATAATAAGCACTCAACTAAACATAGTTCTTATGCCCAAATTTTCGGTCTATTAAAAGTTGATTCTTTTCATCACTGAAAGTCATTAGTTTTTGAGTTATACATTAGAAATAATTACTTGTCTCAAAAACTTACCCTTCATGTTGGAGAAATTCATTTGTTTCTTGATAATTTTTATAAATCGACTTACATATAATTTACTACAGACTCAACCAACATTCATATATTACAAATAATGCCTTAAATTGCTATCCCAGACTAATAGAATCATAAACCACCTGATGGTCCTTGATAGAATAAAAATTCCTGACCTATAAAAAAAACAGAAACCTCAAGAATAATAATACATAAAAAATGTATTTACAAAAAGTTGTCCACTAAAAGCAATCCTCTAGTGTTGATTAATAAATAAACGAAATTCGAATAAATCTCTTAAAATTTATAAAATTCAGAACTGTAAAGCAACTATAAATTATAATATTGAAATCTCGTTTCCCTCCTCCTCGCCGTATCATGAATCGCCCACCGTGGCCAACACGGTCTATTGCATGTGGAATTTAGTGATCCACTTAATTTAGTTTATTAAATTTCCTCATTTTAGTTAGAATTAATTTCATGAATTCACTGATTAATATTATTTCGATCGTTCTTTTGATTTCCTTGCTATGCGGTTGATTATATGATTATTTATAATCGCACTATTTTTGACTGTGTCTATCGTCCTATGAAAATGCGTGAATCGTGAATGTCTCAATGAAGATCTGAATAATTTGTGATTTATAGCTCCAATGATAACAGACTAAATATCTACAGATATACGAAACGAAGTACTTTTTGAGAATTCTAAAATAAATATTGCAGGCGCTGATTTCACAGACATAAAAGTGTTTTTTATTTCCGGTATATAGCTGGGAAAAAATACAGGTATAACAGGAAAATCTATGTTGAATTCAACAAGAAGTAAACCGCAAAGACAGTTGAGTGTTTAAAACTGCAGTAAATCACGCGATTGTAGAACTATATGTAAACAAGTGAGAAATTTAAAGTAGTTCGATTCTATACGATATTTTAAAGCTTTCTTGGGATTACGATTTTTTTTTTTTTTTTTTTTTTTTTTTTTGTAAAATATTTGTTCAGACTTAGGCCAGCAAGCTGTTTAAAAGAATTTGATGGATGAAATTTTACTAAAGTTTTTTACTCATACACGTTTTATAACTAATCTCAAGTGGGAAATAGGATAGGATATGTATTTATGGCAGGTTTAGTCTAACCAGACAAGCAAAACTTTTGAAAAGTTCATCTTGCATGTTGGGATTCATGAAATTTTGAAATTTTACACACCAACTTTATAGAATCAAGTTTACGATCATAATGGATGGATAAAATATTCAAATGACTTGGGAAAAGTTAGAAATTCACGTTTTAATTGCATAACAACTTGTGCGATAAAATATTAATTTAAATATGCAAATTAATTAGAAGATTGAAGTTTGGATGGGTAGTAAATAATCAGATTAGATTATATATTATTATATTATGCGCAGAGGGCATTTTTGGTTAGAAAAGTTTTTGAAAATTAACTTACATTTTTTTTTCTGAAACAATTTACAATTGCTTTAAAATCAAGTCAAATTTCTATAAGCAGCATGCGTAGTGATCTTAACACTTTAATTACAAGATTTGTATAATCAATTTGGCAAAAAAAAAATGTTGAAGTTTTGTTCATAGTTTCAAAATATGCAACCATTATGATCAACTCTGTGGCACATTCAGACAAATAAAACCTATTCTAACCTAAGCCCTTGAAATATACATAAAATTACAAGAACCCACTTTAAATAATTTATTTAAAGAAATTCCAGTGAACTGGACTAAACATAGTCTATGTTTTAAGGATTTCGATTGAAGATACTTACGATTTTAAATATTATTAACGTCTTCAGCACAGTATAAATATCCAGATATCGAAAAGATGACATTTTCTTTTTTTCATTGATTACGTTCATTTACATAATATTATGTCGCTAAATTCAATCCAGATCTTTCTGTATATTTTTAAGTAGAAGAAATAAGTCATATTGCACCGACAGGATTCTAGAAAAAAGATAAACAAAATGTTCATAAATAATTTAAAAAAAAACAAATAATAATAAAATTTGATGAATAAACATAACAAAAAAAAACATTTATAGTTTCCTAATAGCCTATTATGGATTAGGGACGAGGCTATATGCAAATTCAGAGGCTCTCGTATGGAAATCGAAAACAAAACTAATTTCTAACCAAACATGTATTTTTAAATTATAATTTCAAATACGAGTTTCATAAAAGCGTCCCAGCCAGCTATTACTAAGGAGCAAAGAGTTCATAAATTTATAAAAAAAAATTCATTCGTTTCTTCGAGTTCGGGTTGGCAATCGAATCCAGTGAGTGTCCTGCACGTGTTCTCATAGTGAAAAAAAAAATTAGTCTCATGTTGCATATGGAAAAGTTCACAGGAGCTACTTGCCACGGGAATTAAACTTACAAAAAATGTTTGCAAAGAACCGAACTGAAAAACGAGAACAATTATATTCGTTTAAAAAAATATATTTATACAAAATTCAAGCTATATGTATATTATATACAAAAAGAGAAGAGTCAGAAGGAATACAACGAACACACAAAAATTGACATTTATTAAGGAAAATTTTCCAAGCTATTGCAAAATAATACAAAATCCACAATTTGTTGCATTATTGAACAAACTGATGAATTTTTCCACTGTATTCAATGTTATTTTGTAACTGTTTACGTTTTTTTATACCCTAGATGAAATGTAAAGGGTATACTAAGCTTGTCATTCCGTCTGTAACAAAATGAATGGGACCTATGCATAAAATTAAAAGGTTTGATTTTTGCATGTCCATCCGTCCGTCCTCACGATAACTCGAGAGCGCGTGTACCTAGATAGCTGAAATTTTGCAGGGTCTTAAAAAAAAAGTAAAATTAAATTCGAAAATGGAAAAAATCGGATAACTCCTTCGTAGGGTTGCTATACAAAAATTTCGTTTTTCACTACATATTTGGATACTACCTGAAACGTGTCCACGTAGAGAGCTGAAATTTTGTACATAGTGTTTTCATAAAAATAATAAATACAATTTCAAAAATGAACTAAATCGGGCAACCCCTTCTTGGTTTTTGCCATATAAAATTTAGGATTAAAATGTCACTCAAAATCTCAAAATCAAATTGGATGAGTATATCTCGTGAATGATAAAATATTTTTTAAAAAAAAAAATTGTATATTACATATTTCTAAATTAAATTATAAAAAACAACAATAATTCAGAATAAAATAAAAACAAAGCGTTCGTATATACAGGGTGTCCTGTTTGTAGTCTGACACCCGAAGGCTACGGATAGGTCATGCTTGGACAAACAAAAAGTTGTATGGGTGGTGAGGAAATCGTAACGGTTTCCGAGATAACGGGACTCTAAGATATTTCGGTATGTTTTTATAGATCACCCTGTGACTTCTGAACGTTACACCCTATGACGATAATCGAAATCTTGGTAGATAGATAATCGTTGGACCTTTCGAATGGTCTCACCCTTTTCGTTTTGAAGTTATGGGTCAACAAAGTTAAATTTCGGAACTTTTACTCGTTTTTTTTTTTTATTTAACTACCATTTTTATCCAAAAACACGTCATCAATATCAATTTTTCATATTTAATTTATAAAGCCCAAAAGCTTAGCTTTAAAATGACCTATCACACTCTGTACCGAAAATGTAGCCCTTTTTGCGTTTTTTGCCCTTTTTCTTAGGCATATCCAGCGAAAATGGCTGAAAAAGTTCAATAAGTGCCAGAAGTAGGCAATTATCTTTTGGAAATGACCTTTTTCAGTCATTTTCGCTGGAGATGCACCCATTTCATTTTAAAGATAAAAATTCACAATTTTAATATTTAATATAATATCCTTTGAATTTCCTTAACTACTCCTTTCGTTTGAGCATACTAAGGTACACAGTACATGGAATACTGCTCCAAACTTCCTTTGTTCGCTCCCACAACTCATTGACGCCTCTTGGAGGCTCAATATAGTTCGCCAGTTGACGTTTTAAATAAGCCCAAAAATTTTCTATTAGATTGCAATCCGAACTTTGAGGGCCATTGAATAAGCTGAAATTATTGGTCAGCAAGCCAGTTTTCACAATTTTGGCGGTGTGTTTTCGGTCTCCTTGCTGCTGGAAAATTACGTTTTCTACCGCAATTCCCATTTCGTTAACAATAGAAGGCAAATTATCCTTCAGAATAGAAAGATATTGCTCTTTCTTATAATACCTTCTATTCTATTCTGCTTGGGTCTCCGTAATTAGCGACTACCCACCTACCTGTAACGTTCTGCTACCAGTAAAGAGTAAGCCCCTCAAGGGGGCCATGGCGACGCAGTAAGTCCCCAGCTTGTTAAGCTGGAGAATTTGCGCGCTATTCCGTATGTCAGGGAAGGGGGGTACTTCTGTTGAAGTTTCTGTGCAATGGCCTGCCCTGCAGTTGGGCTAGGCCAATGCACAGAATGTTCCTACCGGCGTTGACATCCCGGTTCCACGTGGTACCACAGCTTTTGCATAACTGGAACCGATGTGGAGACCGAGACGGCTTGCTGAACTCATCCACTTCAAGGACAGAGCAATGAGCTTTAAGTGCCCGCAACAATTTCGTGTGTGGCGTCCGCACGTAGCCACGTATTGGCGAATTTGTAGCGGTTTTCATTGAACCAATACACATCAGAGTTTCTGGAGTATTGTTGGTGATTTCTTTTGCCAATTGATGCACTGTACGCTCTGTGCAAATATATAATTTGAAGCGCCAACGTGCAACTTTGCGCTGCCCATACACTGCTTGGCGTTGCGAAATTAGCGACTACGTTTGCCCTCAGGAAAAACTTGCCCACTTTCCTTTTTAATTCTCAAGACAGTTTGGTAGCTTACGCCAAACTGTTCCCAGATTTTTCGAAGTGAATAATATTTAATTTCAACTCTTTGTTAAGGCGACGCATTTAGATGAATAGTTATTTGAAATCAGTAATCGCTATAGATCGATTTACGGTTTACTCGAGAAGTTCATTTATGCAGTTTATTGACAAACAAGAAAAATCGTGAAAACCATGAAATTTTATCAGGCAAAATTACTGGAAATCAAAATGAAATGTTGTTAATACTGTAATTGATAAACGGTATCCTTTATTATATTTCTGATTTTTGGGTACTTTAGTGGTTATTCTTTTGTTAATAATAGTGTAATTGCTATAACAGAGTACAGAGGATTATAAAATATAAAATTTTATGTCGATTTATGTATATTTAGTTTAAAATCGTAAATTTTGCAGATAACGAGCTATTGAGATTTATTGATAAAGTACTTTTCCATGAAATGCCTAACAACAATGCACTAACATAAAAACAGGTTTTCGCAAATTTCCCAGATGGCGCTAAGTTGTCACAATGCAAGTTCATCCGAATTATTGTCTCTAATTTGTTTCATTTTTTGTTCAATTATGGATAATATGGTTAGTTTTTATTGGTAAGAAGCCAAAATTATTAGGCATATTTTTGTTTTACCAAAACCGTTATCATTGAAAAGTTTTATTCCAGTATTCTCGTTCATATTGAGTGACGTTTTTGCAACACACTGTATACTGTGAAAATAACAAGTCCTATACGGTTTTAATGTACTGAAAAATTCTTCAGAATATGAAATCCTATAAAACTGGTTGTAATCAATTTTTCTGTCTGACGAACCGTTCTATAAATATATGGAAAAACCACTTCAAAAATGAAACTTGCACAGATGTTTGACAAGCATATGAAATGACATACGAGTACTCATCTAAGGTATATAAGAATTGGTCTTAGACCTTTTTTACTTGTTTATTATATTATTATTATAGTCAGAATAGTCAAAATTATTCAACAACATGAAAATCTTCACTTGAAAAAGTTGATTTTTCTAAATCTTGAGCTTTGAAGAAAAAAAAAACTGTCCTCAATTATGCTCGTTTAAAATAAAGATAAGTTTAACAAAAAATAAAAATTGATACTTGTAATTCCTATTATTTTTTATTTTGTCTACGAAAATCAATTTTCTGATGTTTTTTTTTTATATTTTCTACTATTTTGAAAAAAAAATCCTTTTCAATTAATATAAACAGCAAATATGTTGTTATTTTTAAGATAATTTTTTTTTACTTTACACGGAAAATATGTTTTAATTAATCTCCTTTAGTAAGCTTCCCACACTAGTATTATCATTATTAAGATATTAGTTTTAAAAAAAAAACTGTTAATTTTTTTAATTACTATTTCAATTTACCCATGAAATGCTGTTAACACTTTAATCACTTTAATTCAGTTGTGGCTCATTAGATCAATCTCGCAAACGCCTACCTACCTGCTACTGCTACTCTCCCAATCGGTATATAATAAAAATTATAAATATGCAAATATGAAAATTATACAAGAATTCAATGAATGGGAAACCGTGAGAAGGAAACAAGATAGAAACTGAACTATAATTCAATTTTTATTTAAAACTTTTGTTAAAATATTCATGTCGTCAATAAAACTATTTAATCTATTATATACAACAAAAAAAAAAAAAAAGATCATTCACATTCGAAAATATGGACATATGTAGCAACATAGGTACAACATACGCTTTATTATTATTTCATACACAATAATTTGTCTTTTAGTTAATATTTTTAATTCTTAAATTATTTGTCTATTTACACTTTTCTTATTTGTTGTGTATAACAATATTAATATTATATTTATGTGTATGTGTGTATGTATAAAAATTTAGGACACTTAAGCGTTAAGGCCTATTGGCAATTATTATTTTTACTTTTCATATATAAGGCAGTACGTACGTATGTCTGTATGTATTTCTACAAACAAAACTTGAAAACAATAAATTGTATTAAAGACTAGATGAAAGATGATCTAATTTTAATTCTGTTTTTAATTTACAACAACATTTTTTTTTAATTATAATTTAATAATATTATTTGAAACGCATTTTCTGTTTTTTTCTTTTTTCTTTTCTTTTTAAAACAAGACATTTTATTTGAAGACACATGCAGACACTTATTTTCTTTTTATTTATTAAGCGAGTTTATAATTTCGATTTAAAGTACATTTTTTTAAAAATATTTACCTCAATACGAAAAAAATAGATTCTATTTTCCTTAACAATAGGTGTATAATGTGTGTGTGTATATTGTATCCTATAAACGTTTTATCTTATTTATATTTTTGTTTTTATACATAATAATATAGCACAGTAGAATGGCATTATTGAAAAATGCATGCTTTAAGGCTTTAACCTTGTACCGTTTTTTTTTTATACTTAATTTATTATTATATATAGTAAAGCTGTTATTAGACATATAACAAACAGGATTGGGGTATAAGCAGCAAAAATGTAAGCATTTTTCTTCATATAAATATGTTGTTAAGAATGTGGTGACATGTTTGTATTTTCATCATCATGGAATTTGTAAAAGTGTGGAATTTTCAAGGAGAACTGAACGGAAATAGCTTAGCGCTCTACCAATTATTCTGTGAAAATTTCTTTTAAGATGCAACTGCCCCTAATCATTATGTGAAAAGTCTTTATTGTGCCACAGCCCCCTCAATAAACATAATGTATATGAGAACGGTAGAAAGTAAGGAGCTTCGCATGTAATTAAAGTACAAATATAATTTTTTTACGTATTGCGATTATATATTTAAAATGTTTGAAGAACCGCATACGCATACACACACACATTCATTGAGTAAGATTTGCTTAGAGCATGATTTACGTGCATATAACGTCAATTCTTAAGGCAGAGACAAAGTATAGTACCCTTGTACCCAGTAAAGAGTAAGCCCCTCAAGGGCGCCATGGCGACGCAGTAGTCCCCAGCTTGTTAAGCTGGAGAATTTGCGCGTTATTCCCTGTGTCAGGGAAGGGGGGTACTTCTGTCGAAGTTTCTGTGCCATGGCCTGCTCTGGAGTTAGGCTAGCCCAATGCACAGAATGTTCTTACCGGCGTTGACGTCCCGGTTTCACGTGATACCACAGTTTTTACAAAACTGGTACCGATGTGGAGACCGAGACGGCTCTGTGGAGAGAACAGTACCGATATATAGGCAGAAGTAATTGTGTTCATCTTCTAGTGAACATAAATGCCAGTATGCAATGTACGCGGATCTTATATAGTTCTAAGACAAGGCGTGTGGACGAGAAAGAAAAATAATACACTCTATACAAATTTTATTCATATATATCGTTGTAGATGAAACTAAGGTAACTGAATTGATGGTAAAATCGCTTCATTATATTGACCACCTAGGGAAAACTCATTACAAGTATAATCATTGAGCAATGAGTAGTATGGTAGAGCCAGACGCTGCTAGCATGCTACACTTTTCTTGGATGAGAGGCATCCGAGGGAAGGAAAAATTCTGTGCTACATTTTTCTGAGCTGAACACGGGTAGCATAACAATCCTGCAAACGAATAATTTCAGTCATTTTGAGATTTTAAAATTTCTGATCGGACCGGCTGTGCAATTCTTTATCTCCGATTTATGTGATAATATAATAATTCAATTCTCATTACGTGCTGTGAATTTGTAATACAATTATTATTTATATCAATAACTGTAACTTGAATGCACACGCACACATTTAAACTCGGTATTCATATGGGGAACTATGTGTCTGGGTTGACCCTATTATAACAATCACTTTACAAACATTGAAAAAGCGGAAAATCAAGCTCTGTTACACTGATGCCAATGATTTTGTCCACATAATTGGCAACTGTTTAGTGATTACCCCAAGTCTATGTCCCAAGTGCACCCACCGCCACAACTTGTGAAATGAATACAAGAAAAACCCCATTGAATGTGTTTACTGTATTAGAGTGGAATAGAAATTAACACAGTAAGCCTACACGGAACGATAGTATTAATAACAACGACAAGAACACAAATATTTTAACCACATTGAAAAAAAAAAACATATCCCAAAGAAATATACTTACCGAAATGAAGATCAATAACTCACTGGATACAGTATTTCTTCTTTTCTTCTTCTTCTTCCTCTTCATTCGTTCTTCATATCTTCTCCGCGAAAATTACCCAAATTCAAAATCATGCAATTTTTCACAGCAGTGCACATATCCCAACGGTTTTGTATAAATCACATTTTATGTAAAGGATTAACTACTTTTTATGAGCATTAAAATGGAAAAAAATACTATAAAACTACTAAACTTTGTACATTTTGTGTAGACTCATCGTGTTCTTCTACAGTAAATAACTCCACAATAAGTCACTGTTCCACTATAAACATTAATATCGTACAGTATATATGTATAACATAAACCTAACAAAAACTTCTGAGAACGTATACTATACACCTAGAGCTACACTATTTTTATTGTACAGTCTGGTTCTAGTTTACTTATCGTCTTCTTAACTCTTAAAGCTGTTAATCGAACTGTCGGATTTGTATGCCAACATTCTTGCATAATTTTAGCGAGTGTTTGCATTACATCATCATCTTGCCATCTAGAAGGCACTGGTGGACGGATGCCCTTAACACATACGACACCATGCATATCTTCGAAACTGGGATCTGATGGCACAACATCATGATAAGGAAGAGCATAATCTTCACAAGATGTAGCCTTTGAACCTCGAATTGGAGTATAACATCTTCGACACATTTCCCAGAATACAAGTCCCACTGAGTACATATCGGCCATTTTGAATGATTCAAATTGTTGTGAGTTAAGTGTTTGATTTAACACCTCAGGTGCCATATAACGTCTTGTTCCGACTCTGGTATTCTGAGCTATATGAATTTCATCCAATTCACTTATGTATTTTACTGCTAATCCAAAATCTGCTATTGCACACTGTCCATTTCGTTTAACTAAAATATTTTTACTTTTAATGTCACGATGAGAGATGGCTGGTTTTCCTGGTGTTCCGAAAATTTCAGTGTGAAGATGAGCAACACCGGATGCTAAAGACCATGCCAACATTTGTAATTTTTGTGGATTCAAAACGCTTGTTTGCAAATAATCATGCAAGCTTCCTAGTTCATGATAGTCCGTTATCAATAACATTTGTGTCCATGAGCCAGTACCTTTAATGTCTGCCGCTATAAAACCAAGAATATTTTCATGACGCATTAATACAGTCTGATAGATTTCTGTTTCCCTAAACCATGATGCTTCCTCTGTTGTGAAGAATATCTTTACGGCGACTTTTTCGTCTCTCCATTTGGCCAGCCAAACTTCTCCGTAACGTCCCTTTCCAATAGAACGAACCATCTGTATTTGCTTAGCAATTGTCCTTTGAACTAATAAAGGAAGACCTGACCCAGATCCTGAACTCTGTTCAACTAATTCAGCTAGCGGTGATAGTTGACTGCCACACATTGAATCCATTAAACGAGGTTGCTTTCTTAATTTCTCACGGCGCTTATAAATAAGGCAAACGAGTATGATGACGACAATAAAAGCTGAAAGGCATACGATTATAGATGCAAATAAAGCGAAATAGTGGATTGAAGATGTATTCAGTTGTGTTTGCGGTGGTGGCGTTGTAGTTTTCGGTGTGAATTCTGGCAAAAGATGGCGATTACAAAAATCACCACTATCACAGCAAAGTATATTTTTTCCATGCAAATGTGGATCAGTTGCAACTTTACACTAGAATTGAATGGATATTAAGAAATTGCTTGATTATAAGAAAATTTTAATCTTTACCATAAGTAGTCCTCCGTTTTCTTCAGGTGGCATACATCCGTAAGTTCGTTCTTCTTCCAGGCTACCAGTAATATCATCATATACTTCCTCTACCGCGCTAAAACATGAGCCTCCAGGTCTTGTTTCGCAGGTACCATTAACAGAATTATCTGGGCAACTTCCATCGCAGTAGCAAGTTAAAGTACGAGCTGGAATCAGATATTAAATGTTTTTTAAGAAAAAATTATATTAAGCAGGAAAAAATTACAAAACACTGAAAGAACTGAATAGGAGTTTCATATCAATGAGAAAAGGAGTTGCTTAGGAGGAGGTTGAAAGACCTACATATATTTATTCGAATTGTTAATCAATACTTCTATTACATAAAATAAATGCTTCAAAACTCAATTTTCTATTCTGACGGATGTCAAACAATAATTGTCAATATCTGGCTGAAATTTTATCAGAACTTGTTTGACGGATAATATTAACTAACTTATATAATTGTAAAAGCATTGGATGTGTGGGAACAATCGAGCTGGATAAAAATGATTTTCTAATACCAAATAGTCTTTATATGTAATATTTTATCAATCATTCCTATTTATATTATATTGTTAAAATTAAATTTTAATAAAATATTAATCATATTCCGTCAGCAAGTAACCAAGTTTATCAAGTATGAGATCATTATAATACTTTTATCCAGCTCCTTTGGAGGTAGCTCCAAAAGTTTTTATACGACTGTATTCTACTTAATTCGATCGAATTAAATCGAGTTAAACAATTGAATAGCTCAGTCGTAATATGATTTTTTTTTCCATTATTTCGTTTCTGACCACGTAAGAACCTACATCCAGAGTCGGGATTGCACCAAAACACCTTGTCTCAATGATTCCAAGATGGAACTGTGGGACAAACCCAATCCAAACCAAACAAATAAGCTCCTAGGACTTAACAAGCCAACCCTGAGAAATCTAGTGTCCATTCTCTCAGGGGTCACCTTCAAAGGATGGAACTTGTTGCCGATCCTACATGGAGGCGTTGCGGAGAGGAATCTGAAACGGTGACTCACATCTTTTGTCATTGTCCGGCACTCTCAGGAATACAATACAGACTCCTTGGCTCACACTTTCTGGAAGAGTTGCACGACGCCGGCAAGGAGGGTTGGGGGCCAATACTTAAATTTATAAAAGCGTTCGGTTAGGACCTATGAGCGACTCTTCACGGGTCTGGAGGGTGAACAATGGGCCTTGAATTGGCTTACGTTCGAGGGATCCCATACCTCGTTATTCAATCATTGTGATATTATATTAAATGGAACTTCAATATTGATAAATGATCAAAACAGCTTTTAATTCTACATATTATGTAGTAAAAATACGTGTGACCATCGTGACATGAGAATGGACCCCAAACATTGATCAAAAACAACGATTAAAAGTAAGGACACTTTTAGTTATTTTTATATCTTACAGATATACATATTTCGAGTATGTACATATATAGTATAAAACCTATTAGAAAATTGATAGGCGATGACATATTATATACATATATAAAATCTGTCGATATCACACCATATTGATAATTTTATAATTGACTTCCGCAAGGCGGCTCTGATAAAAAAGTACACAAATTCATGGAAAATTAACAATAATAAAACCTTTATCAGTTTATAAATTTATAGGCTGGGCAAACACATGATTTTTATATAAATAGCCTAGCAGTATATGTATGTATGTACATAATGAACATTCATACATATAAATTTTGCTGGGTGTTTTGCTTTCTTAGTAAATAAATAAATAAATACAAAATGATTTCATTTCATTTTAGAAGTTAATCAGGAAACAATTTAATCGCCTCAAGGAAAAACAAATCAACTACATACAATTATATACCTGAATTAATTGCATTAAAGTTTAAACATAAATTTGGATTCTGAAAATTCCTGCTGATAATTAATTACATCAACCAAGTCCAGTTGCAAAACATATTTATATATAACAGTAGAGCATGTAAGCATTAGATCGAATCGATTACAATCACAAGTACTTAATTCATGTAGTAACTAATAATAACAAGGTTCCGCCTGCATGTAAAGCAACAAGCATAAATGGATTATTAAAGGAATCAACGTTTGCAATATGCAAATGCCTGAATATAATAAAGACAATTCATACATTGACTTAACATATGTAAATCCGCAGGAATAGGCAATATTATGGGCACCCACGAGCCCCCATCCAATTAACAACTGTATACGGGAGAGGCAAACACAAGTATTGTCCCGCTTTTCCAAAACTAACTGACTGAATAATATTAATAGACAAACTTATTATTATAACCATGGGCAGATAAATTGTGGTAAAAAAGTAGAGAGAAAACAGATAGAGGGAGAGGAAATAAAAAATCATTTCCGTTGGGAAACGTTTTCTATTCCGCCTACACTAAAGTTATGCAAAAATAAAAACACCTTCGTACATACAGTAAAATATAGAAAAATTTTTATAGGTACACCTCAGGAAAGGAATTCACAAGGCATGGCATTTTACTTCAGCATAAATCAGATGAATCTGTTGGATGAACTGGCATCAAGCGTGGGTGACCGACCACAAACGTTTACACAACTCTATAGTCATTTTCCCCTCATGTTTTTTATATATGGTAATTCTAAGCACCAGGTCTTTCGCTCAAGATTATCTTGCAGCAGCACACACACATGTTATCGGAGTTGTTAAATGAATCCGTGGTATGGAGTAACTTTAACTCCGTGTGCCTTTTATTGGATTTGGAAGCCCTGCTTCAGTCTTTCTTAATTTAATTCGTTTCTCTTCGTCATTCATATGGCATATGCGATTCAACATTCGACAAAATTTTATTTGAAAAATTAAAAATGTATCTTTATACCTGTATATTAACATGACTTAAGAAATTTATAGTTTGAGAATAAAAAACATAGAAAGAAAGAGAAATTTAAAAAAAAACAAAAACGAAAATGTTTTTTTTTTTTTTTTGTACAAAGGCAAACCCCAAGCAAGTAAACCAACGAGTAATTTCCTGTCGTTAAGATTGCTCAAGTTTTCTTAATTAAAATGAAATTGTAAACATTTTGGGAAGTTGTGCACGTGGTTTTGCGTTCACATTTGCATCCAATTCCATATGTGTATGAACTTATTACGCTGCGTCATGTTTGTTTACTAAAGGTATTTTTTTGAATAAGCTTCCGGCGATTATTTATTTACTTTTTAAATAAAAGCAAGCAACATTTATGCGTATAAATACATACATACATACATAGATACGATATAAATATGTAAAAGTTGATAAATGTTCGAAGTTGTATAACCACATACCTCTATGTATTGTGATGGTTTTTTATTTGAACAATATTATTGTAAGCAGGCAAATATTTTCGGACGTATGATTTACTTTACGTGTAAGGATTCATTATATCACCAATGATAAGTCACGATGATCAACGATCTATATTAAGACGGTGGTTAAATATGAAATTTCACATCTTTTCATTTTTTTTCTGGTCGGCGTCATCTAAGTCACTCATTTGCCATACCTTATACAAAGACAAATCTATGTAATAACATCGATTGTCTGTCATGTACGGTAGGCTTAAGATTGCTTATTTACATGGAAATATGTTGACCATTTGACGATATACTGGAACTAAATATTCAAAAAACCATTTTATATGTAATTCGAACAAATTTGTACAAACACATTCTAGAGATACAATACTTTTCTTATTAACGAACTGTGATTTTCCTACATGAAAAAATAATCAATAAAAATAAAATGCCATCGAACCTTTTGTATCAAGAAATACAATCCAAGAATCTTCAAATCTTAATTCCATATCAAAGATATTCCGTAATGGAGAATTCTTGTATTTTGTTAGTTTCATACTGTACGTGCTTTGAATTCACATCCTGTCTACAAATACATAAATTCAAGCTCTATTCCGACTTTTGGGAGGTTTTTTGTAACTATCTACATATATTCACCCCTTTATATAGCATGAGTTAATAGTTTTCTTAGTACAGAAAGCACGTATGAACAGAGATATCTTTTTGTAATTTCTTTTACAATTTCACAATGAATGCTAAATGAATTTCATTAACCTCTTCTATCCAAGGACTAAATATTTGCTATATGTATTTTGATTTTTCTCCAATCATTTTGTATGTATGTAGGTATGTCTTGTAGAAACAATCTAATCGCTCTTGACATTATTTGAAATAAAATGTATGTCGTATTTAAAAACAAATGGAATTAAGTTACCAACCAAAGCTTAAAATTGTTATGCTAAAACCTATAAATCAAATTTGCTATTGATATTAGTGTTACCTACAAAAACTTCCTATACACTGGAGACTAACTTTAATGCTTGCAAGTACTTAACGAGTACCATTGGAAATCTTATTGCAGTGAAATGGTCGTGACTAATTTATGAAGGTAGAGAGAGCTGAACAAACAAATATCTAAAACTATCAAACTTTAGAAGAAAGGGCAAAACGCACTGCAATTGAGAAAATACAAATGGATGTTAGCTGCAATTGAAAATCTAAGGTCTACTTAGTTGACCAAAAAGCTTATAATATAAAAGCTTTTACTTCTATCAGCCTTATTGAAATGTGAATAACTTTTTTGCTTTACCAGAGCATCATTACAATTACTCAACAACAAAACAAAAACGAAGCAAAACATTTTGTATGTGTTAAAACTGAAAATAATTTGCAGGGAATCAAAATTTCTTGTATCAAATAACATACGTTAGATTTGTTTATAACTAAAAAATGCAAAGAATGAGCCATCTGAGTTATACACAGAGGGTTAAGATAAGACCACAGTTTCCAGTCATGATGGATTAAATAAAAACTTATGAATTGCTAATTAATCTGGTTAACTAAGCAAGTGATGTAATGTGAGCTTATCTAAGGCAATAGCCCAATGAAACACAATGTGATGATACAGCAGAATGCCTGCTTGTTAACGTAAGTATGGAGATAAGATAAAATGCGTTCCAAATAATTTAATATAGGAAAAGAAATATTGTACGTTGTAGCGCTCCGAGTTAATGCCTTCAATCTGAAAATATCTAACACATTCGTAGTGGCCGCGGTTTCTCTTATAAAAATACTGTAATTGAACCGAATTGAACCGATACTTTTAGTTATGGGTTCTGGAATCACCGAATGAAGTATCACTAACATATAACAGAATCTAATAACTTGTCAGCAGAAACACACGACCATTTCTCGGACGCCCGCAGTTGGCGACTCGAAACTAAGGGCTCAGTGCGCTTTATTATTGTTGATGGCGATATCAATTATAATTTCAATTTAAACTCATTTATACCAAAACTCGAACATCCCTAGGCATAAACTGATACTATACTATGTGATACTGCGAAAAAAGACATTTCAAGATTTTATCGTATTTGTATAAATATCATAAAGATTACTGGCCCTAAAATAGACCCCTGTAGAACTCCACAATTTAATAAATAAGAAAACTGCAAGAATTTCCTATAAAGTTTATAATATAGAAGCGATTGAATTGATGAGACAATCAATATTTTCCAAACAGTTTTTTTTTTATTATTGGCTGATTAGTTGGTTTATTTTAGAAAGTGATTTCAGTCCAGAGACTTTCTCGATATTGAAGAATTAAATAGCAAAAAACTGTAAACAAAAAACTTCTTAAAAAAGCAATTATTGAAATTTATTCTTGTATACATTACAATGAATGTTTAATATTTATTTTTCCTTTGTCTATGATGCTTCTCTTAAATCTAATCATATTTCTTTCGTTCTTGCATATATCTGGTAATTCATTATACATTTTTAGTCCTTTAATTAGTAATGTACTTTGTGTACTAGTTTTCTTATATTTAACCACTCTGAAATCATTTATATTTCTTAATTGATAGTTTGTAACCTCATGTAGATATTCAACAAAGCCTAGTAAATATTCAGGTAACATATAATTTTTTAATTTGTAAATAAACATCAGAAACTTTGATACACAGTCATCCAATTAAGTCACGCAGCATATCAGAAATTCTTTCAAATCTGTTTCTCTGTAATAATATTCGAATAGACCGGTATTGCAGTTTTTGAAACCTGCGAAATTCTCCAGCGTTACAGCAATATATTTAACAGTTGCACAATAGGCCATATGGGGAAGTATAATTGTGCTATATACATATACAAATTGCAGTATCAATGTCAATATTTTTTCTTATTCTTCTTAATGAACCAATCTTTTTTGCTATTTTCGCGCAGATTAAGCCGATGTGATAATGTTAATGTTAGTCTTAGTCTTATCCTGTTAACATTATTTAGCACCATAATTTTGTTTTCGACACATTTAGGCCTAGTTTATTCATGTCCACGCATTGCGTTACTCCTATGTTAACGCTAAACGGGTTTCATTTATTCTTATCTCAGTTTGTTATCTGAGTGGGGTCAGATAAATACGACTTGAACCAATTGTTTTCGGTTCCTCTGACTCCGTACTTCTGAGTATTTCCTTGCTGATTGTTTCAAACGTACGCTTTAAATCAAGAAAAACAGCCACTATTGTATTACCATCATCTAACAAGGTTTTACATTCCATAACTATGTAATTTAATTGCGTTTCACAAGAGTTTGCTTTCTAAACCCTGATTGATTGATGCTTATTAATAATTTTATTTTCTTCTAGTTGCATTTGCACTACTTTCTCTATATATTTTTCAATAATCGGCATACTGTTTATTGGGCGTATATTTTCACATATATTTGTTCCCCTGATTTTTGGTACAGGTGTAATCAATGATTCTTTCAAGTTACTTGGAAAAACTCCCTCAGTGAGCGATCATATATTGATCATATATTATATTCTAGCAATTTAGTCTTATAACAAGCATTTTTCCACTTGAAACGCTATATGGAAAACTATTTCCCAAGTTTCATAAGTCCCAATAAAAAGAAATCCTATTTTTAGATTTTACTATTAATCTTTTCATACAATATTATGTAAACAGAATTCTTAGTCAATCATTTTCATGCTCATCAAATACCACAATTCAATGTTTATCATTCCATTCAGGAATAAAATTAAAATTGCTTGCAGGGGGAGTATGAACTACTATACCCTCGAAATTAAGTAAACAAAACCATTGAGAGCTGAAAGCCTAAATCGCCAGCCAAGCAAAAAAAAATTATACTTTTAATTACTGATTTTGATTGATGACTTTTCATAAAATTCTAACACATATTTATCTACTCTTTTTATGTGGTCTGTCTGAGAGTATAAATTATGATATATAATATAAAATATTAAAGACTATTTATATAATAGCTATTAAGATATTAAGAACATTTTACGAGACAATTTTATGATAAATGCATAATATTACATATTTAACATACATACTTTTCCACCCAGTTGAAGAAAAAAGTAACAGCAATTTGCACAAGACTAAGACATTTTCCAGTTCGAAAGATGTTTAGCATGGAAATTTCCAAGCCTTTGATGTACATATATGTATATATTTTGTATACAAGAAACTGTAGTACTTACAAAAACCTCAACTTAAAGGGTACATAATCATTAAATTCCACAATTTACGATAAAATTTCATTTTCAAAGTTGATTTATTTAGAATAGATTACATCGAATGGCCATAACTGAGCAATTTTAATTGCCGAAAGCGATTAATCTGGTAAAATTGGCATTTTCCAACACTGTGGCGGCAAGTAATTTTCTTCTCTCAATAATCTCGCGTAGGCATGTGTATACTACAAAATATCTTTCCAGTACCATGTTCGCGTTAGCATGGTACGGATAACTCTCTCTGACGTAACCAGAAAGCTATATAGAAAGCATTAAAAGCAGCAATAATTGAACAGCAAATCTTGTTTGCCTTCCAAATGGCTTGACTACATATCTACATGCATACTCTACGTCAATAATTGAAGAAGGATTTACAGGTAATGTACAATCAGCATTTTAATTTGATGCTTCATAATTTAACATTAGATATAGATGGGAATATTGCATAACATAGATAACAATTTCCAATTTTAGAATATTTTTTAAGTCATAATAAAAACTTATTGACTTTATCGTAAAGACTGAATGGAATGAAAATTGTGGGTGCTATTATTGCAATTATAAAAAAAAAGTCCTTAATAAATCTCTATTGTGGAAAACACGTCAGTCGCAATGCTGCTAATGGAAAGACAAGTGCACGCCTAGTGCAAGTTAAACTTGGGGTGTTATTTTTGTCTTTCTTAATTTGTGAGCCGAACGGATATGCAGACTTTTGTGCTATTTTTGAACTTTCATCAATTACTACTCGTCTCACGTCAGCAAACTCTAGGGAGATTTTCCACGATTATATAGAATTGGAATTTGCCAGAAGATGAGACTGTTTTTGTTGTGCATTTCTTACTAAGAAAAACAAGGCCTTTTTTAGTTAAATATTGTTTCCGTTTTGTGAAAATAATCTAAAATTATTTTGGACAGTTTACAATTTCGATTTGTATACCCGTTATATGAATGCGGTCAAAGTTTGTTTCATACAATATTGCTAGGTTCCCGCCTACAGCATCCAATCGAACACAAACCCCCAGCCCCCCAGGCCACAAAAGCCTCCTTCCCCTCCGTACAACACTATCCCTCCTTCTAACCGTCAGCAAACTCATACGCATATTTCTATAATATTTGTGAGAACTATACAATTCTAAGATTAGATCCTTTCTGGTATAGACAAAACCTTTGTACACGAACTAGTTGTAATACTCTATATGGTGGCCCTATTCTATCATTGTGAATGAAGATCGAAAAAAGAACAAAATTGAACAGTTAATTTGAGAAAGTAAAAATTATATTTAAGTCGATTTTATTAAAGTTTCATAGTTAGTTATGAAATGCAATTTAGCTTTATATCCACAGTATAAAAATCGAATGAAAATGTACAAAAAGAAATTCTGTTCTGTTTATTAATTTATTAAAGTTAAAAAAATAAAATCGAACAAAACAAAATCGTTATGGTGCATGAATAACCCATGAACTCGTAGTTAGTCACAGGTTTATTTAATAAATAAAGTAAATTGAATTTGTGATAAAGTGGAATATTGTTTTCTTAGAAGCTGCTTAGTGACTAGTCACTTCTGTTCTATGAAAATTATTAGCACACCTTTCTATGTGTCTCCTCTTGGTATTGTGTAAGAGCAATAAGTCGGAATGTTTTTTTTTTTTTGCACAGCTATAGATCAATCTTGACGTATAATTGGATAATAAGGAAAACTAGAAGTTTGAACCTTTACTAAGCTGCTGTTATCAAGAATCCAAAGATATTAGAGAATTCTATCATCTTGGCACCTGATTTTACAATTAAATGTAATGCCCAAGGTTTTTGTAGACATATACTAAGTGCTATTTAACAAAATTGACAGAAAGTAGATTGCTAAAAAATTAAAAAAATTTTGGTCTTATGATGTTTTATCCAAAATACAGAAAACCACTAATTTGGATATCGCAATGCTCGACAGAGCAATGTATATACCAGAAAACAATACACCAGACGGACATTTTAGAAAGACTTCAACTATAGCTATATCCAGTAGAAGATTCTAGAAAAAAAAACTCTAGAATCTGCAGAGTGTGCTAAGTCTACTTGCTTATAAGATAGCCAACCGCAAATGGAGGAATAGGTATGAATCTTCCAGATCTGAAGATAACTATACCCCGAAATATGTTCCAAGTAGGGTCGATCCCAATAAGGTTGTATCATAACGAACTACTCGAAGGCCTATAACTAATCTTAAATATCGAAATCATGCATAATTCTTTAGAGCATTTTACGAATTTTACTAATTTTGAAATTCCGATGATGCAAATGTAAAAGGTAACGTACCTACATGTGAGGAAGATCTCCAATGCAGTGTAGCCGGAATTACTAATAGATAAAGAGAGGACTATGTTCATCTGAATTAGAGGAATTTTTCGGTACCTATTAACATGATTTTCAAGATTTGTTTTTTATTATGGGGTAACTGCACTAGTATCCGGACAGCTTCAGTATTCGGACACTTTTCATTTTCTTTAACAAAAGTAAGAAAAGGACACGCATTAGCCTTAGCACTCCGTTAGAATTTTGTTTATTTGATCTTTTTTGATCTTCTTGTTGGCATGTGTGGAATTTCACTTAAAGAAGATAACTTGCTCAACATTGTGCAACATATTAAGAAGGTGGTCGACGAGGAACCACATGGCTCAATTCCTTCTTTAAACGAAACACATCATTGGCTGTAAGAAAAGCAGAAAGCATTACTAAGGGCAGAGCAGTGATTACTGTTTTTGATATGGTTCGAGAACCGGACTAATATTTAAAAAGTATCGGATAGGACGACATATTAAACGATCCTGTCCGAATACTAAATGGGGATAAAACGAGTTTTTTTCTTTGTCCGAAAACCAGTAAAATAATTACATGCCGGGGATTCAAAAACGTTAATCAAATTTCGACCGGAGAAGAAAAAGAATTTTATTTTCTGCAGTCAGAAAAATGTTCTCCAATGGTAGCGTTTTCGTATTTGCGTCACTAAAGGATATTGTAAATAGCATCTCAGCGAAACTGTTTTTGGGAAAAGAAAAAGGAGTAAGAAAATACCAGATAATAGGCACACTTTTCATAGACCCGGCCACAAGTCACAGTTGACGTTAGAGCTGAGTTAAAATTACAAGAAAAAAAGTAGAATTTTATATACATTGCCACCAAACACCACTCATATGATGCAGTCAGCTGACGTAAGTTAGAAAAAATCATTCGAGAATGGCAGTCAAGAATGTTGGCTAACTTATAACAACAACAAAATCTCTGCCCTTTGCTGGAAACTGGAATCTTGCGAAATCTAAAAATTTGGAAACACCATAAAAAATACTTCAGGAAATGTGGGCTTTACCCTTACGATCCGAAAACAGTTGTTTTCAGTGAATGTGTGAAAAATGTGGTTGAAAATTGTGCAGCTACTTGTAATGCTGATATACCAACTACAATACAAGAATCAATTCCAGTACAGAAGTTTCACACTGCTATTGAGGTTATTGAGTTAATAGATCATAAATAAAGAATGAGAAATATTCACGAAAATGTCCAACATCAAGGAAGCCGGAGCAGAAGATTCGACAGAAGCATTACCAGAACTAGATCTTACATTCAACGATATGACGGGAGGCACATATGTATTATTTGAATGACGGCAGAAAATTGTAACTGGTAAGAGTTAAATAAATTAAAAATGTTGAAACGATTTCTCCAGAACGTAGTCTTTCTTGTGTGTCGCAGACGACTGCTCCATCTCGTATTGCGATAGAAACTCCACTTTCGATCTTGAGCAGAATATCGCGCACCAGCTCAATTATTAGTAAGCACCTTCTTTACCCTAAGCTAGTTTATTATGGGATAAGACCCGAATTAAGAAAAAAGGTAGTGATAGATCACCCAGTGCTATATCTTCAGAGGGATGGCGTAAAATATGCACTCTAAAAGAAAAAATCCATTCGATGCCGTATAGAGAAGACTAATGAAAAAGGAACAACGTCTAAAAAAAAGTACAAAAAGAAGAACAAGCAATATTTTAATTGAATTACAAAGCGACGTTGAAGATGACGATTTGCAAACGATTGGCTGGGATTCTTGCACCAGGTGGTTGGTGGTACTACCCCAAGTGCACTCCAATGTTTTCATTATGTTACGAGGAGCAAGCAAAGACTTCGTGTGTTCGAAATATTAACAACAAAACTATATGCGATAACTTTTTAGAGACTATTGTTTTTTTTTTAGTTATCTACTTTATAATATTTTTAAAACTACTTAGGTAAAACTAAAACGTATTAAATTAAGTAGGTAGGTGTACTATAACAATAGACGTGTAGATTGCTATTAGCATTTCCTCTATAATAAATATCCAATAGTGCACGATCAGTGTAAAATCTGCTAAAATATTCTTACAACTCAGTTTCATTCGAAATCAACATTCTAAGACAAGAATGTCCTAAAAAAATCAGTTATCATAAAAACATATTTTAAAACAGTGTTCCATTTTTTGTTTTCATACAAACATACCTATTAATTTCCAATAAATTTAACATTTTTTCTTGCAATAAAGAATAAATTTCTAAAAGATCAGAATACAATGAATTTTATACAAATACAAAATTTTCTAGAAGCATGTTCGTTCCAATGGGGCATGCACAAAATAAAGAAACATAAATAAAAAAAAAATCTCTCCCTCATGAGGTACCTAAATACATAAAACATTGAATCTTTACAAATTTCAAATTTGTAAAAGGAGAAGGGTCCTTTTTCAGTATAAATCTTTTTCCATTATGAACTAAAATTTCAATAAAAGAATAAAAAAAAAACAGATTTCACAGCATGACCATCCATAAGGATCCTATTGTTGACCCCATGTCCTTTTTTTGCATTATATATAGGTAGGTCCCTAACCATTATACTGTTCGAAAGGGAACGGCATTGAATTCTTTTGGTCAACGCACAATTAAAGACAGACTGCCAGATGCAACTGCAATTCAATAGATAAAATTATAATGAAGAACACATTTCTTTTGAGATTCATACAAAAAAAAATATGTACACTCTTTTTTGTTTCATCAATCAAGTACACACAAAAAAAAAAAGAACAATTATCTTCGCGTATTTCAGTAAAAAATCTGAAATTTCTACACCATCCTTGAAAATTTACTCCTCTTCAGAGTAGCACATTATGTTGCTAATCCAACGTAACGTTTGATCAAAAAGACGACGTAACACTATACAAAAATATGAAAACAGATTCAAAACAAGGCCGTACTATCTTTGCCACATCTCAGCAATGTTATCAACTTGGTAGATCAGGTTCTATGGACGTTTTTAAATTCAATCCACATTTGAAAAGGGAAAACATAATAAAAATGAATAAAAGAATGTGTTGTAGCCGCGTATAGCATAAAAAATTCAAAACATGAAAAAATTAAATCCAAAGATATAAAGGAACGCGAAGGAATATATCAGAGATGGATACAAAACCAGCACCAAGAACAACAATAATAATAATAAAAAAAAAGTTGAAAGGGAAGGAAAATATTTTCGTTCTTAATTTTTTTTCTTTTCTTAATTTATTATTTACCATGTGCCTTCTTCTTTCTGGTCTTCGGCGCCATGTCTGGAGATGGTTTATTTGTCCGCTGGTGTTAAAGCGATGATTTGCTGTTTCTTGAATACTATACTTTCAGCGGGAACTCTTTCAATTTGGATCTTTCCTTAATCTCAGTTCGTCAATTTTTAATAACACATTAACTGTGCTACTTGTAACCAGGTATACGTGAAAAAGATATGCTTCGTTTGTCACCGATTGCTGAGAGTATTAATTAACAGCACACTTTTACTTTATTAATTGTTCACTTTTCATTTATGTTTAGTTACTTATTTGAACATTTCACTTGAAATAAATCACTATGATAAAATCTCTTGTAAACACATAAATCTGATTTATGAACGAAAATACAAAATAAAAGTGCAATCACATTTATATATATGTATGTACGTATAAGCGATTTCTGTACATACTCTCTTAACTCTCGAGTGAGTAAAATTGAAAATATATTCTAAAAATATTTTTCAACGACGGCGTGGAGGATTTTCCTTTGTATACACTATAGTATAGTACATCATCCACCAGACCAGACAGTAGACATATAATAAAAAATTCTCTGAGGCTCACAAGCACAGTCTATATTCGGTTTGGGAAATTTTATTTATAAAAAAAACATCCCATCGTAAAAATAGTTCTTTGTTGAATACACATTTCTCGTTTATACATAACTAGTAATGGCGGGTAATTAGTAAGTAGTTCAATTTCATTGATCGAATTGCAAATTATTCTCAAAAATATACACGAGTTAAGCAATTGCCTTCGGGTGAAATACCGCGCACGATATTAACAGCAGCAGAGCAAAAGCATCCAACAAAATAAATGAGCAGAAAATCATTGACTAAATTATTTAAAAAGAAGCACTAAACGAATGCAATGAGTCGATAGCACAACGTTTACGGACACATCACAACTCACTAAAGTCAAACTTCGAACTAAACTTAGGCGACTCTCGGGTCTCGGCACTCCATTCAAAAACTCCAAGTCCAAGCAAGGCGAAAAATTCGAATCGACCAAGAAAACAAACTCAGTCACAAGTTCCCAAGGCATGTTTCAGGCAAAGAAAATTTTCTTTTATTTTGCTGCTCACTTGTTCGCTGTTCACAATATATTTTTCAGGTCTTGAATTTTCTGGTTTGCTTACTCTCAAGCAGGTATATTGTTTGTTTACGTTTTTCCTTCTCATTTCATTTTATGCTGGTACTGCTGGGGCTATCCATAAACGACATTCATATATGAACGAACAGAAGTAGAAATAGGCACCTTTTCATCTCAAAGAGAGATATAGTCTAGAACTCACAGTAGACTTTGACTTTTTATCCATTGAATTGCACGAGTTTATATAGCCTTAAATAGAAGATTCATAGGCTCCAAATATGATCAACATGATGAGAAAAATAAATTATTGTCGACTGCATAGTTAGTATATTGCTGCTATAAAACTGCTATATGTCTGTCTAGCAATCCTATCTATTCCCGAGCCAATTTGTTACTTAAAAATCGTCAATAATTTTAATTTAAATCGATCAAGGCTTTTTGAGAGCAATCTTTCACCGGTTAAATAGACTGTGAACGAACGAACGTAGGGCAGCGATATAAAAAAAAAAAAGCAAAAAGAAATCCAATTGGCGAACGCATCGCAAATAATAAATGAAGGCGCTTAGACGCGTACTCATTTGCATTTTAAAAATGGGAAACACACTATCGCATCACAAAATCCTGCACATGTGTCTAAAAGCCAAACTATACATGCATATTACTACTCAGCCCAGGTAGAAGTACCTTTGCCCTTTGATTTTTTTTTCTTCTCTGCAATCTTTTGAGGCTCTTTGAACCAGACCAACACTGACCTCTGCGTTTTAAATGTAAAAAAAATCAACAAGGATATTTTCGGTTGAGATAAAATATTGTGTGTGTGTGCTTGGATTTTCTATTCCATACAATGAATCGATGAGTTTAACAAGAGTTTTCTTATCTAGGACATAAAAAGGTCTTTATATCCTTGAGGATATTTTATCACCACAATTTTTATAATAAAAATGAAATATTAAGCGTTCTAACTGCATTAAACGTAGAGGAAGGAATTCTAGTATATTACTAAAACTTTTATTGGTGTTTTTGTAAGACGATTAAGGACGTTTTATAGGCGCATCACTCATATCAAGGTGGTTGAGGACTTTTCAGCTTTTATATCTATAGTGTAAAAATTTCTAAATCTTATATAAATCCGAACAACCTTCAAACATGAGATAACGATTTATTCCAAAGGAACCTTGAAGGATATTACCAGTGTCCAACTTCCAGACGAAAATATTAAATTGAGACATCTGAAAAAAAGATTTTTTTTGTTCGTTTGTAAGCGTCGAAGGTAAGAGTTGAAGTGGCGACTGGCGAGTGTAAAGAAGGAGGACATCTTTATATTCTCATCGACTTTCATCTATAGGCATTAGGCAAGCAAATACATATTTTGCGATTAAAGATAGAAAAATTTCAGAATATGTATAATTAAATTTTTAAATCACCCTTTGATAAGTACTGTTCAAAAATTGTTGAACTTTCCCTACGTGCTTATACCAGCTTACTGGATCATGGATAGCAAGTTTTGTAAGGACGGAAATAAAAATTCGATGAGCTCTCTCAATTGGACCGTTGCCACGCGGTACACCGGCGGTTATGTGAATCAGCTCTAATTGCTCATCTTCGAAGTATTTCTTAAAAATGTTAGCGATGAATGCTCCACCGCGATCTCCTATTATCCTTCTAGGATTTCCAAATGTAGCTGCTACAACTTCCACCTTTTTGATGGCTTCGTCTGCAGATAGTGACTACAACCGGAAAGATCCATATAAATTTTGTAAACGCGTCGATAATACTGAGAATATATTTATATCCTTTGGTCATAACTGACATTGGACCCAGATGGTCGATATGAAAGGTGTCTAGAGGAGCTTCGATATTTGGAATAGGATGTAAATAGCCCTCTTTTAGTTGCGAAATATAAAACTCGTTTTTGCTATATCCTCCATTTTTTAAAGTTGAAATGACCTCGTGTACTTTACTGATGATAATTTCCTCCATTTGTCTTGGCACCACGTAAACCATATTTCCATCCACGTATTTGCATAAGAGTCTGTTATGAACTACATAATCCTTGAAGTTTTTGGTAGACAGAATCTCAAAAATTGCTTGCAAACTTTCATTATCCCTTTGTGCTTTTTCTAGTTGCTTCCACACCGTGTCATTCGTCGATATTATCATAGAAACAGGATTACGACCGAGAGAATCTACGTGCTTAATTCGATTTCCACTTCTGTGCTCTACCACGAACTCAAATTCTTCTAGCAGCAACGTCCACCGGGCGACTCACGTAGCTAAATCCTTTTTCTTTAATGTCATCTCGAACGCCTTACAATCCGTAACTAGTTTGAAAGGTTGACCTAGTAGGTAAGGTCTAAATTTCTTTACAGCCGCAATTACAGCCAAGACTTCCAGCTCATAACTACTATATTTCTGTTCCGTTGGAGTACTTTTTTTTGCTCATGTAACTAATTGGATGCAACTTGTTATCTTCTGAATTGATTTGGAATAGACATGCTCCGTATCCGTACATACAAGCGTCGGTGTGTAGCTTGGTAGATGCTCCTGGTCGAAATATACTCAAAACCGGACTGGTAGCTAAAGCCTCTTTAAGTAATGTAAACGACCTTTGGCACTCTTGATTAAAATTAAATTTCATTTCCTTCTTTAGGAGTTCAGTCAATGGGCGAGCTTTGACTGCGAAATCTTCCATAAACTTCCGAAAATAACCAGCCAAACCTAAGAAACTTTGCATCTGTTATATTGTCAGTGGCTCTGAGAATCCTAAAATAGCTTTTGCTTCAGCTTGAACTTCGTTCTGTAGTATTTTGCATTTCTTCCATTTAATTTCTAGACCATAATCTCTAGCGATACTCAACACATCTTCCAATATAGATAAACCTTCTTCTTCGACTTCGATGGTATAATCAAATCATCAATATAAATTATAACTCTTCCGCTTTGAATCATAGGACGAAAAATTGCAACAATGAAATGTTGAAAGGTTGCAGGCGAATTACACAATCCAAACGGCATAGGTAGAAATTCAAAATGACAGTGAGGAGTCACAAATGCAGTGTATTTAATGCTTGGGAAAACTTTATATGAGTATATAAATTATATACACATTAAATTCCTTGACTACTTTGAAATTATACAAATAAAATAAATTTTGGCGGAGCATATAGAAAAACTTTGTCGGTATATCGTGTAGCGAGCTCAAATACTGTTACAAAATACATAATAAGCTTTAGGGCTAAAATGCGTCCGACAGTTAAACAACATTTAAATTCTATTGTAATATTCATAAAATTATTACCTAAGTAGTCGGATAGCCAAGTTCAAGGATACGGTCTTAGAAAAAAAAACCAATTTACTTAAATCAAGGTCAACTTCGACACTGAATTTCGCGTAAAAACGATTTTCAAGTTTTTATCCCATATTTCCGGTAGGTTTATACAAAAATATTCATTTACCATAAGTTGGTGCTAAAATTGTCCAGACATCTCTCGTAGAGTTCTGAAGACAATTAACAGGTTTCTCTTATACAAACAAGTTGTAAAATTTTCAAACCCAATTATCAACAAAACATTGATGTATTAATACAGTTGCTATTTGTTGTGTTTCGATTTATGACTTTGAATGACCTCTGTCTATGAAACCTTTGACCGACTTTAATTTTCTTTTAAACGGTTTCTTCCTTAGATTCCTACATTTAGTTAGTCCTATATTCTTTTCATGCAAAGGCTATGCAATAGCTGCAATTCATTGTAGAATATATATGTATATCCTGGTGTTTTAGATATCGCCTAAAAAAATTATAAAAATTAAATTTAGTTTTGCTGATTATATTTACGTAAAAGCTTGAAAATTTTGAGAAGAAATTCTAAATCCAGGGATAAAATAGTGTAAGGATGTTTCATTTTGACTCCACGACTGTAATACAATACAAAAACTTTTGTGAACTTGTCAAACTTCGTAAATTTTTTAACATTTCTACATATCTAAGAGTATATTTGGCTCAAAATAGACATAAGCAAGCACGTTACATAGTTCATCCTAAGAGGAGCTTTAAAAATTTAAAAAAAATTAATTAATTCCAAGCATTTTACAAAATATATAATTTTGTTATTCATACTGATGGTATAAGTAATTAAACTTAACATGTCAGAAGGGATTAAAAGAGAATTTCCATTAATTAAGTGCAGGTATTCAGGAAAATAGTTCTATCTAAACATTATCTTTGTAACAAGTGATTATAATTATATATAGTACCTACATATATAATAACTACAAAAGTTAATCTCGATCATAAGTGGAATGATTTCAGACAAAATATCTTATATTTTGCATGAAGGTAAATAGGTACATAGAAGTTTTTTAATGGTTTTAATTTAGATTCCATTTTACTTATCCTTTTCCAAATTACTTTGGGATTTTCCTACCCAGTACAGGCTTATAATCCGAAGGTATTTAACTGACTTTTTATTACGGTATAAGATAGGCTAGACTTATTTAAAGTCTGTCGGCGTCATTATTATGACACCCAGACCTCAAACAATAAATTGAGCACTTGCTCTTGAATTTGTCGTCTGGTTATGGCCATAAAAATATAAATGATCTTAAATGATATTGAGTATAGTGAAAAGGAATGGTTTGAAAGGTTAAGTAAAGGTGAGAGATATTAATTTATTTATTGGCAAGATTTTAAGGAATAGGCGAAATGAAAAAAAATTAGATTTGTAATTATGTCATCTACATAAATATATTTTAGTAGATAAATGCTAATTTATTAATTCGATGTTGGTACCTAATTTGTGAAAGCTGATTATGTTAGTCTTGGGACGAGCCCCATCGATCAACCACCCAAAAATAGTCGGATCATTGTACTGAGTGAGAACAGGATTTTCATTAAAAGTACCTACATATAGTGTATGACAATGGTGTAATGTACCGGTAATATTTCGATGGGTGGCTCGAGAGCTCACCTAAACTTCGCCATAGAAACAGATGAATCTGTCTATCTAGCACCTCATGACGCACAAAGAATTTATGGTAGTTATTATGCAGATATCTGTTACGTCTTTTATCACATTTATCACCTCATATAATCGTAGGGTTTAATGCTAGTTTATCATGATAAGTTAGTTACACAATTTAACAAGATTGTCAATAATTAACCATCAGCAGATTCAACAGAGATTCTTCTGAAATGTAGCTACAACACATATTCTGAGATTTACAATATGTATTCTCAACAGAAAATCACTGTTGCAGAAAATACATTTTCTGTTTAACATTAAAAAAAACAACAACAATGTTAATTTCCTAGCATAGAATACCTACCTATATCTTCATCGAATTTCTGTATTAACGCAATCTACCTTGCTTACTTCCATATTAATTCGATTGAGTCTGAGTAGTTTCAAATTTCATCTGATTTCTTGTTTATCATGTCAATATACCTAGGTAATTCCCTTGAAAGGAGGTAAACATGAGCATTATTTCTTCATTCGATTATATCTGCATTCATACATACATATATATATTTTGTACAGTAAGTACACTTCAATTTTGCTTAGCTCGACAGCACTCAGAAATTTGAGCGGATATGCAGCCATCGATATCATTAATTGCGCGCCTTAATCATAATAATAATAACAATAACAAATATACAATGTCCAACATTCAGGGAAATTTTATTAGAATGTAACTCAATTGAACTGAGGTGAGGAGCATGGATCGATATCATTCAGAAATTATGCTGTCTAAATATGCTCTGCAGTACATATGCATACATAGATATTGCATTATCATAATAAATCGGTGTAGGTATATTGTTGTGTATATGTATACATATTTAAATCCACTTTTTTAATACAATTGCTTTTCAGCATAAACTAATTCCTACTTTAAAGGTAAAACCCTTAATTACGAGAGCTCCCCATATCTGGCTGGTTATAAGTTCATATAAAGATCACGCGTGTGCATGTGTAGCAACAGCACACTCTGCACGGATGTTTTCCCTTTAATCCTCGCACACCTCTTTTTCCTAGATCTACCTGTGGGCACGGTTAATTCTTCAATACCTGGCTATTTTGGATTATGCACCCGGGGCTAGTCGGTTGTAGGTCGCCGGCGTACGTTCATTGAGAGTTCGCTACGCTTTTATCTTTGACAGCAGATTTAATTATAAACTGTAGGCTAAGGAGGAGTAGAAACGTGTGTGGGTTGGACCAGTTTTTGTTTTACACACGAATTTAAATTTTTATTCATCTTTTTCTCCTTCTTCTTTATTTCGGAAATATCCCCATGGTTTTATTTCACTGAAAATAATACATTGCAGAGCAATTAACGAGAACTTCCGTATCTTTGACTGAAAATGATCGAATTAATAATCGACGAGCGATTTGCATATGAAAGGAAATTTGATTTTTAAATTCACTTTACAAAATTAAAGAGTTCTAGTCATACGTACATATATGTGTGGGATTTTTTTTTTTTTTTTTGTTAAACACGAATGGCGACAGAATTTACATTAAAAATTATATCTTGACCGAAAAAAACCATTTTTGATACGTAAAACCAGATGCTTCTTTCTGTTGACAACTTTCTTCTTGGAAATCTGATTCTTATCCGGTAACTGAAATTTATACAAAAACCAGTTTGGGTTTTTAAATTTTTTATATAGGTAGAAGAAGCTTGTCGGTACACCACCAATCAAGCACGATATTATTTCTGGGATTTATTTAAGCTTAGCTTTGATAACTAATATATGTAGGTAGGTACCATGACTGATAATAAAATTTGATTATTCGCTATGGACCCCAGTTTTTTTAGCATTAGTTTTATTAAAAGAGTCTTTGACATTTTTTTTTCTGCTTTTAGTTGATATAGCGGAAATTTTAACAGACATCATTATAAATTTTAATTTGGCGTGAGAAAAATTGTCCGTTGTGATGGGAATAGTAAGTTAAAAATAGCCTAGCCTAGCAAACAGAATGGAGGATTAATATATTCTAATTTGGAAAAAAAAATGTATTTATATACATATTTTTTAGATGAGATTAGTTGACATGAAATGCAATAACTGAAATCAATCAGGGTATTGGCACTTGGTGTAGTAATAGAAATTAAAATTTTGTATGCAGGTATAAGTAGCTAGAATATGAGATGTCCCCAAATATACTCGTAAAGAGTAAACCCCTCAAGGGATCATGGCGGCGTAGTAGGCTTCGGCTTGTTACAGCCGAAGCCTTTACGCGCTATTCCTGGTTCAGGGGAGGGGGGGGGGGGGGTACTTCTGCTAAAGTTTCTGTGCAATGGCCTGCCCTGTAGTTGGGCTAGGCCAATGCACAGAATGTTTTTACCGACGTTGACGTCCCGGTTCCACGTGATACCACAGTTTTTACAAAAACATTGTAAAATTTTCGTTCACATTACTTCTTGGGTTTTGTTATTTTTCCCTGAAAATATTTCTGAAATTTTCCACTTGCCCCATTTCTACCCTGGGATCGTAAACGGCCCCAGACCCTTTATATTTCTCAGAAAAAGGCACCGATCTTATTTTATATTGGCGCCGAAAAAATTTCAGCTATCCTTAGTACGCTTTTAAAACAATGGGCGATGAGAATTTTCAATATTTTTTAGAGAAAAACGTAAATGAATTATTTTTTGGGTCGTTTTCGACCCCGAGTAGTAATTAAGAGTTAACGGATGTTCACTAATTATGTAATGATAGAACTTTTGGTGTAGTGTTGTCTAATTTCAAATCCATTTACTAATTAAGTTCAATAAATGTGAGACAGAAAAAAAAAATTTTTGAAAATGTTCTTTGCAAATATCGCTTTTCGCCATATGTAGTACCTACGTTATTTTCAATATAGCAATGGCATCAGAAAAATTGCTTTTAACGCGCATGACCGAGAATGTCAAACTTACTGCAAAAAAATGAAAAAAACGAAACATAAATTTTCGAGAAGAAGATTCCAAAATTAATTTCAATTTTTTCTAGAGAACACAAAAATCAACGAATCATAGAATGGAATGGAAAAACAGTCCCTCATAAAACAGACCTGCTTTAAGGTACATTAACAATGATTAAATGATAATAATTCTACAAAAATGATAAAAAAAAAAATTTTCATATCAGAAGTAATGTCACATTCTGTTAATAATAAGATTTCACGGTTAATTTTTCTGTTCATTATTGTTTCATACATAAAATGCATAACCTATTAAACGGACACCACTTTATCGATTGTCATCCTTTATTCAAAATATTTCTGGGTTATTAGCCCAAAATTTTGCTCTGTACATTTCAGTTTCACTAAAGAAACTAGTTTTCTCATACTATACAGAATACAGCCATACATGATGTGAAAATTACTATCAAGTATCCTATCACGCTGATAGATTGCTAATTTTAATATAATTACCTCAGTAAGGAATTCAAAATGTAATCACACTTGAGAAATTAATACCTTTCACCGCGTCTATAATGATCATTTTTATAGGCGCAGTGACTTCCAACAGATAATATGTACGAACATGTGCACATATGTATACACACACTACACACATAGATTGTAATAAATCTTGGAAATGATAATATAAGGAGCTTCTATCAGGTTTGTGAACAAGCATATGATTTGTTGCAATTAAAAAAAAAAGCTCACTTGATGCATAAATTGCTAGGATAGATACGAGCTGGACAAAGACTTGCTAGTGTTTCAAAATTGAAAAATAACGATATCTTGTCTGGAAAAAAAGTATGCAATCTAATAAAGCAATTATAAAGGATAAGTTCAACTCAATTTCATGGAAAGTTTTCTTAGCAGAAATTTGAAAAACCGAAAACCCTTCATGTTTTTATAATTATCATCATCATAATAATTATTGGCAGAGTAATATATTTCTCTTGTTGATTTGGTTTAGTTCGTTTCATATTAATTTGCAACACTATACCGTAACAAGTTGTAAAATCAAGCTCAACCGCATAGTTCGATTTGTGGGTAATGTAAAACCAATAAAAATGTATAATTTCTTCCGACAAAGAGAAAATATGACTCGTTAAGAGACTTCAAGCAGGGAAAAAATGCAACAAAACAAAATTGTAATTTAATTTTGCTTGCCATTTCTACATCTACACTTCGAGAGAAGCATCTACTGCTGAAGCCAGAAAATCTTTAATGTAAAATATGGGAGTAGACTGCTGCTATTAAGTGTGCAGTATAATTCAATCGCAGTGAATAAGCTTCCAATAAATCAGTCTTATTAACTATTAAAATATTTTTTTTAGCGATGTATTGCCTACTGACGACATACACCTACATATGTATATGGGATTCGATAAAATTAGAGGGAGATAATATTATTCAATTAGCAATAGCAGCATATCAGCATGCTTTCTCTCAGAAGAGGAGATGAGATAATTTTCAATTGTGAGTCATCCACAATTGTGCAGGAGGAGCTTAAAGTACCAAAAATTATTATTAATATTTAGAAAGCTTTAAAACTTAATAATAACTACGATCACACCAAAAACATTCAGAATTTTTTTGGCAGCAGCTGCTACTTGGTTGGATTCTGGCCTTGGATGGATAAACCAGAATCACATATTCATTGGATATAGAAAAATATATTTCTCTTGGATACAAAAGTCTTAAAACGTTCAAAGATCATAGGATTACTGGACTTCAATAAATTGATTTCTGTTTAATGTGGATGGATGTGTATATCCGGGTATGTACAATTTGTGCATATGTACATATTTAATACATACATAATGTATTTAAGTGACCCCGACCGGCCGGTCGTAAATCGCAATTGCACCGTATATGTAACTTGATTCTCATTTTAAACCTATTTTTCTTGGTTTATGTAGAGATCATGTTGTTGTTGCTATTGTTGTTGTCGCTGCTATACTGATGCTAATTGATTTATTATTGTTGAAGTACAAACTAAGACTTTTAGGATATATTCTTTGTACAGCTACAAAAACAAAAACCAGCGCTTAAGTATTTATAATTACTGTAACAAAGTGCACGTCTTATTGCATACTAATAATAATGCAAAAAGTTTGAAAGAATTTATGCGAATTTATGCTGGCTAATGGCGGCCGGACTTGTACATACATGCATATTTACGTAGGTACTTTATACTTAATTGCGAAATTAATGAAGTGTAACAAATTGAACGTTATAATGACAATAATTTCCATTTAATTGAAAATTTATATATATGCGATTTAGGAATATCCCGGGTTTAGATTTAAATTGCAATGATGAAATTCTGAATGAATATGGATTTGGTAAAGCATAATTGGTGGTAAATTAAATGCTAAGTTTTTGCAGTTTTACGCTCAATTCAAAATATTAAAGCTCTTAAAGTAATACGATTGGAATAAAATTTGAATAATAAGGACTTTTTATGGAACATTTTATTTCGGATATCAAAATGGCTGAGCGTTTAGCTAACATTTCTTACGTATCAAGCGTAAGTGGTGTCGGATTCAAATCGTCAAATACTTTGTAATCCTAAGTTCACTTAATTATTCGTCTTCTTTATTATTTGTCTACTTCCTTTAAATATATTAGAAAACTAAGTGCTGTAACGTAAATATAAAACTCGTTTATATGTGGATTTTTTAGAGATGCTTGAAGCAGAACTGAACACATTCGAGAAAGCTGCCAAATTGACAAAATAAAAGTTGGGAACATTTAATCCAATTACGCAAAATAAAACATAAATTGCATTTTTAAGGTGGCTATTGGAATACGTAAAGAGTAAATCCCTCAAGGGGATCATAGCGGCATAGTAGGCTTCGGCTTGTTACAGCCGAAGCCTTTACGCGCTATTCCCTGGGTCAGGGAAGGAGGGTACTTCGGTCGAAGTTCCTGTGCAATGGCCTGCCCTGGAGTTGGGCTACGCCAATGCACAGAATGTTCTTACCGGCGTTGACGTCCCGGTTCCACGTGATACCACAGTTTTTGCAAAACTGGAATACGAAAGATAGTTATAGAGACAATGCCTGCAGAACTTTTACGAAATAATGATTTACTAGAATAGACATCATCTCGACGTTTCCAAAAGATACTATAGTTGCAATATAGACTATTTCAGTAAAGCTATTCCTAATAAAGAAACAAATGGTAGTTTCAGTATCGATTTGTTCAGGAGGTTTGGCGGAAGTACCTTGTTATAGTTTCATGTAAATTAGATTCTAAGATTTTCCAAAATATTTATCTTTCATAACTATCAAGCGATTCTCTTATACATGAACGATTTAATGAAATTGTAGAAAATATGTAAAAAAAGTAATGGCATCCAACAGTACTTTTACTTTTTGTGTCGATGAAATCTTAAAAACACAAGCATTTACGACTTAAGTATGTAGATTTATATAAGCGCACCCAAAAATTACCGAAATCATTTAACCTCAATTCGATTATACAAATCTTTTAATGACTACCGACGAAAAAGAAGACCTTTCATTGATCACCCACATATACTGAATGTCCGATTAAATATATTTTCCAATATTTCTATTTTAATAGCTCGAGAGTCATCATGTTTTAAAGGTGTACACCCACGCAATAAATGAAGGGCCTTTAAACCAAACATAGGTCATACAATGAATGTGTCTGAAATATTCATCAAAATCTTGACATTCTATTTCGGAACAAGCATCGTTAAAAGCAGAAAGCAATGATTTATAAAAGAAAAGTAGTTATCTGTATCAAATGAATGAAATGATGTAGCATCTTAAAGATTTCTTGGTATAAAAAAAAGATTCCAGATTATAACAGAATAAAAAAAGCACAATTGGCTTTAAATTCAAATCTTTTTTTGGAGCATTGTTCACACAGCCTAGGATGGAGGACGCATCCATCTATAAATCCCAGCCTGTGCTTTATAAATATCTTCACATAAATATCAAAGGCGTCTATTGTATTCGGTCACACGTTAACGAGTATGAAGTCGTAAGCAGAAGTGTTAAGAATGACACGTAAAGACGCTTCAATTCTTAAGCATTTTAAAATCTCTTTTGAAAAATGATCCGAGCTTCGCCTGGAAATTAAGTCCAATTCGAAGCGGTTTCGACAATGGGGACCAATAAATTTGCTTGAAGGCCTATAAGAAGAAGAAAACAAGCCAAGGCGCGATGTAGATCCAAAAAGTTGTTCTGTTCTCTGTTGGTGGATGCGGACCTCAAGTTATTTTCAAGAAGACGCTTCTACAGAACGATGACTTTTTATGTTTTTTTTTTTCTTGATTCTCTTCTCAATTCTTTTTCTGATTTTTTCCACTGATTCTCATTTCTATGTGGCCTTTGAGCTGAAAAAGAATAAAAAAAGGTGTACGACATGTCACACAAAGCCCGTGAAAAATGGTTGATGCATTTTTCAAGTTTTTTTCCCTCCGGTTTTTTTTATTCCTTTCTTAAATTTATCTCGATTAAAGATGCGATAGCATCGATTAAAGAGGCGACGGTTGGTGTGACTTTTATATGAAATGATGCAGGTATTAAAATAAAATATATTGAGAGAATTTAGGCGAGGGCAAAACATTAAAGTAACTTAAGACCTTGTTTTGTTTGAGTTTTCTATACATATGTATACGTAAAGTCTAATTTATAATAAATCCCATTTTATGGCCTTCAATAAGACGGATACAATCAAGTATTTTTGGTCCATTTTGAATTTAAGAAAATTATTATACATCGAGGTGACTAACCTATTATACATATGTCCCGAAATATATTTGAAACCTAAATTGTGGACGTGAACTCTGGTTATCGATAATTATTCGATTTCATACAGTTCAATTTGACGCCTTCGAATATGAAACTAGACCAAATCTAATTATTGTTAGTGAAGACAAGAAATTTGTATGTGTTGCTTAAGATTTTGCAAAAAATCTTAGGTCAACTATTTATATATGGATAGTGCGCCCGAATCACAATACGAAATTCATACAAAGGAAAAGCATCTCAAGATAAAATACGACTTCACCAGATAGTTAATTCTAACATTTTCAAATCTAATCAGAATATTTTTAATTTTCATTTAATGTGATAGTTCAATACAGTTGTTACTTAAGTTTTACAGTTAGGCTGTTTCCTGCAAGGTGTCGCTTTGGAAATGATATTTCCTCATTATTTAACCCTTGTTCTGTGTTTATGGGTCTAAATTGCACAATGTGTACTTCATATAAATCTGACCTGTAATAATTCATACATGGCGGCCCCTAATTTAGTGACTTTTTCTCACTTCTTGGAATAAACGAATTTCTATTGGTTCCGTTCATTTTTGCTTCTTAGTCTGCTCGCAGCAGAAAAAGTTGCGTTCCTGGTGTTATTGGGGCAAATTTGCCAATCTATACATATAAGTTTAGAAGTTATAGTATTGCTTTTATGGTGAAATAGTATTGGAAAGCAGTGGCGAAAAATGAGTGGTCAGGTAAGTTATTTGCAGGTTTGATTTTTCCATATTCTTGTTCACTATGTTGTAATAGGACAAGGAAAAAGCTTGAAGGTTTCAGGAGTATATGAGCGAGGACAGCTCTAAGAGTAACGAAAGGAAAATTCTACTAACGATCTTTACCCGTCAAAATACACGCAAATACATTTGTAGTATTTCATTTGGAAGATATAAAGGTGAAAACGTGATGAACACTGCTCCAGGACCTACATATTATGAAACATCGCGAGTAAATGACATCAAATCTTTACTTGAATTGTTTCTTCCAACTGTAATGGGAAAGCTTGTTATTGATATGACAAATATTCAAGGTGCTAGTCTTCCAACTGATTAAACTTTTATATTGAAATAGTTTTTTGCAGATAACAGTGAATTCGGAGAGGGTTGGATCCCGGTTGATCACATTTCCATGCAAGCCTATATTGGATTGTTCTAGCATGTGTTTACCGTTTACACGATGAGTTATTAGAAAGTTTAGGCGACGAAAAGAAGAGAAGACCTATTTGTAGAGCTGCGATGAGTTTACAGCGATTCGGGAATTACGACGATCGTATGGATATTGGATAGAAATGAAAGGCGAGCCCGCGACAAATTAGCACCAATAAGAAATTTATGAGACAAATGAGTTATAAATTTCAGAAAATTGCACAACCCACATGAAACTGTTACCCATAGATGAACAGCTGGTTGCTTTTCGTGGCAGATGCCCATTCAAACAGTACATACCGTCTAAACCAGCGAAGTACGGAATAAAAATATGGGTTCTCTGCGATAGTAAAAACAAATATGCTTGGAATTTGCAAGGTTACACAGACAAAGACAGGAATTGCAAACCTAAGCTAAACCAAGGAAAGCGATGTGCTAGATCTCATTGAGGATCTCAGAGGCCGCAGTGCTACGTGTGAAAATTTTTTCGGTTCTTATTACTTAGGAGTTGAGCTTTTACAATGGTCGAAGCAGTTCGGAAAAATAAGTCGTTTCTTCCACTTCAAGTTGCAAAACTCAAGAATACACCAATTTACTCCAGTGAATTTTTCTTCAAATATAAACATAACACTACTTTAGTAGCTTATATTCCAACAAAAAAATATCGTTGCCCTTTATCACTAAGTACTCTTCTCCACGATAAGCTCATTTCATCCAATCAAGAGAAAAAACCTAATATAATAGAATATTATAATTCTACGAAATTCTGAGTGAATACCTTAGACTAACTTATTCGAATGTATACATGTATGCAAAGGACTAACCAATGGCCCGTGGCGTTCTTTTCGAACATGTTAGATAAATCAGCTTGTAATGCATTTATCATTTGGACAGACATAAACCCAGGATGGGAATCAAATAAACAGTTCAAGCGAAGACTTCTCTTGGAAGAACTAGGATTTTGTCTAATCAATGAGGATATACTGCGACGAAAATCATACCCAAGAGCATCCCACGCGAAGTTAGTAATGAAATCTGCGCAAGGTAGGGAGGGATTATCCACCAAAAAGCCTGAAGCGATCGCGCTGTAACCTTTGCCCCGATCATCCAATAATACGAAATACTCAAAATAGATGCAATCAATGTAGTGCATTCATATGCAAAAAATATTCTAATCTAACTATAAAATGTGTTAAATGCATTAAAAACGAATAAAATTCTATTGGGCTAATTTGACCCATAAACACTTTGTATGATAGCTTTTTTCGAACACAGGATATGGGTTAAAGTTTTTTGTTTAAGTACCGATTCACTCGACAACAGTGCTTACAAAACTAAAACGGTTATTTGACAACGAAACACTATCTTTGGCTACTATAGGAACGGTAGTTCAATGAATTTCGCTTAAGGATGAGCGACCAGAAGGACGTGCTGACAATGTCGTCGTTCCAGAAACAATCGAAACTATACGAAACATGCTGCTTGAGTACAACTACTGTTCCCTCCATAGAATGGCATTTAGACGCAAATTCTCTTTTTATTAAGAATATCAGTAGCTTGAACAACCCTGGATATATCCATGACCCGAATAAAACAATCGTGAATGGGCAACTGACCGTCAGGAAAATTATATGAATACTGCACAATTTGACTGAGACACAAAACGTTCCTCCTTTTTAGCAGATTGGAGTAATCTAAATGAACATTGAGAAATTATCCCATATACATATATGAGCCGGTGAGGATCATAGTGGCGTAAGTCAATAATTTTCAAGGCCAAAATTCTTACATCTTAACGATCACCCGCTTAGCACCATCATGAAGTAAGTCAAAATTTACAGTTACAGCTACTGATGATAGTGTTTCATTGTCATTTTCAACAAAAGATGTCCATACTTTTTATGGGTCGAAGTAGCTAAGAAACTACAACTATTTTTGATAATTTCATGCCTAAAATACAAGAATATGATAATTTACGTCCATTCCAAGAGGTCAGTAGCAATAATTCTGTAACTATAATTAAGAAAAAAGAAGTAAAAAAAACCTAGAATTCTAGACCAATTCTTATGCTATGTAATTTCGTATGGTCACCCATCTGTGCAAGTTTGATTTCTAAAGTGGTTTTTCGCATTTCTAGAATGGTTTGTCGAGAAGTAAAAATGATTATAACCAATTTGATAAGATTTTATATTCCGAAGAACTCTTCAGTACAATAAAAACTTCTGGGACTAATAGGTTTTGCATTATACGTAAAAAAAAACCTAAATTTTAATATGGCAACACCAAGAACGGATTGCCCGATTAAGCCCATTTTTTAAGCTTTATCGTGAGGACGGACAGACGGACGGACATGCAAAAATCAAAATAACTTTTAATATTATGCGTGAGTGTCCACTCCATTTTGCTCTACCATCATTATTTCGAGGTGTTACAAACGGAATGACAAACTTTGTATACGTATGATTTCATCTAGGGTATAAAATTGAATGCCTGCTAAAAACTTTGATTTAACTTTGACCTACGCGGTAGTGATATTAGAAGTCTCGTGGTTATGGAGTCTCGCAGACGATATGTAGTGTTCGATATTGTGACAGGTGACAAACCTTGGATTCAATACAATAAACCAGGAAGCAAGCTAAAATCACAGCAGTGGATCTTCCCAGAAGACAGTAAACTAACCAAAGTGATGCGGACATGGAATGTTATCTATTCACGGCCACAATTTCACTTGAATATTATCGTACGGTCAATGCTGAATGGTACACCACCATTTGTTTGTCGGATGTTTTTCAGAAAATGTGTGAAAAACCACAAAGCTGATGACCAATAAGCCCTACAATCAGGACTTAACGACTTCTGAATTAATTTTATTCCTTTTATTGAAGAGTAAAATATGCGGATTGAAATCCTGCTGGTTCGAACTAGTACAAGCGTTTACAAAATTATGTAGAACATAAAGACAAATATTTCTAAGATTTATCTTGTCATCCGCAAATCTTTGGTAACAAGACAAATTTTTCAATAATTAGGCCATTTTCAAGATCACGACTCCTTTACACCTAAGTCGACGGTCAGGAACTACAGAGTATTATACAACTTAACCAGTAAATACCGCGCATTATAGAAGACTGTGGAAAAAGAGATGATAGAGAACATTCAGCATAAGTCTGAACTAAGAAGGTCTTTAATATATAAACGATCCTCGATCCTTCCGCATTTAGCTTGGGTTGATCTGATTATGAATATATACTTTCAAAGATATTCAAAAGTTGTTATCATACTTTAGGGGTTGTAAGAGTATAAACAATTCAGAAAAATGAAATTACCGAGAAGAAAAATCTAAGAATATAGAATCATTCAATAGATTAGGAACTAAAAAGGGATGAAAAATAATTGAAATATTTCAGTCTTTCTTTTAGAATAATTTCGTCATTCATATTCCTATAATATCTCCTATACCTGGATTTAACGACTAACTTTTACTCTAAATAGTTTCTCGAATTTCATATACCTCACTTGTATGGTAATTAATTTTACAAGGAGTTGAATTTATAACTCGATTCAAACTTTAAGTTATTTCCTGCCAACAACAAGTACAGGAATTCTATTATAAACTCTTGTGATTAATTACCGGACATAATCATTAAAATAAATATTTATGACTAAAACCCTTCTTTTTATTTAACTATTGTGTATACTCTTTGCGAAATATTATTTGTGTGTTCACATATGGAATGGAAATTTAAAAAATCAAGTTCAACCACTGCATACTGAAGAAAGACAGTTCAACAGCCACCGAGCCGAATTTCATTATTCACAAAACATATATATGTACATATAAGAAAAAAATATTGCTGATGGCATTAGCTTTAACATAGCACCATAGCCAGCATCATCAGGAGAGAGACTGACAAGGCGTCAAAGAGTCGCGCCTTCTCACGTTCCTTCCGAGACTTCATTATACACGTTATATCCAATGAAATACAGCGAGAATCCATTCCTCAGACCCTTTTCATGAATTCAATTTTAAGCCGCTTTACAACAATATTCTCTCATGAAAGGCAGATCAAGGTGAAATATTGTGATTTATGTAGTTTTTTTTTTTCTTTTTTCTTTTTTTTTTTTCTTTTGTAATGTTCGTTAAACTAAATGCTCCAAATAGTGAGGGAGTGCTGATGGTGATCTTTTTTTTAACTAATTAATGTAATAACAACAAATCTTTTCTGTAGAATATGTATTAGTTACCTAGTTTACTAAACAACTATAGTTTGCCTTTGCCCTCCTCAAGAGTGTTGTGTAAATTTACACCCCAACAACAATATTGTCCGGAGAAAAATTTGCCTTCGTTTTGCAGGCAATTTTGATAAAATCGGTGCAAACATTTTTGTATTCTCCAACCGAGTCGAACCGTTGCGATTAATGTTTACGTTAACAAAACTCCATATCAGATTATTCGGTTCAATTTATTCCTCCTCATTCCACAGCGGGCATTACATTTTCAATATCACCGTCTGTCATCTCTCCGCATGCTGAAAATGGACGCGAATGGTTCGTTTGGTTCGGTTTCTGTTTAACTTTTATAGTACTTTGTGCTCCATGATCATGTCGCCATCGTCTGGAGAAACGAATGCAATAATCAGAATCTTTTGTTGTGATTTTCCATATTCCTCTTTGCAGTCGTTAAACTTTAGAATCGAGTTTTCTATATGGCAAACATAAGTCACGAACTGTAACGTTTTAGGAAGCTAGATAGATCTCTAACATTGATTTAATGCTATTGCAGTACAACTTGCCATTCGTTCGATGTGATCTTCTATAAGTATAATAGTGAATTTATTAAAAAAATATATATATATATATATAATTAAATCGAGTTTCAAATGATATCGGATTTAATAAGTCGATCCATACATATTTATACATATATTATTACGAATATACCAAATTTGTCTAATCGGATAGAAGAGAGTACTTCTAGTTATAAATGTGCATCGTTTTAAACAAAAAGAAAACGAAGATAAAAAAAATTATGATGAAGAAAAAGGCAACGACGAGAAAAACATTGTATAATTAATTGCTCCTTGTTCTGGGTGCTCAGCTCAGCTTTACTGAAATTCTTCTTGGATTTTTGATGTTTTCCATCCAACGAGAATCACACTATAGTAGATTGTTGCTGCTGATGGTGCTGGTGCAAGCGTGAAATAACGATTTGTGGTAATCGATAAAACCGGCATGAATGCTCTTTATAGGCATGAAAAAGAAACCGAATACAGTGATTTCTTGTTAGCGCAGATGCAAAAAGCAAGCTCGATTTTATGCACATATCTTATTGCCTTATTCTTATGAAGTTATGCCTACGTGTTAAAGGTCTTCTTTGTTACCGCACATCCATAAATGTTTTTCACCACGTATACGCCGACATACTGAGTACTACCTACTAAGAGTAACACCATAGAACGACGCAAATATTAAATATATTGTGCGTAAAGGTTTGGTATTATATTTCTGAGAATTAACATTGAATTTTCAATGTAGCATATACATTGGATACATTCTATGTGCATACACATAGGTAAATTGAGTAAATTAAAAATTAAAGAAAATTTCATGATATATGATTATTATATTGCACCATAAATGTATGTAAAGAAAGAGTGAAGTACTTATTCCAATCTTCGTCTTTTTTATAAGAGTTGTGACGTAACATTTCGTCAGAACTTGTTCAAATTCTTCGAGTGGAAGCCTACACGCCTACGTATGCACCTCGACCAGCTTCACTTATTTTTTTACATCAGTTGATGAAGTCAAAATTAGGAAGTCCAAGTTGGGTTTGTTGTCAAATAATTATAAAGCTAAATCTAATGAATTCGGTGAGGTACTAGTCCAAGTCAGACCACGATATCGCTTCTCCAAGTCACCAAACATTTTTTTGTACAGAAATATATCCAATTGGGTTATGAAGTCTCTACCGTAGCATACACAGACCGACAAACTGTCATAAACTACCTAAACCCATGGACTTTTAAAACTAAGCTAATATGAGACTGTTTGATTATCCTAAGGTCCCTGCCAATAAACATCAAGGACACCTTTATGCCGCTAGCAAGACACCAATGAATCGATGAAAGTTAGACTGCCGAAAGACTGACTGAAATTTCAACAAAACTTTGGCAATATCATACCTTGTTGATTTTTATATCATGGTATATGCACCGTATGTTTTCCAAAGTATGCACACGATTAAGTCACTTAACTTGCACAAATACAACTGGCCAATTACTTTTCTTCAGGCTTTTGAACATATTTCAACCTCTATCCACAAACGTGAACAAGCTCTAAACTCTTTACAACTTGTAAAGTTATCAAATGAAATCTTTTAATAGCTGAACTCTTTGCATAACTCACTATTTCCATAAAAACACGAAGTTAAAAAGATGAAGTTATTTGTTTCTGACATGCCCTTAGTAAATATAATGTATTCGACCGATATTTCTTCCATAATAAATCCAAACAAAGATTAACCGCATAATATGTAATCACAAACGCAAAACAATAAACAGGTTTTATGACATAGAACTGTAGTTCAATATATGGAAATTACTTTGTAATGATAGCATAAGCCAAGCAATTTTTCCATTGTTCTCACTTGTAATACTATCGATATAAGAAATGATGGACATCAATAATTTAAATTGGTCACGTTCTCAATGCTTTTATAATTTATGGAAGAAGCAACTTTCGCACGTTACACAAACTTTTACGAGTAGCTATAATCAATTTCTGAATGTATTTGAAGAGTTTTTGACGAACCTAGCAATGGCTAGCTATTATATTATTATAAATTTTATACATTTTCGTTCACTTTGAACAAATCAAGAAATATTACGGTAATAGTGTTTACCAATATATGAAAAAATTTAATTAATCCTGGGCTCTTCCTTGCACTTATCCTTGACCCACAAAGACTATCAAATTCAAATATGGGACACACAAAATTTTGCCTCTATGATCAGTATGAATGTGCTCAATGGATACACGAAATTCGTATAAGTTGATGCAGAAGAGATCGAAAATAAGAAATTATGACACACGTCAGGGACACTGAAATCGTCAAGGATTAAAATTTCATCCATATAATCAGAAGCATAGTCAGTAAAATCGGCAATCTTACCAAATACGAGATCCGTAAGGTACCAGGAGGAATATACAAAACATCAACTGTTACAACTAAGTATAGGCAAAGCTAGACTTCTACGTAGAAGCAAATAGCCTCAATTCAAAAAAAATTTCAATCCTTCTGACTATGTTTATTTATACGACAACCTTCAAATGAAGGACACTATATTCAAAGTAAACGCTAAGATCAGTGAAACAAGTAACAAAAAAAAAATTTATAAAAATATGTAAGAATTTTATTTAATAGTCTGGTAAATATAATTAGTAATGACAATTCATTCATTCTCTCTGCCAATCGTGCCATCGTTAACAAGCACGACCATGATATAAAATCAAGATCTACAGATACAACAATTTACAGTAAATGATTATCAATTTATGTAACAACTTGGAAAAAGAGAAGTTTTTTTTAATTGCAGCTGATCAAAAGGCAACTAATAGCTAAACAATAAACACTTTTCTGTAATAAATCAGATTCTCTTTATTGCATAGTAATACCCTTATGTATAGAAGTATTATAGTAGGTACAAACGAGTATTAAGTTTTTTTATTTATACATAGATGCTGCCAATCTTCTAATTAAAAAAAAATGGTATGCTGATGTGTGGACGTACATCTCAAGTTTTGTTTTTTCGAAAGAAAATTAATGAAAAAATAAGAGTAATTTTGCTTGGTAATAATTATTAAAAAGTAGCAGCTTCTTTCAAAACAGCTCTACAGAAATATTCTGTTTTTGTTATTTTAATTTAATAGAAAATGTCAAATCGCGAACTATGTTTGTGTTATTAAAGCTGTTATAACTTTGCATGGAGCATGCTTAATACAATAACCGCTGTATTTGAACAAAAACCGAATTACAAATGGAAATCCACATGTTTTTGTTTTAATTGAAAGTAGATTTGCTGTGACTCTCCACTTTAATTATGCGAGGGCAAACTTAGTAAATTATTAAGGTCTTTGCTAAAAATAAATAAGCCAAATTAGACCTCTTTATTAATATTTGCACTACTCGTGAAGCACTGAGACCTATTTTCAAGAATTTATATTTTCCATAAAGAACATTCATTAAATAGATATATCGACAGAAACCAATATCTACTGCATGCGTACTTTCATAAACATGCATGTACATAAATGTAATCAACAAAAAAATCAATATTTACTACGTTGACCCTGTCAAAGGCAATTATGCTCTCATAAAATTTTCATTTTAAAATCACTCCAAAAATAAATGAAACGACAAGTCAATGCAATGAAAAGAAGCAAAGCGATCTCTATCCATATGTGCCTAAATTCGCTAGAAGTGTATTTTATGAGCTTAATCGAAAATAGTCCTCCAGGGGTTCTGTGCTACTTAACATATCCGAACCACAATTTTACTTGCTGTATGAAAAACAAAAACAACGTAATCGCTCGTTGCTTAAATTAAAAAACGAAAAAGACAAGGAATAAATAAATCCGAGTGTCCCACTACTGCACCACAGCAATAAGACTCCGTGTTTAAACATAAGAAAAGGCGTGAAATCATGAATTCTCCCTGGGAGTTTTAGTTGGACGTGAGGATACTTATCAGCAGGGATGTCATTTTTAATTTACATGGTGGTCGGTCACTAGGGATAAGTACATATTATCTCTATCTAACAGTTTTCAAATAAAGTAGAAAGGAAGGAATTAATATGGTGATGACCATACCATGACGACTGTTATCAGAAAGTTTATGAGAAGTTATACAAAAGGTAGACATCATATTCATAACCTTTTAAGCGAAAAGCAAGCCGCTACAAGAGGCAAAGGTGACTACTGTTAATAGTTCATAAAATTAGTTGTGTCCTTGTGGTGACGACTGTCCAACCAGACTTATGCATTCTCAACCAATAATGGTAATTAGAGAAATTCACGTATCTAGTGTCTGTATATATATGTATATAAAGATCTAACAAAATTAACCTGTTGCCGACAATAATGTATTGAAGCCATGCATAGAAAGGAGCCTGATCCTCAGACTTGTGAATCTCGATATATTTTGATGTCGAAATTCTTTTCTTCAATCCCCCAGTACTTTTAATTTCACGCCTTTCCATTAAATACATAATGTAGCTCTGTTCGCCATCCGTAACTCTGCTGCATAACGTGGAACGAAACAAATTTATAGCATAAATTTTCGGTTAAGGGTAAAATCCATTGTGTATATGCCGAACTGTATAAAGAAGCATCAAACAAGCAAGGAGTCGGCTTAAAAAGAAGACGACAAACACACATTCATCCGTGGGGCAAGTCGAAAAGGTTTTTAATGAACTGTCCATTGTTTCGCGTTCATGAAATCTGAGAGTCCAATGGAGGAGATGGGATACATGTGTAGATGTCATCGCTTAACAAAAACGAATTGAATTCAGATTACGCGTCATATTGTCGCCTCTGTTCACCTTCATACCATACCTGTGGTGAACGAAGGTAAACCTTTTTCTTTTTTTCTTTTCTTTTTTTTGTGCTAAGATGCGCACGGCCGGCGGCTGGATAGAATCACATTTTTATTTGATTTCCGATGGTATTTAAATTAAATGAACTGACGCTACTACTTTTAATTAAGTAGGTAGGTAGGTAGGTAGATAGGTATACCAGATATTTGGTAGAAAGATAGAAAGAAAGAAAAAACAAAAGTAACACAGAAAATCCGAGGTGTTATGTAAATTTATGTGATTTTTGGTCATATTTATCGTGCTGGAGGAGTCCTTCTTTGCTTTTCCTTCCTGTTAACTTTAGTTTAATTTTTCTTTTGATCAACGGCTTAGCGTCTGCTGCAAGAGTAAAAAAAAAGCTGTTGTTTATTGCATGGGAAGAAACATGCAATTATCTTGAAATTTGTTAGGTGTATTTTTAGATCAATGCGAAAATATTGATTTACGCTTTTTAATCCAACCGTTGGTAAATATTATTATCAAATTGTAATGAAAATGATACAAAATCTTTATCTTATCAAAAGTACTTGCCTGCCAGAGATGGTCTATAAATAAAAGTACTTACCTACTTCAAGCTTGAAGTAAGACTTACGACAGTTTTCAGTATTTCACTCTGACGGCAAGTTAAAAGGAAAAACTCAGTAAATTGTATTTGCAATGATAAGCTTGGATGTCAGTAACTCGACATAACATAGGTAGCAATATTTCTCAACATATTTTTATATGTACGTCTAAGGCATTGACTTGAGTTGAATACCCTGTATATGCATATGTACTATACACTGTATGAGTCAAAGGTGATTTAAACGGATCAACTCGCTCAAAAGCTATACCGAAATATTCAAGGTAAGATCTTGCCAATATGTGGTATTATATATATAAACATAAATGGGTTTACTCGCCCTCTTTAGTACGAAAAGTACGAAATATTGTACTACTCTAATAAATTCAAAGAGCGATTTTGCTTTACAAGATCATACGAAATCGTACTACTGTAATACGTTCAAAGAATTTGATGTCCGGCATGGAATAGACGGTAATGGTTTACTGCGATGGTGTGTAACTTTCGCCCTCTTACTTTAACTTTATTCTGAATAGCTTACAAAGTTAATAGACCAGGAACTTAAAATTTCTCACTCTGTAATTTTCTATGTTCTTCTTTAATATATATGTATAGCACGCTGAAAGGAAAACAAACTAAATCAAGAGCACAAAGAATGAAAATTAAAAGAAAAGTTTTTGTAAAATTTATAAACCTTGCTAAAAGTATTAAAATACCTAGCACCAACAATATAAAAAAACAAGTAATGCTAGAATTGGTCTATGATACCCTAGATGAATGCCAGTATGTAATTTCATTTGTGGAAATTTGATTTTCGAATGGGTTTTCCGCATAATATTTCTAGAACCGCTCGTGGAACATTAAAAATGGTTATAATCAATTTCATAGGATTTAATATTCTAAAGAATTTTTCAGTACAACACAAAACCTCTAGAATTGATAACTTTCAAAGTATACGTAAAAAACCTAAATTTTTATATGGCAACACCAAGAAGGTGTTGCCTGATTTAGTCTATATTTGAAATATTTTTTTACATTACTGTGAAAACATCATGCATCAAATTTCAATTCAGACAGGTGTCTAAATATCTAGTGAAAAACGAAATTTGTGTATGGAAACTTTACGAATGATTGCCCTATTGGTCCCCCCAACTGAACTGCTTTTTTTTCTCGAGTTATCGTGAGGACGGACAGACGGACGAACGGACATTTTTTATATATTTATTTATTGTTTATTGGATAATTACGACATTTTAGTCATGACTAGTACTTAATTTAACCACTTCAACAATCGAGATCTTAAATTTATTTAAGTCTTTTTCAATTTTACACTCCCTAGTTAGGCTGTTAAACATTTTCAAACCATTTATCACCAGCATATTTTGTGTTTTTGTTTTCTTACATGATATTACTCTAAAATCATCTCTATTTCTTAGCTCGTATCTAATAGTCTCACTTATATATTGTATTGCATTTATCAAGTAATTAGGCAATAGATTATTCTTAAATCTAAAAATATATATTAGCACCTTGTAGCAAATCCTTTGTTGGATGTCCAACCCATTTTTTTCTACTAGCATTATTTCTGCGCGTTACAAACGGAATGGCAATTTAGTATACCCTATGATTTCTTCTAAGGTATAAAAAGGAGAAAAAATGAGCCAAGCCCTGTTTTGCTAATTTAATATCTAAAACGATACCAAGTTGCATCCCGATACAAATCTCGTAAACTGCGGCAGAAATTAAATAGAGATTCTGAAACGAATTGCACAAACCGGAAACTTATGTCGATTTCGATGGTACTTCAGTACAACACAGATTTGCACTTTTTCTAGCAGTGCACCACTGAAACTGTTCGATGGGACAACTTTTATAGCAGAAGTGCAACACTGACTTCTCCTACTTTGCACTGGATATTTTTTCTGGGTTACAAATACATATTCAAGTTGAATTGTCATCTGCTCTGTCAAAGTGTACTGTCGCGATTATTTGTGAATTTTTAAGTTAAATGAATTAAAAGATTTTATTTAAGTTATTTGCATAAAGTTTAATAAGAAATTTCTTTCTGTATATCAATAAAGAATATTTATTACGTTTGACAGTTCCGTGTATATAATACGTCCACAAATACAAGGAATATGACAGAAATATGTTCAATGGACTTCAGTGCTCCCAGTTCTCCTCTGCCAGAAAAAGTGCAACAATGAAATGGTCCCATCGAAATCGACGTTACTGACTTTCGCATAATCAATTATCATTATCGTCGAATATGGGTACAAAATGTGTCAATTATGGTACCAACAAAATCGAGAAATTATTTAACTGTCCAGTAAATGAACCTACATATAGTAAAATCAACAAATCTTTATTCTATTTTTCCGTTTCAATGAGAATGGAAGTAGTACAAAGTGGAAAGTTATCCGAATCATAATATAACACTTGAAAAGATTTGTAAATAATTGTTGGCGTCATATTTTCTCGAAATTATCTTGAAATAACATATCATGTCAAACGAACTACATACATATGTATGTATATCCAATCTACACTCATAACAACACAAAATCGATATTTCCCAATTAGATTAACCACACGCAGTATGATGTATCTTGAATGGTTTGTTTTCTATTCGAACTCAAGTTTCCCATGCCAAAAATTAAGAATTCGGAAAAAATTACAATTAATACGTAGCTCCATTGGCATAAGGAAATAAATCAATTCAAAAACATCTTCAGGGATAATTTTAGAAATAATTCCCAAATAGATTTATGACTTTTGAACGATCGCCATCATACATTGTTAAAAGCATGGTGGGTGTAACGGAGTACAAAAGACTTGTGATGTAATAAATATTTTTTCCATTCTTTAAAACACTATAAATAGCAAAATGCAAGTGGCTAAAAAATTAACTATCAATTTTGTCTGCTATTCAAACGTCTTTATTAATAGCAAATGAACTGATGCATTATAAGACTCCTTATAAGTTCTAATTGAATAGGGAAATAAATAAATTGTATTCGCATTTTTAATTTTTACCAAGAATGTTGAATAAAATTTATCTACCTAACTACAACGAGGTGCTTATATGTTTCTCATTAATAACTCCGGTAAAGTAGAGAAATTTGATAGAGCTCCTTTCTTCTACTCATAAGCATAAAAGTAGAGAAATTTGATAGAGTTCCCTTCTTCTACTCATAAGGATAAAATCACCGCAATTTCTTTCACCGATTACTCAATACTGAATACCGTTTGACGACATAAATTAAGGCAACTTTTAGATGCTCATTAAAACAGTCTTAGAAGAATATTTTTCCATTAAAGGTATTGAAACATTGACGCAATGCAATGGTACTAAGGTAGTTGCAGCAATGTTGTTTTTTTTTTCTACTGCCATAGAAGGAGATGACTAAAATGGTCAAAGTGGAAGCGGTAAGGAAACAGTCAGAGATAATTTTCTGAATAAAGCCTTGTTTCTTTTGTATTGAGCCATAGATCTGATGTTGATTTCAGTTTTATACTTGTTTAAGAAAATAGAATTGCATTTTATCATTATTATATACGACTTTACAGGTAAGGGCATTTCTAATCGCCTTGTTTAGTGGTACGTTATTATATTGCTACCGCCAGATATGTTATAATGTCTTTATTAACTCAAACTACTTGTAGAAATTTTTATTACAAATATGGAAAATGATCTTTTCAGATAATAAACTATTACAACGGTAGATAAAAATTATATGTAGTTAAAGTTTAGGTACACCGATTCGGGTACCATTCCTTACCACTTAAAGGCTAATTAAGATCAACACGCGAGCAGGATTAAGCATCGATCAGTTTTCATCGACCAACAATCATGCAAAGCATTCACCTTCTTAAACTAGTGATCTGAGACCTTGAAGTTGTCACAGTATTCAGATTTTTATAAATAATCAGCAAAATTGTTTATGTCAACAACCTAAAAAGGAAGATACACCAGTGAAACAGTATTTGTCTTGGGTGCAAAGTGTCAGTTATATTACGAGAGAAAAATACCCGGGTTCCTTTTAAAATGAAAATCTGGTGTTAAACAAAGTTGTATTCTTTATTCATTCTCTAGGTATTTTATATCCCACTAAATTACGAAAGAAGCGAAAGGTTGAATTTGCGTTTTATTTTAATCAGTATCTTTAAAACATTGCATTATACGCACATTAAATACGTGAAAGATGAGGAAGTAAGCAGATTATTGTATAAGTTGAAAGTAAACGAGCAAATGTAGTAAGGCTCCATGTTGAAAGAGGGACCTCATCTAAGTAATCCGAAACCTTACATACTTAAGAAGTACTTTTGACTTGAGTTATTATCCAAGAAAATTTATTTTAATAAGAAAAGTAAAGTCCCAAGTCTCAAAATCTCACTAATACTATAATAATCAAAATCACTTTGATAAGTTTTTATTTTCAGTTCTTATTAAGTAAATGTATTAATTTAAAAAAAAAATCCCATCTCAAAAGTGATAATTGGAAAAACACCGTCTCTTTTTTGCAAGATCCTTCTTCGTTTTATAGAAATTTCAATCAAAAGATCTGTCAGGTCTTGTCCTTTCAAATATATTTTTTTATAAACCGAAAAACGTCGTTTCTAGTTAATAAAAATCCACCAGCTTAACTGCCTTGCTTCATTAAAGTGACCTGAGCTCACAATGGAAAAATAATAAAAAGTGTCCAGACAGACCAAAGCAGCAAGGAACGCATTGATACCAACACTAATACGGGAAATCACAAAGGTCTTAAATTTTTTGAAAAACGAGTCTCAAGAGGCATATGGAAGAGTGAGAACAAAAGAAACAACAGGTAAGACATATTTTATGTCCGAGGTTGTATGTACCTGAGATGAAACGAAGATTCAGCCGGTCGGAATAAGAAAGAAACCAAGAGCCCAGAGGGAAGAGAAGTAGTCTAGAACGTGTTGTATTTATTATGATTTTGACGCCTTTTTCATGGTTTTTTTTTAGGCACAAAATGAACAAAAATAAAGAAAACCAGCAACGATATCAAATAAAAAAAAAAGCTCGAAGATTTAAATTTCACGTTTTTCTCTCTTTTCTTTCTTTCTGCATTAAGTACACACTTTGTTCTTTTAGACCTTCAATGGAGCTAAACAATTTACACATTCCAATAATGTTCGCAAAAGGCTATCTTTTCCGATACATCTAAAGTAATCATTTACTTTTTAAAAATTCAAGAACTATGAAAAGAATGTTTTCTAGAAAATCTAAAGAAACCAGTTCACAGCTCTCCGAAGGGGGAAAAATGCGCAAACAGTGAAGCAAAGAAAAATTATTTTCCCATAAGTCAGCTTACTACCTAGGAATTGATCAAAAACTTGTTTGATGAAATGTCCAACAACAGGCCATTATCACAGAAGATAGCTACAATCGAACATAGAAAAATAAATGGAGTAAGTGGAAAAATAACATCTAGGCGATTAAAATGCAAGCGGCAGCATTGATTGCATTTAGAATTATTAATTGAATCGACGCGTAATTTACACGTAAGAAAGTCAACGTGCTACGACTTTTCTCAAATCTGATGATTTACTACTGTTTTTTTCTTGTTATTTTCTTCTGCTATCATAAACAGTAAATTGTTAACTACTTTTTTGCTGCAAGCATGTATGCTTCTTTGCGCCATATGTCTGTAAACAAGTGAAATTTTTAACCAGGCCGTCTGCACTCAACCTGTATTATACATAGATTTCTCAGTTGCTAGTTCCCAGGAATCAGAAGGGAGTGTACTTTCCCTTTGTTAAGTGTACAAAATCATTCTATCATAGGAAGAATTTTAAAATGTAAGTCATGTGAGGTAAAGGTAGATAGGTATATGCAAGTTTTAAATTCAGACAGAGTTACTCAAACAATTATTCCAGATAACTGTCACAATAAATTCGTCTTCCTTGCTGGGAAAACATAATTTCTAAGAGCAAAAGAAAAATTTCTTAACTTTGTTTTGAAATAGCATTCTTGCTATCAATGAAATACGGAAATACCTTGATAGGATGTATATCAAGAAAGTTACAGGGTTTTAAGTGGAGGTACTAAAATCTTAAGCCCCCGTACACCATCTCAGCTATCAAACCCTCTAGGGGTACGGTACCAATTACGAAACACCCTCTATATATAATATATATATATGTACATATGTCTAGTTCTGCAGGACTCGAAACGCTGAATATTTATCCAGTAATGAAAGAGAAGTTCGTTTCGCATTGCAGAATTACCTGCTTTTTCCGGTAGCAACCCCAAAGGCTTTATTATATGAAGCACGATACGCAATATCTCATAATTTTTCAGGGGAGTGTGTAATATTTCCTGTCCTTGGAAATGATCGCTATTGTAACTTGTAAGGGCCATTTTGGGAGAAAAGAGGACGGTTCTGGTTTTCCCAGCAGTGGTCAGGATAGTAAATTCTGAATGATACTCCCAATAACGAGAATATAAAATTCGTTAGATAGATAATTTTTGGAGCTTCTCAAAGTCTCATAATAATTCTTGTTCGTTTTAAAGTTATGGCTCAATTACTTGACAAGCATAAAAAAAATAAAGAAACCATATACTAGAAAAATATTAACATTTCTGGCAATGCTCACAATGTCAAACTCGAAGGGATGCGCCATCTTTCAAATTAGCGAAGTTTTATACAAAAGAAAGATAAAAACTTAAGTAAATTCTCTGTTTACTCTCATTTAATATACTTAGAATTTACTCTAAGCCACAAAATAAATTCTAAATAACATTTATTGATGAAGATGATATTCGACCATCTTTGATACACCGTCGTCTACGCAGAGTATATTTCATAAATATATTTTACCGCACTAAAAATGCGTAAATAAAGGTTGCAACGTTAAAGCACTTTTTTCCGATTACGGTAAACTTCGATCTTTTCATTTAGACCGCTTTAAAAATATAAGATAATAATAATTAAATTATAAATTTAGATAAGTTTGTTTGGGACAAGTGATACATACAAACTGCCTATTTGACAGATACAAGAATACACTTTGATGAAAATCAGCTCAAGAATTGGCGACGAAGTCACCACAATTACATATTTAATGAAGATATTAATTGTTAATTGCTTACCACTGTTCACTTGCTGCAAAAACATTACGAAACCAATAAAAACAACAATATTTCGGGCACCCCAATCACGGCACATTAAAATCTTCGTAGCCATTTTGACTTTTCTAGTACTTCAAAGAACTTATAAATCGGCTCGGCTTGGTTGAATAAAACGGTGACTACTCTAGTACTTCAAAGAAATTTAAATTGGCTTGAAGAATATCTCTTTTCCAAAATCCAAAACTATTCTACTACTAATGAATTTAAAATTGGATTGAAAAATGAAAAAAACCCCACTGAAGTGAACTCGCTTTTTAATCCGCTTTATTAGATTTCCAATTGTTATTTCTATTTCGACTACTAAACAAAGTCTAACGAGAGTTTCAGACGACTTATTACAATGGACTGAGCGTATTGTCATTTCCTTATAGGAATGAATGGCACAAGTTTTATAGTTTTCTCTTTCGCCCTATGGCAGTTGGAGCTACCAACACAAAATATCGCTTACGGAACGTTTTCTTATGCCATTTGATGTTTTAATGTTGGCTGCAGATGCAATCACGGCAGAAAATAAGGTAAAGATTGTGTTTACCCATTTACCATGCTCCGTCTCTCTTGCCCATACGCAGGATTCAGTTAAGAATAACTTTTGAAAATTAAAGTAGGAATTAGTTTAATTTCTTATAAAAGTGCATATAAGCATAGATGTCGCATGCAATACCAAAAAAGTATACAAAATTTATATGGCTGGGTGGTCCATTCCGGAATGGACCACAATATTTGAAATGATGTGTAGTCCAGTGATTTATATTTTTTCGTATCTGAAGTGTTGAGGTCGATCAAACGAATACAAAACTGCTGTTAAAGAAAACACTTGCTCTCGGCATACTCTAAACCGTGTTGTGGCCCATTCCAGAATGCACTACCCATTTCAAATTTGTATGCTCTGCTCTAGTATGCTATGCGACATCTAGTTCTTGTGCTATCTATGATATAAGCGATTAAAAATCACTTGGACACCAGAAAATATTTTTTTTTCAAATTTATTTCGATTTTTGGATGTAAAATTTCACTGATTGGTTGAGTTTTACATGTTTTTATGTAGTAAACGTTGTAAATGGTGCTGTAACGGTTATATACAGAAACAAAATAATTTTTGTGCCACATAAAATAGCAAATCGCTCAGTCCATTGTTCATATGAAATATTTGTATTGTAGTTGAGTCAGCCACTCGATTCCAATTTTGAAAAATTTCACAATTTAAATAACTTTGATTACATAAGACTTCCACCTTAAACTGCTTAAGTTTGCAATTAAGCCTCATTCCCACCATCAAATTAAGGCGATAAGTTTTATAAAAGAACCTTTTCCTTAAATTAAAATTGTTAAAAATAAGAGCGGCTGTAAAATATATAAAAAAAAATCATAAGAGATCGATTCTCACAAGTGTATCGCGGAAGATATGTTATAAGACGCAAAAGACTAGACTTCTTTGCTCAAAGTTTTCAGCATTTTCAAATTGTAATCTCTCAAACTGATCCCTTGATCTATGGATATAACACATTCCACTAAAACTAATAAACAATAACAAATTAAAAGTGTTATTTTAAAAATT